>CM054134.1:18532731-18550231 GCA_028751875.1 Rapana venosa
ATAATAATCAGTGTCCATGGCGGACAGGGAGACAGATGGAGATGGTTCCCCTGAGGATGCCTCCTGGAAAACCTGGGTCAGGTCCTAGGAGAGAGGAGAAGCCGGTGAGAGAAATCACATAGCCTTTTGGACAAGGCGGCAGCGATAAATCCTTCTGTATAACTTCTATATAACTAGATGCCAGTCTGTTTGCTTGCTTGCCTGCCTTACGGTCTGTTTGTCCTTCTGTCTCTGTCTCTCTCTCGATCTATCTGCCTGGATGGCTGTTTCTCTTTGTCTCTCTCTCTCTGTCTCTCCTTGGTCTGGCTCTCGGTCTGTCTGACTCTCTCTCTCTCTCTCTCTCTCTCTCTCTCTCTCTACTCTCTCTCTCATCTCTCTCTCTCTCTCTCTCTCTCTCTCGGTATGGGCTTTATTTTATGTTATTATCATATATACCCCTAAGGGCGGGGGATGAATGTAAAAAAGCACATGGGTGCTTATCATTATCCTCGAATAAAAGAGTTAATTTGCCATTGTGATTGTGATTGTCATTCTCTCTCTCTCTCTCTCTCTCTCTTCTCTCTCTCTCTCTCTCTCTCTCTCTCCTCTCTCTCTCTCTCTCTCTCTCTCTCTCTATTATTGTTGCGTTTATCTTTCCCCCTCTCTACTGAAAGTCACTGTACCTATTGTAACTCCTACTGGTACAAGGGCTGATGAAAAACAAATGTCTCATGTCAGTGCATTTCTAGTCTCCCTTGAATTCATCATCATCATCATCACATCATCAATCATCATCATCCGTCGCTGTCGTCGTCGTCTTTCCCCGTCATCATCCTCGTCGTCGTCGTCGTTGTTTGTCGTCGTCATCGTCGTCATCGTCATCTATTGCGTGGTGACAGCGGCGTCTTGTTTTCTTCTTCACTTTCCTCCTCAGTGTGGTCATCGTTGTCGCACACATCTCTCTCTCTCTCCTCTACCTCTCTCCACTCTCTTCTCTCTCTCTCTCTCTCTCTCTCTCTCCTCTCCTCCTCCTCTCTCTCTCTCTCTCTCTCTCTCCTCTCTCTTCTCTCTCTCTCTCTCTTCCTCTCTCCCTCCCCCTGGATATTTATCGCATATTTGTCAACTTCTGTCTGTCTGTATGTGTGTATGTATCTGTATGTGTGCGTGCGTGCGTACGTGCGTGCATGCATTGTGTCTGTATGCCTGCCTACCTGTGTCTGTGTGTGTGTATGTGTTTCTGTCTGTGTGGGTCTGTCTGCGCATTGTATCTGCGTAGGTGTTCATTGTCTCCTTTTCGCTGTTCTATCACACAGTGACTGACTCAGCGTGGCTTAGGGATTAATCTTTGATGGTGTCTGGTACTGTCTGTCTGTCTGTCTGTCTGTCTGTCTGTCTTCAGCCTCCTTCCATTGTCCCTCAGTCACGAAGGGGCGGTGCCACTGTCTCTGAATAGCGTGACGTTTTTCTGTGCAACATTGAAGTTGCTCCCAGCCATGTTTGTGTACAAGCACACAAGCAAAATACAGACACAGAGAGACAATCAAGGAGACGGACATATAGGCGCCCAGCGCGCATGCATGTACGCACGCATGTGCGCACTCATACACATCTTGTAATACGTTAGGTATGAAAGTGAGGAGGGATACTATGTAGACACAAACACACACACAGCATAACACGCACAACACAACACACACACCACACACACATATACGCGCGCGTGCACACACACACACCTACATACACACCTACACCTACACACACACACACACACACACGCACGCACACACACACACACACACACACACACACACAACACACACACACACCTACACACACACACACACACACACACACACACACACACACACACACCACACACACACACACACACACACACACACAGCCACGCAGACAGAGACAAAGACACATAGATAGACAGAAAGTCAGGGACAAAGACAAGGGAACCAAACCAAACCAAACCAGAACAGTAAAAAAAATAAACCAAAACGGCACCCCCCTACCACACACACACACACACACTCACATACACACACACACACACAACACACACATCACACCACACACACACACTCTCACACACACACACACACACACACACACACACACACACACACACACACACACACACACACACACACACACACACACAAGTCCTTCGGATGAGACTATAAACCGAGGCCCCGTGTGCAAAACGCAAAACGCACGCAGAACATCTTGCGCACACGTTAAATCATATTCCGCTTTTCGTAAGAGTAGGCCATTGTGTACCGGTGGGAACGAATGACAAAATTTACAAAACCGCATGCACATGGGAACTGGATCTAAAAAACACATGAGTGCTTATTCCATTATCCTCGATATAAAAGAAAAAAAAGAGAATTTAAAACTAAAAATACAAATAAAACACACTTCACCCCTACCCCACTCCCACACATCTTGGTCCAAACCTCTCAACAACAACAACAGCAAAAAAAAAACCATACCAAAAATCAGTAAGAGGCACAACTCTCTGCCCTCAATCCCGCCTCTGACACAACCTAATCCCCTGACTTCTAGAGACCCCCCCACCCCCACCCCTCAGTATCCTCTAGTCCCTCAGACCCTCCCTCCCCCCCCCCCCATCAAGACCTCCCCCCCCCCTTTTCCGCCCCCCCGGACCATTCCATTGGGCCTGACATCTCTCCGGTGCTGTCTTTAGGACAAGCCATCCTTTCATTTGCATGCAAATGTGTAAGCTGCCATTCAGCATGCCCTTCTTGGCTATACAGACCCTTTCCAGACCATTTCCAGGAATTACACGATCATTTCTGGGCTTTAGCCATCCCAGTGATGTCCCGCTTGTTATCTGGGGTTATTATTTTTTCTTTAAAAAAGTTTTTTGTCGCATGCATACATTCAGTGTCAAATTGTCTAGAAAAATTCTCGTAAGCGTATATATTTTTTTAAACAGAGAGACAGGAAGGAGAAATTGTGAAGACTTGCGCTGTACGATGGTAATGAACAAGGGTTGGATAAAAGAGACTAGATTTTGCGTCAGGAAATCGGATGCCATTTTGGGTTCTATTCTTTGGGGAGAGCTCCGAGGCTCACCAATGGTTTAAGATGTTTTTTTGCGTACATACGACCGTTTTTGCCCATACTAAGATAGCCGCATTCCGACTTCGGGATGGATAATATCATAAATGCTGTAACATCTAATCCATTCCTAGCTGGTATCCCTCACCGGCAAATCATGACACACACTGACGAAACAAAGCAAAAAATGGAAAGTAAACGGTTAGCTATGCACAATCCGCAAGGATATAGCAGCCCTCAATTTTTTTTATATCAAGAAATGCTACAAGACTTTGAATGCATTGCATTCTATATCACAGTATAAGTCACAACGGGTTTCTATAATATGCATGACACTGGGATTACTGCTACCCCCAGAAAGGTCAAGTCACCATAAGAGCAGCGTCACATTTCCGTTTCTTTTTATGTCTGTACAGTTCTTCCCCATAAGAATGTTTTCTTGTTGTTGTTGTTTACTATATAATTTCGCCTAGGATAACTCTCTTGTTGCCATGACTTTTAGCGCTAGAGGGTCGGGATATCCTAGTGGTTTGAGCGTGAGCCTGTGATTTGACGGCTTGGGATCGAGCCACCACCGAGGCGCCCATTCCAGGGGATTTTTCCCCTGGAGTTAACATCAAGACTAACTCCACTCCCTCTACCGAAAGTTCTTCGTATAGGACTATAAGCGCTTTGATTTGTTTACTTTACAAGATTCAGCGCTATATAAATTCCATACATTATTATTATTATTATTATTATTATTATTATTATTATTATTATTAACCGAGGCACCGTGTGCGAACGCACACACGAAGAACATTTTACGCACACGTTAAAATCCGACCTGCCTTTCGGAAAGAGTAAGAATGGATAACAAAAGTGTACTCTAAAACATCAAAACACACACACACACACACACACACACACACACACACACACACACACACACACACACACACACACACACACACACAACACTAGTCTTTGACATCATCCCCGAAGTCGGAATGCGGCTAACTTAATAGTGGGCAAAAACAGCAGCATACGCAAACATCTCACTATTGGTGAACCTAACAGCTCTAGCCGAGGAACAAACTAAAATACGGTCTGCAGCAAATGTATTAATTATGTTGCACACAGGACCTCGGTTTATTGTCTCAAAACTTGTACCCAGACCACCACGCAGGGTCTAATGGATAGGGGGAAATATCAGCTTCAGACTGGAATCAAGCCAGCAATCTCTCTCGTTCTATGTTATGCGTGCGTTGCCGTAAAACAACTGATCTTCCACAACACCAAGCACAATACAATCCAGTCCAATGTAACGGAACGCACTACACTGCAATACAACGCATTATTACACATAACTATACACTGCAAATCCATCACAACGACAACAAAACACATTATAAAAACAAGATTATTCAACATAAAGAGAGAGAATTAGTAAATAAATTATATCAAAATAATACACTATACAATCCAAAAAACAAAACCCCACATTAACAAAACAACAATAAATATTCAAACATAACAGAAAGACTACAATAACATAATATCAAAACGACAATCACCATACAATACACTCCAAATACAACACAACACAAATACTGATAGATCTATTTTCAGATTCTTAAACGTAGGAGTTGAAAACGGGTTGAGTGAGTGTGGGGTGAGGGGTGGGGGAGGGGGGGGGGGGGAGTTGAAAGGGGAGGAGATGGAGGGGGGGGAGGGTAGGGGAAGGAGGGAGGTAGATTGACAAGTCCATCCCTTTTACTGTCTTGCGTTGGCTTGGCGTCTTGATCCTCTCATTTGCATGGAAATGTGACGTTGGTTTTTTTTTGCATACTGCCATGGGCTCTCTGAGAGCGATTCCAGACGATGTCGATGAATGACAAGACGACCGATGGAGGTTAGTATTCATTCGTTAGGTCACCCCTTCTTTCCTCTTTTAATGTAATGGGATGTTTGAGGGGGAAAAAAACAAACCCATGTTCTTGCGCAATGGTGTGTGTGTGTGTGTGTGTGTGTGTGTATGTGTGTGTTTGTGTGTGTATGTGTGTGTGTGTGTGTGTGTGGGGGGGGGGGATGAGTGTGTTTGTGTGTGTGTGGTGGGGGGGGGATATGTGTGTGTGGTGTGTGTGTGTGTGTGTGTGTGTGTGTGTGTGTGTGTGTGGGTGGGGGGTGGTGTGTGGTGTGGTGGGTGGGTGTGGGTGGGGTGGGTGGGTGCGCCTGCGCGCGCGCAGTGTATTTTTTATGCAAGTGTAAAACCGATTAGCGGTGGCTGGAAGGGTGAGATAAAGGTTATTTTCTCAGCTTCATTTAACCTTCGATTAGTGTGTGTAGCGATAAAATTGTACTTTGCGCGCATGTGTGTGTGTGTTCTCCTTTTACTGCATTTCGTTTAGCGTTTAACAAGTTTTACGATTGATCAGCCCTAAACTGTTCCACGCACTGAATTTTGAATGAACCAATCAACCATCAACCATGGAACCAAAAGTCTTCACAATCCAAATAAAGACGATGTTAAAAAAAAGAAAAAAAAAGAATGTCCCTGTACATAAACAAAAGCAACAAAACTGTCGGCAGATAAAAACAACCCATCATGACTGTCTCAGCGTCATAGATGAGAAAATAACTGGTTAAAAACTAAATAATATATTTTTTTAAATCACTGAAATTGATCACTGACGTTAAATATATTAAATTTGAGCAAACTAAAACAAGAAAACAAATAAGTAACCTCCACCCACAACAAAATTGGAAAAAAATAGTAATATACAGTTTGTAAAAAGATCAAAATGCATGTAACCAATGACCGGCCAGTAAAAAAAAAAAACAACTAAAGAAATATTCCGATACTGACGTACGCGGAAATTGGATCCCGACCTTTCACAAAGAACCACTATTACAACAAGATTCAGCGCAAGCAACCATACATACAAAACAAAAAGAATGACGAAAATGGCAAACGTATCGATGAGAAGAAAATCTACCTCATTAGAAAACAGATCTACAACGACCCGTTACCAACAGACCTACATACAAAGACCCGTTATTCATTTCGTAGATAAGGATTCCTCTATGTATAGCTTTCAATGTGAGAGCGCAGTAACAACAAAATCGAAAAGGAAGAATTTGAAGGAAATAAGCAGATTGCAATAAGCCTCCTTCTTCCTTCTGCTCATTTCCTCTTTCCTTTCTTTGATTCCGTGTTTCAATCTGGGTTTTTTTCCCTCTCGTGATGGAAAAGTAAATATTGTCATTCTGTACTTAATGAAAAACAATCGCTTAAAGGCTTGAACAACTTTGACTAGAGGAGAAATAGAGGTGAAGAGATTTACTGTCGATGTCTCTCTCTGAATTTGTTTTTCTTTGTGTTTGTGTGCCCCCCCCCCTCTCTCTCTCTCTCTCTGAGTGTGTGTGTGTGTGGGGGGGGGGGGGAAACAAATATCAGTACACATGTCACATCGTCCTTAACCAATCTCATTATTATCATGAGTTTTGAAATCAGCTGTAATATCTGCCAAAGTTTGCACAAATATTTTAAACACTGTTTAGAACTTGCGTAAGCTTGTAATTTCCAACTAAAGATTGCTTTAATATAATCATTGTTGTGAAGTCGGCATTGTCTGTCTGTGTCTGTCTGTCTGTCTGTCTCTCTATGTATCTATATATCTACCTACCTATCTATATGTGAGAGAGACAGCGTTAAACAATTAAAAAATGTGGTCAAACCTTGCTGTCTGTCTGTCTATCTGTTTATCTGTCTGTCTGTCTCTGTGTCTCTGTTTCTGTCTGTCTGTCTGTCTGTCTGTCTGTCTCTCTCTCTCAATCTCTCTCTCTCTCTCTCACATACACACACAGAATCAACAATTCAAAAATGTGTTCAACCCTTTGCTTTACTCTCCTCAGAACATTTCCGGATTCAACATTGTGTCGCAGACATGTGAGACCATTTTCCCATGTCAATGCCTCAGCCATCATCGACAAGTGAACAGGACCAGACATTCAATCCAGTCCATCATTGACTGAATTTCCCACCTTTCCCCCAAAACTCGTTGCCAATCTTTCCTGTGGCATTCTCACCCAATCTCGTGGGTTCTGATTGGTCCATTCTTCACTCAGGTCCTCTGATGATTGGGTCCCTCGCTTTTGTGCAGTTAATAATGGCCGCTCTCCTTCCTGTTGAATACTCCGCCTAGGATCTGATAGTGAATTATCTTCAGTCAGTTATTTATCTTTATACGATTTTTCTCTGTTTATTGTTGTTTCTTCTTTGTGTGTTGAGCGCTTACGATATTATGTGTCACATTATCGTCCCCTGATAACTGATTTTCTAGGGTGGTTTTTTTTCAAGACAGAGAGTGGTAAAATTGACGTCCCTGAGAAGTAGCAGTGCTTACGCTTATAATAACCACGTCTTTTTTCTCAATGAACATTTCTTTAAACCAACAGCATGTTTGTTTGGCGTTCAGTTTGTAATCTTATGGATTGAGTAGGTTGGCAGGCACATTAGGAAATAGGACAACGTGAACATGTTTAGTAACAACCATGGGTAAGAAGATTGGTGAGTGAAGTGGAATATCCTTTGTGAAATACTGGTTTGGATTAGGATCATTGTTTTCTTTCTCTTTTGGGAGCGGGAATTAAGATAATATAGGGTGGTAAGGGTGTCGCGCGCATACACACACACACACACACACACACACAACCAGGTCTAGCTCTTTCCTGTCCTATAATAAAAGAAAATTTGAAAGAAGGACATTTAGTAGAAACAAATACAAAACATAGAACAAAACTAAACGTGAAACGAACAATCATCAAAACATTCGTGTGAAGAGCTGTGTATATGTAATCAATGAAAGTCACAAGTAAAACAGAACATGTTGACAAAAGGTCAACAACAGAACATGCTGACAATGTCAACAACAGAACATGTTGACAACGTCAACATATTGACAAAAGGTCAACAACAGAACATGTTGACAAGGTCAACAGCAGAACAGTTGACAACAAGGGCAAGACAGGGGAAGAGAACCTGACCCAGCTTGAGTCAAGCAACAACAAAAATAAAAGAAGAAAACAAAAAAATGGGTGAAAAGAAACCAGTTGATGGAAGCATTATCTAAATTTCCGATCATGCAAGAACAGAAATAAAAGAACGGCAAGATCAAAAAAAGAGTATTAAACAAACCGCACTGACCCTTACTAAAAATCGATTACAGTTTAAAAAAAGCAATAACAAGCGAGACAACATTATTGACAAAAAGATTAAGTTAGTCGATAGATAATTCCAACCTTCAGTAAAAAACAAGCAGACATCCAACCAAGAACTACATTATTGCAATGATAAGGGAATTGTTTGTTCGAGTTTTCATTGTGACAGTAAATATAATTCGGAAGGGGAAGAATAAATAGGAAAAAAAAGAGATGCTATGTGTGATTTTTTTCTTCGATTTTCTTGTGTTACTCAGAGTACTATGTTTCTTAAATTGTCGTGATAGGGAAATTTAAATGCTACCTTAATGAAAAAGATGCCTTATCTTCTTCTCTTTTTTGTCGAAACCTCAGGCAGAACTATTGCTGTCTGTATATAGCGAAAATGTTGTATGCTGTAAGGCCTGAAAAGGGCCGCGCATCTGAACATCAACGTGAAGAAAAACTGTTATCTCTCAAGTCTTTTTGAAAAAAAGACAGGAGACTACGCTAATATGGCAGAATAGAAACAAGAAGGAGGTGACAAGAAGAAAAGGAACGAAGATAAAACACAGACAGGGATAGAAAAGAGGCAATTCCTAGCACAGAATTTCATGAAGGTAAGGCGGCTACTTAAACTGACAGGCCCCTGGCCACCCTAAATGGGGAAAAGATACCTTATTACTTGGATCAAACAGAAGTTCAAGAAATGTGTATTGGTTCCATACTCTAAGTAACACGTTCGATTTCCAACGACAAACGAAAGAAATCATTCCCACGCAACAATACCCAAGTTCTGATCCAGGATGGACTAGGGTGAGAAACTCAGCACACTTGATCATTGACTGAACTTTCCACATTCCGCGAACTCGCTACGAATCAATCTATCCAGCGGGTAGTCTCACTCAAATTCTGATTCTGATTGGTCCACTCTTGATCCGGGTCCTCTGACTAGGTCCTTGCTGCTGCGTGTGGTTACAAATGGCTGCTAGCTCTTCTTCCTGTTGAATCCTCAACCCACAGGATAAAGTGTGAGTGATATCCAGTCACTTATCTATTTCTATACCATTTCTTTTTTCAGTTAACTCTCTGGTTGAAAGGTACCGACAATAGTTATAAGCTCTATCAGCGCGTGCAGGCACCAGAAAATCGATTTTCAACATGATATTTGAAACCAAAAAGGTGAGAATTATGGCTCTCCTGGAAAGGTCAAAACGGTGTTTTTTTGTCATTCAATTTCGACCTACACTTATCGATTCAGCACATCGGCAGACGTTTTAGAGAAACATGACAGCGTTAACATTTCAGTGATAACCTATAGCGAGAAGGTTACTGGCAAAAAAAAAAGAGGAGTATTCTTTGCGAAATACTGTTTCATATTAGCATCATTCTTTTCTGTGTTTCTTTGGCAACAGGTATTCAGGTAGTGTAGGATAGTGAGGTTGACTTTGATTTTTTAAAATATCTTAATATATCTCCTAAAACAGAATGTGGCTATCTTTATGGTGGGTTAAAAAAAAGTTGCATATGCAGAATCTCACCATTGGCCTGTTTCTTACATGAGGGTCGTGTGCAACCCGCAGTGCATGCACGCGCACGAGCATACACACACACACACACACACTCATACACACACTCAAACACGCACACACACACACACACACACACACACACACACACACACACACACACACACAACGCAAACACACAATTCCTAGACCATTTTCTCCTGCCCCATAATATTACCTCCATTTCCACAAGGTGACCTCCCCAAAAGACAAACCTTAAATGACAGAAGAAGCTTTCCTTGACTGAAGCAAAAAACAGCAGTAAAACAAGAAAGAGAGAGAGAGCGAGAGAGAGAGAGAGAGAGAGAGAGAGAGAGAGAGAGAGAGAGACAGACAGACAGACAATCAGACAGGCAGACAGACAGAGATAGAGACAGACAGACAGACAGGCAGACAGGCAGACAGACAGAGATAGAGACAGAGAGACAAGCACTATTTTGTGATAAAAACGGTCTGACTCTAATCAATGGAATGCCACCAGTAAAACTGAAGAACAGGGCGACCAACACAGAATATGGCAATAGGGCTTTTGCAGAAAAATGGAGCTCGCGTGGAACAAAAAAAAAAGAAAGACCAAATAACACAACAGAACGGTAGCGGAACAAAAACAACAACAACAACAACAGAGATTCGTGAAAAACACAATCTATTCTAATCAATGACAAGACGGAAGTGAAACTGAACAGCTAGGCCAATCATAGAGTACAAGGAAATTGGAGACTGACCCTTCACTGGAAATCGATGTTACAACAACAAAAAACCCTAACAACAACAACAACAACAACAGCAGCAACAACAGAAGCAGCATACGAACGAGACAAGAATGACTGATCAAAAGAGCAAGTGTGATCAATGAAAAGAAAACTACCTCCTTAAAAACAGACATCCAAAGATTCATCCTTGTTTTCGTTGATCAAGATTCTGGACAGGTAAAATGAGAAGAGTAATGTATAATCTGAATTTTTTTGTCTTCTAGTTTCCTCTTTCCTTTATTTGAGTAGATATTTCATTCAGCTGTTATATATATATATCTCTTTATATACCTATCTCTCTCTCTCAGTCTCTCTCTCTCTCTCTCTCCTCTCTCTCTCTCTCTCTCTCTCCCTCTCTCTATTTTATATATATATATATATATCTATCTCTCTCTATATATATATGTATATATATATGTGTGTATGTGTGTGTGTGTGTGCATGTGTGTGTGTTGTTGTTGTTGCTCCTGTTGCTATTGTTGCTGCTGCTGCTTCTGTTGTTTTGGCTTTACACAGTAGAAGTCAAAGCGGATGAACTGGACAGGAAAATGAGAAAAGTAATGTATAATCTGAATTTTAACTCTTCTAGTTTCCTCTTTCGTTGTTTATTTGAGTAGGTATTTCCTTCAGCTGTTTGGGATATGGGGAATTCTCCAGCGCTCAAACTTAGTGACCAAGATGCCTCCTAACTTAGATCATTTCACCAAATACAGAAGAGAATGGACGTGGAAAGACTAAATGTCTGTCTGTCTGTCTATCTGATTCTCACTGAACATGTGTCATGATGTGTGTGTATGTGTGTATGTGTTTGTGTTGTTGATATCGCATTTTTGGGGGATACTATCACATCCAATACAATCCTATTATGATATTACTTTTAGCATCTGCTTTATCACGACGAAAAAATCCACGGTGCATTCTGCTCATCCTATTCATTGTATCTTTCCATTGACTCTTTTCCCACTTAGAACACAAGCATAATAGCTGTGAAACTTGCAAATGCCTATCTGAAAGTGCTTCTTATGTGCTAGTGATATTTAACAAAACAAAAAAGTTGCAATGACTTTTGCATAAAATATGAAATCAGAAACCTCTTTGTTGGTCTGTCTGCGTCTGTGCCTGGCTGCCTATGTCGGTCTGTATGAAGGCCTGTATGTCTGTCTGTCTGTCTGTCTGTCTGCATGCATGTCTGTCTGTCTGTCTCTCCCTAACACACACATTCTCTCTCTCTCTTTCTCTCTCTCCCTCTCTCTCAGCTCCCTCAGTCTCTCTAATGGAAACAACAATTCAAGAGATGTGCCGAGTGGATAATTTTGCTTTGTTACTCTTAGTCACGCATCTTAGTTCACTAACAGTACAGCTGAAACCAATTTCCCATGACCACAAACCAGGCGCTGGTTTAGAACTGAACAGGGTCAGACACTCAATCGACTTGGTCATTGACTGACTGTTCCCTGTTCCCCAGACTCATTATCAGGCCATTCTGTTGCATTCCCGCCCAATCTCGTGGATTCTGATTGGCCCATTCTTGATGCGGGTCCTTTAACCGGGTGTCCTCTTGTGTGATTACAAATGGCCGCTACGTCTTCCTATTGAATCTTCAACCCATAGGTCTGGTAGTGAGTTAGTCCCAGTCACTTACCTGTCTCTGTATCTTTCTGCTGTCTCATTATTTGGGAGCTCGAATTGTATATCACTTTAAGTCAGAGTAGATTAATTTTTTGTGTTTGAAATTCGGGCTGTTCTCTATGGGAGAGTGCTTCACCCCAACAGCAGCACCACCCAATATTTCTTTCCCTGTCTGCATGTGTATTTTCTTCCCTACAAGAGAGTTTTCTTGTCAACAGAGTTTTTTTCCAGGGATAACTCACTTGCTGTTGTGGGTTCTTTTACATGCGTAAAATGCAGTGTTGCACACGGAACCTCGGTATATCGTCCCATCCGAAAGAATAGTTAGCACCCAAACTATCACTCACGGTCTAGTCTAGTGGACAGGCAAAAAGTTTCGAGGCACAAACGGTGATCAAACTACCATACACCTCAAACCCCAGACTTTTTGCTGTCTAGGCAAGTGTGTTACCTCTAGACCACCGATCCATCATTCAACAGGTTCACCAAGAGTAATACTAGCGCACCTTTACACCAGATCGTCGATTCTCTGCGCAATATTTGAAGAAAGAAAAGTGTCAATAATACAACCTGGCCCCTACAAAGGGCATGCAGAGGTTCTGTATAGAGCCTTGGTGATTCAGTATATAGGCAGGGGCATTGTGAAACATGACAGAGAACATTTCAGGGATGTGGACAGCCATTGGGGAGAAGGTTACTGATAGAGAAGAGGACTGACTATCCATTGTGAACTACCCTTCTATATTAATAATAATAATAATAATGATGATGATGATGATGATGATGATGATAATAATAATAATAATAATAATAAAAATAAAAAAAATAATAATAATGTACGAACTTATATAGCGCTGAATCATGTAAAGCAACAAATCACACTTTTCTGTGGTTTTGGTGGCGGGGCTTCAGATAGTGTAAGATGATAAGGGTATGTATTCTTTGTGTTTTTGGTGTTAGAATGTGCTTCTATGGCCGGCGCTTATTCATCATAATTTGCAACACAGATGCATCCTTCTGCATGCATGTATGCCCTGCACACACTCATGCGCGCGCTTACACGCATACCCACATACACTGTACTTAAGAGTTAACTTTAGATTAACATTTTCATACTTGTTCATTGTAGATTTAGTAAATTAAGCCCCCCCCCCCCTACCCAACTCCCAGATATCCCCCTTCACCTTTGGTCTTTCTGTGTCTAATATCACATTTAGTGAAGAGATGTAAAATGAAATCGAATACACAGACACACACACACACACACACACACTCGGGCATCACATAACACATACACACAGCTGTTTAAAACAACGTTTTAATGAATGGACGTTAAAACGAAGACACACACACACACACACAAACACAAACACACACACACTATTTATACCCGTTTCCATCAAAATGACCACCACCACCCCTAAAAAACAAAAAAGAACAACAACAAGAATCAAAACAAAACAAAAAAACACACCAACGACATTGGACACACAGAAACAATAAAACACAAATCATTGTATTAGAAAAGAAATCTTTTGAATCCCAACACCGCTCCCTTCCCTCTCCACCAAGATTCTGGATAATAACTATTCTGTCATCCCTTCCACCCTGTCCATATATCCACTGACTACATGGGATGCGTGGCAGCAGCAGCAGTATCAACAGCAGATTACGAAGTATCACCATCATCTATTTCTTTGTTTTTAATCTAGGCACTGTTATCAGCCCTGTTTTCAGGATGGTTGTGGAAAAGCTGTCACATTAGAATTAGAACGCTCCCTGCTGTTACTTGCTGCTATCTTTTTCAGCCGCATGTTACGCAATGTGCGCAAGTTTGGGTGGAAACAATATTTTATGAGAGCAGCCCTTCCTATAATATAATCCTAGCTTTAATGCGCGCGTGTGTGTGTTCTCTGTCTGTCTGTCTGTCTGTCTGTCTGTCTGTCTGTCTGTCTGTCTGTCTGTCTGTCTGTCTGTCTGTCTCTCCTCTTCTCTCTCTCTCTCTCTCCCCTCTCTCTCTCTCCTCCGTCTCTCGCTCCCTCTCTGCGCACGCACACACACACACAGGAAACGCACACATAAAAATATACTACTTTTATGTTTTTCTCATATGCGCTTTGATTTGTCTTTGCAAGATATAACGCTATATAAGTTCCATTTAATATTACTATTATTATTATCATTATTTTTATTATTTTTAAAATATATAATGAGAAAGCAGAGAGAGCGAGAGAGAGAAAAGAGGGAGAGAAAGAGAGAGAGAGAGGGGGAGAGCCCAGACAGACAGAGACAGACAGACAGAGACAGAGAGACAGACAGAAAAAGACAGAAAAGACAGAGGCAGAGACAAACAGAGGCAGAGAGGCACCGGACAGAAAGACAGAGGTAGATAGAGAGGAAGACCAGAAAGTATAGTACAGGAAAACAAGTGCAGGTAACCAGTAACAGCAATCATTGTCCTCATTATAAACATGGTTTTATCAAAGATTCTAGCAAACGATGTGTCAACTATTAGCATGCATATATGTGTATGCATGTATGTATGTATGTATGTATGAATGTATGTTTGTATGTTTGTTGTATGTATGTATATAAAGGTGTCTCATAACCTATAATGTCGTAGAGAATCGAGGCGTCAGAGACCTCACTTTTCTAGGGGCCAGCATATTGAGAGCGGCGCCCATCTCCTCTCCCTCACTGCTTTACCTTCCCTGACCCTAAAGAGGGTAGGTACCCATTTACAGCTGGGTCAACTTGGGGAACTGTACTGAAAGCCAAGGCAGCGCAAACGGTCACCCATCCAACTGGTAACCACGCTCGACGCTGGTTAACTTGGCTGGGGGAAAGCGAGTGCTGCTCCGACCACTGAGCTATCTCGTCCTCCCAAAGACAGACGGACTGACATAGAAAGACCCAGACAGGGAAGGGACGAAGACCAGACAGCAGACAGACCTCCACACAGCCACAGAGCTGCACGAGTCAGGAAGAAAATACTGCTGAAGCAGAAAGGCAAGGCTGATGACATTCCCAGTTAATGAGGGGGAAAAAACACCGGCGACAGTGGGGAAATCTAACACCGTGGAAAACAGGGCGGACGGGAAAAGCCATACAACACAGCCACCCCAAAGATGGATGGCTAGCTACCCACAACCCTCGTCTTAGTACCCTTGAGACCCCCCTCCCCACCCATCCATCCCCTCACTCCCTCAATACCACCACCACCGCAGATCTTTTTCTTAGTATGCTCTTTTTTCTTGTTTCCTATGCGAGTGTGGTAGGCTCTGGGACTGTCGTGAAACATCAAACCACAGCAGTACCACGTGGTGATGATAATGGTGAAGAAGAAGAAGAAGAAGATGATGGTGATAACAATGATAAAAATGACGATAACAACAATAATGATTACAACAGAGGCAAGGATGATGACATGTACAGCAATAACAATAATGGCAATAATGATGACGATAACAACGATGCTGATCACAACATCGATGACGAGGATAATAACGTCAACGACAACGGTGATGATAATATAACGACGACGAAGACGACTACGACGATAAGGTACTGCTGATGAGGATGACGACAACGACGACGACGACGACTTCAACAACAACGACAATGATAATGGTGACGCTGATAACGACGACAACGACGATGCTGATGATGACGATGACAGCCACAACGACGACGACGATGCTGCTACTGCTGCTGCTGCTGCTGCTGCTGCTGCTGCTGCTGCTGGTGCTGCTGGTAAAGATGATAGAGATGACGAAGATGATGCTAATGCTGGAATGAAGGCAGGTAACGATGCCCAGACCTGCCGGTTATTCTCGCGCTGGACATCTTACCCGCCATGGAACATAACTCGGGTCCAGAAACACTGACCTGCCGGCCCCCGGCCCGGCCTGGCATTCTTCCTTCATCCCCTTCCTTTGATATACAGAAGAAAAGAAAAGGGCCAGCTGGCTGTTGCGCAATGTGCTGTCCTGTTAGAGGTAGAGTGGGATGGATGGATGGAGGGAGCGAGAGAAGGAGGGAGGGAGGGAGGAAGGGAGGGAGGGAGAGAGAGAGAGAGAGAGAGAGAGAGAGAGAGAGAGAGAGAGAGAGAGAAGAGAGAGAGACGGAGGGAGGGGTGTAGATTTTGAGATTGAGAGAGAGGAGAGGGGGAGGCAGGGAGAGATAGAGAGGGGGGGGGGGGGGTAAGGAAAGAGAGAGAGGGAGAGAGAAGGAGAGAGAGGGAGATATAGACAGAGAGAGAGGGGGAGGGAGAGATGGAGAAGAAAAAAGAGAGAGAGGGGGGAGAGACAGACAGACAGACAGACACAAAGAGAGGGGGGAGACAGAAAGACAGAAGGAGGAGGGAGAGAGAGAAAGAGAGAGAGACAGACAGAGTGAGAGACAGAGACAGAGAGACAGACAGAGACAGAGAGAAAGAAAGAAAGAGAAAAAGAAGAGAGAGAGAAGAGGGGGGGAGGGAGAGAGAACATAGAGAAGGAGAGAGAGAGAGAGAGAGAGAGAGAGAGAGAGAGGGGGAGGGGGTAAGGAAAGAGAGAGAGGGAGAGAGAAGAGAGAGAGAGAGAGAGAGAGCGAGAACTCGAATGATTCATTCGCCGACAGGTCATTGACCTGTAGATAAACGGGTTGCTAAACAAAGGAAAACCGTTGTGTTTGGGAAAAAATATCCAATAAAAAGTGTGTTTTGCAAGAGAGAAAATCAAGCGTACGTACCCATTCGAGCAAACTGTCAAATCTGTATGCCATGCAAAAAACCCCCCAGAATATCTCTTCTTTTAAAAGATTGACACTTTGTAATAAAGAGGTAGGCTTAAAAGACTTTGGGTTAACTAGAACCCAGTTTATGTTTGTTTGTTTTTTGAAATACGCATTTTTCGTATTTTTTGATGCCATTAATATTTTCGTTAACATAGAGACAGACAGACAGACAGACAGACAGACAGAAAGGGAGAGAGAGACACACAGAGAGACAGACAGAAAGGGAGAGGGAGGGAGGGAGGGAGAAGAGACAGACAGACAGAAATGGGAAGAGAGAGAGACAGAGATAGAGACTGACAGAGAGGGAGGGTGGAGAGAGAGAGGAGAGAGGGAGAGAGAGACAGACAGACAGATAGACAAGCCAGAGAGAAAGAGAGGGGGAGGGCAGAAACAAGAGACATGGACAGAGAAACAAAGAAAACAGCAGAATCTATCGCTCTCGTGTGGCTTGTGTTTTCACAATTAATTTCAACATTCCATAAATGACCGGTTATTCGTTCATCCATTATTCATTTT
>CM054134.1:18555231-18557731 GCA_028751875.1 Rapana venosa
TACAATGGTGAACAAGACGCTGTCTCCTCAGCAGACTAGCTCGGAAAGCATCCATCTCCCTGTGTTGATGCTGACAACGATGATGATGATGTTGATGATGTTGATGGCTTGGCGCACCAGAAAACCTCTGCAGTGATGTTCCGCTTTTACTGATTACAGCTCCGTCGATTGCAAATGACAGTGTCAGATGCTTATCAATAGTATTGTTGCGTTATCCTCGTTACCTTGGTATTATCGTCATCTGTATTGTTCTTTGTGTGTGTCCAAACATCGTGGGTTTTTTATATATATAAATTGGAACTTGCTATTAAACTGGCCTGAATTCTGTTCTACTGTCAGACCTGTAGTATTTCCTTAGTTGTTAACAAACTGACAATGTGTTGATCAGTCATTTTCAGTCTCTGTTTTGCATGCTGTTCTGTTCTGTTACGTTTTGGTACTGTCCCTCTCAATCGTTATTTTGAAGAAATCTGAAGCAGGTTACAGGCATTATGTTCTTCAACTTTCTCTTTGACATGGTTAATGTCCGCTAGGGAGGTTGCACCTTGCCTTTTTCTGTGCGTGTGTGTGTGTGTGTGTGTGTGTGTTTGTGTGTGTGTGTTGTGTGTGTGTTGTGTGTGTGTGTGTGTGTGTGTTGTGTGTGTGTGTGTGTTGTGTGTGTGGCACTTTGTTGACCTGTTAGTTTCACGTATTGTTCTCCATATTACTGATAATTCATTATTCTCAAATATTTTGCAGTAATGATGCTCAATACTGGTGCCAAGGACGTCTAAATTTGTGTAAGTATTTACAACAACATGAAGTACTTAATATTATGTTCAGAGTAATGATAAGTAACTGGTATTGTCCTTAAAATCACTGGGAGTTTTCTGAGTATTAATTCTACTCGTATGCTTCAAGTTATTTCTAATTCCTCTCCTCAAACTTCTTCAGCTCTAGTCTAGTCAATAATTTTAAATTGAAAAATCCATGTACAAAAGGTCATAAACAAACAAACGTATTGGTATTTTATTATACAATATTACCACAAGAACAAAATTACTTTAGCACTTTTCCCGAACCCTGAGCAATAAGAATTGAACACACACCAGAATCACATAATACCACACTTACAAAACGGAATTTATCAAATACGCGCTATTGTGGTGATCACTGATAGTATAAATCCACTGTCATTCGTCTTTTCACCACCAGAAAGTCATTGGAGACTTAGTTCAGCTATTTTCGAAAGAAAGTAACGCTTACATTTTTAGTCGACATTACAGCTTCAAATCAAATGCACCTCATACTACATTTCTTTTCATTATTTTGTTAAATGTTTTTAAACACTTGAAGCCAAATTCCGTCTCTACCGACTTTGATATATGTACCACATGGTACACACCCTATCAGAGCCATTCAGTATTCAAATGTTAATATATCTTTTTATATCTAAAAACAGAACTCGAAAACTCCTGTCATCAACACCTTCAGAGTTGTTTTTGTTTTTTGTTTTTCTCACGTCAGCTTCTGTTAAAAACAGTGTGATAAACTTAAAACTCCTCCTACACCACCAAAAAATACCCAACAACCCAACCCTCCACAAAACCACATTATTTTCTATCCTTCTCTAACTTACACTCCTCCCAAAAGTAGGAAAACTGCTCACCGGATCAAAACATTCCATCAACAATAACAAAACCACCAAACCCTCTCTCGCAGCATCAACCTACGTTAGACACATCCACCAAGGACACACAAGCCCGCACACACACACACATACACATGCACACACACACACGCGTGTGGCGGACAGAGCAACGTCACAGCACAGAAACAACGCGCTACAAGAGCTGAATGAACACGTTGTCACACGCTTCACTTCCAGTCCTCCTCCTCCTCTTCCTCCTCTCCCCCTCACCACTCCCTCCTCCTCCTCTCAGACCCATTCTACCCTTCCCTACTCTCCCTTCTCCCCAACTGCAGCAGCAGCAGCAACAGCAGCAACAACGAGCCGCGACAGAAATGCTTGTGGTGGCTGTTTTGCGAGGAAGCGGGGAGGAAAGGGCTAGCTAGGCCTAGTGTAGGCTGTTACTAGCCTACGAGGTGGCGAAAGCAGTCCACAGAAAGCACGCCTGGCAGAAATAGTTGCGACATGGGGAGCGACCAATGTGGACCCTCCCTCACTGCCGTCACTGATGTCGAGACTTGATACTGACCCACGCGTATGTTTGTAGAAAAAGGTACCTAATTAGACAAGCGGACATGCAAGTATATACAATGATATACAATAATATGATATGATATAATATGATATAATATAATATAATATAATATCACATAATATAATATAATATAATATTATATAATATAATATGATATAATATAATATAATAATATAATATGATATAATATAATATCATATAATATCATATCATATGATATAATATAATATAATATAATATAATATAATGTAAGCATGCAGATAGGTGCGGCTGTGTGCACGTGTGAGGAAGCACGC
>CM054134.1:18560231-18570231 GCA_028751875.1 Rapana venosa
CACTACACAACACTACATGTACACAACACTTCACTACGCTACGCTACACTACACTAACACTACATGTACACTATACTTCACTACACTACACATTACACAACACTACACTACATGTACACACTACACTTCACTACGCTACACTACACTACACTACATGTACACTACACTTCACTACACTACACATACACAACACTACACTACATGTACACTACACTTCACTACGCTACACTACACTACACTACATGTACACTACACTTCACTACACTACACTACATGTACACTACACTTCACTACACTACATGTACACTACACTACACTACACTACACTACATGTACACTACACTTCACTACACTTCACTACACTACACTTCACTACACTACACTACATGTACACTACACTTCACTATGCTACACTACACTTCACTACACTACACTACACTACGCTACACTACACTACACTACACTACACTTCACTACACTACACTTCACTATGCTACACTACACTTCACTACACTACACTACACTACGCTACACTACACTACACTTCACTACACTACACTACACTTCACTACACTACACTACACTTCACTACACTACTACACTAACACTACACTACACTACACACTTCACTACACTACACTTCACTACACTACACTTCACTACACTACACTACACTACAACTACACTACACTACACTACACTACACTACACTAACTACACTTCGCTACACTACACTACACTACACTACACTACATGTACACTACACTTCACTATGCTACACTACACATACACTACACTTCGCTACACTACACAGTACACAACACTACACTACATGTACACAAACTACACTACACTACACTACACTTCACTACGCCACGCCACGACCCACCACCACCCCACACCACACCCCCACACACCACACCATACCAACACTGCACCACCACCACACACACACCCCCACCCCACCCCACCACCACCACCCCCACCTCCACACTAGATATTGTCCTTCATGGAACGATTAAAGTGTTTTTGACTTGACTCGACTTGACTTGACACCTCATCACACTACACTCTTAACCAAACCCTTGAACTGGTCACCCCTTTTCCCTCACATTTCCCCAGCTTATCTCCATTTCCCAATGCCCCCCGACCCCCCAGGGCTATTCCCATACATACATATACATTCCATCCTTTGGGAGGGAAAAGCATTCCCGCTCTCCGGACAAGTGGTCATCACTCAGTGACAAAGCAACAACCCCCAATGGTCCCTCCTGTGTTGACTCCTTTTCCCTAACTCTCTTGGCGGCTTGCACAATCCCAGTTTCTTTCTCATCTTCTCTCCTTACCCCCCCCCCTCCCCTTCCCATTTGCCTCCAAAATCCTCTGCCAACTCATTTCTTATGTCTTGCTGAAAGGCCCTAAAGCACTCCATATATATATATACGGCAGATTTACGTCATTGTTGTATTTTGTATGGATGAGAACGAAGTCGTAATTGGTTACTTGCACTTGTTTTTGTCTCCCCACCATATTTTCTCAAATTTTGTATACTTCCAAGAGCAACTACATGAGAGGCAGAAAATGTGCATGTGTAAGATTGACGTTAGGATTTGTTGTTTGTTTTTCTTAGGGGGTTTTCCCCATAACAAAGTTGGTGGTGATTTTGAGAGAGCTTTGCTGACAAAGTGGCACTGTAAGTTTGTATTATCTGTATATCTTAAGTTGCACGGTAAAGTTTCTATTTCCTGTTTATTTCGTTACATAGATGTACTAAGCTCTGTGCTAAAAATTAATGTTTCTGCTATGCATCTAAACCCAGTCAGAAGTAGGAAATATAGTACATTTTCACACACACTTTTAAAAACGCGCGCGCGCACAACACACACCCCCCGCCCCCAACACACACACACACACCACACACAACACACACAACACACACATCCCTCTGGAGAAAAACATCATGCCGACTCTGTTTCCCCCCAAACTCCTTCGATGTATTAAAACCCCGAGGCCCCCGTTGCGAACACACACAAAACATTTTGCGCTTTCTTAAAACCCGTTCCGCTGTTGGGAAGAGAAACCCATTGGGCCGGGAAACGATGCAAAATTCACAAAAATACATACACGGGGGCCCCTGGATGTAAAAAAAAAGCACATGATACATTCCTCTTTTCAAAAATAATAGAATAAAATTTTTTCTTTTTTTTTTCGGGGATAATGGAAAAAAGCCTCTGTGCCTTTTTTTATCCAATAAAAATAAAAAAAAAAAACCCAACCCAAACTCCAAAACTCATCACCAAACCCCCTTCATTCATTCAAACCCATTTTCCGACCCCCCCCCCCCCCCCCCCCTCCCCCCCCCACCCCTCCCCACCACCCCACCACCGCCATCCTTCGTCCATTTCACATATTTTCGAAACCCCCCCCCTCCCCCCCCCCCCCCACCACCACCACCACCACCCCCAAATGAAAGAAAAAAAAGGGGAAAAAACCACACACAAAAAAAAAAAAAAAAACCCAAAAAAAAAAAAAAGAGAAAGACCCCGGGTTTTTAAAAGAAAATGGCCATTACCAGTGTCAAAGAAACCCCCCAAAGTCGCTTCACACACCCCCCCCCCCCCCTACCCCCCCCCCCCCCCCCACCCCACCCCACCCCCCCCCCCCTCCTATCCTCCCCCCCCTTTTCCTTTCCCCTCTAAAACTTCCCTCCGGGGCCTTAAATTTTTCCCATTTCTGTCTCACATCTTTTTCCCCCCCCCTCCCACTCCCCCACCCCCCCCCCATCCCACTCCCCCCCCTCCCCCCCCCCTCCCCCACCCCCACCCCCCCCCCCCCCCCCCCCCCCCCACCTTTACCCCCCCTTTTCCCCCCCCCCCCCCCCCCCTCCCCCCCCAAAACCCCCCCCCTCCCCCCCCTTTCCCCCCCCCCCCTCTCCCCCCCCCCCTTCCCCCCCCCCACTCCCCCACTCCCCCACCCCCACTTTCCCCCCCCCCCCCCTCCCCCCCTTTTCCCCCCCCCACTCCCCATCCCCCATTTTCCCCCCCCCCCCCCTTCCCCCCCCCCACTCCCCCCCCCCTCCCCCACCCCCCCCCCCCCCTCCCCCCCCCCCCTCCCCCCCCCCACCCCCCCCCCCCCATCTCCCCTCCCCCCCCTTTTTTCACCCCCCCCTCCCCTACTCCCCCCTCCCCCTCCCCCCCCCCCCCCCCACTCTCCATCCCCAACTTCCCCCCCCCCCAAAAACCCCCCCTCCCCCTTTCCCCCCCTCCCCCCCCTTTTTTTCCCCCAAACCCCCCCCTCCCCCCCCCCCCCCAAAACCCCTTTTCCCCCCCCCCCCCACTCCCCCCCCACCCCAAAAAAAATTTCTAATCCTTCTTATTTACTCTCCGGTCTTAAACCCCCCAACACCCCCCTCTTCCAAAACCTTTTAAGGTCTCTAAACCGGGAAAAAAAAAATGGGGTTTAAAAATATGTTTTTTAAAAATTTTTATATTTTTAAAAAAATTTTTTTTTTTAAAAAATTTTTTTTTTTTTTTGGTTAAAAAAAAACACCCTTTTTTTAAAAAAAAAAATTTTGTTTTTTTCTCCTATGATAATTTTAAAAAATTTGGGGAAGAAAGGGAAAAAAGGGAAAATTTTGGGGGAAAAACAAAACCCCAAATTTTTCCAAAACAAAGGGGGGGGGGGAAAAAAAAAAAAAAAAAAAAAAGGCCAAGGAAAAAAAGAAAAAAAAAAGGGGGGGGGGAAAAAAGGGGAAAAAAAAAAAAAACGTTTTTTTGTTTTTTGGGGTTTTTTTTTTTTAAAAGTCCATTTGGTTTTTTTTTTCCCCTTTTGGTTTTTATTTTTTTCCCCCCCCCGGGGGGGCCCGATGTTTTTGTCTCCTTTTTAGGGGGGGGGGGGGGGGGGGGGGGTTTTGGGGGGGGGGTTTTTTTGGGGGGGGGGGGGGTTTTTTTTGAGCAGGATCTTTTTTTTTGGGTGGGGGGCCGGGGGTTGGGGGGATTTTAAATTTTAACTCCAAAACATTTTTCTTCGGGGGGGGGGTGGGGGCTTTTTCCTTCTTCTTTCCCTTTTTCCCCTTTTTCCTCCCCCTCCCCCCTCTCCCCCTTTCCCCCCCTCCCCCCCTCCCCCCCTTTTTAATTTAAAAAACATTATTAATTTTTTTTGTGGTTTTTAAAATTTTTTAAATTTTTTTTTACATACGAAAAAAAAGGGGTTTTTTGGTTTTGGTGGGGGGGGTGGGGTGGTTTTTTTTTTTCTTTTAAATTTTTAATAAAATTTATAATTTTTTTTTTTTGTTGTGGCCCCGCGTGTTGAGTTTTAATCAAACCCTTTTTTTTAACAAAATTGCGGTGAAAAATTAAACTATTTTATCATCATATTGAAGTATAAGGGGGAAAAAGAAAAAAATTTTTTGTTTATCTATCTATCTATCTAAATAATATATAATAATATATGAGAGAAGAAGTAGAGAAGAGAGAGATAGATAGATAGAGAGAGAAGAGAGAGACAGAGAAGAGAGAGAGAGAGACAGAGACAGAGAGACACAGAGAGAGAGAGAGAGAGAGAAGAAGACAGAGAAACAGAGACCAGAGAGAGAGAGAGAGAAGAGAGAGAGAGAGAAGAGAGAGAGAGAGAGAGACAGAGACAGAGAGAGACAGAGACAGAGAGAGAGAGACGTTAAGGATTTTTGGTTTTAGGGGAGTTTTTGGTTTTTCCTGTACAATGTCACAGTAATGTGGATATTCCGTATATATCTACGGCTATGCTGATTTATGTGATTCTGGGTGTGCGCGAGTGTGTATTTGTGTCTGCCGGTTTAGGGGGGGGGGGGGGGGGGGTAGGTAGGGATAGGGGGGGGGGTGGGGGGTGGGGGGGGGGGGGGGGTTGGGAGAGGCAGGATTCAAAGTGTGTGTGTGTGTATGTGTGTGTGTGAGTCGGCAGGGGGGTGGGGTGGGTAGGATTTGAAGTTTCTGCTCAGTAGCTTTATAGTTTTGATCTTCAATTGGTGGAGTGGGTGCTGTGGTTTCTCTGGTCTGTCTGTCTGTCTGTCTGTCTGTCTCTCTCTCTCTCTCTCTCTCTCTCTCTCTCTCTCTCTCTCTAATCTATATAATATATATATATATATATATATATATATATATATGTGTGTGTGTGTGTGTGTGTGTGTGTGGTATGTAGGTATGTTTATTTTATTTATTTGTTTATTCTTTTATATCGAGGGTAATGGAATAAGTCTGTGTGTGTATTTGTGTGTGTGTGTGTGTGTGTGTTGTGTGTGTGTGTGTGTGTGTGTGTGTGTGTCTGTGTCTGTGTCTGTGTGTACACGCGCGCGGGCATGTGCGTATAAAGTTTATAATCTGGTTATCTTATTTGTGAACTGCCGCATGCGTGTGCGTGAATGATTTCAATGCAAGTGCTTTACCTTGTTTGTTTAACAAGATTCCGCGCGATGAAAATTCAATCTATTGTTATCATCATTATCATCTCGACGTATACCCAGTGGGAATAAAGCCAACATTTTATTTTGGTCTGAATCTCTGGAGACCGTTTCTTAGAACATAACGTACTGATGTATTCTCTGAAAAAATATTCGAGAACCGCATCTGTCCCACGCAGAAAGAGTTCTCGTGTTCGGCAACCGAAATAAATGGAGAGTACAAAACCAGATGCAAAGTGCTTTAAAAGAAGAACATGTTTGACAGGGAAAAGCTGGAGTTTTCTCATTCATGTATTCGTTCATTGAAAGAGTGACAACAAGCATTTTTAAAAAAATTTTTTTTTTTATAGATGTATGAAAATAGAAAGAAAGAATAGAGCGATACAATTTCGAATGAATAAATGAATGAAGGAACACGTAAAGGAGTTAAAAATGGATAAGGGACAGAATGAATATATTGGGAAACTGGTACGGTATAACTGGTTTAGTGGCATCATCATCATCATCATCATCATCATCATCATCATCATCATCATCATCATTACCAGTAGCAGCAGCAGCAGCAGCAGCAGCAGCAGCAGCAGCAGCAGTGGCAGAAGCAAGAAGATGTGCGAGAGGAGGAGAAGAGAAGAGAATGAGTCGTTGAACCAGGGAGTATTCTTTTTTCAGTTCTTTGATGCCATAGCCTGTCGGACAATCTGGTCCGTGGGGAGAGAGAAAGAGAGAGGAGAGAGAGAGAGAGAGAGAGAGAGAGAGAGAGAGAGGGAGAGAGAGGAGAGAGAGAGAGAGAGGAGAGAGAGAGAGAGAGAGAGAGAGAGAGAGGAGAGAGAGAGAGAATGACACAATCTTTTATTTCGAGGATAATGAATAAGCACTCATGTGCTTTTTTACATCCAGTCCCCGCCCTTAAGGATACATATGATAATAAAATAAAATAAGGCCAATACCAATACACTCACACAGTAAATGGGGGGAAAAATATCCACACACAAAAACCCCACGTTAGAAAGCTAGAGAGAGCTACGAAGGACAACTCTGTCACGTAGTGTGTATAACGACATTGTCTTTTGAAAGCAGTTGTTTCCCTTGCAAGGGTACACCCATTTCCACAGCAAAATACAGTTATCCTTAAAACGAGAAAGAGAGAGAGAGAGAGAGAGAGAGAGAGAGAGAGAGAGAGAGAGAGAGAGAGAGAGAGATGAGGAGCACACACACAGACAGACAGACAGACAGACAGACGGGAAAGAAGGAGGGGGTGGACGGAACAGATTAAGAAACAGCCACAATGACAAACACACATACACTCAGCGCACGCGCGCATCACACACACATACACACACACTCTCTCTCTCATATATATATATGTGTGTGTGTGTGTGTGTGTGTGTGTGTGTGCACACGCGCGCGGACATGTGCGTGTAAAGTTTATAATCTGTTTATCTTATATATATGAGAAAACATAGTGAGGAAAAACAAGTGCACGTAACCAGTTATAACTTCATTCCCATCATAAATGCGAATTTTGTCCAAGATTCGAAAAAGACAAAAAGGTAACATGTTTACTACAGGATAACACTTTGAAGGCAGCATTTGTGGAATAATTGAGTAAAGACCATGCCTTATACAATCATAATCATATGCTTATGTTCTCTATCTCTCATTCCTTTGAAAACACACACGCACATACACACACATTACACAAAATTCACACACGTCTCGACTGCCTCCCCCCCCCCCCCCCACACACCACACACACACACACACTTCACCCCCTCCCCCATACACACACTACATACACACTACACTCACACACTACACACAGCACACAGCAGCCCAAGTTAGTTGTTTGCAGCATCAATCATGCTCCCATAACCAGCCAAGCCAAACAAACAAACACAGTGTTAGCAATACCCTGCATCCTGCACCACATTAGCCCTGTAAAAGGTATAAAAGGTAAAGGTGTCCCATAACCTATCAGGTCGGAGTGGGGTCGAGGCATCAGAAACCTAAACTTCTCCAGGGGCCAGCATATTGAGGGCGGCACCCATCCTCTCTCCCTCGCTGCTTTACCTTCCCTGACCCTAAAAGAGGCAGGTACCCATTTACAACTGGATGAACTGGGGGATTGCACTGAAGCCAAGGCAGCACAAACGGTCGCCCATCCAAGGGGTAAGCACTCTCGACGCTGCTTAACCTTAGCTAGGGGTAAAGCGAGTGCTCCGACCACTGAGCTATTGCGCTCCCATTAGCCATGTCCCACAGCTTAATCAATGCTAAAAACACAGTACAGTGATGCTCATTACATTAATTGCAATGATTGCTGGTGTGGTTTTTGTTTTTCAGAAGGACAAGTAGGCAGGGTTGCACTTATTAACAAGCAAAAAGCCCAGGCTTGTAGAAATGCAAGCCCACAAAGCACGCATGTAAGCAAGTACCCACGCAGCATGCTCGCACACAATATGCGTATAATTATGAGCATATACACGACGATTTCGAGCATATACATATACGCTCATCTCTCTTCATAACTCATGGGAATGAGCGGAATTATAACACACACACGCGCGCGCACGCACGCACACAAACACTCGTACTCACACACACTCTCTCTCTCACACCACTCTCTCTCTCTCACTCCCTCTATCTCTCTCTCTCTCACACACACACTCTCTCTCTCTTTCTCACACATAAACAAACACACACACACACATAAGCATACACACACACGCACACTCACACTCTCTCTCTCTCTCTCTCTCTCTCTCTCTCTCTCTCTCTCTCTCTCTCTCTCTCTCTCCCCTTCTGTCTGTCTGTCTGTCTGTCTGTGTCTGTTCCTGTCTCTCTCTCCTTCACACACACACACAACACACACACACACACACACACACACACACACACAACACACACACACACACACAACACACACACACACACACACACACAAGCAAGCAAGCAAGCAAGCAACACTGTATAACGCCTTACGCAACCTCAAAGTATAAAACAAACCCAACAACAACAACACCAAACTGTACTCTTAACACATTACACTTCGGTAGGAGCAGAGCCTGGTAGAATTTCCCCCCGCCTTGAAATAAATGCATATTCCCCCAAACAAAAACCCAAAACCAAAAAAAAAAAAAAGGTATTTGAAAAAGGACAGGAGGGAGCCAGAGGGGCAGAGAACTGCAGCTAAGAATAGTGCAAGGGAGGCTATTCCTGGCCGGGGCAAGCAAGGGAGAGTATCGATCGGATGTGATCAGCGCCTGCAGGCAAGCAGTGCATGTTTCATCAGGCGAGGACATCGATATGCATGTACCCCTTTACGCTTGGAAATTTCACACACTCACACACACACATACACGCGCGTGCGCGCGCACACACTCGCACATACGCACGCCCGCACAGCCTGTCGCACACAAGAAATTACACAGCCCTAACTAAACCAAAAACCAAATCCTGGAAAACTTGTTTTTATTTTTCTTCGTTTTTTGCCTGACAAACTTGTGGTGGGGTGGGGGGGTGGTTGGGGGGTGGGGGGTTCTCTCTGTTTCTTTTTTTTTTTCTGGTTTTTTGTTCTTGTTTCTCTTTTTAAAAAAATAATTATTTTGGTCTTTTAATTGTATGATTAGAGTGTATGTTACTTTGATATAATATAAAGCTGTAGATATTCTTCTTTTCCTCTTCTTTCTTCTTCTCTTCGTTTTTCTTCCGCATCCTTTCTCCTCCTTCCTTCCTCTCCTCCTCTCTTCTTCTCTTCTTCTTCTTTTCTTCTTCTTCTTCTCTTCTTCTTCTCTTCTTTTCCTTCTTTTCTCTTCTTCTTCTTCTTCTTCTTCTCGTCCTCCTCCTTCCTCCTCTTCCTTCCTTTTCTTTTTTCTTCTGCGTAGAATGTAAGTTACCTTGGCATAAAATCTGAAGTTCTGAAGAAGAGGAGTAATTCAGAATCCACTCAGAGTAGGTCGTTTCTCATAACTTAACAGCCTGCCAACCCATTTACCACGTCACTCATCTGGAAACGAACCAGTCAAACAGCCTAAGTCAACATCATAATTATCGATCTTCTCCAACAGCTGACTTCGTTAATTGCCGCACAAAAACCCACCCTCATCGCGAATGATTATTTTCTTAATTAGCTGATTAGGATAAGTAATACTAGACCATAATATTATCGAGAATGGTAGTCATGCATACTCACGTATCAATTTGATAAGCGTAAATATTTAATTAACAACGAACCGTTGAGTCAATTTCAAGCAAAACTGATGCGAAGAGAGTACACGGGAAAACAGTACTGCAGAATGAACATTCTTTATCGATTCCAGTGTTAACAATCTGACAACCAAGAAGCTCCCAGTGAAACAGTGTAAATAGCCAGTCGAACAAATGTCTGGATGATTGAGATGCTTACTGCTTGATTGTTTGCTAAAAACAAAAAAGAAAAATAAGAAATCGAAGGACAAAAAGAAACAAATGCAGTACGAAAACAGCAAAAAAGAAGAAGAAGATGGACAGACAGACAGACTGAGAGAGAGACAGAGAGAGAGAGAGAGAGAGAGAGAGAGAGAGAGA
>CM054134.1:18577731-18582731 GCA_028751875.1 Rapana venosa
GGGGGATGATAAATGGAATGAGTGTAGGTGTGTTTCGATTGTAGCTGACAATCAGATCCTACAATGGAGACACACTATCCTCCTCAGCTGCTGCCAGCCCCCCCCTACCCCCCATCACCCCCCCCCCAACCTCCCCCCACCCCCACCCTCACCCTCCCCCACCCTCACCCTCACTCCCCACCTCACCCCCCCCCCCCCAGTTTATACAGCAGGCCAGTGGTGTGTGTGTGTGTGTGTGTGTGTGGTTGAGTGTGTGTGTGTGTGTGTGTGTGTGTGTGTTCTGTGTGTGTTGTGTGTGTGTGTGGTGTGTGTGTAGTGTGTGTGTGTGGTGTGTGTATGTGTGTGGCGTGTGTGTGTGTGTTGTGTGTTGTGTGTGTGAATTGTGTGTTGTGTGTGAATTGTGTGTTGTGGTGCGTGTGTGTGTGTGTGTGTATGTGTTGTGTGTGTGAGTGTGTGTGTGTGTTTGTGTGGTGTTGTGTGTGTGTGTATGGTGTGTGTGTGTGTGTTGTGTGTGTGTGTGTTGTGTGTTTGTGTGTGGTGTGTGTGTCTGATGTGTGTGTGTGTGTATGTGTGTGTGTCGCAATGCACTGTACTCTGTCTGCAGTGTTTTATGCCATTCTTTTGATGTCCCCACAGTGAGCACAAACCCATTCTGTACAACTGCTGAAATTGTGTGTACCCCCCTCCACACACACACAGGCGGACACACACGCACGCGAGCATGCACGTACACATACATTCACAAGCGCGTGCACGCGCATGCGCGCGCGCACACACTGGGCCTGACTTGTCAGGCACTTAACGGCAGCGCAACGCATTTTTGCTCATGAGACAGATAACAATAGTTGCTGTCTGAGCGTTAACGAAGAATTCCTTCCTTCCTTCCTTCTTCCTTCCTTCCATCCATCCTTCCTTCCTTCCTTCCTCCCTCCTTCCTTCCTTCCTTCCTTCCTTTCCTTTCTTCCTTCCTTCCTCCTCCTCACTCCCTCACTCCTCCCTTCCTCCCTCCATCCCTCCTTCCTTCCTCCCCTCCCTCCCTTCCATCCTTCCTTCCTCCCTTCCTTCCTTCCTTCCTTCCTTCCTTTCTTTCTTCCATCCTTCTTTCCTCCCTCCCTCCTTCCCTCCCTCCCTCCCTCCCTTCCTTCCTTCCTTCCTTCATTCATTCATTCCTTCCTTCATTCATTCCTTCCTTCATTCATTCATTCCTTCCTTCCTTCATTCATTCATTCTCTCTCTCAGCTGTATAACGAATATTTTTCTTCTTTTCTTCCCATACTCTTAGTACAGAAGCTACCTGTCCACATGGTCTTTTCAATGGGCTGTAGTAAATGACAGGGGGAGAGCAAACTGGGGCAGGTAGAGAATAACACCCCAGTGGAGCTGTAAAATGGTGACGGCTGGTACGCGAATAAACTCTTTTTATTTATTATCGCCCCAACGTGTTCACAAACCTACAGGTACATAGTATGCACGTATATCCCTGCCTACACATGCACACGTAATAATTATGTGTATAGTGTACACTGTTTTATGCGTGTCGATACTCGTTTTCCCCAACCTTAACGCTACCTGTCAATGGTATTATGGTGAGGTAAAGACGGGAGAGAGAAGAGGAGGAGAGATGAGAGAAGAGAAGATGTCAAGAAGAGAGAGCTGACGGATCTTATGATAGAGAGGAGAGACTGAGAGGTAGAGAGAGTAGAGAGTGAGAGAGAAGAGAAGAAAGAGGGAGAGAGAGTAGAGTAGAGTGGAGAGTAGAGACAGACAGACAGACAGAGAGTCAGAGAAGAAAGAAAGAAAGAGAAGAAAGAAAGAGAGAGAGAGAGAGAGAGAGAGAGAGAAGAGAGAGAGAGAGAGAGTCAGAGAGAGAGAGAGAGAGAGAGAGAGAGGAGAGAGAGAGAGAGAGAGAAGACAGACAGACAGACAGACAGAGAGTCAGAAAGAAAGAAAGAAGAAGAGAAGAAGAAGAGAGAGAGAGAGAGAGAGAGAGAGAGAGAGAGAGAGAGAGAGAGAGAGAGAAGAGAGAGAGGTACCAAGTACACTTCACTGTCAGATGAATATTATAATGTTTGCACACACTCATTCTCTCTCTCTCTCTCTCTCTCTCTCTCTCTCTCTCTCTCTCTCTCTCTCTCTTTCTCTCTCTCTCTCTCTCGTCTCTCTCTCTCTCGTCTCTCTCTCTCTCTCTCTCTCACACACACACACACACACATTCACACTACCACCACATACCCCCCCTCAATAAACACACACACACACTACACACATACACGTGCGTCACCACACACACACACACACCCACACACACACACACACACACACACACACACACACACACACACACACACACCTCCACCTCGTCCTCGCCCTGTCATCCCCCCCCCCCACACACACACACACACACACACACTCACACTACCACCACCGATCCTCCTCCAACATACACACACACTACCACCACCGACCCCCCCTCCCCACTCCAACAAACAAAACACACACACACACACATACACACGCACGCGCATACACACACAATACCCCCTCTGCCCCGTCCTCTCCCTGTCACTCACACACACAGACACACACACACACTCACACACAAACTCACTCACTCACACACACATACACACTCACACACACACACACACACACATACACACACACTACAAAGACTGCCCCAGTTCAGACGTCTATTGAGCAATACAGGAGAAGACAGTAGTGGCCTACAGGAGAGACAGTTGTGGGCTGATGAGAGCTTCTAACTGGCAGGAACACACAACAAGAAAGCAACCTCGTATTATGTATGTATGTATGTATGTTTGTCCGTCGTGTCCGACGATGACCTCCAAAACAGCAGAGGAGGCAGCTGCTGTTTTGGAAACTGGGCAGAAATTTGATTACAGTGGAGATGCCTTGCCCACAGTACATCCCCACTCTCTCGGCCAAGTGGGCATAAGGACAGTCAGCGTTGGAGATGTTCTCCAAAGGCTAACTAGCCCCCAGGGCTGCAGCACATAAGGATTGTGCGAGTCAAGCCTCCTAGTCAGAGAGTCATAGTCGATCAGTAAAGACTAAGCTGTAAAGCGGAATTCCATAGAGTGGGAAAGCCACTGGTCATACAGCCTCTCACTTTGCTGTTGCCCCCAGCGTCAATGGTTTAATCAAGAACTGTGATAAAGCCCAGGCGCTGACGGCGGCTCGTATTATTATTATAATTACCGTTTCACAATATGACAAGCCTCTTACTAGCACACAAGCTCTGCTACACCCAACCCAATGCCCCCAACTGTTTTGTTTTGTTGTTGTGGTTGTTGTGGTTGTTGTGGTTGATGTGGTTGTCAGTTTTTGTTTTATTTTTGTTGAGTTTGTGTGTGTGGTTTGTTTCCGTTGTGTTGGCATACACTTAGATGCGCACACATTTAGCAGTACTTGGTTTAACGCGACGCCATAACTGAATCTCTGCATAACAGTTGGCGCCAAACACATCGCACACGCACACACACACACACATGTTGGGAGCAGATGACAGAATTCACAAACCCGCATACACACGGGGACTGGTTGTAAAAAAGCACATAAGTGCTTATTCCATTATCCTCGATATAAAAGAATAAAATAGAATAAAAATAAAAATAAATAAAACACACACACACACAAGTTGGGAAAGTGAGAAGCAAAAAGGGCAGAGAGAGAGAGAGAGGGAGAGAGAGAGAGAGAGAGAGAGAGAGAGAGAGAGAGAGAGAGAGAGAGAAGAGAGAGAGAGAGAGAGAGAGAGAGACAGGCAGACAGAGAGACAAGCACATAGCAGAGACAGACAGACAGACATGCAGGCAGGGACAGACAGAAGAAAGGGGACACTTTCTAAATCGGTCTTATTATTTCAACATCAGCGTTAGAAGCAGATTACTCTATTTCTCCAATACAAGCAACGAGGAAAGGGATTGGGGGGAAAGAGAAAACAAACAAACAAAAAACCCACACCGAAAAAACAACAACAAAACAAAAAAGAAAAGGGGAACAAGAGAGCCACTCAACAAAAGTTGTGTTTGCAGGCACAGAGATGGAAACTAATAATAGCACAGGGGAGGCCATTTCGGAGTGGCGCACGCAAAGAGAGAGTATCGATCGCTTGTGATCGGAAGTGGCGCGGTCGATGCACGCTGCTCTAGGCGAATGCCTGGATTTGTTTATACAGCTTTGGCCGAGAAAACATTCTTGATGTCTGACACATGGCGGAATTGCTCCAGTTTGAGGAATGGTTTCTGCTGGCTTTTTGTGTAGAGGGACTATTGCAAAGGAGAATATCTCATACCATATGGTCTTCCGTTATCGGAGGAGTCACAGAACAAAATAAACTAGGAATCAAAATAGGTCAATCTTTAGTCCAATCATGTTATCGTAGAGTCCCCGCCAACCACACAGACCATATCGGGGCTGTTACATTGTCATATTGGTAAAAAATCTCGGATTAAAAGATTGCAACAACATCATACAGATTAAAACGTTGTTTAAAACCAACTCTACCGATGTTTCCTGTATCAACGCCCTGACCAAACATATACGGGTTAATTAAGGGTAGACACTGTGTTGTGGGAGAAGCCACACCAAGGACACATACAAAAATGAGATGAAAACAAAAACCAATAATCCTTAAAACGTAGCTTTGATCTTGGTAAATGTTTATGACATCTACACTCATGTCAGACGGTAAAAGCTTCTCTCAGGCAGTTACAAAATGGTGTTCAGTGGAACATTATTGTACGAATCTTTAAGGAGTCTGCAGTGAAATGCTCAAGCATACTATCCTGCAAATCTCTAACAAGAAAGAAGAGAAATATTGCTAGGAACACTGTGTGGGTGATTTTGCTCTACTCATTAGGCCTGATGAACAATTTGAACAGTATGGTTAACTAACACGGCTTTTAATTAGAAAAGCCAGCAACAACAGCAATAAACAAATATTTTGAAAAGTACAACAAACGCAACAACAGGACATACAT
>CM054134.1:18592731-18597731 GCA_028751875.1 Rapana venosa
ACACCACACACACACACACACACACTCACACACAAGAGAGAGAGAGACAAACCTCGAACAAACCAAACCTTAAAAAATAAATAAAGGAATCTTTCCAACCCAGTTAGCATTTACAACTCTACTGAACGAATAAGCAACAGCTGGTACATTCTTCGCTCTTTACACACAAAAAAAGAAATGAGGAAAAGAATAGCCCTGAATACGACACACAACACACACACACACACACACACACACACACACACACACACACACACACACACACACGCACACACACACGCACACACACACATTCACACACGCACACGCACGCACACACACACACACATACACACAAAAACGACCACATAAAAAAGAAAGAAGACTAGGAAGAGTAAAAAGAAGGCGAAGAAGAAGATAATTGTTCTGTCAATACAATAAACGCTGGTTTCAGGGTATCCCACCAAGTTGGAAGGGCTGGGGCTTTATGTTCCTGTAGTACACCTGTCAGTACAATGCCGTAACACATTAGCTGATAACAGCTGGGCATGTGTGCATGCATACACGTGCACGAAGGGTGCGCGCGCGGGGACACATACCTATATATACAAACACACATACATTAACACATTTTGATAGCTACATACACACACACATACATGCATGCACATATACATACATACATATACATGAATTGTATGGTTTAATATTTTTCTAGGCTTTTTGTTTTGTTTTTAAGTCTAAATATGCATATGTTATTGTCTTTTCTTGTTTGATTTGTATAGTTTACCATAGATTAGGTTTTTGATTCTATATCTGCATATACATTATCTTTTTTTTCTCGCTTTTTTTTTCTTTAGATAGATGGCTTGATAAAAAACAGCAAATGCACTGCTTATTCAATGTACCATCTGAAAATAAAAGTTTGACTTTGACTTTGATTCACATGTACATACATGAACGCACATACATGCACACACACATACACGCACACACATACAACCACACACATACATTCACACACACACAAATACACATGCATGCGCGCGCTTCCACACACACACATACCCCACACACACACACACACACACACACACACACACACACACACACACACACACACACACACACACACGCGTACACACACATATCCTTCGGATGAGACTACAAACCGAGGTCCCGTGAGCGAACGCATGAAGAACATCTTGCGCACACGTTAAATCCTGTTCCGCTTTTCGAAAGAGTAGGCCATTGTGTGCCAGTGGGAACAGATGATACAATTTACAAAACCGCACACACACGGGGACTGGATGTAAAAAAGCACATAAGTGCCCATTCCATTATCCGCGATATAAAAGAATAAATTAAAATAAACTAGCTCTCTCTCTCTCTCTCTCTCTCTCTCTCTCTCTCTCTCTCTCTCTCTCTCTCTCTCTCTCTCTCTCTCTCTCTCTCTCTCTCTCTCTCTCTCTCTCTCTCTCTCTTGGTGGTTTTGGTGGCTCTACTGTGTGGGTATTTTTTCCCCGTTTACTGTGTGAGTGTATTGGTAATTGGTTTATTGTATTTTATTTTATTTTCATATACATTGTATCCCTAAGGACGGGCACTGGATGTAAAAAAAAAGCACATGGGTGCTTATTCACTCTCCTCGAAATAAAATAATTTGTCATTGTCATTGTCTCTCTGTCTCTCCCACCCTCTGTCTCTTTCTCTCTGTCTGTCTGTCTCTCTTCCTCTCCATCTCTCTCTCTTCCCCCCCCCCCCCTCTCTCTCTCTCTCTCTCTCTCTCTCTCTCTCTCTCTCTCTCTCTCTCTCTCTCTCTCTCTCTTCTCTCTCTCTCTCTCTCTCTCTCTCTCTCCTCTCTCCCTCTCTCTCTCCTCCCCATCCTTCTCCTCCTCTTCCTCCTCCTTTTCCTCCTCCTTTTCCTCCTCCTTCTACTTTCCCCCAACTCCTCTCCTGTCCACGTTTCTTTCTGTGCTGTATTACACTGTATATCTTTCATGCCCCATCATCTAAATGCTAATGTGTGGGGTAGTTAGTTGTGATCATCACAGGCACGGCTACCACCCTATGACAAGGAGGAGGAGAAGGAGGAAGAGGAGGATGTGGTAATGAGAAAATAAGACACCAACAACTAGCACACAAAAAACAGCCAGATAACTTGTATGTGTGTGCGCGGGTTGGGGTGAGGTGGTGGTGGGTTGGGGGTGGGGGGTTGGAGGATGGGTGTATGTGTGTGTGTGTGTGTGTTGGGATGTGATGGGGTGAGTGTGGGTGGGTGGGTGGTTGGTTGGTGTGGGGGGTATGAGTGTGTGTGGTGTGTGTGTGGAGGGGGGTATGAGCGTGTGTGTGTGTGTGTGTGTGTGTGTGTGTGTGTGTGTGTGTGTGTGGAGCGGGAGGGGGGGGGGGGAGGCATGTGTGTGTGCTGGGGATGGGGTGTGGTGGAGAGGGTGGGTAGGTGTGTGTATATGTGTGTATGTGCTTTTGTGTGTGTGTGCTTGTGTGTGTGTGTCCTTGTGTGTGTGCTTGTGTGTATGTGCTTGTGTGTGCGTGTGAGGTGGGGATGGGGTGGGGTGGGGTAGGTAGATATGTGTGTGTTCGTGTGTGTGTGCATTTATTTGGTTGTGTGTGTGTATGTATGTATGATGTATTTATGTACGCTTGCGCATCTGCCCATGTGTGGAGAGAGAGAATGAAAGAGAAAGAGAGAGAAAGAGAGAGAGAGAGGAGAGAGAGAGAGAGAGAGGAGAGAGAGTGAGAAGGAAGAGAGAGAGAGAGAGAGGAGAGAAGAGAGAGAGAAGGTGAGAGAAGATGGAAAAAGGAGTACTGTAGTGAGTGAGAGTGGAGTAGGTGAGTTGGGATGAGGGCGAGAGTGTAGGGAGTGAGTGATGAGTAGAAGTAGGAGAGAGGGAGCAGAGAATAGCAAGAGAAAGATGGTGAAAGAGAAGTGAGGGAGATGGGGAGTGTAGTGAGATGAGATGGGAGGAGTAGAGAGATGGAGAGAGAGAGAGAATAGATAGGAGAAGGATGGAAATGGTAATAAGCAGAGAGAGAGAGAGAGAGAGATATGACCTAATTATGGAACAGAAGTTTGTGAGATGGATGTCTAGAGATTGGATAGAGAGAATAGAAAGGGAAAGAAGAATAAAAGGAAGATAGAAGAGTAGATAGAGAGAGAGGTAGAGTAGAAGAAGATAGAGTAGGGAGATAGATAGAGGAGAGAGAATAGAAGAGAAAGAGAGAAGAAGAAGATAAAAGAAGAAGAGAGAAGAGAGATGGATGGATGGAGAGATGGATAAATAGATAGACAGACAGACAGACAAACAGATAGCTAGCTAGCTAGATGGATGGATAGATGGATGGATGGATAGTTGAATAGACAGACAGACATACAGATAGAGAGATAGATAAATAGATGGATGGATAGATGGATAAATAGATAGACAGACAGACAGGTAGATAGATAGATAGACAGATAGAGAAATAGATAGATGGATAGATATATAGATAGATGGATAGATAGATAGATAGATAGATAGATAGATAGATAGATAGATAGATAGATAGATAGATAGACAGATAGATAGATAGATAGATAGATCGATGGACGAACGTATGGACGGACGGACAGACAGGCAGACAGACAGACAGATAGATAGATCGATAGATAGAGTTTGCATGTGCATGTGTGTGTCTGTTTCTGTGTCTGTGTATATCTGTGTGTGTCTGTGTCTGTATATCTATATGTCTGTTCCTCTGTGTGTGTGTGTTTGTTCATGTGTGTGTGCATGCGTGTGTGCGTGCGTGCACGTGTGTGTGTGTGTGCGTGCGTGCGTGTGTGCGCGTGCGTGCACGTGTGTGTGTGTGTGCGTGCGTGTGTGTGTGTGCATGTGTGTGGTGTGTGGTCAGAAAGCCCGTGGATATCTATGAACGTGTGCACCCATCCATGAACATGCTTCTGCTGGCGTTCATGCGTGCATGCAACATGTATTCTTTTGTTCCAGACTCGTATGGGGTGGGTATTGCGTGTTTTCTTCCTCTTCTCATTAAACTAATATATATATATATATATATATATTATATATATATATATATTATATATATATTTATATATATATACTTAGAACAAACACACGACACCGTTGGCACAGTGGAATATTGAAAAAAAAGCAGAGTACATTACATATATATAATGGGTTCATTATTGAAAAATGATCTGTGTGTGCAGGTGCACAGTCTAAAGTTCCGGGTGACTTGTGCGTGATGATACTAATTTGGAAGTGGGACACACTCACATAGATGCAGACATGCACATAGTTACACGCGCGCGCGCGCGCACAAGCACACACACACGCGCGCGCGCGCGCGCGCACACATACACACACGTCATAATGTTATGTGTATGTATGTCTTATGTGTCTGTGTGTGTACCTGCATTGCTCTCTTTCTCTCTCTCTCCGTCTTTCTCTCTCTCTCTCTCTCTCTCTCTCTCTCTCTCTCTCTCTCTCTCTCTCTCTCTCTCTCTCTCTCTCTCTCTCTCTCCGTCTTTCTCTCTCTCTATCTCTCTCTCTGTGTCTCTCTCTCTGTATTTGTGAATATGTGTGTTTTTGTGTGTGTGTGTGTGTGTGTGTGTGTGTGTGTTTTCGTGAGTGTGTATGTGTGTGTGTGTGTGTGTGCCTGTGTGTGTCTGTGTGCTTGTCTGTATCTGTGTGTGTGTGTGTGTGTGAACACTATATTTGAAACAGACCAGAAGAAGCAGAAAAAAGCAGCAAAAAAAACCAAACAGGGAAGATAAGCCCTTTTGGTCAAGAAATGTCAGCACAGTATGAAACATACTGATAGCATAAGGTACCCTGAAAGGTAGCATCGCACATTACAGCACACATCACAGTAATCGTTACAGAACACATCATAGTACAGATTACAGAACACATCACAGTACTCGTTACAGAAAACATCACAGTATATATTACAGAACACATCACAGTACTCATTACAGAACATATCACAGAGAGAAAGAT
>CM054134.1:18617731-18622731 GCA_028751875.1 Rapana venosa
GACAAAGAGAGACAGACAGGCAAACAGACAGACAGAAACACAGACAGACAGAGAGAAAGAGAGGCAGAGATAATTATACAGAAAAAGAAAGCCACAGAAAGAGACAGAGAAAGAGCGGTTTTGAATTAAACACACACACACATACACACACACACACACACACACACACACACACACACACACACACGCACACATACACACACACACACACACACACACACACACACACACACACACACACACACACACACCCAACCCCAAAATCAAACAATCCAAGACCCAACCACCCCCTCTAACACCCCCTCCCCCCCCCCCCCCAACCCCCAAATCCTCCTCCTCCTCACTCACTCCCCCCACCCCACCAACCCCACACCTCCCTCTCCCCCAACCCCTCCCCCCCTCCCTACCCCACTCACACCACCACCACCACCACCACCCCACACCACCCTCGGCCACCACCACTTCTCCCATTCCCCCAATCCGTCTTACCTTCCACCACGTCCCCATTGGGAAAGACGACCACCACCTTGTGGGTCTTGTTGGACATATAGATCCGGGGCCTCTCACCCCCTTCGGGCGGGGTCGCCATGGCCCCACTGGCGTGGGCGGCTTCGACGGCGGGAGAAGGCAGGGCCTCCTCTGGCCGAGCCCCTGGCAGCGGCTGTAGCTCACCACGCAGTGAGGGGACACTCTCCGAGCCCGGGCCCAGAGGCGTCCTCATTGACGCGTGTGTCGCGGTGTGTGGTGGTGGAGCCCGCTGTAGTGGTAGTGGTAGTAGCTAGCTGGGAGTAGCGTGGCAAGCATCACTTGTTTGCAGTCACGGAATAAAGAAAATGCTTTTTGTTGTTTGTTTTGGGTTGGGGTTTTGTTTGTTTGTTTGGTTTGTTGGTTTGTTTTGTTGTTTTTTTGGGTTTTTTTTTTTTTTTGGGGGGGTGGGTGGGGGCTGAGAGGATTCGAGAGTTGTGATGTTGAAGTTAAAGTAGGTAAAACTGGTAGGAGGGGATCCTGTTTTTGTGGATTATGTTGGTTTTTTTTGGGGGGGTTGGTTTCGTCTGGTGTGGTTACCTTACCTATCAATAACGACTTGAGGAAGTGTGGTTGCTGAGTTTAAATCTCCTGGAATCTGTAGTGGACACATCTACTATAGGACTCCAATAACTCCAGGCACGAAAACACGAAAACAATCGTTTTTAGTTTTAAAAATCTAGTTCATACGATTCCGTGGTTCTTGGGACACAATGTGCACTAAAAACGTTAAAAATAATCCAGTTAAATTCACCCGGATGGTAATCTACTAAGCTTGTCTCCCTCCTTGCTATTAGTATCCTTCAATTCCACGGAAACCAGTGTCTTTGAACCGTCAACAAGTCGTCGTTACCTTCTGGCGCTGCTTGCACGTGTAAGTTTCCCCAAAGAGAAGAACCGTTTCCCCGTTTCTCCAGGCAGTAGGTGACCAGGCGGCCACAAGCACGCGCAATGCACGGCAGATACACAACACAGACCCTCTCACACAGCGTCCACTGTCTGGAGCCGCATCTCACATCCATCCTGCCGAGCGGAGCAGCACCAGAGCCGGGCAGGGCTGCAGACGTCCACACGAAAGAGGCTCGCTAGGTTTCAGCAGCTGAGGTGCTCGTAAAGAAGTCAGCACTTGGCCAGGATGGAGAGCTGCGCAGCGACGTGACAAACCCAAACCATCTGGCCCAGTCAGCCCTTGTACCACCATCACCCCTGATGGCGATGCCAGCAGCAGTAGTAGTAGTGGGTAGTAGAAGTAGTGGTGGTAGTAGTAGCCAGGCTCTGGAGTGAGCTGGGTTATTAGTACAAGATTTATATCACCACTTGATTCGAAGCAGAAAGCCAGCTAAGTGTGTCGCGCCAGTAAAACGGGTCTGCTGTTCTTTTACCCCTCCCAAGCAGGCAGTCTCTTGCTGTAATGTTTAGCAGCAGTGTTGTTAGAACACTGGTTTTGTTACAGAGGCTTCAGGCTGTAATGTTTAGCACATGTCGCGTAAATTAAACAACGATTTGAGCTTTACATGTCACAATTCTACAGCAATATAACAATGATCCTTTCAATAAAATACTGTAGCACTAAAAGGGGGGGAAAATAACACAAGACAAAAAACTGGCCCAATGAAAGAAGGTTAGAAGCAGAGTGCAATTAAAACAACAATAATTGAACCCATGAACTGCTTTACCAAGTGATACTACACCAAAACTTTTACAATGCAGACCAGATACTTTTCACTTTCAAAACATAGAGCTAAAACATCACTACCACTTTTTCTTTAATCGACTTCTGTACCTTATTTTAACGTTTCGTCACAGACACGAAGACGTGTTTCCTTTCATCCCCCTCACCAACAGATGAGGGACAGGGAGGGCAGGCCTACTGACCCCTCCCATACCAGGTTGTTATGACACCCTCACCTCCTCTGCTGTCTAATGATACCCAGGGGATTACAGCCAGACCTTCACCCGAGATGGGGGATCAAAGGAAATGCAGCCCTAATCCCGAACATCCCCCAGATGGGTCCAGACTTAGGTCTCTTGAAGGTGATTGGACATCCGCCAATGGTGATCCAGTCTGTTACGCTTTGAAGTGTATAGTGCTATTATTGCATGGTCATATCCACATCCAATCCGATATTGGGGTTCATAGCTTTACAGCCCCGCCGACCACAGACACAGGCCATAGTTATTGGGGGCATACCTACACTGTGACAGACAGACGACAGTGCACAGTTGTAATGGCTGCCTAGCAGAGGAGACAGCTGTTGGTTGACTTGTCTTTCTCTGACCTCCTTTGTATCACCCCCAACCCCACCCCGACACACACACACACACACACACACACATCACACCACACACAATTCACACGCACACACACACACACACACACACACACACACACACACACACACATCACACCACACACAATTCACACACACACACACACACTAGCACACACACTAACACACACACAGTCACTCCCAGTCTACCACTGCAATCGCTCTACAATCCTCACACCCTCCACATACAAAAGATAAGCTTTGCAATACTACCTTCTTCACGACTTACTGTGCCACCGCTACTATACTCGATAACAGACAGATTGCTACTGTGATAACACAATCAACCCACCTGTTAAAATCAGAGGGGATGGGAGGAGAGAGGTTAGAAAAAAAGGATAAGGATGGAGGGGGGAGAAGGGTTAAGACCGAAGCGTTAAAAAAGATCATGAGGGGGCGAACAGCAGTACGGGGTAGGGGTAGGAGTGGAAAGGGGATCAGAATCTCAGGGCTATAGGCTGTGTACACTGCTGGCACCTCTCCAGTTCTTTTGTCACTTGATGACGCTATCACGGCACTGCTTGTCGCGAAGTCATTTTTTTCTCCTTCTTCATGAACTTTCCCTGTACGCTACGACAACTACAACTCCATTGCTAGTGGACAGAAAAGAAAAACCACCCCACTCCATGCTGGCTGAAGCTCTGGTGGCAGTATTCAGCACCTTTACAAGCAGGCAGGCAGAGCAACACCACCACCCTCCCCTCCCCTCCCACCCCCTTACAAGAAAGTTCTATATAGTGTGCAAAGCCAGTTGTTGTTTGGTTTTGTCGTTGTTGTTGTTGTTGTTGTTGTTTTAAGCTGGGCGTGCTCAGGTTTCTAAATGAGGAGTGTATGTGTATACAGACTGCCTTACAACTAACTGTCAATAATGGAATCAGCCATCGCTTTGTTCGTTGTTGTTGTTTGCTCTTCTTGCAGCTTTTGATACCCATTGTTGCTGTTGTTGTGTTTTCCTTTTTGAAGCCTTTAATACCGTTGTTGTTGATGTTGTTGCTGTTGTTTCTCTTTTTGCAGTCTTTAATACCCAGTGTCAATATATGTTTACTTTATAATTATGGATTTGATTTCTTGAATCTATCTATTCTTAGCCTTGCAATAAGTATATGTTTGGAGTAAACGATTTCTGTTATTAGCACATAATGCCCGTGTTTGAGCAAGATCTATCCGTATGTTTCATCCATTTTCTTCCTTCTGCCCTTCGCTCCGTTAAAAAAACAACTTTTACTTGCTCGTGTTCACCCTCAGTGATCTGTTCACCTTTATTTTCTTTTGATTAGTTTGATTATTTCGCTTTCCCTTATATTATATAACTATGATGCATTCACGTAATGATTCAAGCCAGGTGTATCAGATGTGAGATGTATCATATATTTTGTATTAATTTTTTTTAATAACTTCATCACAATTTTGTCATTTTTGTCATATTGTAACTGATAAACATGGCGGCTTTGAGCAATTTAACTTCTTACGGTAGCTGAACTCCCCCTTTCTGCGGTTAACTTTTCTTTTTCAAAAAGCTAACAAACGCACTAATTGCTAAAGAAAGTGTGACCCAAGCTAAGTCAAGAACAAAACAGTTGTGTTAACCTAGTGCTATCTTTGCATTCTTCTACCAAGGTATGTTCTTTGAAAATAGGGACCCAGTAAGTTCTTAGACACTACCTCTCTCTCTCTCTCCCTCTCTCTCTCTTTCTCTCTCTCTCTCACTCTCTCTCTCTCCCTCTTCTCTCTCTCTCTCTCTCTCTCTCTCTCTCTGAAGTGTGTGTGCTTATTTTATCATTTTATTTGTATTATTATTTCATTTTGAGTATAATGGAATCAGCACTCGTGTGCTTTTTTTCCATCCATTCCCCGGGTGTATGTAGTTCTGTACATTTTGTCATCCGTTCTCAACGGCACACAAAGGTCTACAATGTGTGTGTGCGTGTTCATGCGTTTGTGTGTGTGTGTGCGTGTGTGCGTGCGTGCGTGCGTATGTGTGTTTATGTGTGTATGTGTGTGTGTGTGTGTGTAATGTCCTTTCTTCATCCATTCCATTCCTAAATCTGTCTTACTTTCCTTTCTTTCTGTCTTTCTTTCTCTGTTTTGCTTCCTTCCTACTATTTTTCAATTTCACTATCTTCTGTTTCTCAATCACCTGATATT
>CM054134.1:18627731-18630231 GCA_028751875.1 Rapana venosa
GGAGGAAGAGGAGGAAGAGGAGGAGGAGGAGGCGGAGGAGGAGGAGACAGCATGGCGGCAGAAGTTCACACTACCATAATGAACTTACTTAACGACCTGGCCAAACCCTTCCCTCGCTTCTGGCACATCCCGGGCTGGCGAGACAAAGGGCAAGGGAAAGAAGAAGGAGGGGGGAGAATGAGAAGACAGAAAGACTGGAAGTTTCTGTGAAATCTGGCTGTCACTGTCCAAGTAATCAATGGAGTGATCTTTTCGGGTTTTTTAAAAAGTTTTTTGGGCACCATGACTTATGATGCAAAGAAAAGCAGGCAGCAGGGCAGACTGATATCATTAGTATGATTAGTTGCTGCTAATGAGTAAAAGATCGGTTTTTGGGGGGTGTGTGTTGTTGTTTTTTTTTCGAAAGAGGAAGGTGTTCTTGGTTGTTAGAGTAAGATGGAGAGGAATGGAGGAAGTGGGGAAGATAAGGTAAACATGGAAGCAGGTTGTTGGGGAGAAAGAGGGCTTCTTCTTCGTCGTCGTCTTTCTCTCTCTCCTCTCTCTCTCTCTCTCTCTCTCTCTCTCTCTCTCTCTCTCTCTCTCTCTCTCTCTCTCTTCTCTCTCTCTCTCTCTCTCCTCTCTCTCTTCTCTCTCTCTGGCGTGTGTATATTATGTGTGTGCGCATGTATGCATAATTATATATATATATATATATATTTATATAATATAACATATATATAACATATATATATATATAATATATATATTATATATATATATATATATATATATATATATAATGTGTGTGTGTGTGTGTTGTGTGTGTGTGTGTGTGTGTGTGGTGTGTGTGTGTGTGTGTGTGTGTGGGGTTGTGTAACATTTCCCCTTCTCTAAACTTCGACAGGGTAATGATTCGTGTTAAAATATTGACAGTTACAGACCATTTAACAAATTGCTTTATTCAATAATGCTGCTCTATCACTCTTCCAAAACCAGCCATTAATTTCAACTAATAACAACATTCTGTTCTTTTCAGACTTATCAGAGAAGCTAAGGGATGATTAAAGTACAGAGAACAGAATTATCATGGTTTTTTTGGTAGATTGTACAGTTCTGTTAATTAATGATAACAGTAGTTCTTAGAAAAAGTCAGAACAATGGAAAGATCCTGCGAAGGTAATTTGATAGCTTAGGCTTGTTCATATACACACATGTGCACACGTGCATACGTACGCACGGACACACACACTCATACACACATACACACAAACATACTCTGGATACACACTATGGACACACACTGGATTGCACACACACACACAATACACAAACACACACAAACACACACTAACACACACTACACAAACAATCTTTCTCTCTGTCCCTCCCTCCTCTCTCTTCCCTCCCTCCCTAGATTCGTAACCTTAGGCACTGAGCTACGAAAATTAATTTCTACCCTGTCAAACCCCACTCCCTTCCCTCCCCCCCCCCCCCCCTACAAGCCAATAAACCAAAGACAACCCCCTCCCCCTTCCCCACCCCCACTCCCCACTCTAGATTATAAACATACTCATGCATTATTGCGATTCGGTCGTTCCGAAAATAATCGACTCGCTTGACTAGTTTTGGTACCCAAAGCGAAGGCTTCGGCATGACAAAGGTATGGAAATGAAGGTTCTCTATAGTGATGTTGTCGGTAGTTTTAATTGAATGCAATGCTCAGCAAGGTGCTTTACGGGTTTGTGTGTGTGTGTGTGTGTGTGTGTGTGTGTGTGTGTGTGTGGTGTGTGTGTGTGTGTGTGTGTGTGTTTGTGTGTGTGTGTGTGCGGTGGGGTGGGGTGGGTGGGTATAAGTGTGTGTGTGGATGGGTGGGTGGTGGTGGTAAAAGTGTGTGTGTGTGTGTGTGTGTTTGCGCGTGTGCGTGTTTGTTTGGTGTGAGTGTGCGTGTTTGTGCGTGTGTGTGTGTGCGTGTTTGTGCGTGTGTGTGTGTGTGTGTGTGTGCGTGTGCGCGCACGTGCACGCCCGCGCGCGTGTGTATGTTTTCCTATTTACATTTCCTAAATACTACCAATTTCTCCATACTTTACCTTGAATGACCCTGTACCCATCATGACTACACAATCCTAGTGTATGGAGGCAAAGACCCCTCCCCCCCCCCCCACTCATCCCCCCCACAAACACATCTATACACATCACACACCACACACACCACAACACCACACACACACACACATCTACACACAACCCACCATAACTAACACACATACATACATACATACACACACACTCATACACACACACTATACCAACACACACACACCCACACAAAACACCCACACACACACCACACCACACACACACACACACAACACACGCCCATACATATACACACATGTACACACACAAAAAACACACATACATATACACACGCGCGCGCGCAAACACACACACACACACACACATACACACGTGCTAGCGCGTGCACACGTGGATAATCTACGCACATACAACCTACATAACA
>CM054134.1:18635231-18647731 GCA_028751875.1 Rapana venosa
TGGTAGCTGGGTACAGTATGGTCTAACATAGTGCAGTGAAGGATGACATGGCATGGCATGGATTTATTTATTTATTTATTTATTTATTTATACCACTTTTAGTCACGAGATTTCTCTGCGTGAAATTCGGGCTGCTCTTCCCGGGGAGAACGCGTCGCCACAAGAGCAGCGCCACCCATTTTTTGGGGGGTCTGCATCTGTATATGTTTTCCTATCAGAGTGGCTTTTTTCTAAGAATTTTGCCGGGGACAACTCCCTTGTTGCCGTGGGTTCTCTTACGAGCGCTGAATAATTTTGTGCAACACACGGGACCTCGGTTTATCGTTTCATCCGAAAGACTAGCGCCCAGACCACCACTCATGGTCTAATGGATGGGGGGAAAGTTTCGGGCCCAAACGGGATTTGAACCACCGCACACTTCCGACCCGGACTTTTCGCTTTCTAGACAGACGCGCTACCTCTAGACCGTATGGTATGGTATGGCACGGTATGGCATGGTACGGCGTGGTGTGGTGTGGTATGGTATGGTGTGGTGTGGTGTGGTATGGTGGTATGGTATGGTGTGGTATGGTGTGGTATGGTATGGTTTGGTTGGCTTGTGGGAAAGGATGGATGATGGCATGGTATGGCATTGCATGGTATAGCATGGTATGGTAGGGTATGCTATGCTTTGCTATGCTTTGGTAATGTATGGTATGGAAAGGTATGGTAAGGTATGACATGGCCTAGTATGGTATGGTATGGTTTAGCAATGTACGGTACGGTACGGTAGGGTATGGTACGCTATGGAATGGCATGGTATGGTATGGCATGGCATGGTGGAGGAATATCTGTACCGAAGCTAAATGACTAGCGCTGCATTGATAACAAGTCATTGTATTATTTCAATGCCCTACGATAAACTGCAACGCACGTCTTGACATCTTTTGTCTTGTTCTGATTTATATCGGAGATCTATAGTATAAGGGGCGGGATAGCTCAGTGGTCGGAGCACTCGTTTTCCCCCAGCCAAGTTTAAGCAGCGTCGAACGTGGTTACCAGATGGATGGGTGACCGTTTGCGCGCCTTGGCTTCAGTACAGTTCCCCCAGATCACCCAGCTGTAAATGGGTACCTGACCTCTTTATGGTCAGGGAAGGTAAAGCAGCGAGGGAGAGGAGATGGGCGCCGCCCTCGATATTATGCTGGCCCCTAGAGAAGGGAGGTCTTTGACGCCTCGCTCCCCTACGAACTTATAGGTTATGGGACACCTTTACTTTTATTTTATAGTATAGAGTTCTCCATTGCACAAGATTCACGATTTTATCTTTGAAAAAAACAAACTTCCCTGCGGGTACATAGAATATAGCATAACCGCAACTTGCAGATGTAAGCGTGTGAAAATGCCCACAACACAAGCTATTCATTACACAATCAATTTCACAAATTATGGGCATGTAAATAGAGCATTCACAATACGAGCTTTGAAGTTGTGCATGTATTTAAGTTTGTTGATTCTGTCTCTCAACCTACCTTTCTCTCTCTCTCTCTCTCTCTCTCTCTCTCTCGCTCTCTCTCTCTCTCTCTCTCTCTCTCTCTCTCTCTCTCTCTCTCTCTCTCTCTCTCTCTCTCTCTCTCTGTGGTGAGTGTGTGTGTGTGTGTGTGGTGTGTGTGTGTGTGTTTGTGCGTGTGTCTGCAAATGGGGTGTGTGTGTGGGGGGGGGGGGGGGGAGGCGGTAGTGTGGTGTGTGTGTGTGTGAGTGTGTTTGTGCATGTGTGTGTGTGTGCGTTTGTGCATGTGTGTTTGTGTGTATGTGAGTGTTTGTTATTGTATTTTTCTCTGCGTGTGAGTGTGTGTATGCGCGCGCGCGTGTGTGTGTGTGAGTGTGTGTGTGTGTGCTCAGGTATGTGTGTGTGTTAGAATGTGTATCCTTGTGTGTAGGCTATTTCTCTATGTATGTGGTCTACATTCATGCATAAAAGTTTGTATCCCTATGTGTTTCTGTATAGTAATGTTTGCAAAACGTCCATAAATACTTCAGATCCCTGTTCAGTTTGTGGTGTGTGTGTGTGTGTGTGTGTTTGTGTGTGTGTGTGTGTGTGTGTGCGTGTGTGCGTGTGTGCGCGTGTGTGGGCGTGCGCGCGGGTTTGGTATATGTTCATTTTATTTTGGGGAAAATGACATGCGAGTAAATGATTTGAATGTTAGCGCATTGATTTGTTGCTTTACAAGATTCAGCGCCATATAAATTGCATATATTTATTATTATTATTATTATTACTATTATTATTATTATTATTATTATTATCATCGTCATCATCATAATTATTATTATTATTTAAAAAATATTATTATAGTAGTAGTAGTAGTAGTAGTAGTGGTAGTAATAGTAGTAGTAGTAGTAGTAGTAGTAGTAGTAGTAGTAGTAGTAGTAGTAGTAGTAGTAGTAGTAGTAACTCTGATTCACATTTTTATATTTTAGTCTACAAATCTTTTCAAAACTGCCCACTTCTAAACTCACTCATCTCTCTCTCTCTCTCTCTCTCTCTCTCTCTCTCTCTCTCTCTCTCTCTCTCTCTCTCTCTCTCTCTCTCTCTCTCTCCCTGCCTCTCTGTGTCTGTCTCTCGCTCTGTCTATTTATATTTCAATCTGTCTATCTACCTGTCTCTCTATCTATATGTCTACCTATCTACCTGTCTGTACGTATGTCTGTCTATCTATCTATCTATCTATCTATCTATCTATCTATCTATCTATCTATCTATCTCTCTCTCTATCTGTCCGTCTATCTATCTAACTATCTATCTATCTATCTATCTATCTATCCTCCACCTCTCTCTCTCTCTCAATCCCTTCCTCCCTCCCTCCATTCCCCCTTCCCTCTCCCCCCATTCCCCCCCCCCTCTCTCTCTCTCCCTCTCCTTACCCACTATATAACCTCTCACTACTTGATTTAATCAGTGAAAGAAAATTAAAAGAGTAGGGTCTGGCAATATCCACTAGCTCATACCCCTCCCTACAGCTATGAGTACTCCCCGCTCAAACCTTCAGAATAGTAGTACACACATAAAACCACTAGTCGGTAAGGCCATTCAAGACATTCGACTTTTACACTGACTTTGACTTTCACTAGCTGCTCTCAGGCAAAGCTCAATAATTAGAAACAATCTCACCGAAAACCTTCATGTCACGTAGTATGCGTCTATGGGGTTTTGTGTGGGGTTTTTGCTGTGATTTTTAAGTTTGTTTTTGTTTGTGGTTGTTTGCTGTTGTTTGTTGTTGTTTTCTGTAAACCAAAATGTGTCAGAAAATCTTGATTTAAGGCTTATGATCATGGTATCTTTGTTGAAACATACTGCGTTCATTTTGTTGAGGTCTTGTTATCAGGTTTCAGACGGCCTGTTCATGTTCTGGACTTGTATTTATGTTGACATTTCTGTTGTTTCGTTCTTTTGCTTTGATAAGAGTTGCTTACATTGTGTCTTGTGTTTTATGAGGGTGTTTGTGCTTGAGTGAATATATGTGTGTATGTGTTTATGTGTGTTAGTATGTGTGTGTACGTGCTTGTGTGTGTGTGTGTGTGTGTGCTTGTGTGTGTAGGTGTGTGTCGGTGTGTGTGTGTCCATTTCTCTTTCACTCATATATACAAAAAACATACCTGCAATCTTTTCCACTTTTGAACTTCACACATACACTCCCCCTCTTAAACAAAATGACATGAAAGCAACATAGAACACCACTGTTATTCTTTCAAGATCATACCGCTACAGTCTCTCTGAAGACTGGACTGGGAGGAAGTGGACAGACATATAAAAACCAAACACACATGCCATTCTGACCTGGATGTCTTTCCTAGTAATCCTAAAACAAAATGACCTGCTTGCCACCTGCACTAGCAGGAAAATACCTCACAAACAGCTTCATGTCACGTACTTGTATGCCTTTCTTTCCCCTCCACACTAGCCTAGTGTCGGATTGTGCTTATTGTGACACTGCCACTAGGAAGGTAGCCAGGTCATTGGTGCCATGCATGGAATTCATTGAGAAGGTGAAAGGTTCTTGGAGTTTTAAGAAGACCATGGATGTATGCTTTTTTAGAAGAATACCTATTTTGTTTTTGTTTGTTTTTTGATATACTAAAAGAGTTGCCAGTACAAAATAAGTAAATTTCAAGGAAATACTCTGGAATTACGTGCTTCTAGAGTTATTTTTGACTTATCGTTCCTTCCCCTCCATATATACATGTGTATAAGTGTGTGTGTGTGTGTGTGTGTATGTGTGTGTGTGTGTGTGTGTGTTTGTGTGTGTATGGGGAGGGGTGTATATATATATGGGTGTGTTTGTTGTCACAGCCAAGCTTGTATGCAGGCATATGTGGGCATGTATGTTCATGTAAGTTTATGTATAGATTTTAACGCTAGCGTGAGTGAGTGAGTGAGTGAGAGAGAGTGTGTGTGTGTGTGAGTGAGTGTGTGTGTGTGTGTGTGTTTGTGTGTGTGAGTGAGTAAGTGAGTGTGTGCGTGCGTGCGTGCATCCGAGTGTGTGTATCTATGTGTGCTTGTGTGTGCGTGTGTTTATGTGTGTGTATGTTATGTATGTATATGTGTGTCTGTGCGTGTGGAGGGGGTATAGAAACAGACAGAGAGACAGAAACAGACACAGATAGACAGACAGAGACAGAGACAGTAAAAACAAAAAACAAAAGCAGAAAAAAGCACCCCAAAAAAGAGCAAGGGGGTGTAAGTTAGCGGGAAACAAGTTTGCATTGAAGGCAAGAGTGAAATGAATGCAAAGTGACAGCCACAGTCCCTGTGGAACAGGCCCGCTTTGTTCAGCACAGGTCGTGACACAGATAGGCTACAACCTATAGCCGCTCCTTCCTTCCTTCCTTCCGTAGGGTTTGCCAGATACAGATAGGCTACAGCCTATATCCTAGTCCACTCCTTCCTACCTTCCATAGGCTTTGCCAGACACATAAAGGCTACAGCCTATAGCCTAGTCCATTCCTACCTTTCATAGAGTTTGCCAGACACAGATAGGCTGCAGCCTATAGCCTAGTCCATTCCTACCTTCCATAGAGTTTGCCAGACACAGATAGGCTGCAGCCTATAGCCGCTCCTTCCTACCTTCGATAGGCTTTGCCTGACACAGATAGGCTACAGCCTATAGCCTAGTTCGTTCCTTCCTACCTTCCATAGGGTTTGCCTGACACAGATAGGCTACAGCCTATAGCCTAGTTCGTTCCTTCCTACCTTCCATAGGCTTTGCCTGACACAGATAGGCTACAGCCTATAGCCTAGTTCGTTCCTTCCTACCTTCCATAGGGTTTGCCTGACACAGATAGGCTACAGCCTATAGCAGTTCCTTCCCTTGTTCCATAGGGTTTGCCAGACACAGACAGGCTACAGCCTATAGCCGCTCCTTCCTTCCTTCCATGACACAGATAGGCCACAGCCTATAGCCTAGTCCATTCCTTCCTTCCCTCCATAGAGTTTGCCTGACACAGATAGGCTACAGCCTATGGCCTAGTCCACTCCTTCCCTCCATAGAGTTTGCCTGACACAGATAGGCTACAGCCTATAGCCGTTCCTTCCTTTGTTCCATAGGGTTTGCCTGACACAGATAGGCTACAGCCTATAGCCTAGCCCATTCCTTCCTTAGGGTTTGCCTGACACAGATAGGCTACAGCCTATGGCCTAGTCCACTCCTTCCCTCCATAGAGTTTGCCAGACACAGAATGGCCACAACCTATAGCCTAGTCCATTCCTTGCTTCCTTCCATAGGGTTTGCCTGACACAGATAGGCTACAGCCTATAGCCTTGTCTACTCCTTCCTTCCATAGCTTTTTCCTGACAATCAGAATTGTGTTGTTTAAAATTGTACATGTGACGGGTGCGCAATAATATTGCCCCTGCATGTATGAGTCTGTCTGTCTGTCTATCTGTCTGTTTGTCTGTCTGTGTCTGTCTGTCTGTCTCTCTCTGTGCATGGGTGTGACCTTGTGTGTGTGTGTGTGTGTGTGTGTGTGTCTGTGAGTGTGTCAGTGTGTGTGCGTGCGTGTGTTTGCGTACGTGCGTGTGTACGTGTGTGTGTGTGCACGCGCACGCGCGTGCATGTGTGTGTCTGTGTGTGTCAGAGCATGCCGAAAGTGGAGTAAGGCACTGGCAAGTCTGCATACAACTCGATCTGGACGATCGTGAACTCCCCACCCCCTTAAACATATCCAGCCAAGATACAAACCCAAAGCATGACAACACCCCGATGATATTGATGTTGTTGTCTTGTCCACTGGACCAATGTGCCTGACAGACAGAGATGAGGACCCTGGAGACTTGGCCAATTAATGACAGATTTCTTCTTTTTTTCAAGTTGCTAAATCCGTCCCCGATACCAGCTGTGCGTTTCATTGCTTGTCCATGACTGAGTATGTTCAGCATGTTGAAATGTGATGCTGTGTATGGTATTTTCTGGAAGAATGGAAATGGCTTGGTTTGTTCTTTCTGTTGTTGTATTAAATTAATTGCTTTTCTTGGCGAATGCTATGATACGCAGAGGTGTTTTTCCCTTTCCCTCTCTCTATGTCTCCCCCCTCCCCCCCTCCATCTCTTCTCTCTCTCTCTCTCTCTCTCTCTCTCTCTCTCTCTCTCTCTCTTCTCTCTCTCTCTCTCTCTCTCTCTCTCTCGCTCGCTCGCTCGCTCGCTCGCTCGCTCACAGAGAGAAAGAGACAGATAGATACATAGATAGTTAGACAGATAGATAAATGATAGATAGATAGATAAATGATAGATCAATGATTGATAAATAATTGATAGATAGATAGATAAATGATAGATAGATAGATAGATACCGACAGACAGACATACAGATAGTCAGACAGATAGATAGACAGGCAGAGAGAGAGATAGAGAGAGAGAGAGAGAGAGAGGAGAGAGAGAGAGAGAGAGAGAGAGAGAGCGCTAGACAGACACAGCTGGACAGACAGAGACAGATACAGACATACACAAATCATGAAGACAGACACATAAAGAAGGAGCTGCTATGCTACAGAAACATTCACTTGGTAAAACAAAAACCAAAGCCAAAAGCCCAACCAAACAAAACGATGCTTCAAAACAAAAAAACACTGCAGTTGAGAGAGAGCAAGTCCATGGAAGCAGCAGCAGCAGCAGCAGCAGCAGCAGTAGCAGCAGCAACAGCAGCTAGAATTAGGAAACAGTGCTGGGAGATAGAGAACTGAAATGAACAGACCACCAACCTACCCTCAACCCTCCCCCCCCCCCCAACCATCCCCTCCATCCCCTTCATCCCTCCCATCCCTTAGGGAATCATGCTGAACAGAAGCCGGTGCCAGACTTGTTCAGATGATCGGTTCTAAATCCGTGTGTGACCCCCAGCCAGCTGTTTCCTTGATTCAGATGTCTCTGCACGTTTTGTTCCAGGGCTTGGGTCTGCATGTAGCGCTTTTCCATTAAGTTTATTGCAAAGCGCTGTCGACGACAAAGCAGTCTTGTTGCTGGCGTTGTTCTTCTTGTTGCTGTTGTTGTTGTTGTTGTTGTTGTTGTTTGGGGGAGGGGGGGCGGTCCTTCTTTCTCTCCTCTTATTCTAGTGTGGGTTTTTTCTGTTGTGTGTCTTTTTTGTTAAAACACTTTGTGTGTTTGTTAGGGAGGATATATATACATATATATATATATATGGAGAGAGAGAGAGAGAGAGAGAGAGAGAGAGAGAGAGAGAGAGAGAGAGAGAGAGAGAGAGAGAGACATGGAGAGAGATTGAGATTCATGATGTGTTTGAGTGTGAGTGTGAGTGTGTAATATTATGCACGTAGGTTCATTTGCATGTGTGAATGCTGTGTGAGTGCATGGACAGATTCAAATGTATGTGAGTGTGCAATGTGTTTGCACAGTGGTGTGTTTTTGTGTGTGTACACATGTATATTTAATTTTCTATGTGGGGAAGATTGCAAAAAGTGATACTATGTTGTGTGCGTAAGTGTGCGCACACACACGCATGCGTGTGTGTGTGTGTGTGTGTGTTTGTGTGTGTGTGTGTGTGTGTGTGTGTGTGTCTGTGTGTGTGTGTGCGTGGGCTTGCATGCAAACACACACACACACACACACACACACACACACACACACATGCCTAGTTTGTACATTGAAGTATTACGTATGTCTGTGTATATATGCAAAGCCTGCCTGCATGTAATTATCCTAAATGTATCTTCAAATGTATACATTTCCAAAACCATTCAATCCGACATATGAAACGTTAATCTATGATTATCCCTTGCAAAGTGTATACACCTCAGAGGTGTCTCAGGAAAAAGAAAATCATCTGAATCCATATCTGGCTCACTCCCTTTCATGAGCCCTGAGGTGTCATTTTCCTGATTGACACAATGGCCACCCCTTGCTAGTTACCTGACATTATGGATGCTCTCAGAGTCAACTTGTGCTTTCTATTGATAACAGGAATTCATTTTGAAAGGTTGCGTGTGTGTGTGCATGTGTGTGTGTGCACATATGTAAGAGAGAAAGAGAGAGAGAGAAGATAGTGTGTGTGAGTGAGTATTTGTGTGTGCGTTTGTGTGTGAGTGTGTATGTGTGTTTGTGTGTTTGTGTGTGAGTGTGTGTGTGTGATATCTTCAGTTTAATGTCTATTCACATTTAGTGATTTTAGATGGAAAAAAGTAATCTAAACAAGAGAACGCAAACAATAATAGAAAAGTGTCAAATAACGGTACTTAATAAAAACTAACTTTAACATACTACAAAAACTGAATTATCGGACTTCTTATCAATCCTAACACAATGTCCAACAGTAACAATGGTTCAGACAAAATCTGATCCAGTGACAAACTTGGTACAGCGGGTAAAAATGCTTTTAAATGTCCACAATCAAAAATAACATGACTATTGGTAATCTTCTCCCCACAAATACAGTTTACATCTGTGTGTGTGTCTTTATCTGGGGTATGTTTGAAGTCATGGAGGGGAGATCAAGGTAAAGAAAAAGAAACATATCATACTGATATTGTTCATTCAACAAAAGCACAGATTAAACACACATGTGCACACGTGTGTGAGTGTATTTATGTACATCTGTGCATGGCATACAGGCAAGCTATCATATCAAAGATAAGGGTAAAGCTAGTACATGCGCATGTTAATGCATTTATGTGCATTTGCATGTACTTGTATGTATTTGTGCATGCTTACATGCAAACTGTGGGTGAACCTACAAGCATCCAACGAAAATTAATATGCAGATCGGCAAATCAGTTAAGGGAAAGCAGAGGAATAACTCTGCAATTATCCTTTGGAAACTAGTTCTGTACATTGATCTGTAGCCTCAGGCCAGTTGTGCAATGTCTCTACAATCTCTCATGCTCCCCTGAGGCCTAATTTCCCTGACTGACACAATGGCCACCTCTTGTTTGTTACCTGACATTCTGGGTGCTCTCCATGTCAACGTGTGCTTCCTATTGAGAGCAGTTATTGAGTTTGAGGTGTGTGTGTGTGTGTGTGTGTGTGTGTGTGTGTGTGTGGTGTGTGTGTGTGTAGCAGGTGGGGGATCTTGGTGTTTGCGTGTGTGTGTGTGTGTGTGTGTATGTGTGTATGTGTGTGTGTATGTGTGTGTATGGTGTGTGTGTGTATGTGTGTGTGTGTGTGTGTAGCAGGTGGGGGATCTTGGTGTTTGCGTGTGTGTGTGTGTGTGTGTGTGTCAGGGGGAATCATGTGTGTGTGTGTGTGTGTGTGCGTGTGTAGGAGGGCGGGGAGAAGAAAAGAAGTGAGGTAGGGAGGTTACTGTGTCTTGTGAGTAGGGGACATTGAGATGGCAAGAGAATGAAACTTACTTCAAAGTGATTTTCTTTTTCTTTTTTGTTTTGTTTTCACCAGTAAATGCACAGAAGAAAACGAACTTTCTCTCAGGTTGTGTAGGGGCCTTGTATGCTCTCTCACCAGGGACTGGGTTAAAAAAAAAAAAAGGAATGGGTGCTTATTCATTATCCTCGAAATAAAAGAATTTGTTCAAGTCATTGTCATTGTCATTTTCTCTCTCTCTCTCTCTCTCTCTCTCTCTCTCTCTCTCTCTCTCTCTCTCTCTCTCTCTCTCTCTCTCTCTCTCCTCTCTCTCTCTCTCTCTCTCTCTCTCTCTCTCTCTCTCTCGTGTGTGAGTGTGTTTGTGTGTATGTGTGTGAATTTATTTATGCTTTCATTTTCTTGTATTAATTTTTTTTTCTCTGTGTGTATGCTTCTGTGTGAATGTGTGTGTGAGTGTGTGTGCATGCATGTCTGCATGCGTGCATGAGTGTGTGCACACACGCGCATGTTTGCAAGTGTCTGTATGTACACGCATTACATTGTGCCTGTGTGCATGCTCAAATTGTATGCATACATTATAAATGTATAGTTCCCCAGATCTCCCAATAGGATTAAGGAATGAATCTTTAACTTTGTTGGAAATGTACAAAACATTTGAGTGTTTTTTCGGGATAGTGACGAATCCATATCTCAATCTCTCCCGACCCTCTGATGCTTAATTTTCTTGATGGACACAATGGCCATTGATGCTTCCTATGTGATATCTGGATGTTCTCAATGTCAACCAATGCTGCCTATTGATAACAGGAATATTGATTTTGAAGGAATGAAGGAGGGAAGGTACAGGAGGAGGGTGAGGGGGGGAGGCGACGATGATGAGGGTGATAATAGTGACCCTTGTTTCTCACCACAAATGCACTCACACAGAAGGGACTCTGTGTTTATTGTACTATATTGTGTTATATAGTGTTGAGTTATATTGTATTGTCTTGCATTGTATTGTACGGTAATGTATTGTGTTCTGTTGTCTTGTGTTGTAATGTACTGTAGTGTGCTTTAAACACTTTGAGACATAATCGATTTCTCTTATGTGAATTTCTTAAAAATGCATAGCCACATAAGCAATACCACTCATTCCTTTTTAAAAAATCCTGTCTGTATGGGACCAGTTTTACTCTAAGACTGGCTATTCTCCATAGAATGTTGCTATGCTGTAAAATTTCCGTCTTCCCACACGTTCTTTGACATACACTAAATGTGCATTGTCCTTTGTGACCTAGGTCCAACATCTCTTCCAAAAGACAAGCACCAAAGCCACCACCCATGGTCTAGGGTAAGGAAAAGTTCAGGTTCAAATGTCAATTATCCCCGAAGTCAGAATGCTGCTACCTTAATGGTCTACAAAAATCCCAACATTGGTGAGCCTTAGAGTGTAGGTAAGAAACAAAGAAAAAGGAAATGAAAACAAACAGAATTGAACCCATGACTTCTGGCCTTCTTGGTACGTACATTACGTATAAAGCAGTTTGTGTGTATGTGTGTGTCTGTATGTCTGTATGTGTGCATTTGCTTGCGTGCACACTTTGCGTGCACACTCTTGCATATGTGTCTGCTTGGATTACACCCCCCTCAACCTGCATTGTAAATGTAAAGAGGTTATAAAAGAAAGGTAAAGATGTCCCATAACCTATGCAGTCATTATAAAGGGAGGTGTCAAAGACCTCAGCTTCTCCAGGGTCGCTCCTCTCCCTAGCTGCTTTACCTTCCCTGACCCTAAAAAGGCAGGTACCCACTTACAGCTGGGTAACTAGGGGACTGTACTGAAGCCAAGGCGCGCAAACGGTCACCCATCCAACTGGTAACCATGCTTGATGCTGCTTAACTTGGCTGAGGGAAAGCAAGTGCTTCAACCAATAAGCTATCCGATCTCCTGATTTCGGGATCTGCACATTATAAATATACAGATCCCCAAATCACTGAATAAGGACAATGAATGAATCTACTTGTACTGTTGTTTGAACGTATGCGTATTGGATTGTAACAACACAGAGGATCTGAATCATTGTTTCATCATATCCATACTCCTTGCAGGGAATTTCCCTGATTGACATATTGGCCACCCCTTGACAAACCCCTGTTTGTGTGTGAGATTCTGGGTGCTCTCGTTGTCAACTGTCTTTTTCATGCAGCCCATTGATAACAGGAATTGAATTTGAAATGTGCGTGTGTGTGTGTGTTGTGTGTGTGTGTGTGTGTGTGTGTGTGTGTGTGTGTGTGTGTGTGTGTGTGTGTGTGTGTGTGTTGTGTGTGTGTGTGCGTGTGTGTATACAAGAGATAGAAAGTATGTCTGCTTATGTATGATACAATTATCCATGTTTTATCTATTTTATTCTTTTATTTCGAGGATAATGGAATAAGCACTCATGTGCTTTTTCATCCAGTCCCCGTGTTTATGCAGTTTTGTCAATTTTGTTATCTGTTCCCACTGGCACACAATGGACTACTCTTCCAAAAGGTGGAACAGGTTTTAATGTGTGTGCAAGATGCAATTAAGTATGAGTGTGTGTTTATTTTTGTGTGTATAAGTATGTGTGTGTGTATGCACAACAACGCGTACGTGAATACGCAAGTACATGTGTGCTAAAATGTGTCTGCATTTGTATGCTTTTGCATGCAGATATGTATCCACACATAGTAC
>CM054134.1:18652731-18660231 GCA_028751875.1 Rapana venosa
CTCTCTTCATTACAGCCCTTTCTTCTGTTTCATTTGGCTTTTTAAGGTGAGTTTCTCCTCCACTTTCCCTCATCTTCACCTGAATGAACAGAATTTCTGCTGAAAACCTGAAAAGTCTAATGCCTGCCATACACTGCTATGACTTTCCTGTCTATGATACTGCCAACCAGTTATCACTCCACGCCAGAATCTGAGGGATCAGTGTCTACAAAGTCATATGACAAAAAGATGTCTGCCAGAGAGGCGTTTTCCTGCCCATTCTCTCTCCACCCCCCCCCCTCCCCCCCCCGCTACCTCCAGTTCTCCATCACCCCAGTCTGTTTCAGAATTGAATAAGCTAAAAGCATAACCCCCTAACAAAATGCATCTTCCAATATTCTTTTCTCTTTCTGCAAGAACAAAGTTTAAAATCGTGTCTTCAACCAACTGGTGGTGCTAAAAGAGAGACATGCCGAGAGACATGACTCTGCAGACTTTCTCCCCAACATTGGTTTTTCCCTGAATGGACACACCTCCATGTGATTTATTCCATTTCTTCCAAAACCCGGTAACTAAGCTCTGGTATGCAAAGCGTGGACTGGTGGTTCTCTGGACTCGTCCTGTCCACACAGAAAGAGGCCATTCGGCCCCAGCCCTGCATCCCTGATCCCTGCTTTGCATATTCATGAAGGATGGCACGCGGGTTTTCTAGAAGATGCTTCACTGAACTCAGCTCAGAGAAGCCAGTAGTCTGGCTCTGTGTGTGAGTGAGATTCAAGAGTTACGTCACTTTGAATGGTAATGGGCAAAGTCTTGGACTGAGGCTTGCAGAGTTGCATCGACAGCAAACATCAGAAAGCAAAGCAAGCACACACAGAGCTATGAACACACGCACGTGCACTGCCATGCAATCATACAGGTTCTTGAGCAAGAAAGCATGCAGGTAAGCCATTAGAAACGTGTATGTACAAGAAGGAGAAAGTTCACAAATACAGTCACTAGTATTCGTTACGAGATGTTAACCCTTTAAACCAAATGAAACACTAAACTGTTCATGATTGTGTCAAGGAAGAAAGCAAAACAAAAATTAATTGAGAAAAAACCAATAGCATAGATCAAAGAAAATCAAACCTAAAATAACATTAGAAACAGCAACAGTGGTAGCAATGACAACAACAACAAAGCACATTGGCAAAAGAGCCCAGTACCGGTCAGATAATTCTATATAACAATGACCAACGTCTGTCAAAAATAGAAAGCGCATGCATACATGATGTTTCCTTCATGACTGAACCAGATCTGCAATGCAGCCAACTCCACCAATGTTACTGTCTATGAAGCAGCAAATAACCGTTTTTAATGAAAACAAACGAAACAACCACGCCTTTACATTGATTCATCAGAAGACAGTAATTTGCCCTAAAATCTAATCTGTGTAGAACAGCCGCAAACTCAAAGACATTTGTTTTTCACTTTGTTCATATCAATTATAAGGCTTTGTTTGGCTTCATTGTTCACATCTGTGGGGAAGGGGGGGGGGAGGCAGAGAGAATGAGACAGACATAGCCAGCCAGCCAACCAGCCAGCCTTCCGGTTAGCCAGCCAGATTGCCAGCCAGATAGCCATCCATTTAGCCAGCCAGATAGCCAGCCATTTAGCCAGCCAGATAACCAGCCATTTAGCCAACCAGACAGCCAGCCATTTAGCCAGCCAGATAGCTAGCCATTTAGCCAACCAGATAGCCAGCCATTTAGCCATCCAGATAGCTAGCCATTTAGCCAACCAGATAGCCAGCCATTTAGCCATCAAGATAGCCAGCCATTTAGTCAGCCAGATAGCCAGCCAGATAGCCAGTCAGATAGCCAGCCATTTAGCCAGCCAGATAGCCAGTCATTTAGCCAGCCATATAGCCAGCCGTTTAGCCAGCCAGATAGCCAGCCATATAGCCAGCCAGCCGGATAGCAAAGAAGCCAGGAACAGAAAAAGCTCATTCAAATCGGTACACAAACTTGTAGCAGAAAGAAGACAATTACAGTGACTGAACAGGGCCTGGCCTGGCCTGGAAGTCCTGGGGAGGGAAGCAGAGCCCCAAACACAAGAGCGGTCTTCTTGTTTCCATTCCACAGCTGTCTCCACTCCCAGCTGGGCATCCCTGGCAGCGTGGCGCCTTTCTTGGCCTTGGACTGGAGGCTGGCACCGCCACAATGAGTTTCCTGATTGGCTTGCTTTCTGTCCTTCTTTCCTTTTTCTTCTTTTATTTTCATAGTGTTTTTTTTTTTAGTCTTCTGGGGAAAATGCAATTCTTGATACAAGGTTTTCTTTCTTCCTTGGATCTCTTCAGTTTTGTCACTCGCGCATGCGAGCGCGCGCGCGCACACACCACCACACACACACACACACACACACACACACAAGCACACAAACACACACACAGATTCCAGTCGAAACAACTTTCCTTGGCAGCAAAGTAAAATAGTGAGATGACGTGACGCACTGCTAACACAAGGAGAGAGAGAGAGAAAAAAGAACGAAGTAAAAAGACAGTGCGGCATGATTCCAGTTAGCCCATTTTTCCCCTGGGAATCTTTTTGCAGCCGAACCTGCCTGTCTGTCTGTTTGCCTGCCTGTCTCCCTGCCTGTCTGTTTGTCTGTCTGCTTGCCTGTCTCCCTGCCTGTCTGTTTGTCTGTCTGCTTGCCTGTCTGCTTGCCTGTCTCCCTGCCTCCCTGCCTGTCTGCCTGCCTGCCTGCCTGCCTGTCTGCCTGTCTGTCTGTCTGTTTGCCTGGCTGCCTGTCTCCCTGCCTGCCTGTCTGCCTGTCTGTCTGTCTGCTTGCCTGTCTGCCTGCCTGCCTGCCTGCCTGTCTCCCTGCCTGCCTGTTTGCCTGCCTGTCTCCCTGCCTGCCTGCCTGTCTGCTGACCTTTTCCGAAAGTTTCTAAATCTGTCGGTCCTCACCCCAGCTGTGCCTGTCATTACTTCTAATGGCCATCCACGTGTTGTCTCACACTGGCTTGTGTGGCGGTTTCTGGCCTTCACTGTAATGAAAGTTAACTGGATCGGCTAAGATTTGGAATTGGTCTCGTGTAAAAGCCAAAATAAAAAAGAGAAGGAAATTATATCACCCTCTCAGATGCCAAAAAATAAAAAAAGATAGACATTTGAATATGGAAATACATAAAATGGTAAATCAACTATAAAATTATCTGCTAAGATTGTGACCTGGTTTCTTTCTTGATCAAAATAAAGAAAGAAAATCACCCTCTGAGTTGCAATAAACGGTACACAAATACATGAATATGGAAATAAATAAAGTAGTAAATCAACTCTATCTGCTATTATTCTGTCCTGATTTCTTACTTGATAAAAAGAAGGAAAGAAAATCACCCTCTCCATTGCAGAAAACAAATACATGAAAGAATGAATTCGATAACCACAAAGTATTCGATCAGTAGGTAAACACATGGACATTTTCTCAAACCAAAGAAACCACTTCCCCGTGATGACGCAACGCCTCTTATGTTCTCCGTGTCTATACCTGTGTTGTTTTTATTTGATTTAATGTCTATACCTGTGTGTGTGTGAGTGTGTGTGTGTTTGTGTGTGAGTGTGTGCGTGTGTGTGTGATGTGTGTGTGTGTGTGCGAGCGCGTGTGTGTTTGTGTGTGTGAGTGTGTGTGTGTGTGTGTGTGTGTGTGTGTGTGTGTGTGTGTGGTGTGTGTGTGTGTGCCCACAATCACTAGTATAGAGTAAAATGTACAGATAGGGTTTGCGTATACTGTTTCTGTTTCTCAAAGTTTAAAATAGATAAACTCGCACTACTCTCGGTATGAACATAAAGACGGTGGCCTTTTGGTTAAACCTGGACACTGCAGTCACATCTTGAACGGTATGCTTCACCTTAGATACACTACACCAGTAGTGTGTTGATCATGTGACATGATCGTGATGCTAAGCAACCAAAGTCAGTGTAATGTCTTTGAGTAAGCCTTTGTAATCACCTAACCATTAGAAAAGAGAGCGCACCACATCTTTTTTTTTGCCGCAGACAAATCTTATGCACCCACACCACCCACAAGAACGCAAGGCTGGTTTATTGTCTCATCCAAAACATTAGCATGCAAGTTATTTAGAATTGTTTCCTCAAAGAAGATGAAACACCTGGCCATCTTGCAATCTAGATACGTCAACAACCTCTTCACTACCAAAGGACTTTCACCAAAGGGGTCGTGTGCCCATGTTACTTCTAGCTGTTTTCCTGCTTGACACATACAGACAGAGATTGGCTGGCTGCTAAATTGTTATATCGTTCTTCTGACGTTTTTACACCTTACAGATCTCAGGGCAGCCAATCCATAACTGATCTCGCTCTCTGATCTCCATACCATTAGCTAGTTCTCACTGCTCTAACGAGTCTGGCGTGCATTACCTGCCTGTGCTTACTGTGTCCGAAATAGGTTGTTAACAACCGGGAGCGTCTGTGCAGTGTTTTTTTGTAGGCATAAGTACAGCATCAGTTGATCATCTGCTTCTAGGATCTAGGATCTGCTGCCAAGCACACAGAGACATCCGTATGGCGATAAATAAGCAAATGACACAGAGTGTGTCTGAGGATGATGTTGTTGGTGCTGCTGGGAATGATGTTGGTGGGGGTGGAGATGTTCTTTCTTCTTGTTTAGCTGCTGCTGTTTTTTGTGTTAACTTGATATGAGATATTTGCAGCAGAAATGCAAGGACTCTGTTGTCTGAATAGTGTTCCTATCCTTTTTTAAAACTTGAAATATCTGCGTTAGTTTCATTTTCTTTGCTGTTGACAATCTCTTCATTTGAGGAAAAGTTTTATCCTCACCATCCTTGCAATGAACGCAATTTCCAAGTGAAAGTCTGAGAACTGAATGCCTACTGTGCCACACTGAATAGATTGTCCTGTTTGTGTTCCCAGTCACTCAATCCTCTATCAAACACCCTACATTTGGCACATCAATTTTCACAACCCTACTTCATGAAAAGGAAGTTGTGTTCTGTTGAAAAGAAAAAAATGTTTCCGTCTGATCCCTCTTGCCCTATCCCCTTTACATTCCCCACACCCGCCTTCATCTCCAAATGAGATGACCCTGAAGCTTAGCCACTGTCAGAACGTAAATTCCAACTTGGACACAGTTTTCCTCTTTTCTGCACACATGAAAGTGGAACCGTATATACTCAACCCACTGCCACTAAAAAAAATACATATTGACAAACACATGACTCTACAACTTCTCCAAAAGTTGGGGGGGGGGGGGGGAGTTTATCCCCCAAGAAAACACATCTCTGCATGATTTATTCTGCCTTTCCAAAACCCGGTAACTAAGCTGTGGTATGCAAAGCGTGGACGGATGGTTCTGTGGACTGTCCTGTCCACACAGAAAGAGGCCATTCGGCCCCAGCCCTGCATCCCTGATCCCTGCTTTGCATATTCATGAGGATGGCACGAGGGTTTTCTAGAAGATGCTTCACTGAACTCAGCGCAGAGAATCCGGTAGTGGGGCTCTGTGTGTGTGGGACAGATGTAAGAGTTATGCCGCTTTGAATGGTAATGGATACGGTCGTGGACTGGGGTCATGCCAGGTCACATCCAAAGGCCACAGGAGGCAGCGAAACATGCACACAGTCATGCACGTACGCACGCAAGCTAGCATGCAAGCAATAAAAGTAGTGAGTAGACAGTCAAAGCAAGCAAACAGCATACACACTCACACACACACACACACACACACACACACACACACACTGCAAACATGCAACATAACAATGGACCTTTTAGAAACTCTGATAACTAAAACAAATAAAAACCTTTATTTCTAATCAATACATTGCTGACACCATTTTGAAATTGGCAAAATAAATATTTTTAAAAGTACCCTTCCAAAAAGAAGTTGACAGAAAACTGGCAAAAATAAACACATTTAGATACATCATTATTCCTTCACTCATAAAAACAGCAACGACAACAACAACAAAACACACAAGCCAACATTTCGCATTCCAGTCAGACACTTCTCTTTTATGATACTAATGACCTGGTTTGGGCAACAAATACGAGTAGAATCTTTTTCAAGGAGAAAAAGTACACTGTATTTCCCTACACCCCCCCCCCCTCTCCTCAGCTTCTTCACTAAACAATTAGACAGCAGCTATTGTTGTCTGTTATATGAGCGAAAATGCGTTGCGTTGTGGTTATTTAAGCTTCTGTCAAGTCAAGTCAAGTCAAAATTTTATTTCCAGATGGTACACGTAGGGGACGGGATAGCTCAGTGGTCGGAGCACTCGCTTTCCCCCAGCCAAGTTAAGCAGCGTCGAGCGTGGTTACCAGTTGGATGGGTGACCGTTTGCGCGCCTTGGCTTCAGTACAGTTCCCCCAGTTCACCCAGCTGTAAATGGGTACCTGCCCTCTTTAGGGTCAGGGAAGGTAAAGCAGAGAGGGAGAGGAGATGGGCGCCGCCCTCAATATGCTGGCCTTAGAGAAGTGAGGTCTCTGACGCCTCGCTCCCCTACGACCTTATAGGTTATGGGACTCCTTTGCCTTTACCTTTTACATTGAATAAGCAAGTCAGGCCCAGCGCATCCAAAGTCGGTGTGGGAGAGAATTACTATCTTTAAAGTCTTTCTGGAAAAAAAGGGGGCAGGAGAATGGAACAAGATGGCAGAAAATATACACGAAGGCGGTGACAGGGGGAAAAGAGACAGAGCGAAGAAAGGGATAGAAAAGAGGAAATTTCTAGCACAATTTTTTTCCCAGAAGGTGGGAATGCTATTTCTACTGACAGGCTCCAGGTCAGGGATCCTCACGGGAATATCCCCTCAGCTCAAATTTTTTATCATAGGGGTGTGTGTGTGTTTGTTTATGTGTGTGTGTGTCTGTCTGTCCTTTGATTTGACGTCTTTACAAATGAAGTGATATCAGTGTGTGTGTGTGTGTGTGTGTGGCGTGTGTGTGTGCGTGCGTGTGTGCGTGCGTGCGTGCATGCGCACACACACACACACACACACACTCATACACATGTCAGTATCTGTGTGACTGTGTGTCTCTATCTCACAATCTACATACGCACATATCTTCCAGCGTTTTTGGTGTTTACGTACGCCTGATATTTTTCACTGGTTGGGGGAGGGAAGGGTGGGTAAATTTGAATTCCAGAATAAAGAGACAGTCAGAGAATCAATAATGTCAGCAGTCTCAAATTCCTCACCATCTATTTTCAGACTGTTTATTTTCCAAAGTCTCTCGCAAAAGCAGCCAGTTTTGGGTTACCCACGCCTGAAACACAATCAATAAAAATTCAAAATATGAGGATGAAAAAAAAAACCCCAAGAAAGAAAAAAAATGCTTGACCTGCAAAACGACACTGACCTTTTTTGTCATCCGCACATTCTGACACTCTCCCCGCCCCCCCATCCCCCCACCCCCTCTCCCTCTGCCCAATTTCTCCTAAATCGGCCAGTCTCCTCTCTCTCCTCTCCCTCCCTCTCTCCATCCCTTACGCTCCACG
>CM054134.1:18670231-18675231 GCA_028751875.1 Rapana venosa
GTGGAGGTGCGGGGGTGGGGGTTGGGGGTTTTTTTAATGTTAAAGTTGTTGAATGGAGTATGTGTTTGTGTGTTGGTGTTGTAGCGTGTGTGTGTGTGTGAGTGAGTGTGTGTGTTGTGTGTGTGAGAGAGAGAGAGACAGTGTGTGTGTGTGTGTGTGTGTGTGTGTGTGTGTGTGTGTGTGTGTGTGTGTGTGTGGTGGCGCCGCGAGCCGACTGGTCTGCATGTCCCTTGTCTTTTGGCTCTGTCTGTCTCTGTCTCTTAACATCCCTACAATCATTTCCCTGTCTCTGTTTCCGTCTTCCTGTGTGTGTGTGTGTGTTTGTGTGTGTGGTGTGTGCGTGCATGTGTGTGTGCGTGCGTGCACGCGTACACACACACACACACACACACGCAAGCGAGCACAAACACTCCACACGGTAAGAAAAAAAAATTCCAACAATTTTGATTAATACAGATACCTGGCATCCACGTTCATACGTTCCTGACTAAAAAGTTGCTTTAGGATAAAAGCTTGCCCTTAAATCGATCCACGTGTGCTTCAGCCCCATTGTATAAAAGAGTAGCCTAGTAGTAAGCGTTTCAAGCTTGCTTTGATGTGAGCAGAGCACGTGAGCACAGATGAAATACTGACAGTGGAGAATGCTTTAAAGGGGGGAAGGAGGATGGATGGAGGTGGTGGTGAGATTAGGGGTACAGGCTACCGTTACTATTTCCAGACCTTCAAAAAAACAAAGTGTGTAATACGAGGAGTGTTTGATATGTTGAAAACAACAGCAGCAGCAGAAGTGGTAGCAGCAGTAATAGTGGCAGCAGCAGCAACAGGTCTGTAGAAGATAAGTCCATTGTGTCAAAAGACAGATTTTTTTTTTAAACTATGAAGTTTTTAAATTCAGTGCCAAGTTATACATCTTCCCCCCCCCCCCACCACCCCCGAAATTAGAATGACTTATTGATGTTTTGACGTTGTTACAAAAAACCACCACGAAGGGTATTCAATAGTTCATGCCATGCATTATCACGTTATTTTTATGTTATTATTATCATGCGTTATGTGTGTGTGGTGTGTGTGCATGTGGTGTGTTGTGCTGTGCTGTGTGTATACGTGTGTGCGTGTGCGTGTGTGTGTGTGTGTGTGTGTGTGTGTGTGTGTGTGTGTGTGTGTGTGCGCGTGTGCGTATGGATTGGATTGAAGTAGGGATGTATGTATGTATGTATGGTATGTACGTACGTCAGTAAGGATATATATATATGAATGCATGTATGTATGTATGTATGTATGTATTTATGTATGTATGTATGTATGTATGTATGTATGTACCTACGTAAGTAAGGATGTATGTATGTATGTATGTATGTACGTACGTCAATACGTCTGTATGTAATTAAAAAGTATGTTCTTTCGAGCCAAAAGGCCCATAGAGCCGGATCTTATCCCGGTTTCTGTAGCGTTAAGCGAACTGATGGTTTTTCACCACCCCTGTGACAGGACGCTAGTCTGTCGCCAGATACTTCCCCAGCAGAGCTGGTACCCACTTGTACACCTGGGTGGAGTGAGGAAAATAGGAGTAAAGTGTCTTTCCCAAGGACACAACACCGAGCCGAGCGGGGATCGAACCCGCGACCTCTGGATCACGAGTTGAACCGCCTTAACCACTCGACAACGGTGCCTCCCTGTATGTAATTAAGGATACATATATTTTGTGTACATGTATGTGTGCGCTTATATATATATATATAATAATAATAAATATAATATTATGTATGAGGAGAGAGAGAAGAGAGAGAGATTTGATAAGTAGATAGATTTTATCAGATTGATAATAAATTCATAATTATATATAGATAGATATATAAATGTGCATACTATGATGTATGTATATATATGCATGCTAGATGCAAGAAGTCGCTTCAGATGTAGCATCGCCTGCAAGTTTTGTGTGTCCTAAAGTAGGTCTGCATGCGACAGGTTACATCAGATCAGTGAGTAATGCCGTTTTTTCTCACCTTCGAGCCCTCCTCTAACAAATCAGTCCTTCTAACCCCAAACGTCCGCCCCGTCACCCTCCATCCCCCCACACCCCTTCCTCTCTCTCTCCCCTCCCACACACACACACATCACACGAACGCACACACACACACACACACGCACGCCACCACCACGCACGCACGCACACACACACACACACACCTCCTTCGCGAATTGTCAAAATGCCAGTGGACAGAGTTTTAACGACTTTTGGGGATGAATTCCTCAGAGCTGCTGGTGCCAAACTAGAGTCAGTCGATCAGACTTGATGTTTAATTAAGTATTCTGTGAGCATGTGGTGCACACATGTGTGTGTGAGTGCGTGTGTGTGTGTGTGTATATGTGTATGTGTTAAAGTTTGTGTGCGTGTATGTCTGTGCGTCCCGTGTGTTGTGTGTGTGGTGTTGTCTGTGGTGCGGCGCTGGTGTGTGTGGTTGTTGTGAGGGCAATGGTGGTAAGTGTGTGTGTGTGTTTGTGTACATGTATGTCTGTGCTTGCGTGCGTGCGTGGGTGTGTGTGTGTGTGTGTTTGCGTGAGTGCGCGAATCGCGCGTATTTTTTGCGTATGGAATCGTTTTTCCCCCACTATTGAAGTACCCACACTCCGACTTCGGGGATACAGCTGGGAATCGATCCAACTAGTGTTGCCAGGACAGTCTGGAGGTACAAAGTACATCCTTCCTCTTTCCTTTTTTTCTCAACTGTCGTGGGTTCCTTCGACATTCAACAAGTCCGTAAACACACAAGTCCCAATGGTCTAGAGTCTCCTCCGTAAGACTCTGACACATTCAGTCCCATTTTCCTCGTCAAACTGTAGAAGCAAAGCCAAAAGCAGGTGGGTCGGTGGTCTAGAGGATTGTAACGCGCCTGTCTAGAAAGCGAAAAGTCCGCGTCGGAAGTGTGCGGTGGTTCAAATCCCGTTTGGGCCCAAAACTTCTCCCCCCATCCATTAGACCATGAGTGGTGTGTCTGGGCGCTAGTCTTTCGGAGGAGACGATAAACCGAGGTCCCGTGTGTTGCACAAAATTATTCAGCGCACGTAAAAAGAGCCCACGGCAACAAGAGAGTTGTCCCTGGCAAAATTATGTAGAAAAAAGCCACTCTGATAGGGAAACAAATACAGTTGCAGAACCCCACCCCCCAAAAAAAAAAAAAAAAAAAGAGGGTGGCGCTGCTCTTGTGGCGATGTGCTCTCCCGGGAAGAGCAAACCGGATTTTACGCAAAGAAATCTCGTGACTTAAAGTGGTGTAAAAGTAAAAGTTTAAAATAAAACAGTAAAAAAGTAAAAGCTGGGAATCGAACCCAGAACCTCACAGTTTTACTTGTGAGACAGATTAAGGTTTAAAACTGTCCTGCCACCTTCCTTTTTCGCACTTGCACAGAAGACTTCACTCACTTCCTAATTTCATCCGAAAGAGCTTGCAAGCGAAAAGAGTCGGAACTAATGTTTTGCTCCGAAGGGAAATGGCCCCTCCCTCCTGTAGCGGTAGGTCAATGGAGACTCTCAACCCAGACTTGCAGCCACAGTCTGGTCACGTATTGGACAATCATCCACTGGACCTCTGTGGGCTGTTGTTTGTTTCGCCTTGCTGTAACCACTGTACAAAATAAATCGGGCGGTTTCAGCAGCCATGGGGGCAAAAAACTGGACACGGGGGGGGGGGGGGGGGAGGGGGGGGAGAGGGAGGAGGAGGAGGGGAGGAGGAGGGAGAGAGAGAGAGAGAGAGAGAGAGAGAGAGAGAGAGAGAGAGAGAGAGAGAGAAGAGAGAGAGAGAAAGAGAGAGAGAGAGAGAGAAGAGAGAGAGAGAGAGAGAGGAGGAGAGAGAGAGAGAGAGAGAGAGAGAGAGAGAGAGAAGAAGAGAGGACAGACAGACAGACACACAGACAGAAAAACAGAAAGACAGAGACAGAGAGACAGGCACACAGACAGACAGACAGACAGAGAGAATTAAACTGAATTGAATTGTATTGGTGTTAAGAGAATGAATGGATGAATGAATGAATCTTTATTTTTCAAGGGTAACAGAATAAGCATGCACATAACTTTTTTTCATCCGGCCCTTGCCTTGATTAGGGACATAATCAGGGATAATTATACCTAGACGAGAGAGAGAAGGGAGAGAGAGAGAGAGGGGGGGAGAGAGAGGGGGAGAGAGAGAGAGAGGGGAGGGGAGAGAGAGAGAGAGAGAGGAGAGAGAGAGATGAGAGGAGAGAGAGAGAGAGAGAGAGAGGAGAGAGAGAGAGAGAGAGAGAGAGAGAGAGGGAGCAAGAGCATGTAGAACGTTGTGGATTCGCGCAGCAGCTGCTTAGCACTTTGTCGATTTGGCAGTGTTTCTTGTCATTCAAGGTTTAACTCTGGTAGATTCGTTATGAGATTGCGCGTTGTTGGTTGAGTGATTGCGTTATGAGTTTTTGTGCGGTGTTGTGTTGTGTGTTGGTGTTGCGTGTGTGTGTGTGTGTGTGTTGTGTGTGTGTGTTGTGTGTGTGTGTGTTGTGGATTGCGTGCGCGCGCGCATTTAAGTTCTGTTAAGGTGCTATGAAACAGACACGTGTGGGATGGTGGTTTCGGTGTGAGTGTGATGATTTCTTCGCAAAGGCGTAGTTTAAATTGTCAGTCAGTGTCCTATAACAGAGAACCTAGCTTTAATAACTGGTCATCTTCTCGCCCTCTGTACGATCTTAACTTCAAGATTTCTAGAATAAAGATGTTTTCAATGTTTTCGGTTTTTTTCTGGCTTCAGTGCATACCTAGACAAGAAATGCCTATGTAAAAAAACGCACTTATTTTCTACCTGACACTTTCCCCTCATAATTATCTGTTCCTACTTGTCAACAGCATCTTACATCTCCCTCATCACCACCTAGGTGAGTGAGTGTATGGCCGCGCGCGTGCGCGCGCGTGTGTGTGTGTGTGTTAGTTGTTGAATATTATGTGTTGTGTGTGATGTTGTGGTGTAATGATTGTGGTGCGC
>CM054134.1:18682731-18690231 GCA_028751875.1 Rapana venosa
ATATTCTGGAGAGAGAAAAATGGCGAGTGGGATTTATTGCTTATTACTGTTATCTTTTAGATAGGCTGTATTATTGTGATTATTTGCTTGTTCACATTTTTTGTTGTTTCATTACTTTTCAGTTCTTCTGAGGGGCTGGGCGCAAGGCCTAGCATAACTAAGGTGGTTTAATGCCTATGTATGTGTGTGACTGATTGTTGCTTGTAAGACACACACACACATGCGCGCGCGCACGCACACGCACACACACGCACACACACACACACACACAGACAGAAAGACAGACAGACAGAGACAGATACAGAGAGACAGAAAAGCAGACAGACAAACAAGAGAGAAAAACAAGAGACAGACTCAATCACAGACACAGAGCGGGACAGAAACTAATGCTTAACTGATCACTTTCCGATAAAATGTTCGCTTTCCGTTGTTTCATGTCTTATCGTTTTCGTTGTGTTTCATCTGATCTCAGTGTAGTCTGTCACACCCAGAGTTCCTGGCATATCTTCTCCATCACACTTCCTTCTCGAATTTTTTAATGTGATTCTACACCACGACATGAGTCGCATTTCACCTGACCCACTTAAAAATTTTTTTTTTTATTCTTTTATATCGAGGATAATGGAATAAGCATTTATGTGCTCTTTTTTTTACATCCAGTCCCCGTGTGTGTGCGGATTTGTGAATTCTGTCATCTGTTCCCACCGGCACACAATGGCCTACTCTTAGGAAAAGCGGAACAGGATTTAACGTGTGCGCAAGATGTTCTGCATGCCATTTTAGGCAGGTGGGGGTCAGGCTGTCGATTTTGAGATTTCAATTTATTATTATAAAAACAACAAGACCTGTTCTGAAGTATCAAGGCAACTTTTGTTTCTTTCGTTTTTAAAATGCGTAAAAAAACAACCTACCCAAACCCTTATCATGACCACCTATTACGATGCAAAACTTATGTTCTCCTAATCACTTCCTGGTGTCTAGTATTTCAATGTGTTGGAACTGTTCAAAGAATTTGTCCGATTTTTAATGTTTAAAATAAAAAATATATTGAATAGCATTTATAATTGCAGATTGATTATAAGATGTTAGCAAGTAAAAAAATCGAAGTCAGGCGTAATGTGAGGGAAGGGTACACATTCTGACTTGAAGAAAATAAAATCAACCAAGAAACAATACCCTGACGGAAATGTTAACAGAGTGGAGATAGATTAGCTCCCTTCTGTGCAACAGCCTCCGTGCTCTACACAGAACCATCAAACAGCAGGAGATGTGGCCTCTGATAACAGGCTGTGATATAAATTCCATATTTCACCGTGAAGGCGAACTGTATGTTAGGAGAATATCAGAGTCACCATCCAAGGAAACAGAATTTCGCACAATTCGCTAGGCCTAGTGTGGCCCAGTTTGGCTACACACCACCTTTGAATGTTGCCACTTTTCCTTCTGTTTTTTCTTGGTCTATCTTCTTACTTGGCGACGGGATAGCTCAGTGGTCGGAGCACTTGCTTTCCCCCAGCCAAGTTAAGCAGCGTCGAGCGTGGTTACCAGTTGGATGGGTGACCGTTTGTGCGCCTTGGCTTCAGTACAGTTCCCCCAGTTCACCCAGCTGTAAATGGGTACCTGCCCTCTTTAGGGTCAGGGAAGGTAAAGCAGCGAGGGAGAGGAGATGGGCGCCGCCCTCAATTTGCTGGCCCTAGAGAAGTGAGGTCTCTGACGCCTCGCTCCCCTACGACCTTATAGGTTATGGGACTCCTTTACCTTTACCTTTACCTTCTTACTTGCACGTACCAAAGCATCCATAGAAATAAAAACCCTCTTTCTGTGAAAGACCAGCTTTTGACTCAAAACTCATTTGATTATGCACAAATTCGGTATGTTTGATTTTTTTCCCGATTTTTCAGCAAACATTGTATCTTTTCAGTTCTTTGTCGTCTGCTAGCTTCCTAACCACAACATGACATCCTCGGCCTCAACACTGTAGGAACACAAGCAGTCCTCATTATTGTGATGACCATTTCCAATTTTCTCGTGACTGCCTTGCACTGCTCTGTGCCTTGAATAAAAAACAAACCGACAAACAACACATACACGGTGCATTTTTTCATAGTTTAAAAAAGTATGCGAAAATCACCACACAAAAAAATAATTCTCACTAGCACTCTACAGTTGACCCGGAAGCATAAAATGTGGAGTGTAACCTTTACAAACATGGCGTTGCTCTCGAACTCCTTCCGCAAGGGAAGCAATTAAGACATGTACCACCACTACAAACAAATCAAACTAAGTAACACCCCCCCCCCCCACCACCACGCCCGAATCTAGCACATCCCAGTCTAAAAGTCACCATTCCTACCAACAGAAAAAAGAGAATCCCCTTCCTCCACCCCCCCTCCCCGAAAACTCATCCCCACCTCCTCCCCGAAAAAAAGCAGAAAAGCAATGTAAATATTGTTACACTGAAATATTGATGAAAGCAGGGGAAAGGGTAAGAGAAAAAAAGAAGCTAGTGCTTGAGAGAACACTGTTACATGTACACCTGCCAGCACTTGTCTGCACCCAGTAAATGATCAAAGCAGCACGAGAACACACACACAAGATGAACTGGGAAAGAGAGAGAGAGTAGGAGAGGGGAGAGAGAGAGAGAAGAGAGAAGAAGAGAGAGAGGTGAGAGAAGACTGAGAAGAGACAGACAGAGGAGAAAACCAGTAGAGAGAAAGAGAGAGAGACAACAGGAGTAGAAAGACAGAGAGAGAGAGAGAGAGACAGACACAGAGAGGAGAGAATAAGAGAGGTGTGTGTGGTGGAGAGAGAGAGGGGAGTGAGAGAGAGAGAGAGAGGGAGGGCGAAGGAGAAGAAAGAGAGAGAGAGAGAGAGAGACAGACAGACAGAGAGAAGGAGAGAAGACAGAGAGAGAGGAGAGACATCAAGAGAGGTGTGTGTGTGGGAGAGAGAGAGTGAGTGAGAGAGAGGGAGAGAGAGACAGAGAGAGAGAGAAAGACAGAGAGAGACAGACACAGAGAGAGGAGAGACATACAGAGAGGTGTGTGGAGGGAGAGAGGAGGGAGAGAGACAGACACAAGAGAGAGAGAGAGAGTGTGTGTGAGAAAGAGAGAGACAGATAGAGACAGAGAGATAGAGACAGCAAGAGAGATAGAGACAGAGAGAGTGCGTGTGTGTGAGAGAGAGAGAGAGTGAGAGAAACAGAGAGAGAATGTGTGCGTGTGAGAGAGAGAGAGAGAGAGAGAGAGAGAGAGAGAGAGAGAGAAGAGAGAGAGAGTGGGAAGAGAGAGAGAGAGATACAGACAGAGACACAGAGAGAGACAGAGGGATACAGAGATAGACAGAGACAGAGAAACAGACACAGAAATAGACAGACAGAGAAACAGAGAGAAACAGGGATGGGAGAGAAAGATTCAGCAGAACATCAAGGTAGGGACCCTGACCTCCCGCCACTTGCGCCTAGGCCTAGTATCTGAGGCTGATGCTAGCCGTGCATGTGGCCTGATAATAATAATAATAATAATAATAATAATAATAATAATAATAATGATAATGATAATAATAATAATAATAATAATAATAATAAATACATGGAATTGATACAGCGCTTTATCTTGCAAAAAAACAAATCAAAGCGCTTTCATTCATCATGGTCTTTCACATGCAGCCAGTTACAATTAATACTTCTTTCTTTTTTTTTACAAAATTCAAATGTAAACACACACACACGCGCATAATTAATAGTTGTTACAAGTCAAATGTAAACACACACGCGCGCGCGCGCGCGCGCGCGCGCGCGCCCAGATTCACACACACACACACACACACACACACACACACACACACCACACACACTGCACACAACCATTTTGCTCTATATTCTGATTTGCCAGACATGGTACATCTCAACACAACACAGCACAACACGTTATGACACGCTACCATGAATGACAGCACGTCACATCGCGTCAATGCATGGCACAGCACGGTACGTCACGTCAAAGCACAGCCGGGGAACGATACGTCACGTCACCTCACGTCAAGGCACGGCACAGAACGTCAATGCTTTGCACGGCACGGCACGGCACGACACGACATGGCAGTGAATTATAGATTTCCCGTCTCTTATAACAAAAGGGTAAATACGGAACACGAACTGATCATGGCCGCGGGCATTTTTCATCCCTGGTGGTCGTCTGTCTGAATTGGGTATGAGCGTGTCCAATTACTGCATAATAGTTTGCTGATTTTCTTTTCTTTTTCTGTTTTTTGTTGTTGTCTTTTTTTTAATTATATGAGACCAGATTGATTTTAGAATCATTGTCAGATATGGTGCAGACAGATCGCTGTATTCATTGCATAATTCAAGCAATTTTGAGTTATTGAGTTATTTTTTGTTGTAAGAGTTCGTTGAAGGGGGGGAAACTGTGTTGTTACCTGTCTTGTGGAAAGGCTACCTTAGACCAAAAAAAAACTTGTTACAACATTAAAAGTGTGTTTGTCTGTCTATCTACTCTATTTGTTTGTAAGAGTTTGTTGAGGGGAGGGGGGGTGTGATACCTGCCTTGTTGAAAGGATACCTTTGAAAAAAAAAGTTACAACATTAAAACTATTTGTCTGTCTATCTACTCTCTTTGTTTGTCTGTCTGTCTCTGATTCTGTGTGTGTGTGTCTCTCTCATTCTCTCACACTCAAACTCACACACACAAACACACATACACACACTCACTCACTCACTCACTCACTCACTATCTCTTACTCACTATGCACAACCATTTTACTCTATATTCTGATTTGCCAGACATGGCACACCACACCACACCACACAACACCACACCACACCACACCACACCACACTCCAACACAACACGACACGACACACTACCATGAATGACAGCACGTCACATCGCGTCATTGCATGGCACAGCACGGTACGTCACGTCACGTCAAAGCACAGCCGGGGAACGAACGATACGTCACGACATGGCACGACATGGCAGTAAATTATAGATTTCCCGTCTCTTCTAACAAAAGGGTAAATACGGAACACAAGCGATCATGGCCGCGGGCATTTTTCATCGCTGGTGGTCGTCTGTCTGAATTGGGTATGAGCGTGTCCAATTATTGCATAATAGTTTGCTGATTTTCTTTTCTTGTGTGTGTGTGTGTGTGTGTGTGTGTGTGTGTGTGTGTGTCTTTTTTGTCTTTTTTAATTATATGAGACCAGATTGATTTTAGAATCATTGTCAGATACAGATAGATCGCTGTGTTCATTGCATAATTCAAGCAACTTTGAGTATTGGGTTATTTTTTGTTGTAAGAGTTCGTTGAAGGGGGGGAAACTGTGTTACCTGTCTTGTGGAAAGGCTACCTTAGACAAAAATAAATTGTTACAACATTAAAAGTGTGTTTGTCTGTTTATCTACTCTATTTGTTTGTAAGAGTTTGTTGAGGGGGAAATGTGATACCTGCCTTGTTGAAAGGATATCTTTGAAAATAATTTGTTATAACATTAAAACGATTTGTCTGTCTATCTATTCTCTTTGTTTGTCTGTCTGTCTCTGATTCTGTGTGTGTGTGTCTCTCTCATTCTCTCACACTCAAACTCACACACACACACACACATACACACACTCACTCACTCACTCACTCACTCACTATCTCTTACTCACTATGCACAACCATTTTACTCTATATTCTGATTTGCCAGACATGGCACACCACACCACACACACACAACACCACACCACACCACACCACACCACACCCCAACACAACACGACACGACACACTACCATGAATGACAGCACGTCACATCGCGTCATTGCATGGCACAGCACGGTACGTCACGTCACGTCAAAGCACAGCCGGGGAACGAACGATATGTCACGTCACCTCACGTCAAGGCACGGCACAGAACGTCCATGCTTTGCACGGCACGACACGGCACGACATGGCACGACATGGCAGTGAATTATAGATTTCCCCGTCTCTTCTAACAAAAGGGTAAATACGGAACACAAGCGATCATGGCCGCGGGCATTTTTCATCCCTGGTCGTCGTCTGTCTGAATTGGGTATGAGCGTGTCCAATTACTGCATAACAGTTTGCTGATTTTCTTTTCTTGTGTGTGTGTGTGTGTGTGTGTGTGTGTGTGTGTGTGTGTGTGTGTGTGTGTGTGTGTCTTTTTTTGTCTTTTTTAATTATATGAGACCAGATTGATTTTAGAATCATTGTCAGATACGGTGCAGATAGATCGCTGTATTCATTGCATAATTCAAGCAACTTTGATTATTGGGTTATTTTTTGGCTGTAAGAGTTCGCTGAAGGGGGCGGAAACTGTGTTACCTGTCTTGTGAAAAGGCTACCTTAGATAAATAAAAGCATGAACGCATCAAATCAGTCTCTCCGTCTGTCTGTCTGCCTATCTCTCTGTCTGTTTCTCTCTCTCTCTCTCACTCTCTCTCTCTCACTCTGTCTGTCTGTCTCGCTCTCTCGTGCACTCAAACACACACACAGACACACACACACACACACAGACACACACACAGACACACACATAGACACACACACACACATACACAAATAGACACACACACAAACACAAGGGCGAGGAATGGATGTAACAAAAACCCCACTGTAGTTGCAGTGCTTATCTAACCTGTACATCTTCCAAAACTCTCTCTGTCTCTCTGTCTCTCCCCCCCCTCTCTCTCTCTCTCTCTCTCTCTCTCTCTCTCTCTCTCTCTCTCTCTCTCTCTCTCTCTCTCTCGCTCTCTCCTTAAAATCTAAAAAGACAGCAATGCTGCATTCTCTATTCTTGGCTAAGACCTCTCTCTCTCTCTCTCAAAAAACAACAACAACAACACACCCAACCCCAGAAAGAAAGCAAAATCCGGCTTCCAGAATAAGTTGCCAAAAGGTCACGCCGCATCAAAATGGTCCCATTTATGTGCCGTTCGTCTGAACAACTCCACATAACCTTGTGAACTGACCCTAAAGTGGTAGGGACAGGGCAAGGTACGTATGCGTGTGTGTGTGTGGGAGGGGGGGGGGGAGTGGGGGTAGGGGGGGGGGCAGTGGGGGGTTGAGGGGGAGAAGGATGGGTCATGAGGTATCTTGAGTCTTTTTCGGTGCTCGCGGCCTTGTTACTGTGGTTGTCCTTATCGTTTTTGGTCGGCTGTCTGTTTGTCTTGTAAAAAAAAGTACAGAGAGGGAGGGAGGGGAGGGAGAGGGAGAGATGGAGAGAGAGAGTGAGAGAGAGAGAGAGATAGAGAGAAAGAGAGAGACAGAGACTGACAGACAGACGACTGACTGACTGACTGACATAGATACAAAGACAGAGCGAGACAGACAGAGAGACAGAGAGAGACAGAGAGACAGAGAGAGACAGTCAGTCAGTCAGACAGACAGACAGACAGACAGGCAGAGAGACAGGCAGCACAGACAGACAGACAAACAGAGAGGACAGAGAGGGACAGAGAAAGACACAGAGAGACA
>CM054134.1:18710231-18717731 GCA_028751875.1 Rapana venosa
GGGGATTCCTAGTAGAGAATTTCCAGAAGGTGGGGATGCTATTTATACTCACAGGCTCCGGGCATCCCTACGGGGGATTTTGGTAACTAATCATATTCAAAGTGATAGTTGTAGCGGAAGGGAGGGTAGCCGAGTGGTTCAGAGTATTGAGATCACAAATCTGCTGATGCCTGCTGGTTTGAGCCATCACCATCCAGCCATTGAGCCCTCAAGAGAAAGCTATTGCATGCCTGCTGATATTCACGGATGACTTTTTTTTCATTCAAATCCGCATATGTACACGCTTGCTTTGTGTTTAGACACCATCCACAAAGACGGAACGTGGCTATCTTACTGGTGGATAAACGTTCGTTCGAGTGGATTTTTCCCCCCCTAGAGTTAACATCAGTACCGAGTCCATTCCCCGAAAGTCTTGCGAATGAGACTTAACCGTGGTCCCGACTGCGAGCGAACACACATCTCCAGCACACATCTCCAGCACACATCTCCAGCACACATCTCCAGCACATATCTCCAGCACACATCAGGTGGACAAAAAACCGAACAGTCTTACGTTCTGTTCCACCCCAACACACACAAAAAACACTCCACTCTCTCTCCTGTCTCTCTCTCTCTCTCTCTACTCTCTCTCTCCTTCTCTCTCTCTCTCTCTCATCTTCTCCTCTTATATATCCGTAAGGCGGGGGACTGGATGTAAAAAAGCACATGGATGCTTATTCATTATTCTCGAAATAAAAGAATTTGTCATTGTCATTGTGTAGATGCTAAAACCCGTTCCGACTTTCAGGAAGAGAAAGCTACTAGACTGCATGCGTGCTGATATTCACGGATAACATTTTTGTTCCCATTCAAATCCACATACACGCTTGTTTTGTGTTTAGACATCATCCACGAAGTCGAAATGCAGCTATCTTAATGGAGGATAAACTTTCAGAGAGGCAAAAATCTCACCATTGGGTGAACTTCGGAGCCGGGAAACGAAAGATAAAATTATAAAGAAATAAGAAATTTCCCTTTCATGCAACCCCCCCCCCCCCCTTCCCCCCGAAAGAAACAGAAATACCAGAACAAATTCTAGTCTATAAGCAAACCATTCCAATACCTTCAAGTTCAACTTTTCAAACCAAAAGGTTGACAAAAGTAGTGATGTAAAGAAATAGATAGTCTAAGGCAAACCTCTAGAGTACTTTAAACCACACGCTCCCACACTTCATTTCTGCAACAACAAAATATCTTTCTCACAGGCAATAAACCACTAGAGGAAAAAGAAAAGTTCTGAAAGTGAAAAAAAAACCCAGCCAAAACCAAAACCAACTGAAAGCAAAACCAGAACAACTGTCAAGTCCTGTTTTGTAAAATTCAAATCAACCCACCCTACCGCGTATATCAAAGACGAAAGAGAAGAAGTTAAACATACGATTCCATACCATTCCAGCTCTCTTAGGTATTCATTAATACTGAACTCCCCCAAACCGCTCCAACAAAAGGAATCCTATCATCATACTATAGCTAGGATGGTCCTCCCCTCTCCCTGCGCTGAGGCCTTCCTCTTTCATAGCGTTTCGGTTTTCAGACAGATAAGTAGCTACGGTTAAGCGAGGTCTGCTTACAAGTATGCCGTGTCTCTGTCTGTCTGTCTGTCTGTCTGTCTGTCTGTCTCTCTCTCTTCTCTCTCTCTTCTCTCTCTTCTCTCTCTTTTCTTTCTCTCTCTCTCTCTCCTCTTCTTTCTCTTTCTCTGTCTCTCTCTGTCTCTCTCTGTCTCTCTGTCTCTCTCTCTACTCTCTCTCTCCCTCTCTCTCTCTCTATCTCTCTCTCTCTCCCCCCCCTCTCTCTCTGTCTCTCTCTCTCTCTCTCTCCTCTCTCTCTCTCTACTCCTCTCTCTCTCCCCCCTCTCTCTCTCTGTCTCTTTCTCCATCCTCTTGTGTATCTGGTCTTGCATATCATCGGGGAATACTGAAGTAATCTATGGCACGATAGGAGCCAGTTGTCAAAGTTCTGGGAGTGCTGCCAGACTAAAGTTTCGGAACCATTCTTTTTAGATCGTCTGGATGAATGTATAAAATGGAGAGGGTTTATTTTAATTTTTTTGGGGGGATGGGGTGTTTTGTTTTAGAAGTCTAGAGTCTCTTTTCTTTGTTTGATTGAATTTTGGCAAGTTTGTGACGGATACAAAAAGTTACGTGTGGAATGGAGAGACACGACGGGGATTTGCTATTGGTTTAGATAGTGTTTGTATTAGTATTTGTTGTTGTTGGTGGTGGTTTTTTTCTAATGTTTTTGTTTTACAGACTTCTAGACAAGCTGACCTAAAGAACTACAAGTGCTCATTTTTATTTTTTGTTGTTGTTGGGGTTTTTTCTGATGTGTTTTTTTTTTTTACAGACTTCTACACAAGTTTACCTAAAGAACTACAAGTCCTTATTTTTCATTTTTGGTCCTCAGTTACAGTTCCAAGTGGTGAGAGATTTTGCGTATGCGACCGGTTTTTTGCCTGCCACGAAGGTAGCCACATTCCGACTTCGGGAATGTATGCTGAATATGTTCGTATTTCGGAAGCCCAACGAAAGCTAACAACTTGAATTACGGGTTCTTTAACGCGCATACTTGATCTTCTGCATTTGTATATATATATACATGAAGTGAATGAAGGCACTGGCAGGTCTGTACTTGAAGTTGATCTGGGAGATCGCAAAAAAAATCCCCACCTTTAATTCATCAGACGTGACCGAGATTCGAACCCACGACTTCATGGACCCGTGGGATTGAGTTGAACGGCCTTAACCACTCAGCTATTGCGTCCGAAAATCAAAAGACATACTTTTTTTTTTTTATTAAAAGCTTACCTTAAAGATCACTTTGCATGTTTCATGAGATGATAACGGGTTAAGGGCACTTGAGCAGATCTATCATGCAGACAGAACTTTCCCGTGGGAATTTCTAAGGAGATCAGGCTTTTTTTCTAATAGTGTCTTGACAGAGATAGTGAGGTGGATGTGAAATAATTTTAAACACGCTGACCACAATTATTACAGAAAAGTTGAAAAAAAAAAAGTAGCTGTGATCTGGAGAGAAGAGGAGAGAGAGAGAGAGAGAGAGAGAGAGAGAGAGAGAGAGAGAGAGAGAGAGAGAGAGAGAGAGACAGACAGACAGACAGACAGGACAGACAGCAGGCAGACAGGCAGACAGACAGACAGACAGCAGGCAGGCAGGCAGGCAGAGACAAACAGACAGACAGAGACAAACAGACAGAGGCAGCAAGACAGACAGAGACAGAAAGACAGAGAGAGAGAGAGACAGAAAGACAGAGAGAGAGAGACAGACAGACAGACAGAGAGAGGACAGAGAGAGACAGAGACTGCGACAGACAGACGAGCACAAAAAGACAAGGAAAAAAAAGACACAGAGACAGAAGCAGAGGCAAACAGGCTGAGTTACAATCACACACACACATACACACACACACACATCACACACACAACCTACCACACACACACACACACACACACACACACACACACACACACACACACACACACACAACACACACACACACCACACATACCACATACACACACACACAACCTACACACAAACACCTGCAGAAAGAGATGGAATAGAGAGGGGGTGGGGATGGGCCACGAGAAATCAATTATAAATGATGCATTAGATAAGCACGCACACTTTGGGATTTGTTCTTTTCCTAGTGGAACCTTTCTTTTACAGAAAAGGAAGCCGGGAGGAAATATTCAACCTAAGTCTTTATTTTTATTTTATTTATTTTTTCTTTTATTTCGAGGATAATGGAATAAGCACTTAGGTGCTTTTTTTTACATCCAGTCCCCGTGTGTATGCGGTTTTGTAAATTCTGTCATCTGTTCTCACCGGCAGACAATGGCCTACTCTTAAGAAAAGCGGAACAGGATTTATCGTGTGCGCAAGATGTTCTGCAAGCGTTCGCACACGGGACCTCGGTTTATAGTCTCATCCGAAGGACTTTTGGGGAGAGTGGTGTCTGCACTGATGTAAACTCCAGGGGAAAATATTCCCCTTGAACCGGAATCGAACCCGGGTCGTCAGATTGCCAGTGCAATGTTCTGACCACTAGGTTACCCTTGTCTTGGTGTGTGGGTGCGCGCGCGTGCGGCTGTGTGTGTGTGTGTGTGTGTGTGTGTGTGTGTGTGTGTGTGTGTGTGTGTGTGTGGTGTCGTGCGTGCGTGTGTGTACGCTCTTTTTAAAAATGTGTTTCATTTAAGGATAATGGAATAAACACTCATGTGCCTTTTTAATCCGTGTGTATGCAGTTTTGTCAATTTTTCCACTGTGTGTGTGTGTGTGTGTGTGTGTGCGTGCGTGCGTGCGTGCGTGCGTGCGTGCGTGTGTGTGTGTGTGTCTGTCTGTCTGTCTGTCTGTCTGTCTGTCTGTCTGTGACGTACATTTCATTTTTCCCACCAAGACAACTCACAATGAAATATTGACCACTTACACAACAAAGTAACTATACCCGAACAATAGCATAGATCTTCACACAAGCTCACACGCGCGCACGCTTGCACACAAGCACGCATGCACGCAGGCAGACATGCAGACACGCAAACGCGCGCACACACAAAGACAGAGAAGAATTGACAGAAGCAGATATTCACAGGATAGAAAAATATCTATACCCCCAATTCCCACCCACACTCAAACCCATCCACAGACACGCACAAGCACACATGCACACACACACACACACACACACACACACAACACAACTGCGCACTTGCTTGCTTATGGAGAGAGCGAGAGAAAGAGAAAGAGAAAGAGAAAAGAGAGAGAGAGAGAGAGAGAGAGAGAGAGAGAGAGAGACAGACAGACAGACAGACAGACAGACAGAGAGACAGACAAACAGACAGAAAGAAAGAAAGACAGACAGACAGACAGACGGACATATAAGAGACACAGAGAGACAGACAGAACGATGATAGACAGAGGTAGAGAGACTCAGAGAGAAAAAAAATATGTGCCCCCCCCCCCCCCCCCCACCCCTCCTACCCATCCCCCCCCCCCCCCCATCCCTTCCTCTACCCCTACCCCCACCTCCCTTCCACACAAACACACACACACACACACGCGCACACACACACAATCACACACACACAAACACACACATACTGCGCATACAAACCGCCGCACGCACCACAACACATACATCACCCCACTCACAACACACACTATACACACGATCCACACACACACACGACATACACACACAAACACGCACACAAGCAAAACACAACAACACACTACACACACACTACACACAACACACACTTACACACACACACACACAACTGCACCACACACACACACACAACCACACACACACACCACACACATACACACAAACACACACACCACACACACACACCACACACCACACACGCACACACCCACACACCACGCACACACACACACACACACACACACAACACACACAAACACCACAGCACCACCCCACACACCACCCACACACACACACCACACACACACACTACACACACAACACACACACACACACACAACACAAAAACACCACACCCCACTCACACCCCACCACCCCCCACCACCCACACCACACACACAACACACACACAACACACACACACACGCACCCCCCCCCCACCCACCACCACACACCACAACACACACACACACACACACACACAACACAACACACAAAACCACACACCACCACCCACACCCCCCACCCCTCACCACCCACACACACACACACACCACCCACCACACTACCCACCACATCCCCACCCCCCCCACACACACACACACACACACACACAACACACACACACACACACTACTCCCCCCCCCCCCCCCCCACACACACACACCACACACACACAACACACCCCCACCCCCCCACACACCCACTCACCCCCCATCACCCCCCCCCCCCACACACACACACACATACTACCCACCACCATCCCCCCCCCCCCCACACACACACACAACACACACACACAAACACACACATACCTATGACGTAGCGCATGCCTCCAACGAAGGTGCTGAAAGCGCGCCGAGTGAGCTGCGGGGAACTGGGCAGGGAACGGGAGTGAGTGGGAACGTCGTCCAGAAATCGGTCACACAGGGTCAGGGGTCGAATCTTCTTCTGCTCTCTATCCATGTCGGTGATGGTCACCTGGGGCAGGTTGGTCAGAGACTTGCTGGTCTCCATGCTGGCTGACCGCTCAGTTCGTTGATTTTTGTTGTTATTGGTGGTGTTGTAGTTGTTTTGTATGGTACGCCGATGAAGTTGTTGACTATAATCCTTGTTGCTGTTTGTTTGTTTCTTTGTGTTAAAACAGTTTCACCTGGACACTAAAACGCCGAAACACTGCAAGTTGTTTAACAGCTACATTTCTCTTCTTTCTTTTTTTAAAATTTTTATTGTAAAGCCAGTTTCCACGCAGTGTTAAACGCACATCTTTCCCATGCTACTTTCGCTTCTGACTTAAACTAAAAGAATCCTCAACTTTTTTTTTCCAGACGAGAAAAAAACCACAAAACAAAAACGAAAACAAAAACCTACAACAAAAACGTTTCCACGTCAACTTTGGTAAACTTTATCTCTGCGTGTGTGTGTGTGTGTGAATGAAGACGTCCTACACTGATTCAGATATCTGAATCAACCAGAGGAAGAAAAACAACAGTTTTCCCGTTCAGTTCAAAACAAGGTTAAAACAATCCGAATCAAGCCGAAAAACCGTTTCTTCCGTAACATCTTCATCCTTATCATGCAGAGTCAGAAGAAAAACAACCACACATCCAGAAGTCCATCAAGCAAAGAAATTGAATCTCAGTGAGTAAAGGGAAATTCTGCTAGGGCTGCTAGCAGGACTATTACAGATACACACACATATACACGTACACGCTCACACAGAGAGAGAGAGCGAAGAGGAAGAGATCAGGCATCAAGCATCCCCACCAACACACAAGGCGTCCTGACCACACGGGTGGGTAGCAGCAGGCCCGTGAGTGGCGCGCGGCCTTGGCACCAGCCTCATTGTTTATACTACACCCACGAGGTCCGTGCAGATCAATACCCCCAGCCTCTGGCACAGCAGCAAGGCGCTTTCCTCTTACCTTCCCCTGTAATTATTCGCTTGTCGTAAACGGATACTTTCCCCCTGATGCCTCCACACGCTACAGAGACCGCCAGGACAGCGTCACGGAGCTTTTCTTTTTTACCCCACACACAAGATGGAAAGTATGTCATCGGCCTGACGTTTGCAAGGGGGAAAGACTCTTAACGATCACGTGCAGAGGAGTACGTCATCAGTCTTGACTGCGCAACCTAACATGACGTAACACACAAGTCGTAAAACCCCCGGCACAATACCAAAGCCATTGACGTGTTATGCACTGGCAGACGTTAAGTACGATTGATTGACCCCTTCACTGACGCACACGTAGGATCCAGTTCGTCGAAACCCT
>CM054134.1:18722731-18730231 GCA_028751875.1 Rapana venosa
GAGATGTTGCGTACCCTACCGTTATGTCGCCCATGAAGCTAGCTGCATTCCGACTTCGGGGATTATCAATAGAATGATTACGATCGTTTGCCTCATGTCTAAAGTTTTGCCAGTTATTAGATACCGCTATAAGCAAAGTGCAAGCCCTAGATTAAAAGGCTGTTATATTTTGAGATGGTCTTGTGAGGTATTCTTCATCTTAGAGAAGCTCTTAGCATAACACGCTGTATTTTCCAGTAAACGAGAAGAAAAACAATCTTCTGAAGTCGGAGTGTGGCTGCCTTGACGGCCCTGCAGTCTAAAGTCTGAGTATGGCTGTCGGTATGGCAAGGTATTCGAAAACAAGTCAGACACGCAAAGCTCTCATGCATCCGGTTTGTACTCAACAGTCGTATAGACGGGATAGCCTAGGGGTTAGAACATTGCGTTTGCAATCTGACGACCCGGGTTCGATTGCTGTTCAAGGGGAGATTTTCCCCTGGAGTTAACGTCAGTGCAGACTCCACTCTCACCAAAATTCCTTCGGATGAGACTATAAACCGAGGCCCCGTGTGCAAACGCACGCAGAACATCTTGCGCACACGTTAAATCCTGTTCCGATTTTCGTAAGAGTAGGCCATTGTGTGCCGGTGGGAACAGATGACAAAATTTACAAAACCGCATACACACGGGGACTGGATGTAAAAAGCACATAAGTGCTTATTCCATTATCCTCGATATAAAAGAATAAAGTAAAGTAAATAAAGTATTGTGATCTCCCTCGTAAGATGAGTGAGAAGGAGAGGATATTTTTAGGAGACCCCGGAATTCTTCTTCGTCGTCGAACGCTCAGACAGCAACTACAGTTGTCTGTCATATGAGCGGAAATGAGTTGCGCTGCGGCCGTTAAGCCCCTGACAAGTCAGGCCCAGCGCATCCAATTAGGCGTGGGAGAGACTAGAGTTATCTTTTTAAGTTTTTTTTCTAGAACAAGAAATAGGGCAGGAGAATGGACCAAGAAGGTAGAAAATAGACAAGAAGGAAGTAACAGGAAGAAAAGGAACAAGGCAGAAACAAAGAGAGGGATAGAAAAGATGGAATTCCCAGCGCAGAATTTCCAGAAGGTGGAGATGTCATTCATACTGACAGGATCCCGGTACCAATGCCAGGGAACAGCCAACATTCCAAAGCTGTGGAACGCTTAATAATAACACTAACAATAAGATTAACAATAACAGCAAACAGGTATAACAGCAACAACAACAACAACAACAACAGCAACAATAATGACAGTTGTGTTACTACTACCCTGAAACAATCTGGCATTTTTTCAATTCTAATCTGCATTGTCTAATGCATGCCGTATATTTCTAAAACACCACCCGCCATTTCTCAAGTCGCGACATTAAAGTACTCTGCAGTCTCGAGTCTTGTGTTGTAAATCGTGGCCAGACCCCCAAAATAAACCGCCAGTAGAAACTGATGTTTCTGCGTGGGTTCCAAAGTTGGCAGAAGATGAAGCACCATCAGTGGAAAACTGTGCTAGACTGTCGTGTGTCGGGCGCTGACATATTTGTGTTGATCATGACTTCTGGCTGGGCGGAAAGGATAAATAAACTGAGAAAAGCTTTAGGAAACTGTTTTATTCTGATATATTGTTTTTATATCTTTTTTTTTTCTTTCTCTTTCTTCTTCCTTGTAGGGAGCGCCAGCGCGCGCGCGCGCACACACACACGCACGCACGCACGCAACACACACACACACACACACACACAACACACACACACACACACACACACGTATCACTTTAAGTGAACTGACGTAAAATCGAAGCATCAACAACAAAAACAACAACACACACACACACACACACACTCTTCTCTCTCTCACCCCCCCCCACCCCCCTCCTCTCTCATCTCTCTCTCTCTCTCTCTCTCTCTCTCTCTCTCTCATCCTCTCTCTCTCTCTCAATTATCCTCATTAAAACATTCGGTTCGAGTTCTTCTCTCTCTCTCTCTATCTATCTATCATATATCTATATCTCTCTCGGATGAGACTATATACCGAGGTCCCGTGTGCAAACGCACGCAGAACATCTTGCGAACACGTTAAAACCCCGTTCCGCTTTTCGGAAGAGTAGGCCATCGTGTGCGGTGGGAACGGATAACAAATTTTAAGCGACTGCACAAACATACGGGAACTGGATGAACAAAAAAAGCACGTGAGTGCTTATTCCATCATCCTCGAAATAAAAGAGAGAAAGAAAAAAGGAAAGAAAAAAAGAATGAATGAATAAATAAAAGTAAATAAATAAATAAATATAAACAGCTTTAGTTGTCCAATGGTTTTGGTCCGAAGTAAAAATTGAAAAAAAAGATAATAATCCTAATTTTCGCTTTCCTCGACTTGTACGGTACGTTGTTGTTTGTTGTTTGTTTTGTTTAATGTCCATTAACTACTTGATGATATAGACACACCCGCATTCAAACCAACACCTCCTATTGGTCCTACTCACAACTATGGTAGAGGCTTTACTGGGGAAGAATATTATATAACCTCAGCAACTGATGTTGTGCATTGCTGAGAGTCATATAAAACTTCTTGAACAGTAGCATATTTTTTTGACTATAATAATAAATGGAATTTACATAGCGCTATATCTTGCAAATACAAACCAGAGCGCTAATATGAATAATAATAATAATAATGTATGGAATTTATATAGCGCTGAATCTTGCAAAGCAACAAATCAAAGCGCTAATATCTATTCATCTCCTTAAACAGGTCAATAAGAATTGGGCAATCAAACAATAAAATGGTGGATTGAAAGTGGTTGAGAACAGCAGCATGTCACATTTTTAGAGTATTTGGTATTCCATGCACTTAGCCTCAGTTTATACCAGTGTGTTTTTTTAAACTTAAAAAATGTTTATCTATATGTATCTTTTCTCTTTCCTATTCTTTCTTCTTTCTCTCTAGTGTCTTTTCATGTTTTCCACCCTCTTGCTTTTAAAAAAAAAAATCTTTCTTTCAAAAAGTTGGCTCGATTGTCAGAAAAAAGAAAAGATGATGTTTTAAGCAAACTGTTCAATATGGAAAAACAACCAAAGCAAAAAAAAAGACACGCAAACGAACAAGCAAGCAAGCAAACACACAAATACAGACGCTGCAAACAAGGTTAATGAAAGTATAACCTTTGCAACATGTTCCTTTTCTTCCATCTGTTTCTTGTTGTTTGGTTTTGTTGTTTGTTGTTGTTGTTGTTTCTTTTGGTTTGGTTTTGGTTTTGGTTTGCTTTTGTTTTGTAGTTTTCTGAATTTTTGTTTCTGCTTTTGTGTTATGTTCTTTATGCGTTGGGGGTATATTAAATTGTGTTTTTGTTTGATTATTTGAGCATGGGTTTTATTTATTTATTTATTTATTTTTTGCTTTTTTTTTCTGATTGTACATTTTGTTTGTTTACTTCCTTCTTTCTTTTACTGTGCATTTCTGACTTTTATTCATTCATTCATTCATTCTCTCTCTCTCACACACACACACTATACACACACACACACACACACACTCTCTCTCTCTCTCTAACTCAATCTGTCTCGCTCTCACCCACAACCCCCATCTCTCTGTCTCACACTACATGCACACGGGAACTGGATGGAAAAAAAAGCATACGAGTGCTTATTCCATTATCCTCGAAATAAAAGAGTACAATAAAGGAATATTCTCTCTCTCTCTCTCTCTCCTCTCTCTTCTCATCTCTCTCTCTCTCTCTCTCTCTGTCTTCTTTCTCTTTCTCCCCCCCCCTCTCTCTCTCTCTCTCTGTCTCTCTCTGTCTCCCCCCCCCCTCTCTCTCTCTCTGTCTCTCTCTGTCTCCCCCCCTCTCTCTCTCTCTTCTCTCTCTCTCTCTCTCTCTCTCCTCTCTCTCTCTCTCTCTCTCTCTCTCTCTCTTTTAGCCATTGCTTTTTTTTTCTTCTTTCCGTTTATTCTTCTTTCGTTTTGGCTTTATACTTCTTTCTGTTAGTTTCTCATCATTTCTTCTTCCTCCTTTTCTTTTTTTTTCTTTTTCGTTTAATCTGTTCTTTCTTTACCTTCTTTCCTTTGCTAAATATACCAAGCATCTGTTTTCTGTTCTTGTATTTCTCACTTCCCAGTGTCACTTGCCTTCAGAGAAGGGGTAACATAGTCGTTGTTCTTTGTTCCTAATGTGCTCAGCAAGCAGCTGGTCAGTGCGCTAGCTTCAAGGCAGATTAAAACAAATCTTTATCATCCCTCTTCCACCACTTTTGTCCTTTGACATTAACTTTTTACGTCTTCAGTTTCATTCCTCCCTCTCTCTCTCATTCATTCTCTCTCTCTCATTCTCTCTCTTTCTCTCTCTCTCTCTCTCTCTCTACTCTCTCTCTCTCTCTCTCTCTCTCTCTCATCTCTCTCTCCTCTCTTTCTCTCTCATTCTCTTTCTCTCTCTCTCTCTCTCTTCTCTCTTCTCTCTCTCTCACTCTCTCTCCTCTCTCTCTCTCTCTCTGTCACTCACTCACTCACTCAACTTGTGTCTCGCTCTCACCCACACCTTCCATTTCTCTGTCTCCCTCTGTCTGTCTGTCTCTCACTCAATCACTTACTGTGTGTGTGTGTGTGTGTGTGTGTGTGTGTGTGTGTGTGTGTGTGTGTGTGTGTGGTGTGTTGTGTGTGTGTGTGTGTGTGTGTGTGTGTGTGTGGTTGTGGTGGTAGGGGAGGGTGGAGGGTGGGATGGATGTGTGTGGTGACGGGGGAGGGAGGGCGGGTGATGGTGTTTCTCTCGCTCTCTCTCTCTTCCTCTCTTCTCTTAACTTCCCTCCAGTTTGTTTGGTGTTGTTGTTTGTTTTTTAATGATTTTTGTACTCTGTGTGTGGTGTTGTGTGTGTGTGTGTGTGTGTGTGTGTGTGTGTGTGTGTGTGTGTGTGTGTGTGTGTGTGTGTGTGTGTGTGTGTGTGTGTGTGTGTGTGTGTAGAGGGGGGGGAGGGCTGGGAGTGAGAAGGAGGGGGGGTCAACATTCTTCACTTTCTACGTTTTGGATTACGACGTTTTCCTTTCACTCTTTCTTTCCAGGTTTTTTTTGTTTGTTTGTTGCTTTTTGTTTTGTTTTTAATTCCTTTCGTTTGTTTTTATTTCTACACTTTTGTGTGCTTTTGTTTCCTTAATCTCGCTTCTACGTTTCTTTCTTCCATTTCTTTAGTTTATTTCTCTTTTCCTAAGTCGTTTTATATTTCTGCTCTTTATTTTCGTTCTTGTTTCATCTTTCGTGCCTTCTTTCTCTCTCTCTTTCCTTTTTGTCTTTCATTTTAGTTTTAGGTTTTTCTTCTCTTTTGTCTTTTGTGTTCATTTTGGTCTTTCTTTTCTTCCTTTCTGTTTTTCTTTTACTTCAGTTCTTCTTTGCTCTGTTCAACAGAAACAGAAAGAAAAAGACCAAAGTTGGGTGTTTTTTTTAATGCCAGACAACTTTGTTCTGATGCCATCACACAACACACATACACACACACGCACGTACGCACACACACACACTCACAACTCTCTATATCTCGCTCTCTCTCTCTTCTCTCTCTCTCTCTCTCTCTTCTCTCTCTCAATTATCCTCATTAAAACATTCGAGTTCGAGTTCTCTCTCTCTCTCTCTATCTATCTATCTATATATCTATATCTCTCTCGGATGAGACTATATACCGAGGTCCCGTGTGCAAACGCACGCAGAACATCTTGCGAACACGTTAAAACCCCGTTCCGCTTTTCGGAAGAGTAGGCCATCGTGTGCTGGTGGGAACGGATAACAAAATTTTAAGCGACTGCACAAACATACGGGAACTGGATGAACAAAAAAGCACGTGAGTGCTTATTCCATCATCCTCGAAATAAAAGAGAGAAAGAAAAAAGGAAAGAAAAAAAGAATGAATGAATAAATAAATAAGTAAATAAATAAATAAATATAAACAGCTTTAGTTGTCCAATGGTTTGGTCCGAAGTAAAATTGAAAAAAAAGATAATAATCCTAATTTTCGCTTTCCCTCGACTTGTACGGTACGTTGTTGTTTGTTGTTTGTTTTGTTTAATGTCCATTAACTACTTGATGATATAGACACACCCGCATTCAAACCAACACCTCCATATTGGTCCTACTCACAACTATGGTAGAGGCTTTACTGGGGAAGAATATTATATAACCTCAGCAACTGATGTTGTGCATTGCTGAGAGTCATATAAAACTTCTTGAACAGTAGCATATTTTTTTGACTATAATAATAAATGGAATTTACATAGCGCTATATCTTGCAAATACAAACCAGAGCGCTAATATGAATAATAATAATAATAATGTATGGAATTTATATAGCGCTGAATCTTGCAAAGCAACAAATCAAAGCGCTAATATCTATTCATCTCCTTAAACAGGTCAATAAGAATTGGGCAATCAAACAATAAAATGGTGGATTGAAAGTGGTTGAGAACAGCAGCATGTCACATTTTTAGAGTATTTGGTATTCCATGCACTTAGCCTCAGTTTATACAGGTGTTTTTTTTAAACTTAAAAAAATGTTTATCTATATGTATCTTTTCTCTTTCCTATTCTTTCTTCTTTCTCTCTAGTGTCTTTTCATGTTTTCCACCCTCTTGCTTTTAAAAAAAAAAATCTTTCTTTCAAAAAGTTGGCTCGATTGTCAGAAAAAAGAAAAGATGATGTTTTAAGCAAACTGTTCAATATGGAAAAACAACCAAAGCAAAAAAAAAGACACGCAAACGAACAAGCAAGCAAGCAAACACACAAATACAGACGCTGCAAACAAGGTTAATGAAAGTATAACCTTTGCAACATGTTCCTTTTCTTCCATCTGTTTCTTGTTGTTTGGTTTTGTTGTTTGTTGTTGTTGTTGTTTCTTTTGTTTTGGTTTTGGTTTTGGTTTGCTTTTGTTTTGTAGTTTTCTGAATTTTTGTTTCTGCTTTTGTGTTATGTTCTTTATGCGTTGGGGGGTATATTAAATTGTGTTTTTGTTTGATTATTTGAGCATGGGTTTTATTTATTTATTTATTTATTTTTTGCTTTCTTTTTTCTGATTGTACATTTTGTTTGTTTACTTCCTTCTTTCTTTTACTGTGCATTTCTGACTTTTATTCATTCATTCATTCAATTCTCTCTCTCTCACACACACACACATACACACACACACACACACACACTCTCTCTCTCTCTCTAACTCAATCTGTCTCGCTCTCACCCACAACCCCCATCTCTCTGTCTCACACTACATGCACACGGGAACTGGATGGAAAAAAAAGCATACGAGTGCTTATTCCATTATCCTCGAAATAAAAGAGTACAATAAAGGAATATTCTCTCTCTCTCTCTCTCTCTCTCTCTCTCTCTCTCTCTCTCTCTCTCTCTCTGTCTCTCTCTTTCTCCCCCCCCCCTCTCTCTCTCTCTCTGTCTCTCTCTGTCTCCTCCCCCCCCCTCTCTCTCTCTGTCTCTCTCTGTCTCCCCCCTCCTCTCTCTCTCTCTCT
>CM054134.1:18755231-18762731 GCA_028751875.1 Rapana venosa
TTCTTTCTTTTCTGTTTTTTTTTTTAAGCGTAGTTTTACATATGCGTCTATACATTCGTGGTGACAGAAGTGCTCCTGTGAAGGGATTGGAATGTGAAGTTATAATATGTGGAAATTACATATTGACGTGGTGTGTGTCGTGTGTGTGTGTGCGCGTGTGTGTATGTGTGTTGTGAGTGTGTGTGTGTGTTGTGTGTGTTTGTGTGTGTGTGGTGTGTGTGTGTGTGTGTGTAGTGTGTGTGTGTAGTTCCTGTTAGCATTCAATTAGTTTTAGGTGTATATGCTGTTTAGGTTTATTCTCCTGTTCAATTTGTTGTTGTAATCCCCCATACCCCCAAAGGGGTGAAAGAAATATATATTGAATTTGTGTTTCGCAGTGTCTGGGGCGCGTGTGTGTGTGTGTGAGAGAGAGAGAAGAGAGAGAGAGAGAGAGAGAGAGAGAGAGCGCTCGCTCGCGCGTCGCGCGCTCTCCTCTTAGAGATCTCTACTCTCTCGGCTTCCTCCCGCCCGCCGCCAGGACAGCCGGACCGACTCGACCTCCAGCCCGCCGCCAGCACGAATAATATATAGAGATAGATAGATAGATAGATAGATAGATAGAAAGATAGAAAGAATAGAATAATAGATAAATGGTGGGGGTGGAGATAAAAGAATAGTTAGATAGAATAGACAAATTGATGATAGATTGATAGATAGATAGACAGACAGACAGACAGACAGACAGAGGTAGAAACAGAGAGACGACAGTCAGACACACAGTCAGTCAGACAGACAAAATGAAAGAGAGACAGACACAGTCCGTGACACAGAGAAAACAAAATGCATCCGCACATACAAACAAAATAAAAAGAAAAAATAAATCATAGAACTTTCAGTATCGTATCAACACACACCCACCCACCCACACACACACGCACGCACGCACGCACGCACACAACCAACACTCACGCACGCACGCACACTCACACAACACACTGACATTTTCCCGTACGTATGCCACTTATAATCCGTACTGCCTGGCAACAAAGGTAGGTACAAAACCGGTTTGCCTCGGGCACATCAAAGGTATAAACCGTACTGCCTTGTTTCAAAGGTGTAAACCCAACATCAAAGGTATAAACCCAACAACAAAGGGTTAAACCCTTCTGCCTCGCAACAACAGTATAAACCCAACATCAAAGTTAAAAACCCAACATCAAAGGTATAAACCGTACTGTTTCGCATCAAAGGCATAGACCCTACTGCCTGGAATCAAAGGTATAAACCCAACATCAAAGGTATAAACCGTACTGTCTTGCATTAAAGGCGTAGACCCTACTGCCTGGAATCAAAGGTATAAAACCCAACATCAAAGGTATAAACCCAACATCAAAGGTATACACCCAACATCAAAGGTATAAACCCAAAATCAAAGGTATAAACCCAACATCAAAGGCATAAACCCAACATCAAAGGTATAAACCCAACATCAATTGATATAAACCATACTGTCTCACATCAATAGCGTCTTTTCAAAAAAAAGACCCACCTGATACCTCTACAATTATCATCATTCAGGCAAATCAATACTTTTTCCTTTTGTTTTTGTTTCGGGTTTTTTTCCTTAGAAAAATAACCCAAACCAAAACCTAAAAAGCCCAATAACAACAAAATCAAAAACAACAACTTATTTTTGATTCATCGGGCTGTTAACCACAGAGCTGTTGTGTCAACAGAAACTTCTTCTCTGCCAGTTTCTAATTCCAGACCTTTCTCTTGGCATCGATCTCGTCTTCTTCCTGTTACATGAGACAGACAGCACGCCAGCGAGAAGTAAAAAAAAAAAAAAAAGGTCATGATGTGTGTGAGTGTATGAGTGGTGTGTCATTAAAGGTATTTTGGCCATTTAAAGGCAAATTTTTTCTTGTTTTTTTTTTTTTTCTTTTGCTTCGTTGTATTGACAGTCTTTTGCCAACACTCCTAGAGTTTAGTCTTTTGTGTGATGTGGCCATTATGTTGTGTTTATTTGTGTTTGTTTCTAATCCAGAGCTCCGTAATCATCAATGGTGAGATTTTTGCGCCATGTGAACTCAGCAACCCCCCCCCCCCCCCCCTTCCCCTGCCTCGCCACCATTTAGGTAGCCGCATTCCGACATCGGATTGTCTCTAAATGCGAAACACCTGCTGCATGCGTCCTTTTGGGATTTGTTTTGTTTCTTCTTTGTTTGTCTTTGCTTGCTGGTTTTTCTTCGTTTCTTTTTCTTCTTCTTCTACTTCTTCTTCTTCTCTTCTTCTTCTTCCCCTTTCTTTTCTTCTTCTTCTTCTTCTCCTTCTTCTTCTTCTTCTTCTTCTCCTTCTTCTTTTTTTTCGTTTCTTTCTTTCTTCTTGTTCTTCTTGTTCATCTTGTTCTTCTTGTTTTCTTTGTTTCTTCTTTCTTTCTTTCTTTCTTTCTTCTCTTCTTCTTCTTTCTCTTCTTCTTCTTCTTCTCTTCTTCGTCCTTCCTTCTCCTTCTTCTTCTTCTTCTTCTTCTTCCTTCTTCTTCCCTTCTTCTCTTCTTCGTTCTTCTTTCTTTCTTTCTTTCTTAATCTAAATCTCTTTCTTCTTTCTTTCTTTCTTTCTCCTTTCTTCTTCTTGTCTTTCTGTTCTTCTTCTTTTGTTGTTGTTGTTGTGTTGTTGTTGTTCTTCTTCTTCTTCCTTCTCTCCTCTTCTCTTCTTCTTCTTCTTCTTCTTCTTCTTCTTCTCTGCTTCTTCCCTTCTTCTTCTTCTTCTCCTTCCCTCCTTCTTCTTCTTCTTCTTTTAGAATATTGTCGTTTGTTCCTACCGGTACAAAATTGCTTTCTCTTTCTTAAGTCGGAACGGGTTTCTTTTTCACGTGTGTGCAAGATGTTCTGCATGCATTCGCACACGGGGGTCTCGGTTTATTGACTCATCTGAAATACTTTGACATTTAGTTCGATTTTCTCGTCAAACTGGAGAAGAAGAGAAAAACTGGGAATCGAACCCAGAACATTACGACTTTTACTTGTTGGGCAGTGGAGCGTCTTATCCATCATTCCACCTTCTCTCTTTGATGTGGGAATGAGCTTGGGTGTGTGAATGTGGGGAGATGTGGAGAGGTGAGGGAGTGTGTGGTATTATATGTTACAGTTGGCATAGGGGTGTGGTGGTGGTTGGTGGTGGTGCTGGCTGTGCGGCTGCTGCTGCTGCTGCTGCTGCTGCTGCTGCTGCTGGTGTGGTGGTGGTGGTGGTGGTGGTGGCGGTGGTATGTGGTGTGGGTGCATGTGTGTGTGCTTCGTGCGTGCGGTGCGCGCGCGCGCGCGCGCGTGTGTGGTGTGGTGTGTGTGTGTGTGTGTGTGTGCGAGCGTGCGCGCGCGCGCGCGCGTGTGGTGTGTGTGTGTGCTTAATGGTTTGCAGTGGGGTTTATGGAACGACTATACATTTTCAAATCATGAGCCTCCCATTTCCTGTAGCTACGTTCACAAACAAAAGCGAACCCTCGAAATACACTATATCTTCTATTCCACAAACCTCAACTGATGTTCTCATGGCTGTCATAATTGCTCGAAAAAGCGTTGCTCAGCCGTTACGCGCCTGACACTTCAGGCCCCCGCAAATCCGCCTTCGGCGAGGGAGAGAGATTTATAAACTTTGAAGTCTCTCAGAATCAAGAGCCATGGAATTCCAAATAGGGACCCAATACAGCCTACCAGTGCTTATCAGTCCAGGGGAAAAAATACCTTGGAGAGCGAGAGAGAGAGAGAGAGATGGAGAGAGAGAGGAGGAGCGAGAGAGAGAGAGAGAGAGAGAGAAGAGAGAGACAATGACAATGACAATGGACAATAGACAATGAACAATGACAATAATTTATTCAAAAAAAGGCCTTGGCCCCATTTGAAGGGGTATACAATCAATGGTAAAGGTTTGTACATTCCACACCTAAGCCAGTAACCTCCAACACATACATAACAGTTTTTGCAATCTAAAGGTAATCATGACATCATCGTTTTCTCTTCTTTTGAAAGACTTATGCAAGTACATAGCAACATTTCGTATAGTTTTACGGAGAGAGAGATAGAGAGAGAGAAGAGAGAGAGAGAGGAGAGAGAGAGAGAGAGAGAGAGAGCGGTGCTGATAAAAGCCCATAAGTTAGAAGCACTGGTACCGGAGGCATATGTATGTGCAAAAGATAAACGCTGATGGTGTGTACAGAAGAGAGAGAGAGAGAGAGAGAGAAGAGAGAAGAGAGGAGAAGAGAGAGAGAGAGAGAGATAACAGTTAATGTGGATACATAAAAAAGAAAAGGTTCACGCCACGTCAGGCCAGGCACATGTTTAGTGCTGATCTATCTTCATGTGGAAATGATAAATTGTTGTAGTCCCAGAACGGGTTGAGGGTGGGTGGGTGGGGAAGAGAGGGGGGAGCGAAGGGAGAGGGAGAGAGAGAGGGGGGGGAGATAGAGGAAGAGGGAGAGAGAGAGGGAAGAGGAGGGAAGAGAGAGAGAGAGAGAGAGAGATCTATGGTATCTATATTAAAGAGAGGGAGAGAGAGAGAGAGAGAGAGAGAGAGAGAGAGAGAGAGAGAGAGAGAAGAGAGAGAGATAGAAGAGAGAGAGAGAGAAAGATTCAAGAATACTTTAATGTCTCAACCTAGGAAAGAGAGAGATAGAGAGGGAGAGAGAGAGAGAGGAGGAGGGAGGGAGAGAGAGAGAGGGAGAGAGAGAGGGGGAGGGGAGAGAGAGAGGGGAGATAAGGAGGGGAAGAGAGAGGGGAGAAGAGAGGGAGGAAGGGGAGAGCGAGAGAGAGGCTCAAGACACAAGAATACTTTAATGTCTCAACAGAGCAAAGATAGAGAGAGAGAGAAAAGAGAGGGAAGAGAAAGAGAGAAGAAGAAAGAGAGAGAGAGATAAGAGAGAGAGAGAAAGAGAGAGAAAGAGAGAGAGAGGGAAAGAGAGAGAGAGAGAAAGAGAGAGAGAGGGAAAGAGAGAGAAAGACACACACACACTGGAATGAACCTATAAAACCGACGCCCCTGTGCGAGCGCCACGCAAACATCAAACGCACACGGTAAAATCCGGTCCCGACGTTTCGGAAAGATAGGCCGATTGTCTGTGTCGGTGGAACGGATGACAAAATTGACAAAACTGCATACACACGGGGACTGGATGTAAAAAAAACCTACTTGAGGACTTATTCCATTATCCTCGAAAAAAAAGTAAATAAATAAATTAATCAATTAATAAAAATAAATAAATACTAATACATTCCTACAAGGCAGGTGCCTTGTTTTCCTTTTCTTTTCTTTTACAATTTTTTTTCATTAAATTGTTTAAAATCCGTCAGGAAAAATAGAAAATCAGAAAAAGCGCTTTGATTTTTTCTATAAGATGTAACGCTATATAAATTCCATTTTTTTAAAAATTATTATTATTATTATTATCATCATCGTCATATTATTGTTATTATTATTATTATCATATATTATTAGCATTATATATTAAAAAGGAAATAATAATAATAATAATAAAATAATATTAAATAATTAATAATAATAATAATAATATAATAAAAAAAATAGCAATACAGTACAGGCTGCCGACTGTTTTAATAGACAGCGTGAAAGCCTGGTTTCTAATAATTATGTGGCCTTTGGCCACCCCTAATATCAATTTTTTTTTTTTTTTTTTTAGTTATTTTTTTTTCTTTAACCCTTTTTTTTCCCCAAAGTTTTTTTTTTCAATCCAGGTTACTGAAACGGCACACGGAAAAAAGGTCATTTGTGTCGTTAATGGAGATTCCTGTCCTTAGAATGTTTTTTTTTGTTGTTGTTCTTGTTGGTTTTGTTGATGTGAGGGTGTAGTTCACCGTTCGGCCAGTTTTCATGTGTTGTTTTTTTTCAGGGCTGGTGTCGTGTGGATATAGTAAATGTGAGGTTTGGTGTTGCGGATGTGGGGTGGTTTGGTCTAAAGGATGTGGAAGAGGATGTGCCGCTATGCTGTGATGAAGTAGGCTGACGTGTGATTTAGTGTTGATGGTTGTTTTCTTTTGTTATTTTCATTTTCATTTTATATCAATATTAAATTAAGTCCGGCAAGTATTCCTGCGGGAAAAGAGGGCTGGCTTTCCCCTGCGGGAGAGGGGGGGGGGGCGTCCGCCACGAGAGCAGCGCCACCCATTATATACTATTATGATTGTTATCATCTCTTCTTCTTTTCATCCTCATCATCATCATCATCATCGTCATCATCAAGCATCATCATTATTATTATTTATTATGAATTATTATCAATATATCATTTCCTGGTCTGGGAACAATATTTTGGTTCCTATCAGAGTGACTCCCCACCCCTCCCCCTGACCCTCTCCGGCCACCCCCACCCCCCACCGCCCCTTGTATGTTTTGGGTATGAAGACGACGGACTTTTTCACCTTCTTGCTTCTCTCACCCACCACCTGATCTAGTAGTACGGTGTTTTAAAGGACACCGTACTGAAGAGCTTTTGATCAACCAGCTTCCTCCTCCGCCTCCCTCCCCCCCCCCCCCCCCCCCCCCCCCCCCCCCCCCCCCCCCCCCCCCATCCAAATCAATCTCGATACAACCTCTGCTTGACAAATCGATCAACGTGAAGAAGAAAGTTTGCTGAAGCAGTTGTGCAAAAACAAAAAAACAAAAAAAAAGCAAGCTCCGGCAAAAGCGAAAGTCTACTATTTGAACTAGGAGTTTTTTTTTCAAATCTGCTGATTACCGTGGTTAGTTCCCCTACGCTGCTGCATTCCCTGGGGACAAACTCGCTGTCAGGAGAGAGAGAGAGAAAGAGCGATTACTAGGGTTTGAAGCCATGACATAAACTGGTCACAGATGGGGGGTAGGGAGAACGCGTTATAATGTGATTGTATTGTCTTGTCTTGTCTTGTCTTGTCTTCTTTCAATTCTTTGTTTTTGATCGTTTGGGTTTGGTTGGGGGGGGTGGGGGGGGGGAGGGGGGATAAAGTGTAGTTCTTTTCCATGGTACGTGTCCACTTTGACGAATTGGTAGAGCGAGAGAGCGAGAGAGAGAGAGAGAGAGAGAGAGAGAAGAGGAAGAGAGAGAGTGGTGTGTGTGTGTGTGTGTGTGTGGAGTGTGTGGTGTGTGCGTGCGTGCGTGCGTGTGTATTAAGTAGCACGCTTGCCATTCCCGCCTGTATACCTCCATTAAAACGCGCAACTGTAATAATAATGCAGCACTCTGAGTAAAGCCATGCGATTTTGGTGTTGGCGTTTTTAAAAATAAAATCTGTATGCTCTTTTCACTGTTTTGACATAGACACGATCTCCTACTTCTTCTAACTTACTCCTTCTTCTGCTTCTTGTTCTTGTTCTTGTTCTTGTACTTGTTCTTCCTTCTCCTCTACATCTTCTTCTTCTGCTTGTCCTTTCCTTCTTCTGCTTCCTCTTCTTCTTCTGCTTCTTCTTCTTCTTCTTCTTCTTTCTTCATCTTCTTCTACTATCTTTCCTTCTTCTTCATCTTCTTCTTCTTACTTCTTC
>CM054134.1:18767731-18770231 GCA_028751875.1 Rapana venosa
TCAAGCACACGGTTGAGGTAAAACAGTACAAAATAATAGCAATAACAACACGACTGTGCTCGGCTTCATTTCTTTTTTTATTTCAGTCATCAACAAATGTTCCTTCTATACTGAAGCTTCCTCAGGCTGATTCAGCACAGTTGTGTTGTTATTACCAGTTTACTATAACTGTAGATATTGGCCAAAGGCATGGTCTTTACTCAATTATTCCTCAAATGCTGCCTGCAAAGTTTTTTCTTGTTATGGATTTTTTTTTCAAGATTCAAGATTTCAAGATTTTATTTCAAGAAAACGCCCAAGGGATACATGAAATTTAACTTTCGATTCTTTGACAAAAATCATCTTTTATGATGAGAATGAAGTTGTAACTGGTAACCTGCACTTGTTTTTTTCCCTCATATATATTCTTCCCTCTCTGTCTGTCTGTCTCTCTCTCTCCATATATGATATATATATATATATGATATATTATATCTATTTATAAATATATATATATATATACATAGATACATGTAATTTTAATAGAAGTAGATAGATAAAAATATAGAATAGAAATAGACAGAGGATTTATAGATATCTGTGTGCGTGCGTGCGGTGTGTATGTGTGTGTGAGCGAGTTGCACGCGTGTAATGTGTGCGTATCAAGAGTGGACTGCCGGCCTTGAAGGAACGATTTGCTACGGAAACTGAAAACCGCGAGGGAGTGGAGGAAGCTGGTTGCAAAATCTTCAGTGCTGCTCGAAACAGTTCTAAGTGATTTGGCTTGCCAGAAAGGCAAAGACATCTTGTGCAGTGTGTGTAAGTACGTGCTCAACGATGTGGCGGTAAGCCAGTGAATGTTTAGAACGATGGTACGCGGGGGCCTATGTTTCTTGGCGGTTATAAATGTGGCTTATGTGTGTGGGTGTGGGTGTGTGTGTGTGTGTGTGTGTGTGTGTGTGTGTGTGTGTGTGTGTGAGTGGTAGAGTGTATGCGCGCGCCGCGTGGTGTGTGTGTGTGTGAAGTGAGTAAAAAAGAGAGAGAAAATGTGTGATGTGTGTGTGTGAGTGTGTGTGCACGCCGCGCTCGCTTCGTGTGTGTAGAATCCGTTTACGCAATTACCTTTATTTTTTTTTTTTTTTATACTTTTTTGTTTTTTGTCTGTTTGGATTGTTTTGTTTTGTTTTGTTTGTTTGTATGAGTTTACATCGTAAAATAATAAACTACACAACATCCTTTATAGTATCTGTCTCTCCCAAACAAACAAAAAACCAATTCTGTTCAGATTGAATTCAACCAACCACACTAAAAAGCAAAGAAAACCGCGCTCAAACAAATTTAAAAAAAATTCTTTCACTTACTCTATTGAAAATTCCTGCTAAATTGCACAAATATCCTGTTGTTTTTGTTGTTGTTGCTGAGGCGGTTTTCAAAACTTGGTTGAATGGTTGCAATCTCACAAACATCCGTTTTTGTCAACTGAAACCGGCATCTCCTGCTTCTAACTATAGACAATTCATGACACGGCATCGAGTATGGTTGTTTTTTTCTCTCTTTCCTCTCTGTGTTACCTGAGACGGCACAAGGAAAAAATGGTTCATGTGTTCCCTGTGTGTTTGGGGTTCCCCCCCCCCATAAAAGGAGATGGTTGCCATCGCAATGTGTTTGACTCACGTGAAAAGTGGTTCAGTCCTTCCTGGGCTATTTTTTGTTGTTGTGTTTTAAGGGTCTTTTATGTGTGTGGTGGTGTGTGTGTGTGTGTGTGTTGTGTGGTGTGTGTGTTGGTGTGTGTTGTGTGTGTGTGTGTGTTTGTGTGGTGTGTGGGTGCGCGCGCACGAGTGGTGTATATATGGTGTGTATGTGTGTGTGTTATGCGTGGGTGTGTACGTGTGTGTTTGTGTGGTGTGTGTTGGTGTGCGCGCGCGCGTGCGATGTGTGTTGGTCCTTCAAATTTTAACGTCGGTTCACATGATAGTGATTGGAAAACTCAAAAAACGGAAAAAGTTATGCTGATGGACATCCTGAGAGTGTGCATGTCTATGTGTAAGAGCGATATGAATAGAGTGCACGAGAAGCATGTATTTGCAACAGTGTGTGTGTGGTGCTACGCGTGCTTGCTGCTGTGCGCACGGCCCGCGATGTATTGTGTGTGTGTGTTTGTGTGTGTGAAACTGGAAGCAAACAAACAAATAAACAAACAAACAGAAACAAACTACTTCCTTAATCTCCCCTCCCCCCCCTCCCCCCCCCCCCCAACTAAGTGCAAGCAATAAAAGAAAACCCCATTCACAGACCAGCCCCTCCCCAACCTCAGAAACAGACACACTGGCCATAACCAGTGCTAATCACTACAATCACACACACGCACAGGCCTTTTAACAGCTCAAAGCAACAAACCCTCAGTCCCCAGACAGTAAAACTCATTTGCTATGAAACGTGATATCCATCAGGTTTGCCCTGACAAGACAAAAACAAGACTGGCAGCCAGACATCAGAACATGTGCTGTGCTGCAACCGGCCC
>CM054134.1:18790231-18792731 GCA_028751875.1 Rapana venosa
GGTAGGTAGGTAGATAGGTGGATAGATGGATGGATGGATGGATGGATGGATGGATGGATGGATGGATGGATGGATGGATGGATGGATGGATGGAGAGGGAGAGGAGGATGGAGGGAGGGAGGGATGGAGGAGGGGGAGGAGGGAGGAGGGAGAGAGAGAGAGAGAGACAGACAGACAGACAGACAGAGACAAAGAGACAGAGACAGAGAGAGAGAGAAGAGAAGAGAAGAGAAGAGAGAAAAGAGAAAAGAGAGAGAGAAGAAAAGAGAAGAGAAGAGAAGAGAGAGAGAAGAAGAGAAGAGAAGTATCGCTATTAGTAAAACCTGAAAGCCCAGTCTTCTGTACAAAAGACTAACAGAAATTACATCCCTCTATGTGCGGCTGAGGACACAAACAAGCAAACAAGCAAACAAACAACAACAGCAAAAGTAAAACTACATAACACACAGCCAGCATACAAATCAATAAACCATAATTATCAGCCACCTTTCACCTTTCGCTGCGGGAAGCTGTCAAAGCAGTGACACACTCTGTTATTCCCCAGAATTCGAGGGTTCGCTTTGAACTCTATGTAAACTGGCAGTCAAACATCACACCGCGTCCCGCTTTATGGGACTTGACACCATTCATCTGAAGTGTTAGTTCTCCATGGTATCAGCTGGTACATCACACTTCTTTCACTTTCTTTTCTGAAGGCAGAACAACACAGAGAAAAGAAAAGAAAACGGTAGGAAGACGTCTCTACTACTCTTGCTTTCAGATCCGACAGAAGTGATCATGGAACACCGTATCCATCACGAGCCTTACTGTCGACGAGGCTTCCTATACACAAAGTGACAGTTGTCTAGTCTGCAAAATTCTCGCACAAACATAGCAAAAAAAGCTAAAATCGAAAGACTAGTTAAAAAAAGACACACATATTGTAAAAAAAAAAAAACTACACATACACACGCACACACAAACTACCACACTTCAGTATCACCAACAGATTATTGTGAAAACTTTGCTGCACAAAGTCAGTCAAAAAGTATACACAAAATCAGTCATAAAGTATACATAAAGTCAGTCAAAAAGTATACACACAATCAGTCAAAAAGTATACACAAATTCAGTCAAAAAGTATACACAAAGTCAGTCAAAAACTGTACACAAAACCAGTCAAAAAGTATACACAAAATCAGTCAAAACCTATCACTGGGACACAACTTTTGCGAGAAATTTGGCTGCAAACACAGTGAAAATTACATTTTAAAAAAAACCTGCCAATTACAGCCAAATACTTTGTATCACACTTGAAAGATAGAAAAATACAACAACCCACACACAAAATAACCCCACCATAGCCGAAATCGTCCACTTTGCGAAACTTTATATACTACGCACAAAACCATGGCCCGAGTAGAGAGCAAGCATCACATCACCTACATTTGGTTACACCCAACTAAAGCCGAAACAAATCCACTGAAAGTAAAGCTACGCTACACTACGCGGTACAGTAGCCACAGAGATTATTCCTCCCCGTTACACTCTCTGACAGCGAAACAGCTTGTAACGCGCGCGACACGCAGTTATATCCCCCTCTTCCTCCTCCTCCTCCTCCTCCTCTCACAAGCACAACTTTACCAGCGCACTCCGTGACGTCTCCATTATTCGAGTGGCAGACGAAGTGACAATACAATGGCTGTGGCCTTTAAAACTTTATCCTGAACCAATCAAAATAGATTTCCTTCTTTTTTTTCTTCAGAAAATGTGATAGCTTTTGTTTGTTGTTGTCTTTTTTCTTTTCTTTTTTTATAATTCACCTTCTGTATCGATTGGCTGACTTGCTGGAGTAGGTCTTCCAGCAAAATCGTGCTGGGTGTGCGCACTGAACACACAGTATAGAATATTAAATTCTGCCCTCGAAGAAACAGCACTGATTTATATATATATATATATATTATATATATTATATTTTATATATATAATATTATATATAAAAATATATATATATATATATATATATATATAAGCGTTATTTTGTTGTAGATGCTGCTGTTTCTGCTGCTGCTGCTGCTGCTTTTGGCGCGGTTGTTGTCTTTTATCACTCAACGCGCAGCAGCAGCAGCAGCAGCAGCAGTAAACTGGCAGGTGCTGCTTCTAATTCCAGCGGTCTGTTCTGGTAGACAGACAGACAGACAGACAGACAGACAGACAGAAAGACCTGGTGCCAAGCCGCAGCCCAGCCCAGCCCTCTCACACACCTTGACTCTGTGCTAGATGCCAGTGAACTGGCCCTGACTTTCAGGACCGTTGCACGGCAGTTTACGATAGTGACTCCTGACTGCCTTCTACTTCTATCGGCGTTACGCGTTCAAGACAATCAGTTGTACTGTCTTCTTTCTTTTCATTTTCTTTCTTTCCTTTTATTTTTTTGAGGATGGGGGTGTGGGTGGGGGTGGAGGTGGGGTCTTCTTTTTTTCTTAAACGTTCTTTTACTTATCATCATCGTTATCATCAT
>CM054134.1:18802731-18805231 GCA_028751875.1 Rapana venosa
GTCAATCATCGGTGTTGTGGAATTTTGGGACATACATTAGAACGATCCTGCTGAGATTTGTTCACAAGGAATGAGTAGAACCAGAGTATGATAAGCTATTTTTTGTTTGTTTGTTTATTATGCTGCTTTTTTCTTATTTCTTATTTTCACCTCGATGGGCAGACAGGTACACAATGAAGAAGTACAACATGGGATCCGGGACAAAAGATCACCCAGACCATCAAAGAGCCATACGCAAAAGCCACCAGCACAGTGCTTGTCCAAGGCAGGGTTGGAGAATAGTTCCATACCTCAGTGGGAGTCCGTCAAGGCTGTCTCATATCACCGACACTGTTCTATGTCTTCATTGAGCGCATAAGGACATGCCTTAGAAGATCACACTGGCACAGTCAGTACTGGAGGGCAGACAGTCACCAACCTCAGGTTTGCCGATGACATCAACAGTCTGGCAGGAAATGAACAGGAACTAGCCAACCAAGTGTTCCACCTGGATGAAACATCCTCCAGATATGGCATGGAGAAGACAAAACTCATGACAAACAGTGCCCAGCCAATCACTACCAAGATCACAGTCAGTGGAAAAGAACATGAGGTTGTAGATCACTTCAAGTACCTTGGAGCTATTATTTGTGAAGAAGGTTCAAAGACTGAAATCCTCACAAGAGCTGCACAAACAGCAGCAGCAATGGCAAAGCTCAAGACCATCTGGAAAGACCGAAACATCTCTCTCAGGACAAAGGTCAAGCTAATGCATGCACTGGTCATCCTCACACATCTGTATGCATGCGAATCCTGGACATTGAATGCAGATCTACAAAGGAGGATCCAGGCTTTGAGATGAGATGCCTCAGAAGACTCCTTGGCATTTCATACACGGACCACATTACTAACGAAGAAGTCCGACAAACCATCACCCAACAAGTAAAGCACTACAAAGACCTGCTGACCACAGTCAAGAAAAGGAAGCTCAGATGGTATGGACATGTGACAAGATCAGACGGACTCTCCAAGACCATACTGCAAGGAACAGTGCACAGGAAGAGAAGGCGAGGCAGGCCGAAGAAGAAATTGGCAGACAACATCACTGAATGGACCGGGAAGAGCTTCACAACCCAGGCACTTGCCCACAACCTCCGCAAATGGAGCCAACTGGTGCAATACGACCCCCGAGGGGGGTATTAGAATAGATGAGATGAGATCAGGACAGACCAGAGGCACCCCAAAAATCAACAAAATCGAGAAATGCCCATCAGTCTGCACTGCATAAACTGAATGCAGAAAAAGAAACATTAAAGTAAAAATAAAAAAGATGTAATTACGATGACGATGCAGGATATAAACCGACAATATGCCTTTGTTATACCAGAAGGTTTTAATAATCAGCTAGATCTAACGATAACTGAGTTATCAACAATTAAAAAAAAACAAACTTAGCGAGGCTAAACATGTACATAAACGGAGCATTCAGACCAGGAAAAACCAACCTAGTATTCGGATTAATTTTTTCAGCAGAGGAAAACCCAATCTCACTCTCCCAAAATATGTACCAATGTATGCATACTAGATCTCTACCACGAGCGCTCCGCGACTTAAAAACAACGTAGAACTAGGTCTAGTGTATGAGACAAGACAGGCGAGGATGGAAAACATATGTCAGAAAAAAACCCAATAACTAACAAATAACTGCGCGGTACAGGGTGAATCAAAACCACAATGTTGTAATCCCAGTTGTCGGAACATCGCTATCTTGATTTAATGGTGGGTAGAAACGGTCCCATACGAAAACTCTCACAGCTGATGAACCTCATAACTCTAGGCGAGGGGAAAAAAACAACAACCAACAAACAAACAAAAAAACAAAAACAAAAAAACGCAGGGGAGTTATTCCAGAACCACCCTAAGCTGGTTTCAAATCTGTCACTGCTTGTCATGTTGTGTTGTACAGATCTAGTAGGACAAGGGTACATACAGACTGAACGTGAGAGGAGGCAATGACTAGGAGAGGGCAGGTCAAACTGAAACATAGACAAAAAAAACTCGCTGTGTTAACTTAAGTTGAGAAAACCCGCAGGGAAGAAAACTGAACACACACACACACACACACATACACACACACACATACATACACACATACATACACACATACATACATACATATATTTGTCTAATATCACTAAGAGTGAACAGACGTTAAATTGAAGACAACATACATACACACACACACACACACACACACACATATATATCCCTTAATGTGAATAGACGTTAAATTGAAAAACACATGCACACACATACATACATACACACACACATAGGCTTTTTCTGTTTTTTGGTTTCTTTGTTTGTTATTGTTGCTGCTGCTTCTGTAATACTTTTTGCTTGTGTTTGGTTTGGGGCTTTTTATATCATAATAGTAACCTTGATAAGGGCGGGGACTAGGTGTAATGAGAAAAAAGCACAGTTCTTATTTTTATTATCCTTAAAATAAAAGAAAGTGGTT
>CM054134.1:18825231-18827731 GCA_028751875.1 Rapana venosa
AATTAGAGGGAGGATGGAAGAGGAGGCTTCACTAAAAAGGAGAGGAAAGATAAGGAGGGATGGAAGAGGAGGGTTCACTAAAAAAAAATAGAGGGAGGATGGAAGAGGAGGGTTCACTAAAAAAGAAAGAGGGAGGATGGAAGAGGAGGCTTCACTAAAAAAGAAAGAGGGAGGATGGAAGAGGAGGGCTCACTAAAAAAGAAAGAGGGAGGATGGAAGAGGAGGGCTCACTAAAAAAGAAAGAGGGAGGATGGAAGAGGAGGGCTCACTAAACAGGGAGGGAGGAATGGAAGAGGAGGGTTCACTAAACAGGGAGGGAGGAGGTGTAAAGGGGAGGGTTACTAAACAAGGAGGAGGATGAAAGGGTAGGATTCACTATAAAAAAAAAAAAAAGAGGGAGGATGGAAGGGGAGGTTTCACTAAACAGGGAGGAGGTGGAAAGGGAGGTTTCACTTAAAAGGGAGGGGAGTGGAAGAGGGGGGTTTCAGTAAACAAGGAGGGAGAATGGAAGGGGGAAGGTGAGGGCTCACTAAAAAGGCAGGGGAAGATTTTCACTCAAGTACAGGCAAAGCAGCTGGCTTCCTAGGCAATTTGCGGTTCAAAGTTAACCCGAAGCTTCAAAAATGAAGCCTACATTCTGTTTCTATTTTGTTTGCCTTCCTCTTTTTTATATAATTCGTTGAAAGCTTGACATGGCTAAGACTATTAGTTAAGAAAGGGAGGGGGGTTATGAAAGCACCTGAAAGAGGACAGCACCAGAGAAAGAGCTGGGCTGACTGCAGAAAATGTGGCTGCGCGCATGTGGGTACACACATAAAAGAGAGAGCAGAGAGATGAGCGAGTGAGAGAGAGAGAGCGAGTGAGAGAGAGAGAGATGGGGAGCGAGAGAGAGAGAGAGGAGAGAGAGAGAGAGAGAGAGGAGAGAGAAGAGAGGAGAGAGAGAGAGAGAAAGAGCTAGAGAGAGAGACACAGAGAGAGAGACAGACAGACAGAGAGGGAATGAGAGTATGTGTGTGTGTGTGCGTGCGTGTCGTGTGTGTGTGTGTGCGTGTGTGTGTGTGCGTGTGTGTGTGTGCGTGTGTGTGTATGTGTGTGTGTGCGTGTGTGTGTGCGCGTGTGTGTGTGTGTGTTGTGTGTGTGTGTGTGTGTGTGCCTGTCCAGTGAACAAACTTGCATGTGTGCCTACATACATAGTATATAAATCATGCCCACACACACGCGCGTACACACACACTTTTTTCCACCAGCCAACAATTATTACTGTAATTAGTATCACTTTTCGTCCATCCTCTATCATGTCTTATCAACCATCTTTCTGAGACGTCGACCTTTTTTCTTTCAAAACAAAAACAAAAAATCCATTTCAGAGAGAAAACAAGAGGATGCCAAAACGGGAACAGTCTGTACACTTTATTTCGGGACATCGTTAGTTAACCTTGAAACAAACAAAACAAAAACAACGCTACCTTGGAAACCATTTGCCTTGCCCCCGTTTTGTCAGCGCCACCCCCCCCCCCCCTTCCCTCCCTTTCCTTTTAATTTCTTTCCCGCTCTCTTCAGGTTTTCTTGTTTAGGTAAAGGTAAAGGTGTCCCATAACCTATGTGGTCGTAGGGGAGTGAGGCATCAGAGACCCCAACTTCTCTAAGGTCCAGCATATTTGAGAGCGGCTCCCATCTCCTCTCCCTTCGCTGCTTTACTTTCCCTGACCCTAAAGAGGGCAGGTACCCATTTACAGCTGGGTGAAGTAGGGGACTGTATTGAAGCCAAGGCGCGCAAACGGTCACCCATCCACTTGGTAACCATGCTCGATACTGCTTAACCTTGGCTGGAGGAAAGCGAGTGCTCCGACCACTGAGCTATCGCGTTCCGTTTCTTGTTTAACTGTCTAGAAGTTTGGTGCTCTCTTTTGATAGACGACGTCACTCAGGTACGTCACTTGTTTATGTTTTCTTTTCTCCTTCCTGGTCGAACGCTCAGACATCAACTATTGCTGTCTGTCATATGAGCGAAAACGCGTTGTGCTGCCGTTAAGCCGCCTGGCAAGTCAGGCCCAGCGCATCGGACTTCGGCGTGGGGAAGAGAATTGTTATCTTTTAAAGTCTTTCTGGAGAATGGACCAGGAAAGCAAAAAAATAGACTAAAAAAAAAAAGGAGGTGGCAGGAAGAAAAGGAACAAGGCTGAATCAAAGACAGGGTACGTGTGTGTTTGTGTGTGTTTGTGTGTGTGTGTGTGTGTGCGTGCGTGCGCGTGCATGCTATGTGTGTGCGTGCATGTGTTTTAATAGGTACGCTAACTGCTTGATCAAAGCCATTGTTGGAAACGCCTGTATCACTCTTCAGGCGGCTTTACTGCAGCCCGACGCATTTTCGCTCATAATCATGACAGACAATAATGAGTTGCTGTCTGAGTGTTTTAAGAAGAAGAAGAAGAAGAAGGATGAGGACAAGGAGCAGTAGAATTGCGAAGAAGAAGAATTGCGAAGAATTGAAAAGAAGAAG
>CM054134.1:18840231-18842731 GCA_028751875.1 Rapana venosa
ACATCGAATTTGGAACTAAAGCATTAAGATTACTATGAAAAAAAATAATGACAACAATAAGAACGACAACAACAACAAGAATATAATCAGCAACAATAATAGAAATAAACAACCTAACAACACACAGCAGCAGCAGCATGATAGGACAACAAAAAGGTACAACATAATTGCAGCAGTAAAAACAAAACAACAACAATAGAAAACCAAAAAAAAGAAATTAAAATTTTTTTAAAAATAAAGATAAAAAAACCAGAGGAAGCAAAAACCCACAAAGCAATAAAAAAAAACATCAGCAATAGCACTTATCCACAGTATTATCTAAAATTAAAAAAACAAAACAGAAAAAAAACAAAATAGTATTCAGAACAACAACATCACACACCACCCAACAACCATACGCCACCCCCACCCCACCCCCACCCCCCCCCCCCACCACCCCCCTTTTCCCCCTAAAAATTTTACAGCCTTTTAACAACTAAAAGCACAGTAACAAAACAAACAAATAAAAAACAAAACAAAACAAACTGTAAAAAAAAGAAAGAAGTCCATTGTCCCCGTTTTTTTTGCTTTTTTAGTGTTCATGTAAAAAGGGCCCAACTTCATTTGATAAAAAGGGGTGTTATAATCAAACTGGGTGGATTCTCTACTTTTTTTCCCCTTCTTCTAGACCTTTTTTTTCATTCTTTTAACCCCCCCCCCCTCTCTCTTCTCTCTCCTTCCTCTCTTCTCTTCTCTTGTTGTTTTTTTTTGTTTGTTTCTGTATTTTTCCCCTAGGGGTGATTAGACACACCCCGCATACATACCAAAGTACCTATTATTTCAACCCTTTTTCTCGGGGACGGGATAGTCGGGTCGGAGCACTCGCTTTCCCCCGCCAAGTTAAGCAGCGCGAGCGGGTTTCCCATTTGGGGATGGGTGACCGTTTGCCCCCTTGGCTCAGACGCCCCCCCAGTTCCCCCCCCCCCCCCCCATGAAAATGGGTCCCTGCCCTCTTTGGGGGCAGGAAGGAAAAGCACGAGGGAGAGAGATGGGCGCCGCCCTAAATTTTGCTGGCCCTGAGAAGTGAGGTTCTGACGCCTCGCTCCCCACGCCCTTAAAGGGTTTTATGGGCCCCTTACCTCCTTTACCTTACCTTATCTATTCCTCTCTCTCTCTTTTCTTCTTTTTCTTTTTCTTCTTTACCCCCTCCTATCTCTTCTCTCTCCCCTTCTCTCTCTCTCTCTCTCTCTTCTCTCTCTTCTGTCTCTTCTCTCTCGAGTACTCCCTCTCTGCTGTCTGTTTGTCTGTCTTCCCTGTCTCTGTCTGCTCTGTCTCTCTCCTTTCTCTCTGTCTTTGTCTGTCTGTCTATCTGTCTGTCGTCTGTCTCTCTATCAATCTCTCTTTCTCGTCTGTTTTTTGCTGTCGGTCTATCCTCTCTCTATCAATTTCTTTCCTTCTGTATTTGTCTGTCGGTCTTCTGTCTCTCTATCAATCTCTCTTTCTCTCTCTGTCTTCTGTCTCTCTATCAATCTCCTTTCTCTGTCTGTTTTTGTCTGTCTGTCTGTTATCTGTCTGTCTGTCTGTCTTCTCTCTATAAATCTCTCTTTCTCTGTCTTTTTTGTTGTTGTCTGTCTGTCTGTCTGTCTTCTGTCCTGCCCCTTCTCCTTTCTCTCTCTCTCTCTTCTCCTTCTTCTTCTTCTCTTTTCTCCCCGAATCTCTGTTTTAAACAATCTCTATTTCTCTGTCTGTTTTTGTCTGTCTGTCTTTTTGTCTCTGCTCTCTCTCTCAAAGTTTTAAAATGATAAAATAGATCTATTTACACAGATAACTGCATAGATTCATTTAAATTGCAAGGCATTTTTCCCGTTGTCTTATCACACAAATAAGTCACTATATATGTTATCTAAATCTCTGGGTATCTTTCCACAACCCCTCTTTATCAACGAGCATCCACACAAATTTTTGATATAACAGTTCACTGCAAAGAATCTATGATCTTTTTTTGTGTCTGAAAGTTTCCGTTCGTCAAGTAAATCAAGTCAAATCAAAAATTTTATTTCGATGGTACATTGAATAAGAATGCATTTGCTTTTTTTTATCAAACCATCTATCTAAGAAAAAATTTTTAAGATTTACTAAGATACTACATTATTGCATCATTTTTCATTAAATTAAACGTAAAAAAAGAAAAAAACGATATGGGAATAATTGAAAAAACAAAATTCCACATATACATAAACACGCACCCCACCCTACTCATACACGTGTTGTGAGCCCATCTGTCTCCCCGTCTGTTGCTGTCTGTTTGTCTGTTTTTCCCGGGGGCTGAACGAATCATGATCCACAAACAAAAACAAAACCCAAAAAAAAAAAACAGCAAAAACACACACGCCTTTTTAAAGCCCCCTCACGCCACACACACACACACCCACACGCACACCACACACACAACCCCCACACGCACCACACTCTCTCCCAAAACAAATACACACACACAGCACCAGCACCACACACACACACC
>CM054134.1:18850231-18852731 GCA_028751875.1 Rapana venosa
TACTGTTACATGCAATTTGTGACGCAGTGTTCGTGTAATCGGTGACGTTGTGCGCACCTAGCTTGTGACGTACTGTTCATTCAGTATGGCATCGTGTTCTCTTAACTGGTGACGTACGCTTTTAGTATGAGGATACAACTTTGCCAAATGTTCAAAATCCGATTACGCAAAAGTAGTACCAATGTACATGATAAAAACAAATAAACACTGATAATTAAGAGAGCGACCAACCCCTTCCCACAAATAAAAACCCAGGCAACTCCACCTCCCCCCACCCCATAAAAAAGAAGCGGAACGGAAGACATTTGAAACAATAGTTCGTAAAGAGTGAAAGAAAATCAGAGGAAAAACTCAGAACCAACATAAGAAAGTAAACAAACAGCAAGTGTAAGAAGTACAACAACAACACACAGATATATACCCACACCTATATATATATATATTATATGTGTGTGTGTGTGTGTGTGTGTGTGTGTGTGTGTGTGTGTGTGTGTGTGTGTGTGTGTGTTTGTGTGTGTGTGTGTGTATGTATGTGTATGTATGTGTGTGTATGTGTGTGTCTGTGTGTGTCTGTGTGTATGTGTGTGTGTGTGCGTGTCTGTGAATGTTACAAAGAGAACATTAAAGGAAAGACGAAGAACAAAACACTAATTCAACCAACAGTTGTGATCATTTTATATATATATATATATATATATATATATATATATATATATATATATATATATATATATAATATATATATATATATATATATATCACGGCTACGCTGGCTTCATCTCCCCTTCCTCTCTCTTGGGTTATGTAGGCTGTGCTGTTATAATTTTATATTGTACATTAGCAGCTCGCCCTTACCCCGTAAAACACCAAGTAGCTGTACACATTCACTGTATACTTTGATTAACACATCTTTGTTTAAAGCTTTGTTTCCTTTGCAATGCAACACTACCTTTTTTTTTAACTGGACTTTTGTTTTGGTTGCTGTTATTCTGTTACTTTTGTTCTAGTACTAATGAAGAAACTTAAGATAAGTATATTCTAACATCCTTTTTTGCACTTATAAAATAATTCCCTGCAACATAATTGATACTTTGAGATGTGTACAAAAATCACAATGACAACATGCTACATACTGCACATGAATTGAACATTTTGTATTGATGGAGATGTACATGCTTTATAAGAGAATATAACCTACAATGCATGGCACCAAAAAAAGATATCAACAAACAGAAAGGGAGAATAACAAGCATAACAACCGCAGCAAAACGTCAATAAAGTGTGTATATTACAAAATTCAACATGTATATTTCAAAACAAAAGAGAATGGAAGAAAGAAAATCTAAAAGATTAAGCGAAGAAAGAGTATAGTGGACAACAATGAAGACAACAACAAAATCAAACATAATAACTATAAAGTTCCCCACCCCCTCAAAAATAACAACAAACATAAAACCCAAACAACACTAAAACAAATTCCAATCTCCCCCAAACAAAGGAAGGTGGCAGGACGGTTAAGATGTTCGCCTGCCAACAAGTAAACCGTGAGGTTGTGGGTTCGATTCCCAGCGTCGCCCTTTCTTCCCAGTTTGACCAAAAAAAAATCGAACTAAATGTCAGAGTCCTTCGGATGAGACTATAAACCGATGCCCCGTGCTCGAACGCATGCTCAACATCTTGCGCACACGTTAAATCCTGTTCCGCTTTTCGGAAGAGTAGAACATTCTGTGCCGGTGGAAACAGATGACAAAATTTACAAAACCGCATACACACGGGGACTGGTGGAAAAAACACATGAGTGCTTATACCATTATCCTCGATATAAAAGAATAAATAAATAAAACAATATTCAAACAACATTTGAACCGTCAACAGTAATAGCAAAAATCAGTTACAACATTGACTTCAACAACATCAATCGAAACAATATATACAATACGAATTCTAATGGCGCTGCTGCTGCTACTACTACTACTTCTGCTGCTGCAGCTGCTTTTAAAAGTAAACTAAATACATTATAATGCTTCACACAACACCACGACACAACACAGCACAATGCAATACAATAATGCATCGCCTTAAACTGCCCTACACTACACTACACTGCACTATACTATACTACACTAACCACTACATTACACTACACTGCACTGCACTAAACTACACTACACTAAACTACACTACACCACACCACACCACACCACACCACACCACACTACACTACACTACACTACACTTAAAGTACAACACAACGGAACGCACCACAACATAAACACAAAAACATACAACACAGCACGATAAAATACAATCCAACACTGCACTGCACTAAACTACACTACACTACACCACACCACACCACACCACACCACACCACACCACACACACTACACTACACACACCACACTACACTACACTACACATACACTACACTACACTACACTACACTACACTACACCACACCACACTACACTACACTACACTACACTACACTACACTACAC
>CM054134.1:18860231-18872731 GCA_028751875.1 Rapana venosa
TTGTTTTTGACGTTAAAAATTTATATAAAAAAAGTATTATGTAATTTAGAAACTGTTGGAATTTCGGGTCGTATGTTTTAATTTTGATCAAACATTTTCGGGAAGATAGATATATACAGATAAGAATAAGTGAAACATTGAAATGCAAGAACGCTGAAAATGGGTTTACCCCAAGGATCAGTAATTGCTCCTATTTTATTTAATATACTAATAGCTGATTTACCAAAAATGTCAAAAGATTCAGTTTTAGTTCAATATGCGGATGACATTTACTTATGGATGAAGGTGAAATTCAAACAAAAGATTCTATTCCGAACTTTTAAACCATATCAAGAAGCTTTGCCAGTGTCAGCTGAATAAAATAAGCTCATTTATGGCAGAAAATGGGCTTAGTTTGTCGCTTAAAAAACAATATGCCTTTTAATTGAGGTTATGACCCTAGGAATATTATAGATGACACATAAGTACAGTACAGCCACTATTTAACATTCTTTGACGTTATTATGACTAGTTAATTGTCTTGGAGTAATCACATCATTAAGAAATATACTATTACTATACTAAATAGAACAAGAAAGAGTGTACGTTTATTTTTAAAATGTAAGGAATTAGAAGATTGCAAAATTCTCGTTGCTATTATACTCCAACTTGCCTAATTTAATGAGGTTGTACAATACACTAAACCTTTCTATGCGAAGCCTTTTATGTCCGTTTCCATAAAAATGTAAAGTTTGATCTCTAGACCAGAACATTGTAAGTACATAGTTATTATGCATGCGCGGAAAACAAATTACTCTCAGACGTCTACTTACTAGTTGTTAAGAAGAGAGAGAGAGAGAGAGAGAGAAGAGAGAGAGAGAGAGAGAGAGAGAGAGAGAGAGAGAGAGAGAGAGAATGCCCATGCACACACATGAATGATACGAGAGAGAGGGGAGAGAGAGAGAGAGGAGAGAGAAGAAGAGAGAGAGAGAGAGAGAGAGAGAGAGAGAGAGAGAGAGAGAGAGAAAAGAATGCCCATGCACACACATGAATGATACGAAGAGAGAGAGAGAGAGAGAGAGAGAGGAGAGAGAGAGAGAGAGAGAGAGAGAAGAGAGAGAGAGAGAGAGAGACGAGAGAGAGAGAGAGAAGAGAGAGGAGAGAGAGAGAGAGAGAAGAGAGAGAGAAGAGAGAAGAGAGAGAGAGAGAGAGAGGAGAGGAGAGAAGAGAGAGAGAGAGAGGAGAGAGAGAGAGAGGAGAGAGAATGCCCATGCACTCACATAAAATGACACGAGAGAGAGAGAGAGAGAGACAGGCAGACAGACAGACAGACAGACAGACAGAGATACAGACAGAGTCACAGACAGAGAGACACAGAGACAGCGATACATCTGTTTGTGTAAATACGTGTGCGAGGGAACGAGGGCGGGGAGGGAGGGTGGAGGGGGGGGGGGATTTCCCTACTGTAATCAACAATTTCTTTTTTTCCCGCTTGTCAAGGTGTATTCTTTATTCAGCAAACGAGTCATGAATTTGATCTCGTTGAACGCTCACATATGAGCCGAAATGCGTTCGCTCGTTAGGTCTGGCCCAAGTCACCCATGCATCCCACTTCCTTATTATGTATGCCATCAAGTGAAGGCGCGCCTTTCTCTCTCCTCTCTCCCCTCTCTCTCTCTCTCTCTCAATCTCTCTATGCTTCTTCTCTCTCTCTCTCTCTCTCTCTCTTCTGTCATTAATGTGTTCATGGGCATTCTCTCTCTCTCTCTCTCTCTCTCTCTCTCTCTCCTCTCTCTCCTCTCTCTCTTCTCTCCCCTCTCTCCTCTCTCTCTTCTCTCTCTCCCTCCCTCTCTCTCTCTCTTCTCTCTCTCTCCCCTCTCTCTCTCTCTCCTCTCTCTCTCTCCCTCTTTCTCTCTCTCTCTCTCTCTCTCTCTTTTCTCTCTCTCTATCCTCTCTCTCTCTCCTCTCTCTCTCTCTCTCTCTCTTCTCTCGTTCAAGAGGATTTTTCCTCAGGAGTTAACATCAGTGCCGACTCCACTCTCCCCAAAAGTCCTTCGGATGAGACTATAAACCGAGGCCCCCGTGTGCGAACGCACGCAGAACACCTTGCGCACACGTTAAAACCCGTTCCGCTTTTCGGAAGAGCAGGCCATTGTGTGTGCCGGTGGGAACGGATGACAAAATTGACAAAACTGCATACACACGGGGACTAGGTGAAAAAAGCACATGGGTGCTTATTCCATTATCCTCGAAATAAAAGAATAATAATAAATACTATTTATCTCTCATCTCTCTCTGTCTGTCTGTCTGTCTGTCTGTCTGTCTCTGTCTGTCTGTCTCTCCCTCTCTCTCTCCCCTCTCTCTCCCCCTCCACGAGGCTCTTAGAGCAGAATGACGAAAAACAATGTAACAAACATAGCCACCAATGCCACATACGAAAAACCAAGCTAACAAAAGAAAGAAAGAACGAACGGAGAAAAAGAAAGAAAGTAAGAAAGAACAAAAAGAAAGAAAAAATGTAAGAAAGAACAAAAAGAAAGAAAGAAAGAAAGAAAGCAGACAATGGGTAAGCAAATAGTCAAATAAGTACAAACGTGTAAACAAGTCAATGAATGAAATATTTCTTACAATTGAATTAACAAAACAACAAAAATCACTAAATAGCCCCCAAAAATAAGGTAAATAGATAAATAACAAATGCTTGAAGACATAAAAAAATAAATAAACAAAGAATTATATAAAGAAATAAAAAAAAAACAAAACCAACCAACAAAAGCAAACAAACAAACCAAAACAAAACAAACCAATAAATCACCCACCCACCACCACCACCCAGCCTTATCGCTCGCGCGCGCGCGCGAGTGTGCGACGCATCACAGATGACTCCAGAGCTCTGCGCGCGGTTCCCCATTGTCCCCCATCCATTCAATCATTCAGTCCTGCACTCAAGGGGGGACGGACAGGGGCTATCTGGGCGTTCCCTAAGGACTGACCGTGTATTAGGGTGATAAAAGAGCGGAGTCCCTAGTGCCTGTGAGGTGATAAATCCCCATTCTCTCCCCCACCCGACTTTCTTATTAGAGCTAAGCCATGACTTCCATATCTTCTCAACTTGCCCAAAATGAGCAAGGGTATGGTAGGGGGTGGGGTGGGGTGGGGTATGGTGGGGTGGGGTTGGGTGGGGGTGGGGTATGTGATAGGGAGCGGGGTGAGTGGGGGGGGGGGGAGGGGGTATATTCTAATACGGTGAAAAGGACCTTGATATGGCATGGCTGTGTCGCTGGGGTAAAAAAAAAAAAAGGCTGAAGACTGACCAGCCTGGACAAAAAAAAAAATATTGTCGTTCAACACATCCCTCATGCTTTGTCCTTCCTCCTGGTGATCGTCTAGGTCCTGGGACTGATGATGATGATGATGATGATGATGATGATGCTGATGATGACGACGACGACGACGACGGCAACGACGATGACGATGATAATGATGACGACTATGACGATGGCGATGATGACGCCGACGATGACGACGACGGCGACGATGATGATCATGATGACGAGGACAATGATGAGGGGCGTCAAGATGGAGGTGGTGTGGTGATGAGTTTCATGCTTTTCTGATGAAGCTGTCTTCCTTTCTTCCTGTCTTTGCTTTTCTTTTTATTTTTAGCAGGTCTTGTTAGTTGTGCAGGAATCATTTTCATGTAGATGAGAATGCGTCATTATGTTTTATTTTTCCTTCTAAAGGCATCGACTGTAGCATGGTCTCATAGCAGCAGCGTACTTTCGAAGCACACAGCAGAAGTCCTGTATGCGTGTGTGTGTGTGTGTGTGTGTGTGTGTGTGCGCGCGCGCGCGCGCGTGTGTGTGTGTGTGTGTGTGTGAAATCATTGAATGCAATAACCCAAAATAATCCCAAGAGAAGCACCCAGTACAGCAAGTGCGTTAGAGTAGATTGTGTTCCGCACAACAATTTTCTGACTGACATGACAAGCTGTCACAGTGACAATCACTGCCACTGGCACGACTGCCACGGTAAGAGGCCAGGCAGGCCCTATCCCATTTGTCTCGCTTCAGGAATGCTGACCAGCCATTCTGTAGATTGCTGCGCACTTGCAGCTAATGCAATGCCAGAAGTGCCTGTCACTTGCACAGAGACCTTGAGCAAGAGGGACAGTCTCACCTACTACTGCTTTTAATTCAATGTTCTGAGTGTTGGAGAATTTCAGAGTCTATAACTGTAGGAGATTGATTATGTAGTGTTACACAGTCTGTTGCTGTAGGAATTTCATGGTCTAATGTTACAGTCTATTGCTGTAGGAATTTTATGGTGTAGTGTTACACAGTTTATTGCTGTAGGAATTTCATGGTGTAGTGATACAGTCTATTGCTGTAGAAGATTCAAGATGTAGTTTAAGTCTATTGCTGTAGGAAATTCACTATGTAGTGTTACGTAGTCTACTGCTGTAGGAATTTCAAGAGGTCATGTCACAGCCTGTACTATCTGTAGGAATTTCAAGAGGTCATGTCACAGGCTATGATACCTGTGGGAATTGCATGAGGTCATGTCACAGCCTGTACTATCTGTAGGAATTTCATGAGGTCACGTCACACTTATATCTGTAGGAATTTCATGAGGTCACGTCACACTTATATCTGTAGGAATTTCATGAGGTCATGCCACAGCCTACGATGTCATGATGCCATGTCATAGCCTGTACGATATCTAGAAGAATGTCATGGGGTAGTGGATTGTTGCAGTAAACGATTGATTTTGTTCGGTCTGTCTCGTTTTTGCCTCTCTGTCTCTTTTTCAGTCTGTCTGCCTGTCTGCCTGTCTGTCTGCCTGCCTGTCTGCCTGTCTGCCTGTCTCTCTGTCTGTCTCTCTGTCTCTCTTCTATCTCTCTCTCTCCTCTTTTCTCTATCTCTCTATCTCTCCCCCTCCCCCAATCTCTCTCTCCTCTTACCTTTATTCTCTCCCTTCTTCTCCGGTTACTTACTTATTTACTTACTTACCTACCTACCTACCTTCCTAAGGTCGCGCCTGACTGTGTATCCAATCATCCGCTTACCTATCGATCTGTGGGTAGGAGGAGGAGGGGTAGGGGGGGGGTGTGTGGAAGGGGTTGGAGGAAGGTAAACTGATTAAGGGAGTGGGTCCTTAGTGCCATTCACTTCTGCAGCTCCGCTTACCCAGGCGCGCAAATCTGACCACTGCAGGGTAACGAGGATGGAGATGGGTAGCAACGGAAAATGTGGGAGGAGGAGGGCTGGGGTCTCCGAGGGGGAGGTGGGAGGGGTGGGTGTAGGAATTATTGTAATGGCCTACTGTGGAAGTAGGATCAAATGTACACAGACACCAAGTGGCCAAATCCGGCCCTTTTTATTTTATTTTTTTTAAAGCTCTCCTGCTTCGCTGAATGCTCAGACAGCAACTAATTGTTGTCCGTCATACGAACGCTGCGCTGCCGTTAAGCGCCTGGAAAGTTCGGCCCAGCACATCCAACTTCGGCATGGGAGAGAACTGCTATATTTAAAGTCGTTTTTTTTGGAGGGAGGAAACAGGCAGGAGACTTGACCAAGAAGGCAGAAAACAAGACAAGAAGGTGGTGATAGGAAGAAAAAGAGTAATGCAGAAAGAAAGAGAGGGATAGAAAAGAGGGAATTCCTCACACATTTCTAGAAGGTGGGGGAGGCTATTAATATTGACAGATCTCGGTCATCCCAGTGGGTTGTTTTGTTTATAGCTTAAAATTCTCAAACCCTAAAAAGGGTGAAAGAGATGTAGTATTAGCAAGTCTCAGGTTCATATGGAAAATAATAATAATAATGATATATGGAATTTATATAACTGGTAATGACAAAGCCAGACCAGGGACGCATGCTCTTATTGGAACAGATCACACAGTTGCCTCAAATTTACAAACTGCGCAGACAGAGACAGAGAGAGAGAGAAGAGAGAGAGAGAGAGAGAGAGAGAGGAGGGAGGGGGGGGAGGGAGTGAGAGAGAGAGAGGAGATGGAGAGAGAGAGAGAGAGTGAGAGAGAGAGGGGGGGAGGGGAGGAGTGAGAGAGAGAGAGAGGGAGGGAGTGAGAGAGAAAGAGAGGAAGTGAGTGAGAGAGAAAGAGAGGAAGTGAGAGAGAGAGAGGGAGGGAGTGAGAGAGAGAGAGAGAGTGAGAAAGAGAGGGAGAGAGAGAGCGAGAAGAGGGAGTGAGAGAGAACCAGACACAGTAATCAATCAGTTATTTAAACATAAGAGACAAACAGATCGCCAGATGTTTATCGTAGCAGACCTCAACGACATTGTAAATTAGACAAATGCTTCTCATAAAAGACCCCAATGCTATCGAGATGAAAGAGTCGTCAACAGCGTAAACAGACTCAGTGGTACGTGGTGGCATCAGCTTCCATATCCATGCAGGGAACCCAAACCAGAAGTCTGCCAGATACTATCATACACCAGCTGTAAGAAGCCCATCCCTTGGTTTTGTGAATCCGTTATTATTTTGAAAATCTCATCTCTTCTCCATTCCATTCCGTAACAGATGTTATACGAGGGTAAGCCAGCTGCTCCACACGCCCACCCAGTTCTCTCTCTCTTAAATAAACATTATTTTTGGCCTTTGGTAAGTTTCTGTTCTTTAAATGGTGTTTAACACTCGCACTTGTGTCATCTGCCCTGTCCTGTCCTATCCTGTCCTGTCCTGTCCAGTCTTGTGCTGTCCTGTCCTGTCCTGTCCTGTTCTGCCGTGCCGTGTCGTGTTGTGTCGTGTCGTGTCGCGTCGCGTCCTATCCTGTTTTGCCTTGCCTTGTCCTGCCCTGCCCTGCCCTGCCCTGCCCTGCCCTGTCCTGTCCTGTCCTATCCTGTCCTGTCCTGTCCTGTCCTGCCCTGAGGATGAGGTCGGCCATGATCCTGAACACTTTGGTTGGTCCTTGCCATTTCTGCATGCAATCAGCATACTTAGGCCAGATACGGCTCTGGCATCTGAGTAAATAAGATGTTGCTATTGGTATCGTTATCGTTATGGCTAGGGCACTTAAAGACCCGGGTAGAGTGAGACAAAGGAGATGGAGTGCGGGGAGTTGTGGGAGGGGGGTGGGATGGTAACTGAGCGCTGATCCTATCTTCTTTCTTGCAGTAGTTACCAGGGTTTTGATTTTTAGCTTTGGGTATTTAAGGTACACCAGTTCAGAGGGACGGGGACGGGATAGCTCAGTGGTCGGAGCACTCGCTTTCCCCCAGCCAAGTTAAGCAGCGTCGAGCGTGGTTACCAGTTGGATGGGTGACCGTTTGCCGCACCTTGGCTTCCGTACAGTTCCCCTAGTTCACCCAGCTGTAAATGGGTATCTGCCCTCTTTAGGGTCAGGGGAAGGTAAAGCAGCGAGGGAGAGGAGATGGGCGCCGCCCTCACTACACTGGCCCTAGAGAAGTGAGGTCTCTGACGCCTCGCTCCCCTACGACCTTAATATAGGTTATGGGACTCCTACCCCACCACCACCACCACCCACCACCACCAGTTCAGTGGTGGAAGCGATGAGTGTCTCGGCATTGTCGTCCTAAAATCACAGGTCAGAGTTCGAAATTCGATGACGAAAGTGGATCAAAGGTGCAGATTTTTACGCACGCACGCACGCACGCTCGCTCGCGCACGCACGCACACACAAACACACACACACGCATGCAAGCACGCATACTGCCCCCCAAACGACCTTTCGTAACACTTCGAAACATCTAAGTTCAAGCAAACATGCACAAAGCGGGGTGCTGGAGAGAAGGCTTTCTGCCCGGACAAGCTGAACAAGTGGGCGATTCTAGCTTCAAGCAAAATGAGATGTGTTTTTTTCTGTAACAAAAAGAGACCCTTTGGATAGAGCTGTACCCTGACGTAAAAGGTATTTGTCTTGTGCTAAGTGCCAACCGAAATGTAGGAAAGTTGTGTGTGCTAGTTGTGTGTGTGTGTGTGTGTGTGTGTGTGGTGTGTGTGGTGTGTGTGTGTGTGTGAGTGAGAGAGAGAGAGAGAGGAGTGTGTGTGTGTGTGTGTGTGAGTGTGTGTGTGTGTGTGTGTGTGTGTGAATGTGTGTGTGAGTGTGTGTGTGTAAGCTGTGCGTGTGCGTGTGTGTGAGTGTGCGTGTGCGTGTGGTGTGAGTGTGTGTGTGTGTGAGTGTGTGTGTGGTGTGTGTGTGTGTGTGTGTGTGTGTGTGAGCTGTGAGTGTGCGTGTGGTGTGTGTGTAGCTGTGTGCGAGTGTGTGAGTGTGCGTGTGTAAGCTGTGCGTGTGTGTGTGCAAGCTGTGCGCGCGCGCGCGCGTGTGTGTGTGTGAGTGTAAGCTGTGTGGTGTGTAAGCTGTGTATGTGTGTAAGCTGTGCGTGTGGTGTGTGTGTGTGTGGTGTGTGTGTTTGTGTGTAAGCTGTGTTATGTGTGTAGGCTGTGCGAGTGTGTGTGGTGTGTGTGTTGTATGTGTGTGTGTGTAAACTGTGGTTGTGTGTGAGTGTGTTGTGTGTAAGCTTGCGGGTGATGTGTGTGTATGAGTGTGTGTGTGTGTTTGTAAGCTATGTGTATGTGTGTGTGAGTGTGTGTGTAAGCTGATGGGTGTGTGTGTGTAATGTACGTGCGCGCGCGCTGGTGTGTAAGAAGAAAGATGCATTTGGATGATGTGTGAAGTGGAGATATTTTGTTTTAATGAAGCTGTGTGTGCGTGCATGCTCCGTGCGTTCGCGAGTGTGTGTGTGTGTGCAGTGTGCGTTGGGGCGTGATGGTGTGTGCATGTGTGTGTTTTAGTGTGTGTGCGCGCGGCGGCGTGCTGTGTGTGTGTGTGTGTGTGTGTGTGTGGTGTGTGTGTGTGTGTGTGTGTGTGTGTGTGTGTGTGTGCCTGCGCGCGCGCCAAACAGGCATTGCTTTAATTAAGTGCTACTGTTTATTCACACGCGGCTCTGCATTTAATAAATTGTCACTGTTTTGAAAACAGGCACAGAGCGTTTAATAAAGTGCCACTGTTTGCAAACATGCACTGCGTTTAATAAAGTGTCACTGTTTGAACAGGCACTGCGTTTAATAAAGTGCCACTGTTTGATGACAGGCGCATGCGCGTTGAATGAAGTGCTACTGTTTGCACTCGTTCGCTACTAAATCGAGCCACATTTTCCTTTTCCAATTTTCTCATGTCAGAGGCGAAGTTTGGCATCCCAGAAAATTGGTGCGCCTGAAACCATCTGCCAGTTAGCTGAGTTGAAAAAAGAGAAGGAGACATTCACTTTTCGCTTCTCTGCTTATTGCTCTGTTTTTATGTGTATTTGTGTCTCTAGGTCTGTCTGTCTGTCTGGCTGGCTGGCTGGCTGGCTGGCTGGTTGGTTGGCTGGCTGGCTGGCTGGCTGTCCGTCTGCCTGTGTGTCTCTGTCTCTGCTTCTGTCTGTTTCTTTCCCCGCCTCTCGCCTGTCTTCTCTTCGTGTCTTTCCTTTTATTTTATTTCCTATTTATCTCTATTTATCTCTGTACATTCCTGTCATTGTCTGTCTGTCTGTCTCTCTCTGAAATTTGTTTTTGATGTGACTGTTTAGTTCATATTAATTTTTTTAGCAGGTTTGACTTTGTTTAGCACGCTTATATCTTGATATGTTTTTTCCCCTTTGATAGCAGTATTTTCACAAAACGTTTGTGTGGATGTTTCATCACATGTTTATTACTTGGTTTGTTTCCGTAGTGGTGAAACCTGAAGAAGCACGCTCGCTCTCTCTCTCTGTCTCTCTCTCTCTGTGTCCTCTCTCTGTCTGTCTGTCTCTGTCTCTCTCTGTCTATCTGTCTCCTCTCCCCCCCCTCTCTTCTTTCTATCTCTCTCTCCCTTTCTTTCTCTCTCTCTCTCTCTCTCTCTCTCTCTCTCTCTCTCTTCTCTCTCTCTCTCTCTCTCTTCTCTCTCTCTCAAGGCCTATAATGAATAAAACTTTCGCATTCGCATTCGCATTCGCTTTCTCTCTCTCTCTCTCTCTCTCTCTCTCTCTCTCTCTCTCTCTCTCTCTCTCTCTCTCTCTCTCTCTCTATCTCTCTCTCTCTCTCTCTTCTCTCTCTCTCTCTCTCTCCTCCCCTCTCTCTCATCTCTCTCTCTCTCTCTCTGGTTTCTTCCTGCCCTTTAACCTACCTTCCTGTCTTCCTGTAAGTCTGCCTGCCTGCCTGACTGTCTGTCTGTGTCTCTGTCTGTCTTTCTCTCTCTCATCACTACAAATCAATGGCAAAAAAAAGAGATACAATTATCCAAATGTAATATAGCCTGAAACTGACAACAAAAACCATACCATCAAACAAAATCAAGGTTGCCACTTATAATAATAATCATCATGATTCTGCGTATCCTGGCAGGCATACTCATGCGTGTTGACACAAAAAGATTCACTAAACACGAATCGCCAAACTTCATTTTTTGTCAAACTCTAATCTGATCTGTTCTGCTTGATTGGGTTTGTTTTCTTCTTCATCTTGTCATCATTCCCCTTCCCTATTTTTCTCCATAAATAAATTTGCAGAGGAAGAAAAGTAGATTTCTAGATAAATGGAATTAAGCCTAATGTCCCGAAACGCCTCCAGTGATTAAAGAAATTGAATTAAGACATGCTTACAGTGGGTGTTATCGGGAGAGAGAGAGAGAGAGAGAGAGGGGAAGAGAGAGAGAGAGAGAGAGGAGAGATGAGAGAGAGGAGAGAGAGGAGAGAGAGAGAGAGGAGAGGAGAGAGAGAGAGAGAGAGATGAAGACTGAGACAGATTTACTTGCTAAAAAACAGACAATGTGTGTGTGTGTGTGTGTGTGTGTGTGTGACTGTAAGTAAATGCGCTTGTTCGAATGCACGTACATGGCACAGAACAAGTTTGACGTCAATTTTACATGAACATTGACATTTGCTAAAGAGCACGACCATGAACAGAAATATAAATTTTAAAAAAAAGAAGTCACTACATCAAAAATGTCCGGAAGAACAACCCCCCTCCCCCCCCCCAACACACACACAGCCAACTCCTCAAATCAAAAATAAACCTGACCTTTTTGCAAAGGTCTGTTATATTCTGGACCCTCTTTTGTCAGAGAATCGCCACAGGTGGCTGTTTACCATGAAAGAGTGCCAGATTTTCAGGAACTTTAGTTTTACCTTAATCCTCCCTCCACCCCCACCCCCTGTCCCTCGCCATACACATACATACACACACACGCGCGCGCGCGCGCGACGGGATAGCCTAGTGATTAGAACATTACGCTCGCAATCTGATAACCCGGGTTCGATTCCCGTTCAAGGGGGATATTTTCCCCTGGAGTTAACATCAGTGCAGACTCCACTCTCCCCAAAAGTTCTTCGGAGGAAGCTATAAACCGAGGTCTCGTGTGCGAAAGCGCGCAGAACATCTTGCGCACACGTTACATCCCGTTCTGCTTTGCGTAAGAGTAGGCCATTGTGTGCCGGTGGGAACAGATGACAGATTTACAAAAACCGCATATACACGGGGACTGGATGTAAAAAAAAAAGAACATAAGTCCTTAATCCATTATCCTCGATATAAAAGAATAGAATCTTTTAAAAAACACACACACTCACAATTCTCCCTCTTTCTTTTTGAATCTATTGTGCTTCTTCTTTTCCTATCTCTATTTTTAGCTGTCGACCATTGATGTCTTTTTCTCCTGTGGTCTATAAGGAAGGGGAAGTCTAGGAGCTATTGGTTGTACTGTCACTTCAATTCTCTCTGTTCTCAAGTAGAAAAGGACTGGATTTGGGGGGAGGGGGGGGGGGGGGGGGGTTGCTGGAAGTTTATGATTACAATTTTTTTAAAATTAAAATAAAAAACGCCTTTTCATTTGGCTTTGTCTTCTCATTCATGTGAGTGATGCTGCCTTTGCGGGTGTATTTGGCTGTTGTTGGGTTTTTTGTTGTTGCGTGTATGCATTATTAAGAAGAAAAAAGGTAATATACATAACTTACATAAAGTCAACTCTTTCTCTCTCTCTTCTCTCTCTCTCTCTCTCTCTCTCTCTCTCTCTCTCTCTCTCTCTCTCTCTCTCTCTCTCTCTCTCTCTCTCTCTGTTTCTCTCTCTCTCTCTCTCTCTCTCTCTCTCTCTCTCTCTCTCTCTCTCTCTCTCTCTCTGTTCACCACCACCCCTCTCTGGGTCTGTGTCTACATTTTTGCATGTCGGTCTGTCTTCTACTTGTCTGTCTGTCTGTCTGCATGTATGTCTGTCTGCCTGTCTGCCTGCCTGTTTGTCTGCCTGCCTGTCTGTCTGCATGTGTGTTTGTCTATCTGTCTGCCAGTCTGTCTGTCTCCGTATCTGTATGTCTCTCTGTCTCTGTCTCTATCTGTCTGTCTTTCTGTCTGTCTATCTGTCTGTTTCTCTCTCTGTCTCTCGACCTCCCTCTTTCCCTCTTTTTCTTTTTCCCCCTGTATGTATATATAATATATATATAATATATAATAATAATAATAATAATAATAATAATAAAAATAATTTTAATTCAGTTTTTGCAGGCCATATGGCCCATAGGAACAACAGTTAATC
>CM054134.1:18887731-18890231 GCA_028751875.1 Rapana venosa
CAGCCAAGGTTAAACAGCGTCGGGCGTGGTTACCAGTTGGACTGGTGACCGTTTTCGCGCCTTGGCTTCAGTACAGTCCCCCAATTCACCCAGCTGTTAATGGATACCTGCCTCTTTAGGGTCAGGGAAGGTACAGCAGCGAGGGAGAGGAGATGGGCGCCGCCCTCAATAGGCTGGCCCCTCGAGAAGTGAGGTCTCTGACGCCTTGCTCCCCTACGACCTTATAGATTATGGGACATGGATTATGGATTTAGTTGCAGTAAGTGATAATGCGGCCAGCAGATAGAACAAAAGGCTACTAATCCCAGTAGTAATTGTTGCTGGGTTGAGGTTTGAATCTTGATAGTGTCTGATTAGTTGGGTACGGTGCATTTTGTTTTTTGTTGTTGTTGAGGTTTTTCTTGTGCAAGTTCCCATGCCAAATGGAGTGCAAACCTTTTTGTGACTTGCTCCTTGTGTGCACACACATGAACAAGATTTAACACGCATTTTGTGTTTGAAAATCCCATTTTGGGGGTGTAGATTACAGAAACACAAGACATCAACCATGCACTTGCCGGTTTTTTTCTTCTTCTGCATATTGGGTTCTGCACTTACTATCTCCTCTGCTAAGTGGGTTTTAGGCAGCTGTGTTTGTAGCGTGTGTGGTTTTGCATGAAAATGAAACCTTCATCTCTTTGGGAAAAAATATGAATACGGGATGAATTGAGAATGTGGTGACACAGTGCGAAACCCTTGCTGGCAGATTTGGATGATCGATCTGCCTGTGTGTGTGTGTGCGTGGTGTGTGTCTGTGTATGTGTCTATGTTTGTGTGTTTGTCTGTGTGTCTGTATGTCCATCTGTCTGTCCGTCTTCTCTCTTCTCTTCTTCTCTCTCTCCTCTCTCTCTCTCTCTCTCTCTCTCTCTCTCTCTCTCTGTCTCACTCTCGTTCTTTCTTTCCTTCTGTGAGCATATGTCTCAATCTTTTTCTCGCACTTTCTCTCTTTTTTCTCTCTCTCTCTTTGTTCGTATGTTTGTGGTTTCCTCTCTCTGTATTTGTCTCTCTGTGTCTCTCTCACTCTACTACTTCCTATGTCCGTCTCTGTCTGTCTGTCTGTCTGTCTCCCCTCACCCCCCGTCCCCGTCCCACCGCTCGCTTTCTCTCTTCTCTCTCTCGTCCTCTCATCTCCTCTCTCCTCTCTCTCTCTCTCTCTCTCTCTCTCTCTCTCTCCTCTCTCTCTCTGTGCTTTCCGTATTTTACAATTGAAATGTTTGTCATATTTACTGTGAACAATCACACCCCCTCCACCCCCACCCCCCCCCCCTCGTGATAGAACACATAAGCCTAACACAGCAAACAATTTCGTCGTAGTATTCGTATTCCTCTCCTTCCCCTTCCCCTCTCCCCAAACCCCCAAACCACCAACCCCGTACCCCCTATCTCCACTCGTCTGTCTCTCACTCTGTTTCTTTCAATTAACTTTTAGACTTCGAAACTTCTCCAACTGGCTTCTTCCACCCCCCCCTCTCCCTCCGCCCCCCCCCCCCATCCCCCCGTCCCCCCCTCCTGCCCCCCCACCCCCCTCCCTATCCCACTCATCCCACTTCTGGTAAGTAAATCTCCACTCACCGTCTTCTAAGGCCTATCAGTCTCTCAAGAATGGTCGCGGAATGGCTCGGCATAGTCTGCTGAGATAGATAGGCCTAGGCCTACCATGAAGCAGAAGAAATTCATTCCGACAAACCCTCTCCTAAATAACCACGCGATTTGTCTAGCTTCAGCATTCATTTTGTAAGCGTATAATTATTATCTGGTATACATAGCTAGATAGATGTGGACTCATTCATGTTTATAATATCCAGGGAGGTTTTTTTTTTAATTTTTGATTTAGCCGTTACAAGGTCCGTTGATCTAGATTTCGTGTGTGCTTGTTGTTTTGAGTATTGATTTGGGGGATTCAATACATGTAGAGGGGGGGGTGTGGTGGTGTGGTTGTGTGTGTGTCGGTGATGTGTGTGTGTGTGTGGGGGGGGGGGGGGGGGTTGAGGGGGGGGCGGTTGCGTGTGTGGTGTGTGTTTGTGTGTGTGCGCGCGGGAGCCCTCCCCCTCCCCCCCCCCCTTCCGATGGTGTGTGTGGTGTGAGGGGGGATGGTGGTGTGTCTGTGTCTGTGTGTTTTTCTCTCATCACATTGTTGTTGTATGTGACTGGGATTGCTCTATTTATATTGTTATAGTTTGGTTAAGTTCTGTTATTATTTGTATGTTTTCATTTTTTCTCTCTCTCTCTCTCTCCATCTCTCCTCGCTCTCTCTCCCTCCCCCTCTCTCTCTCCATCCTCTCTCTCTCTCTCTCTCTCTCTCCTCTCTCTCTCTCTCCTCTCTCTCTCTCTCTCTCTCTCCCCTTCCCTCTCTGTCTGTCTGTCTGTCTCTGTCTCTGTCTGTCTCTGTCTCTCTCTGTCTCTCTGTCTGTCTGTCTCTCTCCTCCCCCCTCTCTACTCTCTCTCCTCCCCTCTCTCTCTC
>CM054134.1:18897731-18915231 GCA_028751875.1 Rapana venosa
ATCATCATCGTCGTCGTCATCCTCCTCTTCCTCCTCCTCCTCATCATCGTTGTCGTTGTCGTCATCACCATCATCCTCGTTATCATTCCTGATGCTGCTATTATTGTCGATGTCATCATGTTCACTAGCACTACCATCAGTGACAGCAGCAATAACTGCAACAACAGTACCCCACTACCACTAACATAACTAGAACAAGAACAAAAACAACAGCAGCAAAACCAACAATAACAACAGTGCACCACTACCATCACTACCATCAATAGCAGCAACAAGAACAACAACAGCAGCAACAAGAACAACAACAACACAACAAGAACAACATCAACAATACAATAGTATACATTCCAAAACCAAAACGCTAAACATCTCCACACCTGCCCACAAAAATAATCTACCCCCAACAAAAAACCCAAAATCAGAAACCAAAACAAAACAACAAAACAAAACCCAACCACAACAAACCATCACCACCACCACCACCACCACCAACAACAACAACAAAAAGCAACAACACCAACTTCTGTTTTTAGTCACACATTATTGATGGCGTCAGGAATCTTACTTAAAAGCAACAAGGCCTTTACAAGAGTCTAGGAGCACACACACACACACACACACACACACACACACACACACACACACACACACACACACACAACACACACACACACACACACACACACACACACACACACACACACACACGAAGAGAGAGAGAGAGAGAGAGAGAGAGAGAGAGAGAGAGAGAGAGAGAGAGAGAGAGAGAGAGAGAGAGAGAGAGAGAGAGAGAGAGAGAGAGAGGAGAGAGAGAGAGAGAGAGGAGAGAGAGAGAGAGAGATCAGCAACTTGGATGCTACTGAAGCAGAAACAAGGAGACAGGAGCTGCTTGTCTTGTTGTTGTTGTATTTTTTGTTATTGTTTTTTTGTAACCTCAGGCACATGTTCGGAATCGAAGATCAGCCGGCCCTTCAGAAAGAGTGTCCCTCCTTTTGGGGGGATCAAGTGAAGAGGGTTTGAGGTTTGCGCAACACACACTGAATAAGGACAGTGTTTGGAAGTGTGGGGTGATAGGGTGGGGTGGGGTGGGGTGGGGTAGGGAGGAGGTGGGAGGGGGGCGTGGGAAGGGGGGACGGGGGAAGGGGGACGGAGGATGGGAGGGAGGGGGGGGGGGAGAGAGGGAGAGAGGGAGAGGGAGAGAAAGAGGGAGACAGAGAGAGAAAAGCAAACAGACAGACAGGCAGACAGACAGAGAGGCAGAGAGGCAGTCAGACAGACAGACATAGACACAGACAGAGGAAGACAGAGATAAAGAATGAGAGAGAGAGAGACAGTGGCAGAGACATCTAGAGACAGACAGACAGTCAGAGACAGAGAGGCGGAGAGAAAGACACACACACACCACACACACACACACACACACACACACACACACACACACACACCACACACACACACACACACACACACGGGTGGAGACAGAGAGAAAGAGAGAGAGAGAGAGAGAGTAAGAGAGAGAGAGAGAGAGAGAGAGAGAGAGAGAGAGAGAGTGTGTGTGTATGTGTGGTGTGTGTGTGTGTGTTTGTGTGTGTGTGTGTGTGGTGTGTTTGTGTGTGTGTTTGTGTGTGTGCTCGTACTACATGCGCGTGTATCTGCACACAGTCACATAATTCTCTGAATTTTTGTGAGCATGGGCAATTAATACATTTCTCTCTCGTTCTTTTTTTTCTTTTTATCTAATGAAGACAAAGCAAAAAAACCCCCCACTAGACGACGATTACAAGACAGGGCTAAACACGACACATAAAACACAATTACACAAAACAACCCCCATACATCACGCTGAAATAGCATCTTTCCCTTTTCCTCTCATCTCAGCTTTTTTCTACTTCCTATTTGACACATCTCCGAACTAACATCCTAGTGCCAATGAATGAGACAAAAACAGACGAAAAAACAAAGCCAAACAAACAAAGAATGACAACACAGCAGAAACAAAACAAAGCAATGCCTGTCTTTCTGTGCTAAAAACAGCAAAACCCAACACAGCCATTCTCTTTATGCAGCCTTGTCTCTCTTCTTTAATTTCCGGATCTCTTCCACGTCGCCATCTCGTTTTCATTCCCGCTTTTGTCTTCAGGGAGAATACGTCAAACCTAGCGTGGGTTTTTCCTCTTTAAATCCGTGTGTTTGTTTGTTTGTCTGTTTGTTTGTTTGTTTGTCTGTCTGTTTGTTTGTCTGTTTCTCATTTTGCTGTCTCTCATTGTCTGTCCTTTCCGCTGTCTGTGTTTGTCCAAACTGTATCTGTCTTTGACTGTTTTTATCTCTCTATCTGTCTGTCTGTCTGTCTGTCTGTCTGTCTGTCTGTCTCTCTCTTTCTCTCTCTCTCTCTCTCTCTCTCTCTGCCTCTTTTTTTCTCTGCCTCCCTGTCTGTTTGTGTCTCTGTCTCTGTCTATCGTTGTCTCTGCATCTGTCTGTCTGTCTGTCTGTCTATCTGTCTGCCTGCATGTCTGTCTGTTTATCTGTCTGTCTGCCTGTCTGTCTGTCTGTCTGTCTATCTATCTGCCTGTCTTTCTGTCTGACTGTCTATCTCATATTCTCTCTCTCTCTCTCTCTCTCTCTCTCCTCTCTCTCTCTCTCTCTCTTTCTCTCTCTCTCTCTCTCTCTCTCTCTCCCTCTCTGTCTCTCTCTCTCTCTCTTTCTCTATCTCTCTCTCTCTCTGTCTGTCTCTGCCCCTCAGAGCAATCAAACAGAACAAACAACCGAAGAATGATGACCAAACACAAAGTGTAATCATCAAATACATAATTCAACAGTACAGAATTCACGATAGCACGGCGGAATTCGCTTTGTTGACATTTTCCACAGATGAATTATTATTCAACTCCGTTTGATCCTTTCGAGTATTTGCAGGCGCGCGGGATGGGAGGGAGGGGGGTACTTTGTCGTGGTCTGCATGCTTGGACGTTTGTTTTATATTTCTGTATGGTTTTTGTTGTTTTGTTTTGCTTGTTTGCTTGGATTGGGTTCCATTTACTTGCTTGTAGCATATCTCTGCATGAGGAGGGAGGTTTGTATGCTTTTGTACTTGTTTTTGTGTTCATTTTCGATATGCTTTCGCTGCCTCAGTCTTATGACGTTCCTCATGTTCTGCTTTTCCACGGCTTATGTGGATCCGTTGTTATTCAGCCATACCCAAATGGATCTGTTGTTATTCAGCCATACACAGAGGGATCTGTTGTTGTTCACCCATACCCCATAGATGGATCTATTGTTATTCAGCCGTACCCAGATGGATCTGTTGTGATTCAGACATACCCAGAGGGACCTGTTGTTATTCAGCCATACCCACTCACGTCATGTCGCGTTCCCTGTGGTCATCATTCCATAGGGAACTCCCCAATGTTAGGCTGCTATCAATCCCTCAGTGAGAAGAGCCCCGAGGTGATGCTGGGGGACTTCAGTAGGCCTGCAGCACACTGGCGGCATCAGCTTCAGGATAACAAAACAGATCTTCAAGAGACCAAAAGCTGAAGCAATGCTGTTTTTTCTGATCCAGCATAAACCTCCTACTCCTCCCATGGGAAGCCTCGGAGTCTGTCAGTACAAACAGCATCCCCAACCTCTGGAAATTCTGTGCTAGAAATTCCCTCTTATCTATCCTTCTCTTTGTTTCTGTTTTGATCCTTTTCTTTCTGTTACCTCCTTCTTGTCGATTTTCTGCCTTGTTGACCGACACTGCTGCTTTTTTTTCTAGAAAGACTTAAGATAATAAGAATTCTCTCCCACGCCGAATTCAGAAGCGCTGGGCCTGACTTATTAGGCGCTAACAGCACCACAACGCAGTTTCACTCATATGAAAGACAACAATGATTGCTGTCTGAGCGTTTGGGCAATAAGAAGAAGCCTATTGGCGACAACATCATTTTGCTGGCAAGCCAGACTAAGGGAGACATCCATCTGAGGAGGTGACCACTACAATGTCCCTAATGCTGTAATAAAAAAAAAAGATCGCAAACGTGAACATGTTTATTCTTAGCTTGTTGTTTCTAGTCATTCAGTCTCGCTTACTTTACCTTTACCTTCAAGTATCTCGTAAAATCTGGTTGACCAGGCCGCCACTGAAGATTTTGCAACCAGCTTCTTCCACTCCTCGTGGTTCTTCTCAGCTTTCTGCTCTATGTAAACCGTTCCACCAAAAGCCAGTCCACTCTCTGATACCGCCTTCCCATCATTTTCTCTGTTTGTCTGTCTGTCTGTCGTCTGTCTGTCTCTCTGTTGTCTGTTTGTTTGTCTGTCTCTGTCTCTGTCTGTCTGTCTGTCTGTCTGTCTCTCTCTCTCTCTCTCTCTCTCTCTCTCTCTCTCTCTCTCTCTCTCTCTCCTCTCCTCTCCTCTCTCTTCCCCCTCTCTCTGTGTTGTCAAATAATGACTACCCAGTTATCGTGGCTATTCATTAGCACCACCTCAGCAACCAACCAGTCAACCAACAAGTCAACCTACCTACCTACCTACCTACCAGGACTTCTTCTTTTCCCTTGCCTGCCAGCACAGTCCAGACTGCCTGTCGGTTACCCCATTCCATTTTGACCACCTGGGTGGCTGGCTCCCTGTGTGTGGCTGTGAATACACAAGACTGTCAGTAGTGGCCGGCAGGAGTCCTGTAGTGGTAGGCCTTGTAGCCTGTATTGATGAACTGAGAGACTGTGTAGAGAGAGAGGTGGATAGATGGATGGATGGATGGATGGATGGATGGGTGGATGGGTGGATAGATAGATAGAAATACAAGCAGATAGATAGATAGATAAGTAGGTAGATAGATAGATGGACAAAGAGATAGACAGACAGACTGAAAGACATACAGATAATATTGTTTGAAGGAAATGACTATAAAATCATGCGACCTTGATCCCATACCTGCTCCTGTTTTCTCACAATGCCTTCCACAACTTGTGCCTATTATCACTAAAATAGTAAACTCATCTCTTCAGTCAGGAAATTTTCCATCAGCTCTTAAAATAGCAATAGTCACACCTCTACTGAAAAAGCACGACCTCAATCCAAACATTCTGAAGAATTATAGGCCTGTCTCAAACTTACCCTTTGTCTCTAAAGTACTAGAAAAAGTTGTTCTCAAACAGCTCAACAGTCACCTTCATTCCAATGATCTTCTTCCCACTTTTCAGTCTGCCTATCGCCCCAGCCACAGCATCGAAACCACCCTAGTCCATACTTTAGATACACTTCTACTTGCTTCTGATGCAGGAAAAATCTCCCTCCTCACTCTTCTTGACTTATCTACAGCCTTTGATACCATAGATCACTCAATTCTTCTTTCTCGCCTCCAAAATACGTTTGGTATTAATGGCACAGCCCTCACCTGGTTTACTTCATACCTCACAGACCGGTTCCAGAAAGTTATTGTAAACAAAATTCAATCAAAACCTGTCAAAATGGAATATGGAGTCCCGCAGGGATCAGTCCTGGGCCCTGTTCTCTTTACTCTCTACACTGCTCCACTCTCACATATAATAAACAACCACCCTATTGATCATCATTTCTATGCCGATGATACTCAACTTCAGTGCAGCGATACTGTTGAAAACTTGCCTTCCCTCCTGACAAATATGTCCTAGTGCCTTCAAGACATTCAAAACTGGATGACTCAGAACAAGTTACAACTTAATGCCGATAAAACCGAAGCCATGCTCATAGGGACCCAACATAAACTTTCCTCTATCACAAAAACTTCAATAGAATTCGGCAACACGTCAGTTCCTTTGTCCAACTCTGTGAAGTACTTAGGAGTAGGTCTTGACAACACACTCTCTATGAAAAAATTCATCACCCAGACCTGCCAGTCTTGCTACTATCAATTACGGCGCATAAGCGCGATTCGCAAGTATCTGTCCACTGATGCAACTTCCAAGCTTGTCACATCTCTCATTCTTTCACGTTTAGACTACTGTAATTCTCTTTTGGCTGGCCTACCAGCATCATCTATCCACTCTCTTCAACGCATACAAAACTCTGCAGCTCGACTGGTCCTAAGAAAGAAAAAATCTGAACACATCACTCCTCTTCTGCGATCTCTTCACTGGTTGCCTGTCTCACAAAGACTGGAGTATAAAATCAATACCCTCTGTTTCAAATGTCTCCACAAATCTGCACCCTCTTATCTCTGTAACTGTCTTCACCTGTACACTCCATCCCGTTCCCTTCGTTCAGCCGCAGATACTTTGTGCTTTCGAACACCCAGATTCAAACAAACCACTGTTGGCCGTCGCTCCTTCTCTGTTTCTGGTCCATCCACCTGGAATGACCTCCCTCTTTCACTTCGTCAAAAGCCTTCACTTGATTCCTTCAAATCCAGCCTCAAAACACACTTATTTCCTACCTGAGACTTTCCCCCCACATATCTGTCCCTAATTTTCAACAGCATCTTTCACCTTCTAAGTGTTGTTCCGTGTGTGTGTGTGTGTGTGTTGTTGTTGTTGACTTCAATTTTACGTCTGTTCACTTTTAGTGATATTAGACGCCCCCCTCCCCTCCCCCCATTCCCTCCAAAAAAAAACCAACAAAAAAAAACCCACAAACAAACAAACAAAAAAAACCAAAAAAAACAAAAAAAACCCCGGGAGATGTGGATGTGGTGTTAAAAAAAAAATAAAATAATAATAATCTCGAAAAACTTGGCAATGCGACAGGAATTTAAAAAACAACAAAAAAACCCAACAAGTCATTAACGTTAATGTAACTATAACAAATGTCCTATGGGACTGTAACAAAGACCTTTCACAATTTCAAATGCCAATTTTAAATTACTGAATATGCTGGTGAGGCAGTTTTCAGAAAAATGGGGCATGAAAGGTTTTACACTCTGGCAGTCAAAAAGTATATGAGTATTAGTGATATTCTCACCACACATGTGTGTGTGTGTGTGTGTGTGTGTGTGTGGTGTGGTGTGTGTGTGTGTGTGTGTGTGTGTGTGTGTGCGTGTGCGTAGTGCGCGCGCATGGATTTGAAATATATTGCTTATTATGTTTAAGGAGAGTTGCATGCCTGTAAATGATTGAGTGCAAGCGCTTCGATTTGTTTGTTTTTTACAAGATTCAGCGCTATATAAATTCCATATATTATTATTATTATTATTATTATTATAATATATAGACAGACAGGAAGATATATAGATATATGGATACATTGACACATAAATAGATAGGTAGATAGGTAGATAGATAGATAGATAAATAGATGGATGGATGGATAGACAGATAGAAATCAGATATATAGATAGATAAGTAGGTAGATAGATAGATGGACAAAGAGATAGACAGACAGACAGACATACAGATAGATAGATAGACAGACAGGAAGATATATAGATAGATGGATACATTGACACATAAATAGATAGGTAGATAGATAGATAGATAGATAGATAGATAGATAGATAGATAGATAGATAGATAGATAGATAGATGAAATAGACAAGAGCAAACAATAGATTGGAAAGATTGTCGTGGCTAAAAACTGGAGGAGAAAAAGCCAGAAGAAAAAAAACTATAACCTTGGGTCGGTCAAAGCATAAGGTATGGGTAGGAACACAGATACAAACACACACAAACACGCACGTGCACGTTTGCACGCTTGCACGCACGTACGCACACACACAATGAGAGAGAGGGAGAGAGAGAGCGAGCGAGAGAGAGAGAGAGAGAGAGAGAGAGAGAGAGAGAGACAGACAGACAGACAGACAGACAGACAGACAAAAACAGAGAGAGATAGAGAAAGAGAGACAGACAGACATAGACAAAGAAAGGCAAAGATAGAGAGAGAGCGACAGACCGAGACAGACAGAAATACAGAGTCAGAGACAGAGACAGGCAGAAAGTAAATGGAAAAGCTATAAAAGTAAATCAGCCTTAAGGCAGCTTGTCTAACGTAAACAGCGTTGGAATGTGGTGGACATTGAGAGAAAACGACCTCGAACATGTTGATGGGGTCAAACTTAAAAGCCTCCTTTCCGACTCCCATCAGTGTCCATCTCTATCTGGACACAATGGATAAAGGCACTCAGAAAAGAGGTACCCCCGGCCGTTACTCGTGGTTTACACAACAATCCACGATTATTGTGGAAAGAAAATGACATAAAACCTGATGCAATGGAAAACAAAAGATGAGATAAAAAAACAAACAGAAATGTTCGCTGGTAACGGTAATGTCAGGATGGAGTTAAAAGTAATATAAAAAAAGAGAACTTTTATTTGAAAGTTTTTTGCTATTGAAAACAAAACATGTTGCCATTGAAGTGCATTTTGAAGCAAACAATTCAGCTTGAGAGAGGAGGGAGAGAGAAAAGAGAGAGAGAGAGAGAGAGAGAGGGAGAGAGAGAGAGAGAGAGAGAGAGAGAGAGAGAGAGAGAGAGAGAGGGAGGAGAGAGAGAAAGGAGAGAGAGAGAGAGAGAGAGAGAGAGGGATGGAGAGAGAAAAAGATGAGAGAGAGAGAGAGAGAGAGAGAGAGAGAGAGAGAGAGAGAGAGAGAGAGAGAGAGAGAGAGATTGCCGAGGACAAAGTTATGGTAAATCCAAGCTGACTGTTTAATGAAACATGCCAAAGAAGTTCCTAGTCTACCTATGAGACCACCATCACCACCAACACCACCACCATCATCGTCGTCAACGTCACCACCACCACCACCACCACCACCATTACCAACAACAACAGCAACAGGAACACCCAAAACAGCAACAATAAAAAATAACATAATAACATCCCCCTACACAACATTACACAGCATAAGCTACTTGCTTGTTGCTGCTATACTGATTACATTCATCATGGTGTGCTTGTTTCCTGCTTATTAATGAATAAACCTTATTTAAACCAATATCCTCCCCCCCAATACCCCAAACACTACCAACCTGTACCAAAAATCATCCACACAAATTCAACAACAACATCAACGCCAACAACACCAACAACAAGAAGAGCACTACTAAGAACAGCAACACAAAACATCCTTTCGATTAGTAACGCATCAGTAGTAAGTAACCAGCTTCAAGACAAAAAAACCAACACAAAGATTTCAAGAGTTCACAAACTGAAGACAAGAGGACATCAGCAGCCAGGTTGGATGCTCCTGATGCAGAGAAAAACAAACCACACACACACCACAACCACACACACACACACACACACACAACACACACACACACAACCACACACACCACATACACGCACGCACGCACGCACGCACGCACTCACGCACGCACACACACAAAAGGCCGAGAGAGTTGTTATTCTTGCCTGAGGCCATCTTTGGGAATCAGAGAGTTGCTCTGTTAAATAAAGCTCTCTCTCTGTCTCTCTCTCTCTTCTCTCTTCTCTGTCTCTCTCGTCTCTCTCTCGGTTCTCTCTCTCTGTCTCTCTCTGACTCTCTCCGTCTCTGTCTCTGTCTCGTCTCTGTCTCTCTCTCTCTCTCTCTCTCTTTCTCTCTGTTCTCTTCTCTCTCTCTCTCTCTTCTCTCTCTTCTTCTTCTCTCTCTTCTCTCTCTGTCTCTCCGTCTCTCGTCTTCTGTCTCTCTCTCTCTCTCTCTCTTTCTCTCTCTCTCTCTCTCTTCTCTCTCTCTCTCTCTCTCTCTCTCTCTCTCTCTCTCTCTCTCTCTCTCTCTCTTCTGGATCAAATGAACGGATTTGGTTTGCGCAACACAAGGAGAAGGATGAAAGGTTGACAGGTACAGGGAGGAGAGGGGGGGAGAGAGCGGGGAGAGAGAGAGAGAGAGAGGAGAGAGAGAGAGGAGAGAGAGAGAGAGAGATGGAGAGGGGGGTTAGAAAGGAGAGAGAGAGAAAGAGAGAGAGAGAGAGTACTAGGCGTGTATGTGTGTGTTTGTTGTGTGTGTGTGTGTGTGTGTGTGTTTTAGTGTGTCCTTTACTTTGTGTGTGTGTGTGTGTGTGTGTGTGTGTGTGCTTCTGTGTGTAGTGTGTGAGCGTGTTTTTAAAAAATGTTAACTGGTGTGTGAAGCGAATGAGCGTGTTTTTTCTTGTGTTTGTGGTATGTGTTTGTGTCTTTGCGTGTGTGTGTACATGCGCTTGCGTGCGCAATTGCGTGTGTGTGTGTGTATGTGTGTGTGTGCATCACACATGCATAAGCGTGCTATAAACGTGTGTGTGTGCGAAGACACGCGTGTCTACTGTATCTTGATGTCTTGATGTCAGGATGATAGGGCATGCGACCCTGATAGAAGAGCATGTTGATCCTTCCTCCTTCTCCCCCCCCCCCCCCCTCCATCCCACCCCCTCTCTGTCTGTCTGTCTGTCTGTCTGTCTGTCTGTTTGTCTGTCTCTCTCGATCTGTTTCTCAGTCTCTCTCAGTCTCTGTCTTTATTTATTATTATATTTTTAAAATTATTTTATAACGAGGATAATGGAATAAGCACTTATGTGCTTTTATACATCCAGTCTCCGTGTGTATGCGGTTTTGTAAATTGTCATCTGTTCCCACCGGCACACAATGGCCTACTCTTACGAAAAGCGGAACAGGATTTTAACGTGTGAGAAAGATGTTCTGCGTGCGTTCGCACACGGGGCCTCGGTTTATAGTCTCATCCGAAGGACTTGTGGGGAGAGTGGAGTCTGCACTGATGTTAACTCCAGGGGACAATATCCTCTTGAACGGGAATCGAACCCGGGTTGTCAGATTGCGAGCGCAATGTTCTAACCACTAGGCTATCCCGTCCCATCTGTCTCAGATACGTGCTTATTCCATTATCCTCGACAAAAAAGAACAATGAAAATGTCTCTCTGTATCTCTGTCCCTCCATCAGTTTTCATGTCAATGTTCAATTCATTTGAGAATGATGTGTTTATGAACGCATATCTCTTTTATAAAAAAATAAATTATGTATCTCTATATACTCTTTTTCATTCTCTCTCTGTCTCTTTCTGTGTGTGTCTCTGTCTCTCTGTCTGTCCCTGTCTGTCTCTGTCTGTCTCTGTCTGTCTCTGTCTCTCTCTCTCTTCCTCTCTCTCTTTCTCCCTCTCCCTCCCTCCCTCTCTTCTCTCTCTCTCTCTCTCTCTCTCTCTCTCTCTCTCTCTCTCTCTCTCTCTCTCTCTCTCTCTCTCTCTCTCTCTCTCTCTCTCCCCCCCCCCGCCTCTCTCAAAAAGGCCCGACATGTCGTCACTACACTATGAGGAAACATCTCTTCTTTCTCCTCCTATTTATTTCTTTTTCCTCTTCAGCGCTACAGCTTGAAGCATCCCAAACTATAATGGAAAATAGATTAAATCAAGGAAACAAACCAAAGCAAATCAAAGGAAGGCCGGAGATGGTTTTTTTAATTTATAAAAAAAACAACCTTACATGAATTAGCATTATCGCAGTGTATCCCTTTCCTTTCATTTTCAGTTCCACTTTCTGGATCTCAGATCATTTTTGTCATCGTGCTTTTTGTGTTCAAAGATAGAACATCCATTAGAGAGCAGGCTATAGCTCTTCTGTTCTATCACCGCTGCTCTGTGCAACTGTCCTTCCGCTTCATTTTTTTCATTCTCTGTCTCTCCTGCGCTCTACCTTTTCATAGTTTTGGGGAGAGCCTTGTGGTTACGATAGAGTGTTGCACATTGCTCTCGTGATCTGCTGACTCCGGGTTCGAATCCAGTAGAGATAATTTTTATCGCTGGAGTTAACAATAGTGCCGACTCCACTTCTCCAAAAAGTTATTTGAATGAGACTATAAACCGAGGTTCTGTGTACGAACGCACGCAGAACATCTTGCGTGCATGGTAAGGCATGTTTGGCGTTTCGGAAGAGTAGACCATTGTGTGCCGGTGGGGACGGATATAACGAAACTGACAGAACCGCATAAACATGGGGACTGGGTGTAAAATAAAAGTCTCCATGGCATGTCTCTGTCTCACTGTCAATCTCTGTTACTCTTTTGTTTTGATCCCAATTTCTCCCGTAGTCTCTATATCTGTCTGTTTGTCTGTCTGTCTGTCTATATGTCTCTGTCTGTCTGTCTGTCCCGTTTTCCCTGTATCTTAAAGTATTCAAACAACCAGATCATACATGAATCGACAGACAAACAAACACATACAAAATCGAAAGACAACCGAACAATAGCACACATAGTAACACGGCATATTATAACTCGTTCAAAGCTCCTCAAAATGAAATCCCACGATTCCTGTTCTGTAAGCAAGTCTTTAATTTTAACGTCTTTCCACTTTAAGTGATAAGACGTTAAAATTGAAGATTAAATTAAAATTTAAAAACTATTAAACTTTTTCTATTAGAATTTTAAAAAAACAATTACAAGTTCAACCGTTCATCCTGTTCTGTGAGTGTGCGAGCGTGTGTGTGTGTGTGTGTGTTGTGAGTGTGAGAGAGAGTGTGTGTGTGTGCGCGCGCGTGTGTGTGTGCGTGCACGTGTGTGCGTGCGCGCGCACCGTGTGTGTGTGTGTGTGTGTGTGTGTGTGTGTGTGTGTGTGTTTGTGTGTGTGTGTATGTGTGAATGCTTTGCTTTGTTTTCGTTGGGTCGCTTTTCTCTTTCATGCTTCCTTACTCTATGTGTTCGTGTATTTGCACCAAAAAACAATCTACTTACAAAAGAAAAACTGCCCATTGCTACTTGTCTCTTGCTCTTCAAAGGTATCCATGAGTAATTTTGGTGGCTGCTATATCTGTCTGTGTGTGTCCAGTTCTCTGTCTCTGTCTGTCTGTCTCTCTGTCTGTCTGTCTCTCTCATATCTTGGTATCTGAAATCACATTATTTTTTTCAACTGACTTAGTTATAGTTTTGTTGTTCCACAATAACATGTTTGTTGTTGCTGCTGTTGCTTCCCCCAACCCCAACCTCCCACTTCCCCCGCCACTAGAATACTAAGCAGTTTAGCAACCCCCTTCATGTATGGGCCAATGCCCTTTTTGTGAATAAATCGTTCGCTCTCTCTCTCTATTTCTCTCTCTCTCTCTCTCTCTCTCTCTCTCTCTCTCTCTCTCTCTCTCTCTCTCTCTCTCTCTCTCTTCTCTCTCTTTCTCTGTGTCTCTCCTGTGTTTTTTCGAAAGTCTGTTTTTAATGAGCGATCGATTTTCTTTCCTTTCTCTTTAAACAATCAAGTTTAATAATTTCATGAAAACGTGCCTTGGTTATTAAATACAGAAAGTCTCTCTGTCACTCTCTCTCTCTTTCTCTCTCTCTCTCTCTCTCTCTCTCTCTCTCTCTCTCTCTCTCTCTCTCTCCCTGTCTGTCTGTCTGTCTGTCTGTCTGTCTGTCTTTCTGACTATCCGTCTGTCTGTCTGCTGTCTCTCTGTCTGTTTCTCTCTCACACACAGTGGCACATAGACACAGACACACAGACACACACACACACACCGCACGCACGAACGCACGCGCGCATACACACACAGACACAGACACGCACACAGACACACAGACACACAGACACACTTACACACACACTTACACCCACACCCACACCCATCCACCCACCCACCCACACATACACACACACACACACACCCATCCACCCAACCACCCACATACACACACATGCACGCACGCACGCACGCTTACACACACTTACCACACACCACACACACTTACACACATTCACACACACACATTCACACACACACACACTCACACAAACACATCCACACACAACCAACACACACACACACACACACACACACACACACACACACACACACACACACACACACACACACACCACACACAACACACACACACATTCACACACACACAACACACACACACACACACACACACACACTTTTACATCACTAACGACTGACAATAAGAAACAACTACACTATCTGGCATTTTATCCACGTTAAAACAACACAAAACTATACGTTTCCTCAGCATGCTTCCTTAGCCGTTGATAGTCTGTGGCTTCATTTCGTCTTGGTTTGTCAATTTTTTTTTCCGTTAGTATCTTGCTGTTTTTCTTCTTGTTCTCATTGTTTCCTTTATCCTCCTCCTGCTATCCTTGCCTAATCTTTTGTTTGGTTTTTGTTTTTTCTACATCTCTCCTTTCTTGTTTCTTTCTTTTTGTCTTTCTTTTTCTTCTTGTTGTTGTTGCTCTTTTTTTCTTCTTCTTCTTTTCTTGTTTGTTTTTTCTTTTTCTTCTTCTTTCTTTTCCTTCTCTCTTCTCTTTCTTCCTCCTTTTCTCTTTGCTCTCTTCTTTCTCCTGTCTTCTTCTTTCTTTTCTTTTTTTTCTTTCTTCCTTCCTTCTTCCTTCTTCTTTCTTCTTCTTCTTCTTCCTTTCTTCTTCTTTCTTCCTTCCTTCTCTCTTCTTTTCTTTCCTTCCTTCCTCTTTTCTTCTCTTCTTTCTTTCCTTCCTTCCTTCTCTTCTTTTCTTTCTTTTCTTCTTTCTTTCTTTCTTTTCTTTCTTTCTTTCTTTTTCTTTTCTTTCTTTCTTTCTTTCTTCCTTCTTCCTTCCTTCTTTCTCTTTCTTTCTTTCTTTCTTTCTTTCTTCTTTTCTCCGCTTCATCTACGTCCTCCTCCTCCTTTTTCTCCTCCTCCCTTTCTCTCCAACTCCTTCCTATTTTATCTTGGTCTTGTGTGCCTGCTTTCTATTACTCTTTGTTATTCTTTTTGACAATACGAACATTTTCTACCTCAATAGCCCTAGTGCATTTGGTCCTCGAAGTTTATATTGGTATTTTTATGATTACCATTGTTATACTCTTTCTTTCATTCGTTCGTTCGTTCGTTCGTTAGTGTGTTAGGGTTTTTTTCTGTTTCTTTTCCCCCTTGTTATGTTTTGTGCTTATTTTCCCGCCTTTCTGTTTTGTTTTCTTTAATTGTTGTAATTTTTTCAATGCATGTGGGTGGGTGGGTGGCTGATCTATACATTTTATTCTTCTATGTATTATTTTTTTTTTTATCGATGTCTATTAGTCTTTTGCTATCATTTCTTTAGTCACAACTGGTGAAGAGAGAGAGAGAGAGAGAGAGGAGAGAGAGAGAGAGAGAGAGAGAGACAGACAGACAGACAGACAGACAGACAGACACAGACAGACAGACAGACAGACAGACAGACAGACAGATAGAGAGTATTCGACAGATTTACAAAGTCAGTAAGTAATAGAGAGAAGAGGTATCAGAGTAGACAGTCGACAACCCATACAGGAGTCACTACCAGAAAACAAATTTGCTGAGTCTTGTAATTAAAAAACTCACGTAGAAGCATCAAATCACCATATAAGCAGATATAAAACAGAAATGTGAGGATGGTGTACCAGATTGAGAGAAGAAGAATCAGAGGCACACTCAGAAGCCTCCTGTTTCAGCAGACGATGTTCTGGCTGACAGAACAGAGCAGAGCAGAACTGCAGCAGCGGTCGATACTAGCGCTGCCTGGAGAAGCCATTGCTCCATCTGCGGCAGCTCACGTATCCAGGCTTCTTTCTTCCATCCTCTGGGCTGGACATTCTTAGCGCGCTGTCATTTGGTGAGACACAAGGCTGAGAAGCTTTCTGAAGTTTCACCGCGTTACTGCCTTCCAATTTTCTGAACAGTTGTTACATGTCCACCATGTGCAAAGGTGGTGTCGTTTTCTGTCAAGGGGGAGTTTGGGATGGCTACAGTTTCGTTTAAAATTGTTGGTAGTTATGCAAATTTGTCATTTTTGCATGTCGTTCGGAGTCACTGCTTTCTGAAAAAAAAGAAGATTGTTACAGTATTCCCGAAGTCAGAATGCAGCTACGTTGATGGTGCGGAGAAACGGTTGCAAACGTAACAATCTCACGATTGGTGAAGCGCGAAGCTCTAGCAGAGAAACGAAAAGCAAGAATTGTCACAGTGTGGTGCTGATCCTCATATCTATAACAACGGACAGTTTGTCTCCTGTCCACATTAAATTTCAGAGCAAGTATCTGACCTGGTCAGCAAGTTAAGAGGATTAGGGAGCATCGTCAGTAAGACACGTGGACAGGCAGAGGAGTCAGGCTGAGAACACCAGAACAGAGATGTTTAGTGTATTCAGTCCTATGTGAAACATGTGAACATCTACCTCTCTTCACAAACAGACTGTTACAAGTATTCCTCGTGTACAATCAGATGCAGAAATTCTCCAAATCACTGGACGCAAGTGGCATGTCTTTATTAACATCTGCTAGATGGATAGGATAGATCAGAGTGCTAATGAAAAAAATATCCCATGGAACCAGCTGCGGACTAATGAGAAACATATCTGAAGAAGAATACATCAGTATAGAACATATCTGCATAGTATATATCTTCACAGAACGACCAGATTGAAACCACACGTAAAGATGAACTAAACACGCCTTGCCAAGAGTTCCAACGATCGCTGCACAACACGCTCTGTTCTTGCATGCTTAGGAAACAAAGAAGCAAACATACGATTTCCTGGTGACAAGCTGGCAAATGCAGGCTGAGTAGAAGCCGAGGACATTCAGGATTGGTATGATTAGGTGAAAGCAGACAGTATCAAAATCCTGCATCGAGGACTCTTGTGGCAGATCACACATCACTTTTAGGCGGCAGGATTTCAGAGGGAATGTCCTGCAGATGATGAATTCAGAATTGCTACCATAGAGCCCGTTTACAACAAAAACACAACCCTATCTCCATGGAGACCTGTTTCTACAAGACTACTGACGTGGCAATAGATTATCATGTTCCGCGCTGCTTTTGAAGATAAATTATTTTAATTCAATTATCTGATGGGCATATCGTGTAAAACGAGTTTCCATGGGGACATATCATTTCAAGCCAGTTGCCAAGGGCATATCGTTATGTCAGTTGCTTTGTGAGCGTATCACTCACAACAATGATCGTCCTGGGAGAATATCCCCTTTCAGTCTCTAGCTCTAAAGCCCTTCTTTTGTCAGAGGACCGCTATCTCTTACAGACCTCTTTCCCTGAACTTACCATTGCTAACACTGTTATCCTGTCGGTTTCCTTTTAATCGTGGAGTCACTGACCCCGCGGCCACACTTTATGTCAGCTGCCATGGGACGTTGTGGTTAAAACCGGTTGTTTTCCGGGACCATGGCCGTCTTCGGGGCCTCAGTGACCTTGGAGGCACAGCATTTTAAACCAGGCCTCCTGGAACCATCACGTGTTTTGTCACGTGCCCTGTGGCCGTGTTCATACCTCAGGTACCAGGGCATGTGTTTAACATCAGCTGGCCTGGGGGACACTGGTTGAGGTCCTGTTTTCCTTGCCACAGATAGGGTGTATGATATATTATATCATATCAGTATCCTCGTCATATGATGTCAGTATCCTCGTCATATCATGTCAGTATCCTCGTCATATCATGTCAGTATCCTCGTCATGTGATGTCAGTATCCTCGTCATATGATGTCAGTATCCTCGTCATGTGATGTCAGTATCCTCGTCATATCATGTCAGTAGCCTCGTCATATCATGTCAGTATCCTCGTCATATGATGTCAGTAGCCTCGTCATATGATGTCAGTAGCCTCGTCATATGATGTCAGTAG
>CM054134.1:18922731-18930231 GCA_028751875.1 Rapana venosa
TATGTTTGTCTGCCTTTGCTGTTGTCCGTCTCTATCTCTCGGCCTCTCTGTCACTCTTCTCTCTCTCGCTCTGTCTTTCTTTGTCACATACCCTCTCTCTCTCTCTCTCTCTCTCTTCTCTCTCTCTCTCTCTCTCTCTCTCTCTCTCTCTCTCTCTCTCTCTCTCTTTTTGTCTTGTTGTCTCTCTATCTCTGTGTCTTTCTGTCCTGGTTCTGTCTCTGTATCTCTGTTTCTGTCTGTCTGTTTCTTTCTCTCTCCCTCCCTCTCTCTCGCTTTCTCTCTCTCTCTCGCTTTCTCTTTCTCTCTCTCTCTCTCTCTCTCTCTCTCTCTCTCTCTCTCTCTCTCTCTCTCCCTCTCTCTCTCTCTCCCTCTTTCTCTCTTTCTCTCTTTATCTCTCCCTCTCTCTCTCGCTTTCTCTCTCTCTCTCTCGCTTTCTCTCTCTCTCTCTCTCTCTCTCTCTCTCTCTCTCTCTCTCTCTCTTTCTCTCGCTTTCTCTCCCTCTCTCTCTCTCTCTGTCTCTCTCTCTTAGAAACTCTCTTTCGTTATCAAGGACTTCCATTTTATTTCCGTTCCCCTTCAACTTTGAATTTTAATACGTTTCATGTAAACGTGACTGGCTTCATGAACACGAAACATCTCATCTAGTAGCAACTCTCTCTCTCTCTCTCTCTCTCTCTCTCTCTCTCTCTCTCTCTCTCTCTCTCTCTCTCTCTCTCTCTCTCTCTCTCTCTCTCTCTCTCTCTCCCTCTCTCTCTCTCCTCACTCTCTCTCTCTCTCTCTCTGTCTCTCTGTCTCTCTCTGTCTCACTGTCTCTGTCTCTCTCTGTCTCTGTCTCTGTCTGTCTCTGTCTCTCTCTCTCTCAAGATGTTCATTTTTTATGACTTTATAAGTTTGGCGTGTTTGCTTTTTCTCTTTTTCTTTTTTCGTTCTTTTTGGTTTTGTTGTTGTTTGTTTGTTTTTCTTTTTTGTTCTTGTTTTTGTTTTTGGGTTGGGTTTTTGTAGGGTTTTTTTGGTTATGTGTTTGTTTGTTTGTTAGTTTTGGATGGGGGGTGTTTTGGGAGTTTCTTTTGTTTGTTTGTTTAGGTTTTAAAAAAAAGTTTTTTCCTTTGTTTCTACTGTATGAGAGTAATTATGATTATTGCGTTTATTATTAAGATACATCCCTACGGGCGGGGACTGGATGTAAAAAAAGCACATGTGTGCTTATTCATTATCCTCGAAATAAAAGAATCTGTCATTGTCATTGTCATAGTCATTGTCTCTCTCACACTCTCTCTCTCTAGACTCCCTATTCATACCTCGCTGTGTGTGTGTGTGTGTGCGTGTGTGCGCGCGCGCGCGCGTGCGTACATGTGTGCGTGCTTTCGTGCCTTTAATATCTAGGGACAGGAAATAGGCCTGTGCAATTTCAGGTTTTGCTTTTAAAATTTGGAGTTTCTGTGTTCATGTAAGACATTCATTCACTTGGCTAGTTTCATAGTCGTACCATCTATTACAGCCTCCGATGCATGCTCGGTTTCTTGTGTGTTACTACCAACTAATCGATCACTCCCAAAACAAAACACACACACAAAGATCTTTAACATGTATTACCATTATGTACATATACATGAAGGGAAAAGGCACCTGTAGATCTTCATATAACTTAATTTGGGAGATCCTAAAGCAGAAATAGTAATGCATTCATTCTCAGTAGAAAAGGGTTTAGAGGGCACTTAATTTGGGAGAGCGTTAAACTAAACTACACTACACTACGCTACACTACGCTACACTACACTACGCTACACTACACTACGCTACACTACACTACACTACACTACACTACACTACACTACACTACACTGCACTGGACTACACTACACTGCACTGAACTGCACTGCACTGCACTACACTACTAGTCCCTTAATTCCCTTAATTCACGTGGTGCCACAAATATTCAAACCCACGACCATCAATATTAGGACTACTAGGCTCAGAAAAATGAAGATGAACCCCCCCCCCCACTACACTACACTACACTACACTACACTATACACTACACTACACTACACTACACTACACTGCGCTGCACTACACTATACTACATCACACACCACACAGCTCTACACTACAACACACCACACCACACCACACACCACCACACCACACCCCACTCCACTCCATTCCACTCCACTTCCACCCCACCCCACTCCCCCCCATCCACTTCCACCCCACCCCACTCCACTCCACGCCACCAAGTCTCCGAATTCACAAAGATTCAAACCCACGACCCGCAAACCTTAAGACCACCACGAGATTTTTTCTACAAACCCGCAACCACTCAGCCAGGTAGGTCTTTTTACGCAGATGCACGCATTTAATTTCGTCAACTAATGATTATCGTGCACTGTGAATTATACACGTTGAAGATAAGATTCATGTCAACACAAGAGCGCGCAATGAACCCTTTCCCACCGAGAATGAATAATTATGACTTGACAAGAACGAACATTTTAAAGCAACAGAAGACAAGAAGAAAACAACAAGATGGGATAGAGTCTAGGTGACGCCTAGTCGTCTGTGTTGTTGTCTAGGGGTTGTGAAATCCCCACTAGCTGTAAAGAATAGGATCGAGATGAGGGGTGGGGAGGGGGGGATGGTGGGGGGGGGGGGGTGGGGGGGGTAGGATGGGGGGAGGGGGGGGGTGGGAGGTGGGGGCAAGGGGGGTCTCGTCTACAGGAGAAGAGAAAAATTCATCATTAATTCCAAGTAGTTTGGAGGGCTTTGCTTTATTTTGGGGGTTTGTTGTTTTTGTACAACGTATATTATTGCTGACAGTTTTTCAGCTTCTGAATTCTATTAAACCAAAGCTGTTTAGTTAGTTATTTTTTACGTTTCTCCAATTTTACTTTAGTTTTGTTTTCTGTGTTGTGCTTCTCCATTATTTTGCTCTTGTTGCGATTGTTGGCATTGTTGTTTGCTGTTGTTGTTGCTGTTGTTGCTGTTGTTATTGTAGTTATTGTTCTCTCGATTTTGCTACTGCTGCTGATACATTTCCGGAGTAGGAGAGAGAGAGAGAGCAGTAAGACACGTGACTACCTCTCCTTTGTAATTGTTTTTTTATATAATAATTATTCAGCTCTGTGTGTATATGCTGTGTGTATGTTGTGTGTGTGTATTGTGCGTATTATATTGTGTGTGTATATGTGTGTGTGACAGAGAGAGAGAGAATATGTGTGTGTGTGTGTGTGTGTGTGTGTGTGTGTGTGTGTGTGTGTGTGTGTGTGTGTGTACGTGCGTACGTTCTTGTGTGGGCGTATGTGTGTATGTGTGTGAGCATGTGTGCGTGCGTGCTTGTGTGTGTTTGTGCGCGTGCGTGCGTGCGTCGAAGTCAAAGTCAAACTTTTATTTTCAGATGGTACATTGAATAAGCAGTGCATTTGCTTTTTTTTCATCAAGCCATCTATCTAAAGAAAAAAAGCGAGAAAAAAAAAATGTATATGCAGACATAGAATAAAAATCTTAATCTATGGTAAACTACGCGCGTGTGTAAGTATGTGTGCGCGGGTGTGTGTGCGTCTCTGAGTCTGTGTCTGTGTGCATGTGCATACGAGTGCGTGCATGTCTGCGCGTCTGTTTGGGTATTTGTGTGTTTTCGTGCACATGATGATGCGCGCGCAAGCCACGTGCGAGCGTGTATGCGCAGTCTCTTCCTTCAGGCTCGTGTTCCAGAAAACTGGTCTCCACTCGATAAAATCAACAGTTATTGCATTTTGGGAGGGGGCTGCATGGGCGCATTCATTAGTAATGATCTGTCTCTGTCTCTGTCTCTATCTCTGTCTCCCTCTGTCTCTCTCCGTCTGTCTGTCTCTGTCTCTCTGTTTCTCGCTGTGTCTGTCTCTGACTCTGTCTCCCTCTGTCTTTCTGTCTGTCTGTCTGTCTCTCTGTTTCTCGCTGTGTCTGTCTCTGTCTCTGTCTCCCTCTGTCTTTCTGTCTGTCTATCTCTGTCTCTCTGTTTCTCGCTGTGTCTGTCTCTGACTCTGTCTGTCTGTCTGTCTGTCTGTCTCTCCCTCCCTCTCTCCTCTCTCTCTGTCCTCTCTATCCCTCTCTCTAACCAGCTGGGTATGTCTCTGTCTCTCTGCCCTGTGTCCTGATTTTTCTCCCTCCCTCCCTCTCTTTGCCCCTCTTTCATTTTTCTCTCCAATATCTTTCGCTCAGCCACCCTCCCCCCCACCCCCTCTACCCTCACACACACACACACACACACACACACACACACACACACACACACACACACACACACACACACACACACACACACACACAACACACACACACAACACACACACACACACACACACACACACACACACACACACACACACACACACACACATACACACACACACACGCGCGCGCACATTATTTTATCTTCGGGCATATCTCTTTCCCAGTCGCAGGAACAATCTGTCCCAAAGCAATTAACAGAACAACGCGACGAATTCCTTGTTTTCTCTTTGCCTTCTTCATAACTTCATTCCATATTCTGTGTGCCTCTTGTCCTGCTGACAATGGTTTCTGGGTTTTGTTTTGTTTTAGAATTTACATGTCATTTTTTTCTCATCTTTCCTACTCTTTCTTTTCTTTTCTATGTTTTCGGGTTTTTAAACACAAAATACAATTGGAAAGACAGCGTTTTGCAGGTGGTGTTTGTTTAATTACACTCCATCTAGTTTGGTTGTTAATATGTTGTCCTTCTCTTTAGCTTGGTTTTGTTTCACTGCTTGCTAAATTGGTTTGCTTGTTTGCTTGCCTACCTGTCTGTCTGTCTGTCTGTCTGATTGTCTGCCTACCTGTTTGTATTTATGTCTGTCTGTCTGCTTGTCTGATTGGCTGCCTGCCTGTCTGTGTGTCTGTCTGTCTGTCTGTCTGTCTGCCTGTCTAATTGTCTGTCTTCTAACTGTATGTACGTCTGCCTGTCTGTCTGCCTGTCTGTCTTTCTACCTGTCTTTCTGCCAGTCTTTCTGGCTGTCTGTCTGATTGTCTTCCAGTATGTCTACCCGCCTGCCTGTCTTTCTGCCTGTCTTTCTGCCAGCCTTTCTGTCAGTCTTTCTGTCTGCCTGTCTGTCTGCCTGCCTGCCTGTCTGATTGTCTGCCTGTATGTCTACCTGCCTGCCTGTCTTTCTGTCTGTCTTTCTAATAATAACAATAAATGGAATTTATATAGCGCTGTATCTTGCACAGACAAATCAAAGCGCTTGCACTCAATTCATTCTTACACAGTCATACAACCAACAGCAAGTAACAGTTCCAACAAGTCCAAATGCACACACACACACACACACACACACACACACACACACACACACACACACACACACACACACACACACACACACACACACACACACAAGGCCACACACCCTGGCAGGGTGATGGACAGTTTCTGACAGTCTTTCTGTCTGTCTGTCAGTCTGTCTGCCTGTCTGATTTTTTGCCTGTCTGTCTGCCTGCCCGCTACCCTGCAGCTCTGTGTGAATGCCTTCGTTTCTATCTGCCTGCATGCGCGTCCACCTGACAGTCTGTAGGTCTATCTACCTCGTCATCATTATCATGATGTAACACCATGATATTGTTTTCAGTCTTTGCGTCAGCCTTCCTACCTCTCTTCGTATAAACTGTTGGCTGTTGTTGTTGTTGTGGTGGTTGTTGGGGTTTTTTTTGGGTGGGGGGTATAGTTTTTGAAAGAGAAATAAACAATTCCGTACTTTTTTCTTTCTATTTCTCCATGTCTTTGTCTGTCTCTCTGTCTCTTTATGTCTGTCTGTCTGTCAGTCTCTGTCTGTATGTCTGTCTGTATCTCAATCGCTAGCTCGTTCACTGTCTTCCTATATCTCTGTCTTCCTACTCCTCTCCTCTCTATCTCTGTGTTGCTGTCTCCTTCACCTCTGTCTGTCTCCCTCCCTCTCTCTCTCCCTCCCCCTCCCTCTCTCTCTCTCCTCTCTCTCTCCCTCCCCTCATCTTTCTCCCTCCCCCCACCAAATCTCCTCCTCCTATCCTGTCCTGTCTGTCAGAATGGTTGATGGTCAAATACTGGTTTGTTGTCAGTGTCCAGTCCATTAGGGGCAGGGAGGATGGTGTTTTGCAGCTAGTGGACAGTCACTGACGTCCAGCCTCATGGTCATTCGTGTCCGGTCAGCTTAATGCAGGCAGCTAGGCTAGCCCTTTGTCTTCCTGTCTGTCTGTCTGTCTGTCTGTCCGAGAAAACTGGCTGGGTTTTTTTCCCTGTCGGTGTGTTTACCTGAGTGAATGAGTGCGCCGCGCGCGCGCGCGCGCGCGTGTGTGTGTTTTGTGAGAGAGTGTGTGTGTGTTGTGTGTGTGGATAGGGGTGTGGTGTGTGAGTGTGTGTGTGGCGGGGGATGGGAGGTGGGTGGAGTGTGGTGTGTGTGTGTGTGTGTGTGTGTGTGTGTGTGTGTGTGTGTGTGTGTGTGTGTGTGTGTGAGTGTGTGTGTGTGGGAGAGAGAGAGGGGGGGAATGTATGTGTTTATTTATCTATTTATTTATTTATACCACTTTAAGTCACGAGATTACTATGCATGAAATTCGGGCTACTCTCCCCGGGAAGAGCACGTCGCCATAAGAGCAGCGCCACCCTTTTTTTTCTTTTTTTGGTCTGCAACTGTATTTGTTTGTTTGGGGAGGGGGGGGGGGGGGGGTAGCATGCGTGCCTGTGTATGTGTGTGCGCGAACGCGTATGTGTGTAGCTCCATATTTCGTGAAAAGCTTTCGAAATAAGACACATCACGATCTCCTAAGTGTCAGTTTAAGTCATTAACGATTCTCGTTACAGATGAACTTTCGTAACTAATGAGAGCTCTAGCTCCTTTCAGGTAAATACCAATGGCCTTTCTTTATGAACACAATCAATCGTTCGATTTTCGAGATCTTTCTCTTTCCACTATCACTCGCTTCATCCCTATGAATAGGGAAATGGTTTGTGCAGTTGTCAGCAGATGCGTGTATGACTATTGTCAGTCTGCATTAGTTTCATTCTGGGCAGAGCGATACATATAACTATCCATTGTCAGTTTCTGGGCAAATCGTGTCCAATCAGCTTTATGTGCTTTTCTGTCTGTCTGTCTGTCTGTGTGGATATCTGTGTGTATGTCTGGATGACTGTGTGAATATCGGTGTGGCTGTCTGTGTGTCTGCGTCTCTGTGTTTCTGTCTGTCTTTCTGACTGTATGTCTGTCTGTCTGTCTATCTGTCTCTATCTCTCTCTCTATTTGACGGAGAAAAGTCTATCAATGTTACTTTACATAATAAACATTATTTATGCGTCGCAGTTATGTAAGTACGACTCAATGTCCTACCACTGAACATAATACACATCATTAAAATAGTTCAAACGAAGCTAAGAAATGCCCTGTTTGTAAAACCCAAATAATGATTGAGAACACTTTTTTTCTTATTACAGTATACCGTCTATGAAGATTTGAGAAATTCGTTACTAAGAGATTC
>CM054134.1:18935231-18945231 GCA_028751875.1 Rapana venosa
AAACAACCGAGAAAAAGACCAAGATGCCAAATCGGAAAGCGATGTCAGTGTTTTATGGGCCATTCAGGCTGCGGCACTGGCGGTAAAATGGCCGTGTGCTGATATAGATGTCAGCAGTTCCAGAGAGGAAAACTAACGCCAGGAAATGCACAGCAGCAATGGCAGATGACAAGAGTGACTGCCTTCCTCGTCCTCTCTCTATCCACCTACATCCCCCAGTATTGTCTAACAGTTATATGCACAAGCACGCGCACACATGCACTTATGTGGATGCTGTACATAGCTGTATGCATGCAAGCATGCATGCACACTAGCATGCAGAATATAAGAACCAAATATGTATATCCGCCATACCTGTACTTGTGTGCGAGTCTAAAATACGTGCATGGTGGGTGGAAAAGCATGCACACACAGACATACAGATATATAGACACAGACACACACACACACACATTAACACACACTAACACACACACACACAGACACACCATGCACGCACACATGTACACGTGCAGAGCACCCCCACATGCACACAGCTTATATTATTATAATGCACGCACGTACGAACTTGCACACCGCACACACGCACACACACACACCGATCTTTACATTTGTATGCACCTTTATTTAACACAAACACATCTTATCCATACATAATAACACCCACAAACCCCTTTTCAACAAAACAATAAGACAACAACAAAAACGTTGCACAATATCTGTAGCTCCCAGTAAATCAAGGATAGCTCATAACTCTGGTCACACAATAAGATGACCTTATGGCTGGGTAAGCAGCTGAGAAAGATGGGGGCTGTCATCTGGTGATCAATAAACAATGACCAATGGCCACAGAAAGGACAGCGGTGATGGCTAACCGACGGGCAAGATGGCAGGCAAACCACAGAGGAGGCTGAACACTGACCACAGTAAATCAGTATCTATATTATGGCCAGAATGTGTACACTCAAAGAAAGGTGTTACACTGATGATACACTGTTATTTGTTTCAAAACAAACACACACGCAAAGGCACGCGCATGAACATGCATGTATGAATACGCGTGTATGTGTGCATACAAATATATGTACACTAACATAAACATACTACTTACACACACATACACATAATAAACTTGCATGGAGACGCACATATACAAACACTCATACACACACACCACACACACAAACACACACACCACCACCACCACCACCTCCATTAAACAACACCCCGGATACACACAGACACAGATACAGACACAGACAGACAACCCCCTCCCCTCTTACACACACACACACACACACAAACACACACACACCCACACACATCCACAAATACACATCAACATCCACAAACACACACACACACACACACACACACACACACACACACACACACACACACAACACACACACACACACAACAAACAACACACACAAACATACACACACACAACACACACATAAACACACACACACACACACTCACACACACACATATGAAGGTCTGCATGAACCCTCACTCTCTTTCCACGCGTACCCCATACAAAACAACTGTTCGTACAGGGATTTTTTTCTCTACAGATTGAAAAAACCCACTTCAGCTGAAACAAACACTATCGAAACTACGCCTATAAATAATAAGTATAGATAAATAACTGAAGTGAATAAATATCGGTAAAGAAATAAACAGCTGGATAGGATGTGAAGCAGATGTGACAAAACAGAAAACATATCTATGTAACTGGATATACCACAGGGAGCAGCCCAACAATAATGTAAAACGACAACAGATAAACATGTAGCCTTAGGTGCCAACAACAGCAGCAACAAATAATGCTGCAACTGCACGCATGCAGCAGCAGCGCAGCAACACACAAACACACGGACACGCACACGCACACACACGCGCGCTCGCGCGCACACACACACACACACACACACACACACAACAGACACACACACACATACACGCAGGTAAAGGTTGCAATAATGTAGTATTTCATTATTATTATTAAGCAATTTGTTCTTAGATAGATGGTTTGATGATGAAAAAAGCAAAGGCATTGTTTATTCAATGTACCATCTGGAAATAAAAATTTGACTTGACTTGACACACACAGACACACACACACACACTTACACACACACACAGACACACACACACGCGCGCGCGCACACGCATACACACACACTACCGTGCCTACATGAGCAATACCATGCGTATACATGAGCACATACTCTCCCAACATACTTTATTCTATAATTATCACAAATTCTCCATCAAGTCGGCATGGGGATTATCGTTTCATCCGAAAGACTAGCGCCCAGACCACCACCCATGATCTAATGGATGGGGGGAAAATTTCGGGCCCAAAAGGGACAGAGACACAAAGAGAGTGAGAGGGGGGGTAGAAGTGACGAGAGAAAGAGACATAGAGACAGAGACAGAGAGAAACAAAGAGAAAGGGACACACACACACACACACACACACACACACACACACACACACACACACACACACACACACACACACACACACACGCGCGCGCGCGCGCGCGCGCGTGCGCGCGCCTACCGTGAAGGTAGGCAAAAACTGTCGCATACACAAAACAAACTCCCCATTGGTCAACAAACACGTCTAGCCGAGAAACAAGCACAATTAATTATCATGAATTGTCTTGTTTCTGTAGTTCAAAAGAATATGAACAAAGACATAAACAGATAAACAAATCGGTTTTGTAACTGATATGACAACAGAAAAGATAATAATGTCCTATGTAACTAGATATGCTGTAGGGACCAGTTGGGGAATAATGTCGAGAGACCATGCATGATATTTAGACATGGTTGCCAACAATAACAACAACAACAACAACAACAACAAACTACACACGCACACGTGCACGCTCACGTGCACGCTCACGTGCACGTACGCTCGCAAACACACACACATATTATATATGACAAGACGAAAACAAAAAGATAAACATATGCTCTGCTCTTTTGTCGAAATGCTTTACACGGAGAAAGCAGCCCGAGTTTTACGCAGAGAAATCTGCCTTAAAAGAAAGTACTATATAAACACACACACACACACACACACACACACACACACACACACACACACACACACACACACACACACACACACACACACACACACACACACACACACACCCGCGCGCGCGCCGCACAGCACGCACGCACGCACAGCACGCACGCACGCACGCACACAAACACACAAACACACACACACACACACACACACACACACACACACACACGCACGCTTGGACCCACGCATGGACGCGCACACACACGCACGCACAAACACACACATAGTTAACAATAATTTTACAAATTGAAGATGTTTGTCACTTTTTACTTGTATGCCCAAAATATGCTGTATTGCGAAGAAAATGTATTCCTCTGTATTATTACAGATTTCCATCGAATCTGAAAGTGCAGCTTCTTTGTATGAACACTAAACCTAGTTTGATGTTTAAAGTTGGATTATTTCTTACTAAATGTTTAGATATCAGAAGTAAGGATGTTCACCTTACATGAAAGTATATGATTAACTGTTGTTCCTATGGGCCATATGGCCTGCAAAAACTGAATTAAAATTATTGTTATTGTTATTGTAAACACACACATATACGCACACACACACACACATTACTATCATGCTTACATGTGCAATGCCATGCGTATACAATGCACACGCACTCACTCAACATACTTTATTCCATGATTATCACAAATTCTCTCTGAAGTCGGAAGTACGCTACCTTAATGGAAAACAAAAAGTGTCACAGACGTAAAACAAACTCATCACTGTGAACCTTCTTAAACCTCTATGAAAACAAAACAAAACATGAATTAGCTTGGGTTTTTTCCACCTGAGGTTCAAAAGAAATGCAAACTAGGCAAAACAATATCAACAAAGATATAAACAGAACAACAAATATCTTTTGTAACTGATATAACAACAGAAAATGTATGTCCTATGTAACTAGATATGTTCTAGGGACCAGTTGGGAAATAATGTCGGGAAACCATGCAGAATATTTAGACGTTGATGCCAGCGATAACAGCAACACATGCACACACACGTGCACCCACCCACCCACGCACGCACGCACGCACGCACACACACACACAAACACATAGGCACACACACCCACACACACATACGCACCCACGCATACACACACACAGTCATGCGCAGGCGCGTGTGCGCGCAAACACACACGCGAAAAACACACTTACAAACTCACTCTCTCTCTCTCTCTCTCTCTCTCTCTCTCTCTCTCTCTCTCTCTCTCTCTCTCTCTCTCTCCTCTCTCTCTCTCCTCTCTCTCTCTCTCTCTCTCTCCTCTCCCCCTCTCTCTCTCCTCTCTTTCTTCTCCCTCTCGCTCTCTCCAACTCACTGCTTGCAATAAATATGGAATGAATAAGTTCGCCTCTTTTCTCTAATGCAAATCAACTGCTATGAATATATTTAAATACGAGATTATAAAAAAAACAACAACAACGACACAACAACAACAGGCAAACAACTGAATGAATAAACAAGTGAATGCATTAACAGCTAAATCAACAAACTTGTAAATAGATGAATACATTGGCAACGCTATTAAAAGCGATTGCTGAACAGAAAGCATTCCCATGCAATCTGATGTGCCACAGGATCTCACGTAGAAACAACGCAAGAAGAATTCACTCAATAATTACTATTAAGCAAAACAGTGCGTTTGATAACAAAAAATAATGATACACACACACACATGTATACACGTGCCCGTACAAAGTATTGCCTGTACGTGAACACACACACACACATACACACAGACGCTCACACACATGAACATATGCACGCACGCATGCATACGCGTCCGCGCACGCACACATACACACATGTACACACGCATGCAAGTACACACATACACATAAACACAGACAAAATCACACAAACACACACGCTGCCCCAAATACCAATACACACACACACACAACACACCACACACACACACACACACACACACACACACCACCATGCATCACGCACCACACGCACACACAAATACACCCCCACCACCCTCCTCCCCATACACACACTACCACACAAGTGCCCCCCCCCCACCCATCCCGCCACACGCACACAACCCTCTCTCCTCACACAATCCCCACCCCCACACCCCCCCAAAGCACACACACAGATACCTAACACCCCCACGCCCACACACCCCAAACACCCCCCTCCACACACACACACACACAACACACACTACATATCCCAAAAAGAAAATACACACAGAAAGAAAAACACAACACCAAACAGAAACGAAGCAGGCGAGACACTGGAAACCAAGCCCTGTGTTTTACGGGTCGTTCTGGCTGCAGTGCAGTGATGCTGATAAAAGGGCAATTAGGACATATAATTATCATGTCAGCAGTTCCAGAGAGGAAAATAAATGCCAGAAAAATGCCCTGTGCCCGAGAGAGATGGCAACATTACTGTCTTGCCTATCCTTTCTTGCATCCGCTACTTCAAAAGATTACACCCTGGTAACCAGGAATTCGTGTACACATATATAATGATAGGGAAACATACGTTGAATTCATAAATATTATCTGTGTTATGCATTTTCGTAAGGTGTGTGTAAGAAAACACAGACACAGACACAGCTAGATACATAGACACAGATACGCAGACACACAGACACTCGGACACACAAACACACACACACAACTCAACATCACACACACACACTTACACACACACACACACACACCACTCTTCCCCGCCCCGGCACCCCCCCCCCCCCCCTCTTCACACACACAGCCCCTCACCCAAACCCCAATCGCCAACCCCACCCCACCCCTTCCACGCGCGCACACACACACACACACACACACACACACACACACACACACACACACAACACACACCCCACACACACACACACACACACACACACACACACACACATCCTAAGAAGAAACAACGCCAAACAGAAACGAAGCAAGCGAGACATTGGAAACCAAGCCCCGTGGTTTATGAGTCGTTCTGGCCGCATGCATTGATGCCGATAAAAGGGCAATTAGGACATATAATTATCATGTCAGCAGTTCCAGAGAGGAAAATAAATGCCAGAAAAATGCCCTGTGCTAAAGAGAGATGGCAACATTACGGCCTTGCCTATCCTTTCTTGCATCCGCTACTTCAAAAGATTACACCTTAGTAACCAGGACATCGTGTATACATATATAATGATAAGCAAACATACGCTGGCCTCATAAAATATTTAATAATGAATTATCTGTGTTATGCATTGTTGTAATGCGCGCGCACGGACACACAGACACAGACACACACAGATACACAGACACACACACACACACAAACACGCAGAGACAGATACACACACACAAACAGTTTTAAATAGTTTGATTGCTTGTGTTTTTAAGACTTCTAGGCTTTAATGGCAATAAATAATGTTCTGTTCTGTTGACACCTTCCCCCCTCCCCCCCCACCCCCCACATATTAAGAAGAAAACACACATAGACAGAAAAAACCAACACCAAACATAAACGAAGCAAAGGAGACACTGGAAACCAAGCCCCCTGTTTTAGGGGTCGTTCTGGCTACAGTGCAGTGATGCCGATAAAAGGGCAATTAGGACATATAATTATCATGTCAGCAGTTCAGAGAGGAAAATAAATGCCAGTAAAATGCCCTGCGCCAGAGAGAGATGGCAACATTACTGTCTTGCCTATCCTTTCTTGCATCTGCTACTTTGAAAGATTACACCCTGGTAACCAGGAATTCGTGTACACATATATAATGATAGGGAAACATACGTTGACTTCATAAATATAATCTGTGTGATGCGTTTTCATAATGTGTGTGCGTGCATGTACACATAGACACAGACACACAGGGACACACACAGGCATACACAGACACACACAGACACACACAGAGACACAAAGAGACATACACAGACACACAGAGACAGACACACAGACAGACACACACACAAACAGACACACACACACAACTAGAAGACTTTAAGCAGGAGAATGGCACTAAATCTGTCATTTAAAAGAATTGCATGAAAGATAGAAAAAGAAAAGAGACCGTTTGGTGAAGTAAGCTTCAATAGGTAAACAACCAAAAGTGCTACAAGATTTAGCGCTATACAAATTTCATTATCATGATCAAACTCGCATTCATTTCAAAACCACTGACAACAGCAACAACAACCACATAGAACAACCAATAAAAAACAGTGAGCAGAATGTGAAACAAGAGATGCCATGGACAGTATAAGTAACGTCAGTGATTTATGAGCCATTCTGATTGCAGCAACACTGATGAAACAGCAATCTGACAATATATCAGCAGTTTGGAAAAAAAAGGTAAAGCTGCCCCATAATCTATAAGGTCGTAAGGGAGCGAGGCGTCACTTCTCTAGGGGCCAGCATATTGAGGGCAGCGCCCATCTCCTCTCCCTGGCTGCTTTACCTTCCCTGACCCTAAAGAGGGCAGATACCCATTTGCAGCTGGGTGAATTGGGGGGACTGTACTGAAGCCAAGGCGCGCAAACGGTCACCCATCCAAGTGTTAACCACCCTCGACGCTGTTTAACATTGGCTGGGGGAAAGCGAGTGCTCTGACCACTGAGCTATCCCGTCCCCATATCAGCAGTTAGAGAGGGGGAAATAACCGCCAGGAATTGCACAAGACCCAAAACAGAGAGAGAGAGATACTATGAGCACTGCCATTTCCCCATCACACCCCCCCCCCCCCCCCCCCCCCCCCCCCGCCCCGTGTCCACATACTCAATAACATAATTATGCAAAGGAGGCAAGCACGCACACGTAATCACAGGCAAAGACGCAAGGCAAGGCATAAATACATAACTACAAGTAGGCCATGACTGTACACCTACAAACTATGCTCACCACAGACACACACACATACATGAAGATCATTATGCAGGCATACAGAATTATCATACTTTCATTTGCTTTTCGTTCTCCTCCTAGAGCTCCGAGGTTCACCAACGGTGAGGTTTTTGCCTAGGTATTTAGGTAGCCGCACTCAAACTTCGGAAATGGTGTCCAACCACGACATCTATGTGCATGTGGTGTTCTTTGGAAGTTTTGTCATCCGTTCCTACTAGCACGCAATGACCTACTCTCCCGAAAGGCGGAATGGGTTTTTAACGAGTGTGCAAGGTATTCTGCTCACATTCACACAAGGACTTTGACATTCAGTTCGATTTGTTCATCAACCAGGAAAGAAAGGACAAATCTGGGAATCAAACCCAGAACCTGAGGGCTGACTTGTAGGTCGGTGAATGTCTGAGCTGTCCTGCCACCTTCCTTCATATATTTAGTATACATGTACACGTTATCACTTCATAAACGATGCACACAAAATATCAGAAACCAAAAAAACAACAACAAAACCAAACCCAAACCTAATAAAAGGCTACAGTCTTCACTGCTTCTTATCGATTAAGCCGTCGTTATCAAACCAGTCAGAAAACAAAACGTCCTTATGAAATAATCAGCCAAACCATTGGAAAGCTGTCATTTCAGCCAAGTGATGAAGAATGATGCAGGAGAAAATAAGGGCATTCAGAGGTACCGGAGCTAATCATCAGACAGGCAGACTAGCAGGCAGGCAGACAGGCAGGCAGGCAGGCAGGCAGGCAGACAGAGAGAGCATAGACGGCAGAACACGACGTTGAATCCATCATTATCAATTTCAGGCTAACACGAACACGCACACATTTGTCGTAGGTTGATATAACGCTCTCTCTCTCTCTCTCTCTCTCCTTCTCTCTCTCTCTCTCTCCTCTCTCTCTCTCTCTCTCTCTCTCTCTCTCTCTCTCTCTCTCTCTCTCTCTCTCTCTCCTCTCCTCTGCTCCTCTCTCTCTCTCTCTCTCTCTCTCTCTTTCTCTCTCTCTTCACGTGTGGTCCACATAGTCATCAAGAAGTCAAGTCAAGTCAAAAACACTTTAATCATCCCATGAAGGGCAATGACAATATTGACAGACACATTGATACCTATAATTATCTAACAAGACAAAAGAAAAATACATTTCAGATTATTATAAACATTCCAAGATAGCTTTGAAAAAGAATAAAAGGATAAAAGGGAGAAAAAACCAAAACAAGAACGAGTCAATCTGTGTATGCTTTTCTTCCTGTTGTGTTAATCTCACACACAGTCTTAGCGTTCGATGAAGAAACAGTCTGACATACGCAACTGTTAGGTCAAAATGAGAAATGATCATTTCAGATTTGTTGTTGTCGTTTTTTGGTGTTGTTGCTCTTGGGCGTCTCCTTTCTTAACACTTTAGAGGTTCTCCCAAAATACAAACTCTATCCCTCCCACCACACCTGGAAATCACGGAGACACCATGAATACTTTTACTGTCTGAAAAAAACATTTTTTATACCACTTTGAGTCACGGCAAATTTCTCTGCGTGAAATTCGACCTGCTCTCCCCTAGGGGAGAGGCGCGTCGCCACAAGAGTAGCGCCACCCAGTAGGATTGACTCACGCCGAATTTGGATGGGCTGGGCCTGACTTGCCAGGCTCTTAACGGCAGCGCAACGCATTTTCTCTCATACGAGTGTAGGGCAGACAAGAGTGGTTGCTGTCTTGGAGTTCTATGAGGAGGGAGGAGGAGGAGGAAGAAAAGGATGACTGAGAAGTCTGTGTACATGTGTGGATATTTTCAATCGTCGTGCCATTGTCTATCAGCCGCATTCTCATTTCAAAAGACAACACCAGTTTACAGTGCATGTTTTGTCCGCGAAACGTCCTTGTTTTCCCACACACAAAAATGCCGTATAGAGAACAATCCTATCACTTGATAAGCGAGGAGAATTTGGAACACACAAGCACGCACATTAACACACACACACAACAGCGCGCGTGCACGCACGCACACATAAACAATCGCGCATGCA
>CM054134.1:18952731-18992731 GCA_028751875.1 Rapana venosa
GACGACTGCTATCAGCAACATTATGACAGAAGGCGGAGTGGTGAAAAAGAAAGACAAATGGAAGGAGAACAGTTAGGCTACCAGCTGAGGAGTGTGGTGGGCACGGAGTGACTAGACAGGAGGAGGCATGCTCATTACAGCCATGCCACTGCTGCTTCATTTCTTGCTGCTCTCCTCTTACCGCCACGTGACACACACACACACACACATCCACCCCTCTGAGTGTTCAGAGACGATGACAGATTGCGTAAGACTAAAAGAGAGGGAGAAGAGAAAGGACAAGAGAGAGTGAGAGCGATAGAGAGAGAGCGAGAGAGAGAGAGAGAGAGAGAGAGAGAGAGAGAGAGAGAGAGAGAGAGAGAGACGCTTTTGACGCTTTGACCAATTTATTGTCATTGCCCAAAGTGGCCTATTGACAAGGGGGGTTATAACACGACTTTCTTTTGTAAATACAAATAAATACAAGAAAAATCACATGATGCATTTAACGTAACGAAAACCAAAAAACCAAAAATGAGCTCTTATGAACGGATACGACTTTAAGCTGTGACGTAAACTCAGTTTCAAAATGAACACAAAGTAATAACAAGGATGAACAATAAAAACCAATAAGCAATAACTAAAATAATGAAAAGAACATTCTAGAATGCTATATTAGACCATCCATTGACATTGTATGTGAAATTTTCAAAAAATATTCTTGCTGGAGACTACAGCGTAATTATAAATGTTTCTTTATGTGTTTCACAAAATGCTGGAGTTTACATAATATAAATGTTACTTTAGTTTAGTCACAAATGTTAAGCTAATTGGAACTTAGCTGTAATTGTCTTAATTTCAGTGCTTCAGCAATAAACTTTGCAACCGATTTGATCACAATATCATCATCGGACGATAAGATAGAAAAAATATCTTGCCTTCGGAAAGCTTCTAGATTGAGAACACCACAGTTTTCACGCATGGAAACATATGATTGACAATGAAACAGGAAATGCACTTCATCATCAAGAATATGACCACACATAGGGCATGGGAACTGTGTGGACGTCTCAGGTTGAAACCATCTTTTGTTTGCATTGAAGCCGAGTGTTCTTAGTCGAAATCTTGCATAAATTAGTCGATGCCATTTGTCAGTGACTATTCGAAGATACTTTTCAGCTTGAAAAGCACACTTAAACGAAAAAAACCAGCAGTATTTATCTTTACTTTCCATGTCCGAGTGCCAATTTTGTTTAAATGAACAAATGAGTCTGTCTTTCAATTCAGAAATAAACCCATGCTCGCTACCTACTTCCTGAGACAACCACACGATTCCAAAACCATGTTCTGATAAAAACTTTTTAACTTGATATGCCCAATTCTTCTTACCCAGCTCCATTTGTATAACCATCATGTCATAAGACTGCCTACATAAACGTGACCCTGGAAGTTTCAGTAGTTTTAGCCAGTATTTAATACACTTAACAGAGAGAGAGAGAGAGAGAAGAGAGAGAGAGAGAGAGGAGAGAGAGAGAGAGAGAGAGAGAGAGAGAGAGAGAGAGAGAGAGAGAGAGAGAGAGAGAGAGAGAGAGAGAGAGAGAGAGAGAGCGTGAGACATTGAGAGTGAGAAAGACTTCAGATGATTTATTCAGATAGGTCAAAGCCTAATTGAAGGGGTGAAAACATACAAAAGCGCTAGTATACGTATAGCCATTTGCTGTCAAGTTATCGTTGAAAAGAAATCATCGCACGAACATTTGTTAAAGACTGAAAAATTTACATTAATAATAATAATAATAATAATAATAAATGGACTTTATAGGCTACTATCCCTTATTCTCTTCAAAGGTTTATACAGAAATATTGCTAGATGTGTAACAGTTTGCTCATTTTCAGATGACATAAGTTGAGCTAGCCTGACCAATGATGGGTAGTTCCAATAAGTTTGCAGAATCAATTCTATTCTCAGGTCTCCAAGAACTGGACATTCCAAAACAACATGAATTTCATCTTGAGTTGCCAATTTACACAAATTACAAACCAAATTATCATTTTCATCTTTTGCATATCGTTTCAAATGTACAGCAATATCTGATACACCACATCTAAATGTTGACAATGTATGTTTAACATACTTATTCATTTCTATCAACGTGTACTGCTCAATACACAAAGGCGTTTTAAATGTTCTGTATAGAAAGAATTGACCACTGTTTTAAATGTGGCCGTACCACTCCTGCCATCTACAATCAACAACTCTCTGTTTAAATGATTTTATAAAAGCTTTTACATGTTGAACTCCTTGATTGTCCCAAACAAATCCAAAGCCAAATCGACACAAACATAAACGTATTTTAGATGCCCAAGTATGCTTGCCTTTACAATCCAGTATGTATAACATTTTATGAATTTTAGATGGCAGTCGCTTATCCTCCATACGAGTTATCTTAAGCGAATAGCCTACGCATTTTACAATAGAATTGACAAACAATGGATACCTTCCCAGTTCTCCATAGATCGTGTCATTTAGAGTGCGCCAGTTTACACCAAGGAATCTATTTAATGCGAATACATGTAATTTTTCTATTGGTACAATATTTTCCATTCCCCCATATCCCTGCTCCGTATTGTACAATGGGTTGTACTTGTGAATCACTCAGTAGAGTGAGAAAGTGAGTGAGAGAGAGAGAGGAAAGTAGAGGAAAAGACAGAAAAAGTGCGTGACAGCGAGGAAACAAACAGGCACAGAGAGAGAGGGGGGAAAGGCAGACAGAAAGACAGACAGACAGACAGAGAGAGAGAGAGAGAGAGAGAGAGAGAGAGAGAGAGAGAGAGAGAGAGAGAGAGAGAGAGAGAGAGAGAGAGAGAGAGAGAGAGAGAGAGAGAGAGAGAGAGAGAGAGACCGAGAGACCGAGAGACCGAGAGACCGAGACAAAGAAACGGAGAAATTTAGAAAGGCAGAGAGAGAGTGACATAGGCAGTGACATAGGCAGAGACAGAGAAAGACAGTGAGAAACAGAGACAGAATCAGATTCTACAAGTAAACACATTATTGTTGATGGCCTGTCACTGGCCTGTGTAGTAAAGTGAAGGTGAAGGTGAAGGTGATGGGCACGCCAACTAAAGGTAAATCAGACCACATCGAACAGACGACAAGGCGAAGAATAAAACATCTTGACTGAGGTCAGCTACAAAGCTAGAAAAACGTAAGTTTGAGCTGAAATGATAAAAAATATCCATACTGTAACTGATAATAAAATGCGAGAAAGAAAGAAAGAAAGAAAGACTGAATGAATGAACGAAAGAAGAAAGAATGAAGTGTGTGTGTGTGTGTGTGTGTGTGTGTGTGTGTGTGTGTGTGTGTGTGTGTGTGTGTGTGTGTGTGTGTGTGTGTGTGTGTGTGCGCGCACGTGTGTGTGTTTCTGTTTGTGAGAGAGAGAGAGAAGAAGAAGATGATGGTGATGTGACTAAAATGCATCATAGAGGGATTTTTAATGCACACACACGCACATGCACACGCGCACACACCTAATTCACACACTTATATCCTTCGAAACACCCACACCCTAATACTGCAAACCTTAACAATGACTGAAGGTATATAAATTGTAAACAATAAATACAAAACCAATGTACTCATCCCCAAAAATCATATAACCAGACAAACAAGAGAAACAACAAACTTCAGACACACACCAAACTAACATGTTTTCTTGCTTCTTCACACACACACCACACACACACACACACACACACACACACACCACACACACACACACACACACACACACACACACTCACAGCCACAGAGAGAGAGGACAGAGACAGGGAGACAGAGACAGAAAGAGACAGAGACAAAGACAGAGACAGATAGACACAGAGACACAGAGAGAGACAGACACAGAGACAGAGAGAGAGACAGAGAGACAGAGAGCGACAGAGAGAGAGAGAGAGACAGACAGACAGAAAGAAGCGACAATATTCAGACAAGCACAGCTCTATCTATCTATCTATCTATCTATCTATCTCGCTAGCCAAACAAACAGGCAGGCAAGTAGGCCGGCAAGCAAGCCTACACGTACGCATACAACTCTGACCTATAGTGTAGCGGTGACCGTCCAGATGCACCACGCAGCCCCGACGACTGGTGCCAGAGCCTAGACTGTTCTGACGGAGCAGAGAAGCCTCGGTCTCTGGGGTCACCAGCACAGTGGGTACCTCCCCCTCCTCATCAGCCTCGCCCACCAGCATCTCCAGATCCTCGCGGAAGCTGCAGTCCCCGTCCTGTGCAGAACTGACGGCGTTGATGTCCGGCAGGATTCTTCTGTCCCGGTCACTCGTGGTGTGTAAGGGCATCCTTGAGGGCCGCATTGTTTTAGCTTGTGGTGGTCACGGGTTTAGTGGGGTAAACTGGGGCATTTCTGCATAGTCATGTTTTGGGTTTTTTGTTAGTTTTTGTTTGTCTGTAAGTCCAACAAAGTATCAGACCAGTGTTTCTTGTGTCTGTTCAGTTTTAGCAAGATGATTGTATAATTTTTACGGTTCAGCCTGTAACTTCATACAAGATGTATTGTGTGCTACTTAATTTTAGAGATACAATAGTTTCGACACTTGTTCTGCGATCTTAGGTCTCTGTAGACACGCTTTCAACTTTCGGAAGACGAATATCTTGTTGTTTTACTTATTGCTTTTATTCACTTTGTTATACAGATTAGAATAGTACCGTTTTGAATTAACAGACACCGTGTACATGAAGTGATGAATAGGATTGGATTGTTTCTCCAGATACTTGGTATCAGAGAGGATAAACAGAAATCAGATTCAGCACACATTCAAATCTAAGTTCTGATTACGCATCAGAGTTATCATCTCTGGAAGGTCGTATTCACCACAACTGAATTTTAGTTTCCAGCAATATCGCTGTTCCACCTCCTATATAAAGAAAGCACAGCCAAACGTTTTGTACAGTCAAACACTGATCCTTTGCGGGCTTTCTAATCAACGATGGCCCTTCTCACATCATAAAGAATCCTCCCGGACAACAATGATGGAAAGAGAATACATTCTGACACACAAAAGCTGAAAACTGTCACAACACTTCACTGCAGTGTTCACACCTTATATCAGGGTATTTGTTCACAGAGGAGAACAGTACAGGCTATCTTGCAGACTATCGAACTGTGGAGCGTTTTATTGCCGGAGCCTTTATTGCCAGCTTTAGCTGTGCTGTCGGCACATTATCTCCCCCTTCGCTGTGATCAAAGCTATCTGCACAACGTCTGCAGAGCTCCACTAAGCGGCCAAAATCTCCCCTTCCTTCCCCGTGATGGGATCATTTCTCCTCTATCTCCCTCAGGGGATCCACGCCACTGCCACACCAAATCCTCACGCCTAGATTAATAACAACAAAAACGAAGAAGGTGCCGGGTATGTACGTCACAAGTTGATCCGTTCAAGTTGTCTACATAAAGAAACCGTGTTTATTAGCAGCCATGCGGGGGTGTGGCATTCACTCAGATGGGGTATCGCGGGGGTTAATTTATATTTCTGCAAAGAAAACACACAGGAGCATGCATGCTGTGAAGCAGAAGAATCAGATCAATGCAGCTACTGAGTTACCGGAAGCTACGAAGTTGTAAGTGGATGACCTTTCCACGCGTGCATGCTGAAAGAAACCATACAAGGTTGTTAACCCAGAAAGCTCCTGGCTTTCTCTTTCCTTTCCTACTCTTTGTCACATAACAGGATATGTTATCATTATCTCTTGATTACAGCATATTTCAGTACATGGTATCTCGAATGCAAAACCTTAACATAACAATGATATCATTAACCTACACGTGCTGTTCAGATGTTTAACAAAAAAGGTACCAAAACAAACCAAAAGAAAATCTACCACAGCTTAGAAGAACACATTTTTTTCTTCTTTTCAATGACTACCAGATTGTTCTACACTACTTCTAATCCCGCCTTGTACACAGACACAGAGAACAGTCACATCTAGCTTTGCTTTCTGCCACGATTCCTAAATCCTTTTACGTTACCAAACCACAAAATGGTGCTTTATGAGTAGCTTGAGTATCAGCTTTCAAACTTTCTTTTTATATTCTTGAGACAACTACTATGAACGCAGTATAAATGCCAGAGTATTGAGCGTTTGAGGTATCCTCCCAAGACAATGCCACTTACACAGAGAACGTTCCATATACGCTACACCATACTTTACCATGAAATTCACGCAGCAGATGTTTTACCAACTATGCATAACTTACGCACCGGAAAAACCTCATGCGCATATCGAGTATTATTACGTTTTAGCAACCCACCCACCCCCAAAAAGTAACGATTGGAAAACTACAGAATATTTAACGCGCCTATCCGATTTTCTTCCGAGTAAAACCATACACAAACAGAGAAGATCCGTGCTGGTCTGCACGTAAGTCGATCTGGAAATATTTCTAACCCCCTCCCACACACTTAACGCACCAGGCAGCCCCCCAAAATTCAAAAGCTAGCCAACTAGCCACTCCAGTGGAGCCCAGTAGAACTGAAAGCCTGATGATGGCTGCTGCCCTGGTCCACTATTGCCTGCCAAGATCCTTCCCTGCAGCCGTATGTAATGCAATCATCATTAAGTACAGCACTAACTCCGGCCCATCAGTGCAGTATTCCTTATTGGCGAAGGACTTCACGGTCCCTGAAATGCCGGCATTGCATTGCCGCACTGAGGAAACCGGGCCATGTGTCAAGGGAGCGGAGGAGGAAGGAGGAGGAGGAGGAGAAATAAGCTGTTTTATGTACGACACAGCCCACAATGAAATGACAAAGCAATTCCCACCGTCGTCAGGCGACATAGAAAAGAATCATTGTTTGATTGTGTGAAAGATTTGTGTGCTGTTCTAGTGTTTTCTGCTGTGTACACGTGCTTGTGTATGCGTTTTGAATGTGTGTGATAAGAATGTGGTGCGAAAATGATGATGATGATGATGATGGCGGCGGTGGTGGTGGTGATGATGATGACGATGATGTGTGTGTGTGTTTGCGTGTGTGTGAGAGAGACAGAGAGAGAGAAAGAAAGAGAGAGAGGACAGAGAGAGACAGATAAGACAGATAAGAGAGAGAGAGAGAGAGAGAGAGAGAGAGAGAGAGAGAGAAAGAGAGAGAGATAGAGAGACAGAAAGCAGAGACAGAAACAGACACAGAGACAGAGTGTTTTTAACAAAAAAAGTTAAAAGATAACTTGTAGCGGCCAAAAAAAACCAATTCTACTTGAGATATAAGTTTAGAGCAGCATTGCAACACTTCTGCAATCTACATTAGCTACAGACAGGACATAGACACCCAACAGCTGTACCTTCTGACCACATTATAATTATACCTACACTTCTCAGCTCCCGTTTTCTGGATGAAAATGCCCGAATAATGCAGTCACCGGGAACCACAGTAGAGTTGAATCAACACACACCTATCAGCTTAAAAAAGAACCATCTACCAAAAGCGGTAGAAAAATAACCTTGAGAAAGCACATTTTTGATCCATGAAAATGGAACAACACTTTTTTCGAAGCATATTACTAAAGTTCACAAAAAGTGACTCATAATGTCGATATCTTTTCCTGGAACCAAGTTGGTCCTTAAGAAGGCTAGGCCATATAGTTACTCACGTTTGTACACAAGGAGTTTGACGACCATTTATTTACTAAAATCTTTTTACACAAGGAGTTCCTTTTCGAAAAACATCTTCTTACACCAGAAGTTTGGCCTGTCCTTTATTTACCAAGGTCTTTACACAGGGAGTGTGGCCCGTCCTTTATTTACCAAGGTCTTTACATAAGAAGTTTGGCCTGTCCGTTTTTATTTACCAAGGTCTTTACACAGGGAGTTTGTCCTGTCCTTTATTTACCAAGGTCTTTACACAGGGAGCGTGGCCTGTCCTTTATTTACCAAAGTCTTTACACAGGGAGCGTGGCCTGTCCTTTATTTACCAAGGTCTTTACACAAGGAGTTTGTCCTGTCCTTTATTTACCAAGGTCTTTACACAAGGAGTTTGGCCTGTCCTTTATTTACCAAGGTCTTTACACAGGGAGCGTGGCCTGTCCGTTTTTATTTACCAAGGTCTTTACACAGGGAGCGTGGCCTGTCCTTTATTTACCAAGGTCTTTACACAGGGAGGTTGGCCTGTCCTTCATTTAGCAAGGTCTTTACACGGGGAGTGTGGCCTGTCCTTTATTTAGCAAGGTCTTTACACAGGGAGTGTGGCCTGTCCTTTTTTTAGCAAGGTCTTTACACAGGGAGTGTGGCCTGTCCTTTATTTAGCAAGGTCTTTACACAGGGAGTGTGGCCTGTCCTTTATTTACCAAGGTCTTTACACGGGGAGTGTGGCCAGGCAGGCAGGCGGGGACACAGCTGGACATCCCGGTGCAGCAGCTGAAGCCGCCACTTGCCCACCACCCGCCAGACACAGGCCCCACCTGCACCGTGACTCTTAGCGCGATACAGGCATCGTCGGATATCCATCCGAACCATTCTTTCCGCTGCCGCCCCTCCCACCTTCCGCTATCTCCTCCAGATCAGGCCAGAAGGGCAGAGAGCCGGGACGAGGAAGATTGATGGAGCACGGCCAGCGTCCTGAAGTCATGGAGAGCTGCCCTGCCCACAGCAGTCCTGTCACTGCAGGCTAGAGGACTGGGTGATCTTGCCTTCCCACGATAAGGATCGGCGGGCATCAAACGACTTCATTCGGACCGGTGGCACTTTTTATCTCCCTGACGTTTAATCAAGCGGCTATTCCTGCTGGGGGGGGATGTGGTCATTTCCCCGTGTGAGTGTTTTCGCTGGTTTCAGCGGGGGAGAGAGAGAGAGGGGGAGAGAATCAGCCGCTACTGCCAGGTTTCCATTAACGAGTTTCTGTATTTCCCCTCCACCAATTTAACGTCTGTTTGGCACACATTCTCAGAGGACCGTGAAAGGAAGAATCGATTTTTTTCCTGGAATATCTCTTCCTCTGTGTTAAATTTGCCAGCCACAATCTAATGCAGAAAAAAAGTTGACTACTTGATTTATCGGTAAAACTATGCTTGTGACTATCATTTCAATCTGGTGTGGTCTTTTTTTTCCCTAATAGCTTGAAAACAAAGAAAAGTAAATGGGTTTTAAAAACAAAATTGAGCAAAAACAAAATGGTGTTACGGTTCACTTCATTCAGAAAAGCAACGTAAACTGCAGACATACACTGATTCCCAATACCTTCAAGCACAATCCTTTTCTCTAAAACGCACGACTCTTTTAACCCCCAAACATATAAAGTTTCTTTCTCTTTCTCGCTCTGTCTCACAATGAAACAACACTCCACCACTGTTCAACTCGAAGACTGAAGTCTATGTCGCCAGAATCTCGCGGTTAAAAGAGTGACGATCACATTACCTCTTCCCTTCCCGAGTCTGTCTAAATCCACTCGAACATCTCAAACAAGGAGGTAAGCAACGAAGCAAACACGAGCAATCACCCACGCCCTACCTAACACAATCTCTGGGAAATGTCTGAACCAGCCCTCCCCAAAAAAACATCTTGCTGGAACATTTTTTTCTTTAACCCTGTCAGCGACTCGGTCAGATCAGTCTGCAAGTTGAGAAGAGGACAGAGAGACAAGGATGGCTGGCCAGGAGAGGGAGACAGGACTGACCACAATCCATCCATCCATGCATGCACCCATCCATCCCCCTACACACACGCACTGTATGCAGAATTGTGGCCCTGAGGAGACATGAGAGCCGGGCACAGGACAGAACAGGACAGGACAGCACGGCAGAGTGAGTATAGCCACAAACACACGGTGTGTGGGGCTGGAAGGAGGAGAAAGAGGAGGAGGAAGAAAGACAGAAGGAAGGATGGAGGACAAGGGAGGAGGGAACTGGGGAGGACGTGTGGGGGAGGGGGGGGAGGGGAGGGAATTGAACGACATCAGCGGCGACCCAGTGCAGCAGCAGCAGCAGCTACCTCCGACGCTGGCCCGCCAGGAAAAGACGACAACGACATTTTCTCGTGGTGAGAGAGGGGGGGGGGGGGGGGGGGGGGCTGTAGCGCTGAGGGGTGGTAGTTGTGGTGGTGGTGGGGGGGGGGGGGGGCAGGCGTGAAGGGGGTGAGGGGTAGGGGTGAGTGGTACTGGTAGGAAAGAAATGAGAGTGCTGTATATTCGACTGGGGAGTGAAAACATACTGTGTGGCTGATATTTTCTTCTCTGGCACTTTCCTCATAATGTGGACGGAAAGTACTGAAGGGCCGTCACTGTGGTAGGCGGGGGCGGGGTGGGGGGGGGGGGGGTAAAGAAGGGAAGTTTGGCAGCGATGACTTCAGTTTCATCGTACAGAGAATGATGCTGGGCTTACAACGCAGGCTGTTAGGAAAGAGGGGAGGGAGAGGCGTCTAAACTGATTAAATCATTGAAAGCTGCCTGATCTCACAGATAGTTGTATACCAGGTATGATCACAATGGCATAGATGATAGTGATGCTACTGTTTTACATGCTGCGGCTGCTGCTGCTGCTACTGCTGCTGCTGATGACGACAACAACGACGTCGTCGCTGATGATGATGATGATGATGATGATGGTAACAGCGATGATGAAGACGGTGGTGATGAAAAAGTTGATGAAAAGAATGACAATATGGTGGGAATGGTAGTGGTGGGATAATGATGATGATGGTGGTGGTGATGATGATGATGATGATGATGATGATGATGATGATGATGATGATGATGATGATGATGATGATGATGTTTGTAACAATGACACCGAGAAAGATACTTGGTTATTAATATTTCAATCATTATATTATTATTATATTTCGACACATATCCTGTACTTAAACGCAGAAATAGCAACACAAGTAAAGCGAACAAGAAAAAAACAACAACATGAAAACCATTAAAACACCTCTCTTTCTCTCTCTCTCTCTCTCTCTCTCTCTCTCTCTCTCTCTCTCTCTCTCTCTCTCTCTCTCTCTCTCTCTCTCTCTCTCTCTCTCTCCACACACACACACACACACACACATACACACACACACACAAGCACACACACACACACACACACACACACAAGCACACACACACACACACACAACACACACAAGCACACACACACACACACACACACACACACACACACACACACACACACACAAGCACACACACACACATAAACTGTTTTACTTCTTCAGCCAGCGTGACCAAACTCAACACAATACACCAATATTTCAAAATATCAATAACCCTCCCCTCCCCCCCCCCCCCAAACAACTGTAACAATCATAACAGACGTCATTATGAACTGTAACGCCACTTGCCACGATCTGCTTGAACTGGTTCAGTCAGAACAGGACAGGACATGCAAGCTGTGTCACAGCCTCAAGTCAAGTCAAGTCAAGTCAAAACCACTTCAATCATCCCATGAAGGGCTTTACGATGAATCGAAGGGCCGACAGAGGGACGGCTAGGCAAGGTGAGGAGAGGCCAGATGAGGAGGGACAGATGAGGAGGGAGAGATGAGGTACCATTGATGTGAGCAGAGGGGGAGTCCTATTATGACAAAGCTCTTATCGATGGGGCTGTGAGTACAAGGCTGATGATGATAGAGGGTCCTCTGATCAGCTGCCTTCATATTTGATTAGTATCGATTTCGTACATCCAAGGGCATATGCTTGTCGGTTACGCTTGCTTAGGAAGGACGGTGTGTGTGTGTGTGTGGGGGTGTGGGGGGGGGGGGGGGGATGGGGGTAGAAGGGGTTGGAGGAGGTAGGAGGGTAAGGATAATGTTGAATTCTGTGTGTGAGGGTGTGTGATGTTTGTGTGTGTGTGTGAGGTGTGTGATGGTGTGTGTGTGTGTGTGTGTGTTGTGTGTGTGTGTGTGTCAAAAGTTAATTATTTGATGATATAGTTCATTTTGAACTTCATGCAAAACCTAGAGAACAAGAAACGATCTCACTATTTTCAAAGGAAATTTTCATGATTTAACAAGTTATCTTTTTGAGGTACTTAGTTCAGCAACGTATTACACATTTAGATGACTTAGATTATTACTTTAAAATGGTTCACTTATTATTAGTATTAGTGTTTAATCTTTGTTGAGCAACATGTTGCATTACAAAAGTGACACTATCTTACAAAAAGTTTGTTTCCGATTCCATTTTGAAATATTACACAGTAGACTTTCTTTTATTTAGAGAATTTTCACAGTGTTCAACTTCATGAATATCTATGCAATATTTCGAGTTATTTGTTTTAGCTGTTGTGAGGTTAAGATTTCCTACATGTTCATGATATGACAACAAAATAAAAAGTAGTATGGTGAAATAAAAGGCCTCCAAAACCAAACCAAACCCAAAACAAAAGGGAATGAAAATAAACCCACAAAAGAAAAAGGCAGAAACAGTTTTATCTGCCATTAAATATTGATGTTGGGTTCGAGTAAACACTCAGTCTATATTGCTGTTTGAAGACCTTTTTCAGTGATGTAAACTTCGGGTCTACATGTGTGACTGAAATACACTTTGCAACTGGTGTAACCAAACTTAACGTAGGATCTCTAGGCTGGCTATCAATGTTGATCCAAATTCTTTCTCTTAAGCATCAGTTTACTTCCAGATTCTTGTACTTTCATGTACTCACCCACTTCAATAAACAAATTCTTCAGACAAGTCCAAACATGGAACGCATGAAGACGCAAAGAAATAACTGTCTTTCTACCATATTCTTCCACAAACAAATTCAATGCAGGTACAGTAGTGAAGGAAAACAAGTGCAGGTAACTACTTACAATTCTCAATCATCCAAAAACATCAATCAAAAAAACTTGAGAACACTTATTTTTCTAACACAATGTCAACCCCCCCCCCCCCCCCCCCAACTAATTCTGGTAATCAAACTGTTTTCTTCTTTCAATTTTTTTTTTTAAAGAAGTAGCATGTCTTGGTAGTTAATTGTGACCTGACTAGTGATTTTCAAGTTCTTAAAAAAAGTAAAACAGGAACTGATGACAGTAATATTGAAAAAGATCAATACACATATGACACGGGATGGGGCCATGCATTGAGCTCAGATGCTATTATGTGCCACTGAGACACAGCAAATAGGGGTATAAAAATCCCACTAACCATGGAATGTTCGAGAAATAGGAGACGGCGAGAGAGTCAGCGAAGGAGCGAGCGAACGAGAGAGAGAAGGGGGGGGGAAGAGAGAGGGAAAGAAAGAGAGTGGAAAGAGAGAGAGAGGAAAGAGAGAGAGAGAGAGAGAGAGAGAGAGAGAGAGAGAGAGAGGAAAGAGAGAGAGAGGGGAGGAGGGGAGAGAGAGAGAGGGGGGGGGGGAGAGAAAGAGAGAGAGAGAGAAAGATAGCGAAAGAGAGAAAGAGAGAGGGAGGGGTAGGAAGTGAGACAGAGACAGAGAGACAGACATAAAGACGGAAAGACAGAGACCGACAGTCAGATAGAGACACAGCGAGTCAATGAGAGAGAGATACAGAGAGAGAGAGAGAGAGAGACAGACAGACAGACACACACACACACAGACACACAGACAGACACAGACCGAAAGACGAAGATAAACAGACATCGACAAAGAGACAGACACAGATAGAGGGGGACAGACCGAGAGACAGAGAAAAGACAATACACCCAGACAGGCAAACAGACTGACAAAACAGACACAGAGAGATTTTTTTTACAATCACACCGACAACAAGGCTGATAGACCGACACACTGACCGACCGACCGAATGACAAACAGACAGACAGATGGATACATCAACAAATCACAGACATAATACAGAATGGTGTTCTACTTATATTGCCAAGTTTAACATCGATTGGGCAAGTGGTCCCGAAGTCACAAGGGGAAGACGACTAGAGAGAGAGAGGGAGAGAAATACCAGCGAGACTTGCAGTTAGTGCAATAGATACTAGATGAAGTTGTAGGGTTTTTTTACTTCCCGCGCAATAGTAGTGGTCAGTTTAAGCAGTAAAGAAGAAAGGAGATAAAGAAAATACAGAGGACGGGAGGAAAAGGAAGAAAGAAACAGGCAAGAAAAGAAGTAAGCAAGAAAAAGAGTTACAGAAAGATATATAATATGAGTAAAGAAAGAAAGACAGAGAGAAAGAAAGTGATAGATAACGAAAGAAAATAAGATTACAAAAGCCAAAATAAAAGTAGAACAAATTAATGCAAAAGAGAGAAATGAGAGACAGAAAGGCGGAAAGACATACAGAAACAAAAGATGATAAGAAAAAGAAATGAAACAAAAAGAAAAAAAACGATAGAGTAAAGAGCAGAAAGATAGACCGAGAAACAGAAAAGAGATAGAAAAAAAAAGAAAAAGAAAAAAAAGAAAGGAAGACACAAAACAAAAAACAAAAAAATTATAACCAAAAAAATCTCGAAGGAAAGAATCAAACCAAAAACCAAACAGAAAAGAAAAGAAAAAAGAAAGAATAGCAAAAAAGAAGAAAAAGTAACCCCCAAAAAGAAAGAACAACATGTTCCAAAGCCGACGGCGCCACACTCAAAAGCAACATGTTACATCAGGGGTCGATTCCACAGCAGCTGCGGCAGTACTTGACAAACCTGTCCTTCACCTGTTCCCCCCCCCCCCCCTGCCTACTTGACCACAAAATATACATACATCTTCAGCTCACATGTTCACTGGAGAGGTTTTGCCTTGTTAATGTTTGGTTTGTTTTGTTTTGTTTACCACGTGGATGGGTGACAATTGGCGCGCCTTGGCTTCAATACAGTCCCCCAGTTCACCGAGCTGTAAATGGGTAAAGGTAATATTACGTAAAGTTAAAGGAGTCCCATGACCTATGTGATTATAGGGGAGTGAGGCATCAGAGACTTCGACTTCTCAAGGGCCAGCATAGTGAGGGCGGCGCCCATCTCCTCTCCCTCGCTGCTTTACCTAAAGAGGGCAGGTACCCATTTACAGCTGGGTGAACTGGGGGACTGTACTTAAGCCAAGGCGCGCAAACGATCACAAATCCAAGTGGTAACCACGCTCGATGCTGCTTAACCTTAGCTGGGGAAAGCAAGTGCCATTCCATCCCTTGTCCTCTTAAGGGTCAGAGAAGGTAAAGCAGCGAGGGAGAGGAGATGGTGCCGCCCTCAATATGCTGGCCCCTGGAGAAACTGAGGTTTCTGACATTTCGCTCCCCAACGACCGCATAGGTTATGAAGACACCTTTACCTTTTTTTCTTTTATTTGTTTTGTTTTTCTTTTCTACAATCCTGAATCTAGCAAAGAAAGTGAGTTTAATGACAAAGTTGCATCAGCACAGTGGTTAGAAATGGTTTATTCATGGCTAAAGATCACGAGTTTGAGCCCAGAGGGAAAGTGTCGTGTGTGCTCTAGTTGGCTTTTTACTTGAGTTGACTGTTCTATGGTTTGAAAGGAAAGATTGAAAATAACAGCATAAATTATAATACCCCCTCTTTCTCCGAAACTGGAATGTGGCTACCTGAATGCAAGGGGGGGGGGGGGGGGGGGGGGGGCGGTGCATTCGCAAAATTCTCACCACTGGTGAAAATCGGAGTTCCTTCCTTCCATCCATCCATCCATCCATCCATCCACCCATCCATCCATCCATCCATCCATCCATCCATCCATCCATCGGTGGATCGGTGGTCTAGAGGTAACGCGCCTGTCTAGAAAGCGAAAAGTCCGGGTCGGAAGTGTGCGGTGGTTTGAATCCCGTTTGGGCCCGAAACTTTTCCCCCATCCATTAGACTTTAAGTGACGTGGTGGTCTGGGCGCTAGTCTTTCGGATGAGACGATAAACCGAGGTCCCGTGTGTTACACACAATTTTCAGCGCACGTAAAAGAACCCACGGCAAGAGAGCTGTCCCTGGCTAAATTCTTAGAAGAAAAGCCAATATGATAAGGAAACAAATACAGTTGCAGACAACAAAAAAGGGTGGCGCTGCTCTTGTGGCGACGCGCTCTCCTCGGGGAGAGCAGCCCGAATTTCACGCAGAGAAATCTCGTGACTTAAAGTAGAATAAAAACAATTTTAATCCAAAAAAATCCATCCATTCATCCATGTCTATCAAATTTTGATGTTGTACTCATACTAATTGCGCAACAAATGACGTGATGCCATAACATGTTTCCGACAGACAGCTCAGAGCACAGGCAGCCCTGCCATTAAATGCCAGATGCCCGACCAGGCTGGGTCTCCATAGCATCATTTTTCCATCATGAGCAGCAAATCGGCATATAATACAACCTCCCCTCCCCTTCCTCACACACACAAAACACACACACATACACACACAGGCACACACACACACACACACACACACACACACACACACAACACACACACACCACACACACACACACACACACAACAACACACACACACACACACACACACACAGGCACATTAACGTTAATGACTTTTTCTCTTTCTTTTTTTAAAATTCCTGTTGCATTGCCAAGTTTTTCGACATTATTATTATTATTATTTTTAACAACCACATCCACATCTCCCGGGTTTGTTTTTTTGGGGGGATTTTTGTTTTGTTTTTTGGAGGGGGGCAGAAGTCAACAACACACACACACACACACACACAACACACACACACCACACCAACACACACACACACACACACACACACACACACACACACACACACACACACACCACACCACACACACACACACAACACACACACTTTTCGTCTAATATCACTTAGAGTAAACAGACGTTAAATTGAAGACAACAACAACAACAACACACAGGCACACACAAAACTGCTCCTCCTGCACACACCTCCCCAACCCCTCTCAACCACCACACTCACAGAATGTAGCTAAATACAGACAAACACACACTGGTCTGCCTAGACTTTCAAATTTAAAAAAAACCCATCGGTCACATTCTATAGCCAGATATGAGACAACAAGTTAGGTCAGAGGATTTCATCAGCAGAAAAGAAACGAGTTCATTGTTTGCTCTTTACAGGGAGGCAAGAACTGGTATAGCAAACAGACATCAGAGGTGTATGCCACAAAAAGCAGGGATGAGAGAAAGTGTGTAGTGCGTAAAATGGGATTCTGTATTCATAAAGAAAATAGTTTTGTACGCAGAGATTTCAGCTGACGACCTAGCCTGGTTGAGTTGGGGAGTTTAGATGTAAAAGCTTATGGCAGTAGAACAACTCTCTCAATCAGAATTAGTGTGAGTTTAAATCCTCTCAAAGCGGACAGGACGGGGGACGGGGAAAGGAGGGCGGGATATGTTGGTGGTCAGAGCGTTACACTGTCGATTGGACGGCACGTGATTAAGCCGGGGTTCGAGCCCCCACTGTGCTGACACCCCTGTTTAAGGGGATTTTTCCCTGGAGGTTAACATCAATACTGACCCCACTTCCCCGAAAACCCTTCAGATGAGACTATAAACCGACACTCCGTGAGCTCACATGTGCAAAACATCTTGCAAACACGTTCCACTTATCGAAACACACACACAGACGCATAGACACACAGACACAGACACAGACACAGGCTCACACACACACACGCACGCACACACACACACAAACACACATTTGTTCTTAGATAGATGGCTTGATGAAAAAAAAGCAAATGCATTGCTTATTCAATGTACCATCTGGAAATAAAAATTTGACTTGCCTTGATTTGACTTGACTTCACACACACACACACACACACACACACACACACACACACACACACACACACACACACACACACACACACACACACACACACACACACACACACACTGAAACACACACACACACACACACACACACACACCACCGACACACACCCACCCACCCACACACACACACTGAAACACACACACACACACACATACACACACACACACACACACACACATACACACACACGAGACTCCGAATACTTGTTACTGTCAGCAGTTAACAATATTTTGTTGTTGTTTGTGGTTGTTGATGTTATTGTTGATAATCCTCGTTATCTGGAGATGGCCAGCATCGTGTGGACAGAGGGACAGAGGGGCCAATGAGGCATGCCTTTGCTGTGAAGACCACAGGTCATTAAGGGCTGAACGATGGTCCAGCCGGCCAGCAAGATTGAGAATCAGAATGCCAAAATTGTTTGTTTGGAAACAGGAATGAACAGTATGTGTGTGCGTGTGTTTGTGTTTGTAAGTGTGTGTGTGTGTATTTGTGTGTGTGTGTGTTTGTTTGTTTGTTTGTGTGTGTTATTCTTGTCTTTTCCGTATCTGTTTTGTCACCACTTTCTCTGTCTCTGTGTCCCTATGTCTCAATATGTCTATCTGTCTGTCTGTCTCTGTCTTTCTGTCTGTTGTCTCTCTGTATCTCTGTCTGTCTCTGACTGTCTGTCTCTCTGTTTCTGTCTGTCTCTCTGTATCTCTGTCTCTGTTTCTGTCTGTCTCTCTGTCTCTGTCTGTCTCTCTGTCTGTCTCTCTGTATCTCTCTCTCTCTCTCTTTCTCTCTCTCTCTCTCTCTCTCTCTCTCTGTGTCAAGAAACAAACACAGGAACAAGCAAGAAACAAAACGAACACAAAAGCCCATGAACAGAGATAATGGAGCATCTTGCTCCCTCCACTGCGCTTCAACCGCAACCTATAACCGACCCATCAGAGACTGATCTGACCGCAGCTGCGACGGCAAACAACTAATGGTCGCAACGTGGGTTTTTTTTCTCACTAAGCCCTCTTGGTCAGTGCATCAATGAAGATGTACACCCCTGGATCTTTGTTCCTTATGTCCGTCGACCATCTCTGCTTCTTACTGTCTTTTCAAAACTTTTGGAAGAACATTGGTTTTTGTAGCTTAAAACGTTTGACATGATATTCATCTCCCTGTTTAGAAAGTAGCTGGCATCTATTGTTTTGTCCCAAAGGTGTGTGGACGATATTTTGACGTTGCGCGGCATCCCCATACATTGCCTAGGCGATGCTTTGTCCTTTTTTTGTCCTGTCTCCAGAATGGTCAAATTCTAAGCTAAGGATTTACCACACTTGGAAATACAAGCAAAACTAAGGATTTAGGAATGACACTGGTATAGAGTATGAATGATCTATGAAATTGTTTGGCATTCAAAGACAATGGCCGGGGGGAATGCTTCATTTTGTCTTGAATGTGGATATTCTTTTTTAAAACAAAGGATTTAGGGACATAGCAATACGAACGAAACTAAATGTATAGGGATATGGACACACTTGTCAACAAAACTACGCTTTTAGGGGACATCGCAATACAAAGTAGTTTTAGAATATAGCAATACAAACAAACTCGGATTTAGGGACAAAGCAATACACACAGAACTAGGGGACATAGCGATACAAACAAAACTCAGAATTTAGGGACATAGCGATACAAACAAAGCTCAGGATTTAGGGACATAGTGATACAAGCAAAGCTCAGGATTTAGGGACATAGCGATACAAACAAAGCTCAGGATTTAGGGACATAGCGATACAAACAAAGCTCAGGATTTAGGGACATAGCGATACAAACAAAGCTCAGGATTTAGGGACATAGCGATACAAACAAAGCTCAGGATTTAGGGACATAGTGATACAAACAAAGCTCAGGATTTAGGGACATAGTGATATAAGCAAAACTCAGGATTTAGGGACATGGCAATGCAAGCAAAACTACAGATTCAGGGACATGGCACTGCAAAAACACTTCAGGATTTAGGGAGAAGACAATATAAACAAAACTTAGAATTTATGGACATGGCAACACAAAATCCCTGAAAATTCAGGGACATGGCAATACAAAAACAAACAAAGAAAAGAAAGCTAGGGACATTGGGCCACAGCAATACAAACAAAAATGAGAACATAAGGACAAGACAATACATGTGTGAGTGAGTGAGTGAGTGAGTGAGAGTGTGTGTGTGGGTGTGCGAAGAGAGAGAGAGAGAGAGAGAGAGAGAGAGAGAGAGAGAGAGAGAGAGAGAGAGAGAGAGAGAGAGAGAGAGAGAGAGAGAGAGAGAGAGTTGCTCTGTCTCTCTGCCTTTACACATTTCTGTCTGTACGTTTCTGTCTCTTCCTCTTTGACTGTCTGACCATCTGTCTGTCTGTCTGCATGTCTGTCTATCTGTCTGTCTATCTCTCTGACTATCTGTCTGTCTTTCTCTCCCCACCCCCATCTCTCTCTCTCTCTCCCCCACCTCCATCTCTCTCTCCCCACCCCCTCTCTCCCTCCATCCCTCCTCTCTCTCTCTGTGCTATTCGTTATTCAGTGATGGAGAACGGGTCTGAAAAGAGAAGGGTCACGGCATGGCGACATTAAAAGCTGCCGTCTCCCATCTGCCTGTGGCCACTATCGCCAATATAGCCAGGTTAAACGTTGGGCTGCTGTTTTCCTTAGGCTGAAATCGATGTCTTCTGTTAGGGCCTTAACCTCTACCTCCCACCCCCCTAAACACGCGCTCAGAAACAGACAGATAGACAGACAGAAACGCACACACACAAACATACAGAAACACACACAGGTTCACACAAACATACGGACACACACACACACACATACTGATGCCTTCACCCCCTTCCCTCCCCCCCTCCCTAGTCTAATACCACAAGTTGTGAAGGGACCTAAATTGAAATCAAACACACACACACATCACACACACACATGCGCACGACACACGCACGCACGCACGCACACAAACACATACAATCACAAAACACACCACACACACACACACACAAACACACACACACAAACACACACACACACACACAAACACAACACACACACAACATGCAACACACTCCCCACCCCCACCCACACCCCCACACACACACATACTGGCACAGACTGTCCGGGGTATGGAGGGAGGAGGGTGGGTGGGGGTAGATACAGGGATATACCATTAGTATTTATGATTTGATGCCAGACAAGGGGAGTGTGAGACGCTAAGCACATGTGCAGGATGTGTCCATGTTATTGTGTAACACTGCTAGGTCTGGCCCGGTCATGAATGAAATAAACACCAACCCAGGATATGTTGGGTTGGTTTTTTTAGCTCCTTGACTTGACCTGAGAAATAAGACTGGTAGCAAGGATGTGTTCTTGTTTATCATCTCTCTAACTTTATGTATGCCTTTGTCTCTGTCTGTCTCTTCTCTCTTTCTCTGTATGTCTGTCTCTGTCTTTCTGTCTCTCTGTCTTTTCGTATCTTTCTGTCTGTCTCTCTATCTCTATCTATGTCATTTTTTCTCTCTTTCTCTGTCTCTGTTTGTCTGTCTCTGTCTATCTTTATGTCTTTCTCTGTATCTCTGTCTGTCTGTGAGACTCTCTCTCTCTCTCTGTCTATGTCTTTTCTTCTCTCTTTCTCTGTATCTGTCTCTATCTGTCTCTCTGTCTGTCTCTCTGTCTCTGTCTGTCTCTGATTCTGTCTGTCTCTGTCTGTCTGTCTGTCACTCTGTCTTTCACACCCTCCTCTATCTCTCGCTCTCTATCTTTCACTCCCTCCTTTATCTCTCTCTCTTTCTCTCTCTCTCTTTTGCTCCATCCTCTCTCTCTCTCTCTCTCTCTCTCTCTCTCTCTCTCTCTCTCTCTCTCAGAATTTTGAGTCTAAACTGTAAATTATACTTGCATTTATAGACTTTGAGAAGGCTTTCGACTCTGTATCTGTCTGTCTGTCTCTGCCTTTGTCTGTCTGTCTCTGCCTTTCTCTGCCTCTCTCTGTCTCTGTCTGTCTCTTTTACTCCCTCCCCCCTCTCTCTCTCTTCCCTCCTCTCTCTCTCTCTCTCTCTCTCTCTCTCTCTCTCTCTGTCTCCCTCTCTCTCTCTCCCCTCCTCTCTCTCTCTGTACTATTCGTTATTCAGTGATGGAGAACGGGTCTGAAAAGAGAAGGGTCACGGCATGGCGACATTAAAAGCTTCCGTCTCCCATCTGCCTGTGGCCACTATCGCCAATATAGCCAGGTTAAACGTTGGGCTGCTGTTTTCCTTAGGCTGAAATCGATGAAATGCGTGCGTGCGCGCGTGCACTCACGCAAAAACACAGGAAAACAGTATAACACATATACGAACACACAAACATACAGAAACACACACACACACTCAAAGCACACAGTCAACGCAATGCATCCACACACATACAACGCAACACAATAAAACACGCATGCACACATACACACACACTTATACACACACAGCACACACACACACAAAAGACATTACACACACACATAGAAAGAGAGAGAGAGTGAGAAAGAGAGAGAGAACACAAGACAACACAAGACAACACAAGACAACACAACACACACAGAAGGAGAGAGAGAACACAACAAAACACAACACACACACACAACACACACACACACATGCACACACACACACACACACACACACACACACACACACACACACACACACACACACACCTTCTGGCACAGTTTGTCTGTGGTAGGGGGCGGAAGGGGGGGGGTGGTGAGAGATTGTGACAGGAATATACCATTAGTATTTTTGATTTGATGCCAAACAAGGGGAGTGTGAGACGCTATGCAAGCGTGCAGGATGTTTCCATGTTATTGTGAAACACTGCTAGGTCTGGCCCGGTCATGAATGAAATAAACACCAACCCAGGACATGTTGGGTTGGTTTTTTTAGCTCCTTGACTTGACCTGAGAAATAAGACTGGTAGCAAGGATGCGTTCTTGTATGACATCCCTCTAACTATGTCTGTCTGTGTGTCTCTCTCTATCTCTCTGTGTCGTTATATTCTCTCTTTCTCTGTCTCTGTCTCTGTCTGTCCTTGTCTGTCTGTCTGTCTCTGTCTCTCTGTCATTTCTTCTCAGTCTCTGTCTGTCTTTGTCTGTCTGTCTGTCTCTGTCTCTGTCTGTCTTTGTCTGTCTGTCTGTCTCTGTCTCTCTGTCATTTCTTCTCTGTCTCTGTCAGTCTGTCTGTTTGTGAGACTCTCTCTGGGTCTTTTCTTCTCTCGTTCTCTGTGTATATTATGTCTGTCTGTCTGTCTTTCTGTCTGTCTGCCTGTCTGTCTGTCTGTCTGTCTGTCTTTTTTTCTTTCTTCTTCTTCTTCTTCTTCTTCTTCTTCTTCTTTCTTCTTCTTCTTCTTCTTCTTCTTCTTCTTCTTCTTCTTCTTCTTCTTCTTCTTCTTCTTCTACAGTGACATAGTAAATAACGTTCAGTCCTGCTTTTAAAAAAGGAATCTTATTCTGTGCTGTTCGAAGAAGAAAAATCATTGCAGAACTCATGTAAACTGAGTAATACATATCAATGCCTTCCGTGTAAAAGAAGACTTGTGTCAAGTATGTATTTTTGCTTTAATTTGAATAATTTGGGGGGTACAGATTCGTTATATATATACACATCCACTGTGACCCCATCTCTCACTTTATTTTTAATTGTGTCCCAAGGCTGATGTCTATATAACCTTTTTATTTCCATTTTCATCTATCGCTATCTATCTATCTATCTATCTATCTATCTATCTATCTATCTATCTATCTATCTATCTATCTATCTATCTATCTATCTATCTATTTATCTATCTATCTATCTATCTATCTGTCTGTCTATCTATCTATCTATCTATCTATCTATCTATCAATCTATCTTTCTTTCTTTCTTCCTATATATCTATTTATCTCTCAAAGAATTAGAAATTCAAATTGTTTTGCCAACTGTGAAAGTTTTCTGCAAATTGTATGCATGTATGTATGTATGTATGTATGTGTGTATGTATGTATGTATGTATGTGTGTATGTATGTATAAAAATGTCACCCTTGTTTATGGACACTATGAGTCCGAGCAATAAACTATTTTGTTATTATCATTGTCATTCTCTCTCGCTCTTTATTTCTATCTCCATCCCTCCCTTCCTCTTTATCCCCTCTCTCTCTCTCTCCCTCTCTCTCTCTCTATCTCTCTCTCTCTCTCTCCTCCTCTCTCTCTCTCTCTCTCCTCTCTCTCTCTCTCTCTCTCTCTCTCTCTCTCTCTCTCTCTCTCTCTCTCTCTCTCTCTCTTACCCCCGTTCTCTCTCTCTCTCTCTCTCTCTCTCTCTCTCTGTCTCTCTCTCTCTCTCCTCTCTCTCTCTCTCTCTCTCTCTCTCTCTCTCTCTCTCGCGGACACATATATTTGCACACTAATCGTATGATCGGATTTTGGCGTCTGTGTGTACTGCACAGAAGCATCAGTCATTGGGCTATGCCCCACTGATGCATGGCCAGAGCACACGCAAAGCACCTACCCCTCATCATCCGATGTCCGGCCTTCTTCCGCACGCATCCATAAACATAGGGATAAATCTCAGAAAACACATGGGAAAGTAAGGGGATGGGGAAGGGATGGGAAGGGGGGGGGGGGAGGACGAAGAACCAAAAACAAACAAGCAAACAAACAAACAAATGAAAATGTAGAAATCACCAGCCGGACACAAACACGTAAAATGAACCCCCTATTCTCTAGAGAAAAAGCGTATTCATCACTGTCTGTGTCTGCCTGCCTGTCTGTCTGTCTGTCTGTCTGTCTCTGTCTATAGTTATATAAACGTCTGTCTCTCTTGATTTGTCTCTGTTACTATTTCTCTATCTCTCTGTCTCTGTCTTTCTGTCTGTCTGATTGTCTCTCTCTGTCTATGTCTCTCTCTGTCTGTGTGTATGTGTGTGTGTGTGTGTGTGTTCTGTCTCTATCTATCTATCTATCTATCTATCTATCTATCTATCTATCTATCTATCTATCTATCTACCTAACTTCCTACCTACTTATCTATCTATCTATCTATCCATCTATATCTATCTTTCTCTCTCTTCTCTCTCTCATCTCTCTCTCTTCTCTCTCTCTCTCTCTCTATCTCTCTATCTAGCTATCTATCGATGTTGAGAGAGAGAATATAATTATAGACATGATCACCTTACACATTCCACGCAGTTACCTTAACTTTGGACACAAAAGGGTTGCAAATGCAAAATTCTAACCATTGGTGAACGAACCTCTGAGTTATGGCGGAGGAACGGAAAATAGGCTGGAAGAATGTCACTTGTGATTATAAGAGTTTATACAGTACTTATTTTAAATATTCTGTGTTATGGAAAGCTGAAGAAAATATGAAGAAATTCTTATCTGAAAGATACTTATTTGATTAACCCGCCTAGTATAAGGGTGAATATCATGATAATGTTAATAATGATCAAGACTCGGATATTTAAACCTGACTGCGTTTATAGTCGTGCGTATTAAAGAAGCAAAAAGGTTAAGGTGTTCTCATTATCTATGTGGTCGCTGGGGAGCGAAGCATCAGAGACTTCAGCTTCTCCAGGGTCCAGCATAAAGAGGGTGGGCGTCCATCTCCTCTCCCTCGTTGCTTTACCTTCCCTGAACCTAAAGAGGGAAGCTATCCATTAACAGCTTGGTGAACTGGAGGACTGTACTAAAGCCAAGGCGCACAAACGGTCACCCATCCACTTGGTAACCACGCTCAATGCTGCTCAACCTCAGCTTGGGGAAAGCGAGTGCTCTGACCACTGAGCATTCCCGTGTCTCAAAAGGTAGCAATAGTGATTAAACATTTCTTTTTTTTTCGGTAATCATATAAACACTTTTTCCAGAGATTTTCACCATAGTTCTTCACTTGATTGAATTGTATTTATTGATTGGAGGTGACGGTGTTGTTTTCTTGTTATAAAAACAAAACTTGGCAAAAAGCCAATACATAAAACACAATCATCAGGTATAGAAACAATCTCAAACAGGTTAGCATTGCATTAAGGAGGCTTGAGCATATGGACGGGTTGACAACTTTGTTGTTCGCTAACCAGAAAGCACGCGTCACATAAGGCATCTTCTATACTGATATCCAACAACATTAAGAGGCTGAAGATAAAACGAAGGCTCATCACATCAAGCACCATCTTCTATCAACTGACCCCAAACTCGGCACAACTACAGCACTTTCCTTTCAGAACAAAAGCATGGCCATCCGCGAGTACCACATCAAGTCATTAGCCCACCATTTCAACAGAGCAGTCACACAGATAGCAAAGGAATTATGATCAGAAGGAATATCGACGAAACCAGTGACTGATAACCCCACATACTCATCACTCTGGACCTCTTCGACAGAAGGATGGGTGGAGGGGGGGGAAGGGGGGCAGGAAGAGGAGAGAGGGGGTGGGGGTGGGGAGGTTAAGGCGTCAGATTGATGCGGCTGGTGACTACGTGCTGGCGCTGCTGATGTTAGCGGGGAGATAAGCCCGTGACTGCCGCTTCCTCCCGGAGATGGATCATCTGGCGGACTGGTGCAGGGCTGGAGGGGACGAAGAGTGGCCGAGTGGGTCCTGCTGGCTGGTCTCTGTTATGTGGGATTTAAAGCAGGTTTGGGGGAGAAAGCTTCTTTCGTTTAGATGCCACGAGGTTCTAAGAGAGAGAGAGAGGGGGGGGGGGGGGGGGGGGAGAGGGAGAGGGAGGGAGAGAGAGATATCTGAGGTCCTGCGTGTAGTTGTGAGATATTCTGGGTCACTTTTAGGATATTCAGTAGGTGAACACCCGACACACCACCACCACCACCACAACAACAACAACAAGAACAACAACAACACACACAGACATACAGACACAGCCACAGCCACACACGAGTATAAAAAGTGACATGAAAGCAGGCATTCGGATAATGAGGATACAACGTATACAACATTCTGCCGCTCGACTAGTCCTCAGAAAGAAAAAATCTGAGCACATTACTCCTCTCTTGCGATATCTCCACTGGTTGCCTGTGTCACAGAGAGTAAACTACAAGATCAGTACCCTTTGTTACAAATGCCTCCACAAAACAGCACCTTGCTACCTCTGTGAATGTCTTCACCTGTACACTCCTCGTTCCCTCCGCTCTGCTGCAGATACCTTGTGCTTAAGAATACCTAGATTCAACCAGTCCACCGTTGGCCGTCGCTCTTTCTCTGTTTCTGGTCTATCAATCTGGGATGGCCTCCCTCTCTCCCTTCGTCAAAAGCCTTCTTATGAAGCTTTTAAATCCGGCCTCAAGACTCATTTATTTCAAACCTAAGATTATCCCCTCTTGTTCTATCTCATTCTTGTCCCTGCTCTCAACAGCCAAAACCCCATCACCCTGCCGAAGTGTATAACCGTTATGTGGGTGCGTGTGTGTGCGTGTTGCGTGTGTGTTTATACATTTGAATTTGGAAAAAAACCCTATTAATTGTAACTGGCTGCATGTGAATGAGTGGGATGAACGAAAGCGCTTTGATTTGTTGTTTTTCAAGATATAGCGCTATGTAAATTCCATGTAATATTATTGTTATTATTACTATTATTATCGTTATTGTTGCTGTTGTTATAATAATGATGATGATAATGATAACAACAACAACAACAACAACAACAATAATAATAATAATAATAATAATAATATAATAATAATATAAGAAGAAGAAGAAGAAAAGAAGAAGAAGAAGAAGAAGAAGAAGAAGAATAGTATTAGCACACCACAGTTTGAAACAATATTTTACTGTTTGCCAAATCGTGCACGCTTTATTTTTTTTACCGATCATCCTTTCCATTAAAAAAAACAACAACCAACAAACAAACAAAAGAAGAAAAAAAAAACCACGCTGGCTCCGTCTACAAACTCTGTAGTATCCGCATGATCTGCATCTTTTAATGATGTGCTTCTTGTTTACAGAATAAAGTGTTATCGGTTTTTTAAATGTTCACGATGACCAAAAACAAAACACAGGATGTGTGCACAGGCTGAAACAGAAAGTGCTATGGTAGACCGCATGTATTTTGAGGATACTGTCTTTCTCTCTGAGTCTATCTCTATGTTTCTCTGTCTCTCTTTTCCCAGTATCTCTCTTTCTCTTTATCCTCTCTCTCTTTCTCTCTCTCTCTCTCTCTCTCTGTCTCTCTCTCTCTGTTTCTCTCTCTTCTCTCTCTCTCTCTCTCTCCTCTCTCTCTCTCTTCTCTCTCTCTCTCTCCTCTCTCTTCTCTCCTTCGGATGAGACTATAAACCGAAGTCCCTTTGCAAACGTACGCAAAAAATCTTGCGCACACGTTAAATCCTGTTCCGCTTTTCGAAAGAGTAGGCCATTGTGTGCCGGTGGGAACGGATGACAGAATTTACAAAACTGCATACACACGGGGACTAGATGTAAAAAAAAGCACGTGAGTTCTTATTCCATTATCTTTGATATGAAAAATAAAATACATATAAATAAATAACATAAATCTCTCTTCGATTCAAGGATGGTTAATTATCTTAAAATAAGAAACAAAAATTATTTGTCTGACAAAATTTATACCTGCTGCTACTTCTCGTTCTTTGAGAGGTATGGTGGACATGATGTCGATGCAAAAACACTCAACCCTGTTGCTTTTGTTCCTTGTCGTAGATTTTCTTGTTCTTCTTCTTCTTGTTCTTTTAAATTTTGTTTTATCGGGGCAGTATTCTGAAAACAGTTGGAAGCCAGAGAGAGAGAGAGAGAGAGAGACGCTTTTGACGCTTTGACGCTTTGACCAATTTATTGTCATTGCCCAAAGTGGCCTATTGACAAGGGGGGTTATACACGACTTTCTTTTGTAAATACAAATAAATACAAGAAAAATCACATGATGCATTTAACGTAATGAAAACCAAAAAACCAAAAATGAGCTCTTATGAACGGATACGACTTTAAGCTCTGACGTAAACATTTTGTAAAAATAAAATACATATAAATACGTAAACATAATTACGTAAACATTTTTTTCATTTTGAGAGAGAGAGAGAGAGAGAGAGAGAGAGAGCAATAACCTAGTGTGTTTTCAAGCACAACAAAATTATGGTAATGGACCGTGCATTCATGAATGAAACAATGAATATATGCATGACCTGTAGAGCACATACAACAAGAAAGAACAAAACATCTTTGCACCCAGAGGCATAGGAGATGGAAGAATTGAATAGGATAGTGTGATGAGAACAAGGTATGTAGCAGTATAGTATTGTGAACTACACACGTACACTACACTACACTACACTGCACTACACTACACTACACTACGCTATACTACACTACACTACACTACACTACGCTATACTACACTACACTACACTACGCTACGCTATACTACACTACACTACACTACACTACGCTATACTACACTACACTACACTACGCTACGCTATACTACACTACACTACACTACGCTACGCTATACTACACTACACTACACTACACTACGCTATATACTACACTACACTACGCTACGCTATACTACACTACACTACACTACAACTGCACTGCGCTGCGCTGCACTGCACTGCACTTCACTGCACTGCATTGCACTGCACTGCACTGCACTACAACTACAATACGCTACACTACACTACACTCCACTCCACTACAACTGCACTGCGTTGTGCTGCGCTACGTTGCGCTGCGCTGCACTACACTAAATACATACACACTACACTACACACACACACACACACACACACACACGAACGCACGCACGCACGCACACAGAGAGAGAGAGACAGAGAGAGAGAGAGAGAGAGAGAAGAGAAGAGAGAGGAGAGAGAGGAGAGAGAGAGAGAGAGGAGAGAGAGAGAGAGGGCACACACATCCCCACACCCTCACCCCTTCTCACACACGCACACATCCCTACACCCACACATCCCCCACACCCACACACAAACACTCAAACACACCCTCCCACCCACACCCTACTCCCCTACCCTCCCTACCACCCTCTCACCCCCTCACCCCCTCACCCCCACACCCCTACCTCCATAATAACACATACGCATACATTCAAAACCCCCACTAGGCTATATGTATATGGGTTTCCTAGGCCCCAGTCACTCTCTTCAGAATGTCCCTCCATTCCCAGCACACAGGCACACTGTAGTAAACATCACGAGATGTGTCCCTTGCACTGAATAGCAAGTGTATCGGATGTCCAGTTCGCCCGTTCATTTGCACAATATTTCGTCTAAGTAGCAGACGCACGCGACCCAGTACTCAAGAACTAAAAAACCCCAATCTTTATTTTTCTTTTCCCAGCAAAGGATACCCCCTTTCAGCTAGTCTTGTTTTAGTAAGTCCAAATATAGAAAGAACAATAACAAAAAATGGGAATAATATGTAATAGTTTTGTTACTGCGTTGGTCTGATGTAGGATGTGATGTTGTTTAAGTGAGTGTGCGGTATGACATATACCTGATACTATGCAATGTGATGTGAAGTATACAATAGTGATGATTATGATGTTTGATGTAATGTTCCGTGATATACACAAGCTATACAAGAACGTAGCCAAATAGAAGAGAAGAAGAAAGAGAAGAATGAAGAAGACAAAAAAAAAGAATAAAGAAGACAAGAGAAGAGAAGAGAGGAGAAAGAAGAGAGACGAACTGAAGAAAAGAGATCAGGAGAAACAAGACAAGATGAGAAGAGAAGAGAAGATAGGAGAGGAGAGAAGAGGAGAAAAGAGGACAGAAGAAGCGACAACAAAGAAGAGAGAGAGAAGATAGGAGAGGAGAGGAGAAAGAAGGGAAGCGACTGAAGAAAAGAGAAAAGGAGAAACCAGACAAGAAGAGAAGAAAAGAGAAGGTAAGAGAGGAGAGAATAGGACAGCAGAGGACAGAAGAAGCGACAAAAGAGAATAGAAGAGAAGAAAAAAGAAGAGAAGAGAAGAGAGGAGAGGAGAGGAGGAGGAGAGAAGAGAGAGAGGAGAGGAGAGGAGAGGAGAGGAGAGAAGAGAGGAGAGGAGAGGAGAGGAGAGGAGAGAAGAAGCGACAGAAGAGAAGAGAACACAGAACAGAACAGAACAGAAATAGAAACAGAAACATAACAGAAATGGGGAAGAAGAGAACAGAGCAGAACAGAACAAAAACAGAACACAATATATTAACACAAAACAGGACAGGACAGGGATAGGGCAAAGCAGAGAAACAACAGAAAAGAAAAAAAACCCACAGAACAGATTTCGATAATAAAAGAGAATAGAATGGGTCAGAAAAAAACAACCTACAACAGAATCCCCCCCCCCCCCCCCCCCCCCCCCCCGTCTCCTCCCCTCTCAATACTTTAAAAGATTGCTCAAGACCCAAGAAATGTAGAAAGCTATGATATGATTATCTCAGCACATTTGGCTGGCTCAAGATATCACGTAAATGGAAACGATGGGGGGAGAGGAGAGAGAGAGAGAGAGAGAGAGAGAGAGAGAGAGAGAGAGAGAGAAGAGAGAGAGAGAGAGAGAGAGAGAGAGAGAGAGAAGAGAGGAGGAGAGAGAGAGAGAGAGAGAGAAGGGGGAGGGGAGGAATCCTAAAGAATGGAAAAAGGAAAGCTATGACTGTGGTGGATGCTATGAGCTCCAAACTACCTGATTGGCATTCTGTCCACATCTGAGTAAGGAGCCAGATTTCTATATCATCTCTGGAGGGTCAGAGTTTCCTGACAAGATGAAAAAGACTTTCACACAAAAAATAAAGGACATGTTGGAATATTGCATGTAAAAGATAATGACCCAAGTCTATACATAAATAAAAGATTTCAGGAGTGAAAGAAAACTGGAGATCCAACAGAAAAGAGGGGGAGAGGAGAGAGAGAGAGAGAGAGAGAGAGAGAGGGGAGTGAGAGAGAGAGAGAGAGGGAGGGAGAGAGAAGAGAGAGAAGAGAGAGAGGAGGAGAGAGAGAGAGAGAGAGAGAGAGAGAGAGAGAGAGAGAGAGAGAAGAGAAGAAAGAAACAGAGAAATAGAGAAACAGAGACAGACACACAGATACGGAAAGATGTATAGAAACATGCAGATAGGCAGACATACAGATAGATAGGCAGGCAGGCAGACAGACAGACAGAGGGACGGACGAACAAACAAGGGCTTTGAAAAATATATACAACAAAAGTACACCAAAAGCCAAACCAAACAGAACTAAGGGAAGCTGTAGAACTGAAGATGGATATATCGATTTTGATACAATCCCCGTGTCTTGGCTTTTGTCATTCATTCCTTTTAGCTGTTCCGTGATTTCATTTTCACATGTTAAATTTTCCTCTTAAAATGTTGTAAGATTTGTTTACTGTTGTTCTTTATTGTGGATACAGATGGAGCTTCTTACTTTGTTTATCATTCTCCATGAAAACTGATTCATATTTGTTTGAGCTAAAAGCTGCAAGTAATACAATCTCAAGATTGTTCCCTTTAGTACGTTTTTTGACTTGATGCCACTAATTTATAATGTAAATGCTTTTCTTTGGTACTGTCATCTTCTTTCATACTAGTATGAACAAATACCTGTCTTTTTTCGAACAATTTGCAAGTGTACGGGTGTGTTATATGCCTTTACATAAACTTCATTTTGGGCGAGCCTACAAGAGGAAAGGAGTGGAGTTAAGGAATGTTGTGAAAGCTGTTAAGGTATTGGAAGTAAAATATGCAATCAGAGGTGAAAGACCTATTTCTTCACAGCCCTTCACGTCAAGGTGAATGCACATTGCCAAGAATAGCAGAAGGTGAAGGCTAATTTTCCAGTGTGGATGTTGCTTTGTGACACTGGTTTCATGCAGCTTCAAGTGCTTCCTTCGTCAGTTAATGTGCGTCATCCACAAATTGTATTGCTAATGCTGGTATTCCAATAATTGAGGAAAAACACTGGCATCTGTGTTTTATTCAAGGGTCTAGTATTATGTCATCCAGTAATTGCAAACAATTGATAACTAGCAACACAACGCTGGCGTTTGTTGGATACTGTAATAGCAACTTGCATTTTGGAGACCAAAAGCTATAAAGATAAAACAAATGATATCCATTTTTCATGTTTAAAGTATTTATCAAAGTCTGTATATACTGATACATTACATTTTCCCTAGATTCTATAAGAGAACCACAGGGGAAAATATCTGAAGTCTTAACATAAACACCATCACATCATAACAACCCCCATTTCCTTTCAAACAAAACCAGGAACGACACCACGGGGACTTGACTTCACATCTTCTTTTCTTCCTCCATTACCCGCAGATCCCAAACAGCTGGCTTAGATAACTCCAGATGGCATCAGACATCGTGAAGACATTACTGCCAGATCGCCCTCCCACCCCACCCCACCCCCCTAACCCTCCCCTCTGCTGCCTGTGCTACAACACTGACGGGAGGAGAGAGAGAGGGAGGAAGGAGTGCAGTGGGCAGATGGACAGCTGTGACTGTGCTGGTCACTGTACTACGTGCTGCGCTGCAGTACTGACGCCACAGAACGAACGACAACGAAAGAAGAACGAAAGAAAGAAAGAAGAAAGAAAGAACGAATGAAGAAAGAAAGAAAGAAAGAACGAACGAAAGAAAGAAAGAAAGAAAGAAAGAACGAAAAAGAAAGAAAGAAAAAAGAAAGAACAAGAAGAAAAAGAAAAAAGAAACGAAAGAAAGAAAAGAAAGAAAAGAAAGAAAGAAAAAAAAGAACGAAAAAAGAAAGAAAGAAAAGAAAGAACGAGAAAGAAAGAAAGAAAACGAAAACGAAAACGAAAGAAGAAGAGAAAAGAAAGAAAGAAAGAAAAGAAAAAAAGAAAAGAAAAGAAAGAAAGAAACGAAAGAAAGAAAGAAAAAGCGAAAAGAAAGAGAAAGAAAGAAAGAAAGAACGAAAGAAGAAAGAAAGAAAGAAAGAAAGAACGAAAAAGAAAGAACGAAAGAAGAAGAAAAGAAAAAGAAAGAAGAAAGAAAGAAGAAGAAAACGAAAGAAAGAAAGAACGAAAGAAAAAGAAGAAAGAAAGAAAGAAAGAAAGAAAGAAAAAGAAAGAAAAAAGAACGAAGAAGAAAGAAAGAAAGAAAGAAAGAAAGAAAAGAAAGAAAGAAAGAAGAAAGAAAGAAAGAAAGAAGAGAAAGAAAGAACGAAGAAAGAAAGAAAGAAAGAAAACGAAAGAACGAAAGAAAGAACGAAGAAAGAAAGAAAGAAAGAAAGAAAGAAAGAAAAAACGAAGAAGAGAAGAAAGAAAACGAAAGAAGAAGAAAGAAGAACGAAAGAAAGAAAGAAGAAAGAAAGAAAGAACGAAAGAAAGAAAAGAACGAAAGAAAGAAAGAAAGAAAGAAAGAAGAAAGAAAGAACGAACGAAAGAAAGAAAGAAAGAAAAACGAGAACGAAGAAAGAAATAAGAAAGAAAGAAAGAAAGAACAAAATAAGAAAGAAGAAAGAAAGAAAAGCGAAAGAAAGAAAGAGAACGAAGAAAAAAGAAGGAAAGAAAGAAAGAAAAGAAAGAAAAAAAGAAAAAAGAATAAAGAACAAAAGAAAGAAGAAAGAAAAAAACAAAAGAACGAAAGAAAGAACAAAAGAAAGAAAGAAAGAAAGAAAGAAAGAACGAACGAAAGAAAGAAAGAAGGGATCTGCCGATGCCCCATTTCTTGTCCTGCTTCCTGCCTGCCTGCCTGCCTGCTGCAGGATGGATGCACAGCCTGAAGTGGAACAGTGGCTGCAGCATAATTATGGTCTCTGATGACTGTAGCTGATCTCTTCAAGTCCACCACAGAGATTCCTTTTGAGATTAAAAAAGAGTCCCGAGATTCGAAACTTCAGGGAACTTTATTGTTCTGAAGCTAACAAGAAAGTCTTAGTTGTAAAGAAAACCAAACATAGATATTTAATGTATAGGACTACAACTGAAAGGTGGAGTGGTATATAGTAGTTGCATCGTATTGTCTCTGATGTATTTGATTTCTTCAATTAATAATAATAATAATAATAATAATAATAATAATAATAATAATAATAATAATAATAATAATAATAATGTATGGAACTTATATAGCGCTGAATCTTGTAAAGCAACAAATCAAAGCGCTCAATTCCACCACTATGGAGATTCATTTGGGAATTAAAACCGAGACACGAGATTTGGAACTTAGGCGTACTTTGTTGTGCTGAAATGAGAAAATCTGAGTCGTAAAGTAAACCAAGTATGCCACAGTAAAGTACACGACTAAAACTGAAAGATGAAGTGATTTAAGCTGACCTAGAAATAGGATCAAACTATAAACTACTTTATCTAGCAGTTAGAATTGCCCGAACACTCAGACTTAAACCACAACTTTGTTTTGTCTTGTCACAAAATTACAAGCCGCTGCATTTGGAACTCATTTCCGAGCATCCACACATCTGCATACGCCCTCTTTGCATTTGAAGACATAATTATTATTTCAGTGCATTTTCACACACACACACACACACACACACACACACACACACACACACACACACACACACACACACACACACACACACCACACACACACACCACACCACAACACACACACAGATGAGACTATAAACCGTGATCCCGTGTGCAAACGCACACAGAACATTTAACGCACACCTTAGAAACCCGTTTTGCTTTTCGGATGAGTAGGCGATAGTTTACCGGTGGGAACGGATGACAAAATTTGCAAACTGCATACACACGGGGACTGGATGTAAAAAAACCTCACACGAGTGCTTATTCAATCATCCTCCATAAAAACAAAATAAATAAGACTAAAAAGTAATACAAAAACACAAAAAACACGAACGCACGCACGCACGCGCGCACACACGCACACGCACACACACACGCACACACACCACACCACACACACACACACCACACACACACACACACACACACACACAGTCACCAATGATAAATCACATTCTCCTCCTCCACGACCTCTGAGGTTGTATACAACCATCTGGCCATCTGTCCAGACCCCACTGACAGGAGAGATAGACTGTGAGAGGGGGCAGATAACCAACCCCATCTAACTGTCCCCTTCCCGCCCCCCCCCCCCCCCCCCCCCCCCCCCCCCCTCGCCCCCCCGCTCCCTCTCCTCCCCAGTGATGGCAAGCAGACTACAAGTCAGTGGACAGACTGCTGTGACTGCTGACGACTTGCTGGCAATGTTGCTACTTGCTGCTGCTGCCTCTGCTGCTGCTGCTGCTGCTGATGATGATGATGATGATTCTGCTACTGCTGCTGCTGCTGCTGCTGCTGCTACTGATGGTGATGATGATGATGATGATGATGGTGATGATGCTACTGCTGCTGCTTCTCATGGTGATGATGATGATGATGATGCTTCTGCGACTGCTGCTGCTGCTTCTAATAGTGATGATGATGATGGTTCTAATGCTGCTGCTGCTGCTGCTGCTGCTGCTGCTGCTGCTGCTGATATGATGATGATGCTTCTGCTGCTGCTACTACTGGTGAGGATGATGATGATGATGACAACGATGATGGTGACGATGATGATGACGGTGATGATGATGACGACGATAATGCTGATGCTGCTGATGATGGAAGGAAGCAGACAGATCAGACTGTCCTGACTGCCGACAGTTAGCATCTGGAGGGATCAGTGTCGAACTTAAAGAGGAAACGTGGCTAGACCCACACGGCCTTTGACGTGTCTTATCTCTTTTTTTCCATTTTCAGGGGACTTGTGAGTAAAGAAGGATGATCAGGCAGAGATAGAAGAGAGAGGGAGGAAGAGATGGGAGGCGAGAGGGGGAGAAAGGAGGAGGAAGAGGGGAGGAAGAGAGGGAGGGAGATAGGAGGGGAGAGGGAGAGAGAGGAGGGAGAGAGGAGGAGGAGACGGAGGAAGAAGAGAGAGAAGGAGGAGAGAGGGAGGAAAGAAGGAGGAGAGAGGGAGGAAGAGAGGGAGGAAGAGAAAGAGGGAGAGAGGAGAGGGAAAGAGAGGAGAGAGAGAGGGAGGAGGACAAGGAGGGGGGAGAGGGAGGAAGAGAGGGAGGAGAGAGGGAGGAAGAGGGGGAGGAAGAGAGGAAGAGAGGGAAGAAGGAGGAGGAGGAAGAGGGAGGAAGAGAGGGAGGAAGAAAAGGAGGGAGAGAGGGAGGACAGGAGGGAGGAAGAGAGGGAGGAAGAGAAGGAGGGAGAGAGGAGGGAGAAAGCAGGAGGCAGAGAGGGAGGCATAAATAAAAAAGAGATGAAGAGAGAGAGACGGAGGGGCATAATTATGGGGAACAGACGTGGAAAAAAAATCGACGAACCGACACAGAGAGGAAGGAAGGTAGGGAAAGAGAGAAAGGATTGGAGACATGAAGACATAGAGGGATATATGAATATGTTTGGATTGTTGATATCTTTTGTCATTCTTTTATTTCTTTTACTTCGAGGATAATGGAAGAAGCACTACATGCAAGGGTGGTGTGTTATGGATAATGTTGCTGTCAATATGGTCTGGGTGCAAAAAAACTGGACGTGCCAGTGTGCATAGACTAAGAGAGAGAGAGGGGGAAGCAGAGAGAGAGAGAGAGGGGAGGGGGAGGGAGAGGAGAGGAGAGAGAGAGAGAGAGAGAGAGAGAGAGAGAGAGAGAGAGAGAGAGAGAGAGAGAGAAAAGAGAGAGAGAGAGAGAAGAGAGAGAGAGAGAGAAGAAAGAAAGAAAGAGAGAAAGAAAGAAAAGAGACAGAAAGAGAGACAGAGGGACAGAAAGAGAGCCAGAGAGAGAGAAAGAAAGGAAGAGAGAGACACAGAGTGACACAGAGAGAGAATCAGTCTATACCCTGTGTGTACGTGTGTTTGTTTATGCATGCGCACACGCGCGTGCGCACGCACCGAGGTAGATACTTACTCACACGCTTGCACAAAAATGACCCCATCGGCCAAGTTTTGTTTCTTTTAAATGCAAATGGAAAATATAACATGGGGAAAAAATGGGGCAAGCGCTATAAAGCACGTGCACACCGGCACGTACAACTTTCCTGCACACCCGCCCGGCCCCCAATATTGACAACTAGCTGTCGTATCCACGATGCACCGGCCCTTGCATGCATGTGTATGTATGTAGGGCACCGTGTCTGGTTCCTCTTTTCCATGATGGATGGTGCCAGAGACCTGCAGGGACAGGGGGGGGGGGTGGTGTTCTATAGCCTGCCGTTCTGGTTTTTCTTGTTTTTGTTCTTGTTCTTGTTGTTGTTGTTGTTGTTGTTGTTCTTCTTCTTCTTCTTCTTCTTCTTCTTCTTCTTCTTCTTCTTCTTCTTCTTCTTCTTCTTCTTCTTCTTGAATATTGTTTGCTGACTTTAGTTCAGCTTTCAATACAATACAGCATCGTGTTCTTGTTCACAAAATACTTTCAAAATTTGATGTAGACTATCAACTTGTTCGTTGGCTGATTGAATCTTTAACTAACAGACCGCAGCGGGGTTTTGCCAATAAGATATCTTCATCGGTTAGATTTACCTGTACGGGTTCTCCACAGGGATGCGTTCTCTCGCCACTTCTGTACTTTCTATACACAGATGATTGCAGAAGTAGCTATGAAAATTCCTTTCTTGTAAAATTTGCCGATGACAGTGCTCTTTTGTCTCTCTTATCTGGGATCTGTCCAAAACCATGGTCCAGCCCTCACTGATTTCGTCAATTGGTGTGATGGGGCATATCTGGAGCTAAATGTTTCAAAAACTAAAGATCTTCCTATCGATTTCAGAAGATCGGGTCACACTTCTGAGCATGTGTGTGCGCGCACCTGGGCTTGTGTTTGTGTATGATAATTTTTTTAAGCTATCTTGGAATGCTTATAACAATCTGAAATGTATTTTTCTTGTGTCTTGTGAGATAATTATAGGTATCAATGTGCATGTCAGTATTGTAATTGCCCTTCATGATATTATTAAAGTGCTTTTGACTTGACTTGACTTGACTTCTTCTTCTTCTTCTTCTTCTTCTTCTTCTTCTTCTCTTCTTCTTCTTCTTCTTCTTCTTTCTTCTTCTTCTTCTTCGCTTCTTCTTCGCATTCTTCGCAATTCTTCTTCGCAATTCTTCGCAATTCTTCTTCTTCTTCGCAATTCTTCTTTTTCTTCTTCTCTTCTTCTTCTTCCTCTTCTTCTTCTTCCTCTTCTTCGCAATTCTTCTTCTTCTTCTTCTTCTTCTTCTTCTTCTTCTTCTTCTTCTTCTTCTTCTTCTTCTTCTTCTTCTTCTTCTTTTCTTCTTATTCTTTTCCTGTTGTCTTTCCAGACAGAACACAAACAGTCTGCCACTCAGTCCCCATTTACATCTATCTGTCTTTTTGCTTCAGCAAGTAAAGAAAAAAAGGATTTGCATTCCTCTTCACTGTCCCGTGGGGATGTCCAGAGGATCTGTTAGAATAAATAGCATTCTCCACTTTCTAGGATTCTCGGAATTCCTCTTTTCTATCCCTCTCTTCGTTTCTACCTGGATCCTTTTTCTTTTGTATTTTGTCTTTTTTTTTTATGGTTGTTTGTTTTTTTGGTTTTGGGGAATTTGTTTGTACTTTTTTAGGTTTCGGCAGCGCATGCGTGTGTGTATGTGTGTGGTGTGTGTATGTGTGTGTGTGTTTTGTGGGTTAGGTGTGGGATGGGGGGTGGGGGGGATGTGGGGGGGGGTGGATGGGTGGGTGCGAGGGGTGTGTGTGTGTGTGACGTAGATTGTTGTCGGTTTTAAAAACTGTGTTATTTCTTAATCTGTAATTGTTTAATAATGCATGTTGTGTAATTATAATTTTTAAATGCACTCATAATTTCTCAACCTGAGACATTAAAGTATTCTTGAGTCTTGAGTCTCTCTTTCTCTCTCCCTTTCTTTCTTTCTTTTTCTTTCTTTCTTTCTTTCTTTTTTTTCTTTCTCTCTTTCTTTCTTTCTTTCCTTCTTCCTTTCCTTCTTTCTTTCTTTTCCTTCCTTCTCTCATTCTTTCTTTCCTTCCTTTTTTTCTTTCCTTCCTCCTTTCATTTCCTTCCCTCCTTCTTTCTTTCTTTCTCGCTGGTGTGTCTCTCTTCCTGGCGCCCATTCTTCATTGTACACTGTACGCCTTTGTTCCATTGCTGTACATGAAGAAAATAAGTAAATAAAAAAAATTGATCTTTGCATATTGACGTGGCATTGTTTGTCTCTCTCTCTCTCTCTCGCTCTCTCTCCTCTCCTCTCTCTCTCTCTCTCTTCCTCTCTCTCTCTTCTTCTCTCTTTCTCTCTTTCTCTCTCTCTCTCTCCTGTTTTCTGAAAACGCTTTACCTGGATTTGCTGTTATTGTTGATA
>CM054134.1:18997731-19002731 GCA_028751875.1 Rapana venosa
TTTTATTCTGATTGTATCTCCTTTTCTTTTCGTTACTTTCTGTCCGTAAATCTTTGTTTCTTAGTCTTCTTTGTCTGTCTGTCTGTCTATCTCTGTTTCTGTCTTTCTGTCTGTCTGTCTGTCTCCCCCTTTCTCTCTCTCTCTCTCTCTCTCTCTCTCTCTCTCTCTCTCTCTCTCTCTCACTTTCTCTCTCTGTCATTAGGTGCTGCCTAAGCGTTCTAAAAAGAAGTAGAAGAAGAACAACAACAACAACAAGAACAAAACAAGAACAAGTAGGACAAAAAGAACAAGAACAAGCACATGAAGAACATGGAGTAGTAGGAGAACAACAACAACAAGAAGAACAAGAAAAAAAGCACAAGAATAGGAGGGGGAGGGGGGAGGAGGAGGAGAAAAGAAGAAGAGGAAGAAGAGGAGGAAGAAGAAGAAGAAGCTTGTGGCTGCAATCAGAGTGACGTCTAACTTGTAAATATGTAGTATTTACCGGCTCCAGCAGGAGACCGAAGCTGATGGCTATCTGAGTCGTTCGTGGCACTGTGCTCTAAATGCACAGTGATTGGGACAAGCAGGGAGAACGGGTCAAGATTGACCCAAAGGACCATCTCTAACGGTTCATCACAGCACACCGATGTTCTGCCCTAAAGACTGACCCAAAGATACTGACCCAAAGGACCATCTCTAACGGTTCATCACGGCACACTGATGTTCTGCCCTAAAGACTGACCCAAAGATACTGACCCAAAGGACCATCTGTAACGGTTCATCAGGGCACGCTGATGTTCTGCCCTAAAGACTGACCCAAAGAACCATCTCTAACGGTTCATCACGGCACACTGATGTTCTGCCCTAAAGACTGACCCAAAGAACCATCTCTAACGGTTCATCAGGGCACACCGATGTTCTGCCCTAACGATCTCCCCTGAACTGCGGATGCCGTGTTTAGTTCAGGAAGTAAGAGAGATAGTGGGTGGTATTCCTTACCAATGCATAATATCGATTTGTGTGTCCTCCTGTGGGGTTTGGCTGTTTCTGTTCCCCTTACATTCTGTATGTCTGTCTGTCTGACTGATTGTCTGTCTGTCTGACTGTCTGTCTGTCTGTCTGTCTGTCTGTCTCTCTCTATCTCTATCTCTCTCTCTTTCATGACTGCTTGTTTAATTGAATGATTGGTTGATTGATTTACCTTTTGGACTGAGGGCTGGATGACAAACAGCCACCATTGTGCTTATTCTTTTCCCTCAATAAAAAGTTCATTCAAAAATGTTAATTCATTCATTCATTCATTCTCTCTCTCTCTCTCTCTCTCTCTCTTCTCTCTCTCTCTCTCTCTCCTCCTCTCTCTCTCTTCTCTCTCTCTCTCTCTCTTCTCTGGTGCACTTGCGTCCAAAGCTGAAGACGGAACGGAATAGATAGCAACAGAAGCATACAGATAGGCAAAAACAACAACATAGTAGACAAAGAAAAAACAGGGATACAGAAAAACAATAAGCTTATGGGAAAGAAAAAAACGACACAGTTTTCACGCGTCATTGCCATTTGACATTCTAATTATTGCCACACCTACTGTACTAGCCTTCTCAACATCCAATCAAGGGACATAATCTGACGTGTTGCCACGTGCACGCTTTATTTTTTATTTTTTTTGTGGCAGGGCGTGCTGTACTAATTCACCTTCAGGTTCCAGACAGAGAAGATGTATCTACACACCCCACACTACTACTCCTTCTCCTTCTTTCTGTTTCTCATGTTAAGTCCTAAGGGTACAGACTTGTTTTCTTGAAAGCCAAACACAGTCCCTTTTTTAACTCGTTGTAACCCTTGAAACTTTTATCCCGTTTTGGGTGTTGACCTAACCAGTGTTCTTTAACTCATTCAACCCTGGCCACAAGCACTACTCGGACAAAACTGAGTAGTCTTTGCCACAATGAGCCCAAGCTTGGGCTAGGTACCCCCACGGTGTTTTTGGTGGTGCGATTGCATCTGACATTCAACAACAACAACACCACAGCAGGTACCTAGTTTGAGAGCTGCTCCAGCTCAGTCTGGCAAAACTACTCAGTTGTGTTTGAGCAAGGCTTAAGGCCATGGTGTGAATGACATGTAAATCAAATATCTTAATAGTTATGTGCTTTATCTGACGTTTAGATGAGAATTTACAGGAATACTTTAGTCTTTCTTTTCATGACAGCTGCTGATTGATTCATCAATTTTTTAAAAATATATTTTGTTTCATATTTTGAGCTTCTTTTGCACAAGACTATATCTTTAGCTGTTTGTAATAAGTTTTTATTTTCTTTGTGCACTCTGGCAAGTTTTCTTGTTGTTTGGGTTGTTTGAATGTTTGGGCAGGATGGTGGTGGTCCTCTTTTTACTTGAAATGTGATTGTTTTCCTAACGCTAAAAGATCATCATGTATGTCTTCAGCAACATCAGTGTTTACCATCTTTTGTGATCAAAATCTTACTTCTTGCTCTATGTATAATAAAAGGAAAATGCTTATTATATAACATAACAATATATCAAACTAGCAGTCTGTTCTAAATCTCTCCGGATACATTCATTCAGTAGATGCTGACGATTTAGTAGAAAACATTTTTCACTGGAAGGAGAAAGTGAGCCAAAAAAAAAGAAATATAATTCTAGCATATTTTGGTTTCTCCTTTTTTTTTCTTCTAGAGTCTTTCACACATATATGAAAGTAGTCACAAATACCAAAATGAGAGAGAGAGAAAGAAAGAGAGAGAGAGAGGGAGATACAGAGAGACAGAAAGACAGAGAAACAGACAGACAGATAGACAGAGAAAGAGAAAACATGGTGATAAAGAGACAGAGAGGCAGATTGAGAGTCTGAGAGTCAGAGAGCCAGAAACACAAAAATGAAGAGAGAGAGAGAGAGAGAGAGAGAGAGAGAGAGAGAGAGAGAGAGAGAGGAGAGAGAGAGAGAGAGAGAGAGAGAGAGAGAGAACAGATTACAAGTAATGACAAATGTGGCACGCTCTTTACAAGCACAGTGTCATTTGACTTTCAAATCACCCCCTCTCCTAGAACCCTCCACCTCCAATCAGGGGACATAACCAGGCGTGTTGTGACGTGATTGCTTTCTGACAGCCATCTTGCTTTGCTAAGTTTCCTTCATGGTCCAGACATACAGTATGTACCTAACATTCCCAGTCTACCACTTGTGTATGGCCTTGAAAGTAAAGGGAAAAAACCAGACTTGTTTTTGTGAGAGCCAAACACAGCCTCTTTCTTTCGGAACATGTTTCTGATACCTGCAACATTGATGATTACGCTGAGGATTTATCTTACAAATAAATGAATATCTTAATAGCAAATGGAGATAAAATGAGAGCCTTTTATTGGACAAAACACTTTTTTCTTTCAGTTCACTGTTCACTGTTCACTGGTCCCGTAACCCGCTAGGGTCGTAGGGGCGCTGCATGGTGGACGAACGGTGGACCAGCTGGCTCCACTTAGCGCGGTCGTGGGCGAGTGCCTGGGTGACACTGAAGTTCTCCCCTGTCCAATCACAGATGTCGTCGGCCCTTTTTCTCCTCTGTCTGCCCCGTCTTCTCTTCCCCTGGACTGTTCCTTGCAGGATGGTCTTTGCAAGTCCTTCTGAGCGTGTTACGTGCCCATACTATCTGAGTTTCCTCTTTTTCGCCATGGTCAGTAAGTCTTCATAGTCCCGCACCTGTTGAGTGATCATTCTGCGGACTTCATTGTTGGTGACATGGTCCTTGTATGAGATGCCAAGGAGCCTTCTGAGGCATCTCATTTCTACTGCTTGGATCCTCCTTTGTAGGTCTGCGTTCAGTGTCCATGCCTCACATTTATAAAGCATGATTGAGATTTTCTTTCAGTAGAATCTTACAATTTATCAATGGTCTACAGCTATCTAATAAGATTTTCCACCGAATTTTCATGATGCTGCATTTTCAATGAATCCCTTTTTTCGCTTTATGCTTTACAGAGATTAATTTTGTTTCGTTTAAATGGCAGGTACCTTTAATCAAAGGTCCAACTAAGCTTTACTTACTTTGACACTCAGATCCACTGAAATCAAGCTGAGCATCTCCTTGGGTTTATTTCAGGTTTATCAGACATCTTTCAGCCTCGAAAAAGACCATGTTCGTTTACAAGTAGTCGATCTTTCAAGAAAATTTTCTACACTGCAGGTTCAGGCTAGCACGGTGACACGATGCGTCTGTGGCAACTCCCGCCACGATTGGGTTAATCTCTTTGGGATTGTCTCCTAGCTGCTGAAAGATATTCATGAACAAAAAATGAAGCCATATCAATGTTTGTTTACCATCCATTTTAACTCGGGGCTTCGTTTTACCGTGTGTCTTCTAAAAGAAGGATGTTTATTGTATACTGTTTAAGTTTAAGATTATAATTGTAAGGCCTGGGATTTATTCTATACCCCTGGGAATTGTGCATTGTGAAAGAAATTCGTTTTTTATTGCAGTGGGACTTTTATAGCAAAAAATATAACTGTGGCCTGCTTTGGGTCTCTTTATTTCCTTTCTAGATCATGTAACACGTATTTCAATGAGGACTTTATCATTAAAAGAACTGAAAAGAGGGGAGAAATGGACAGAGAGAGAGAGAGAGAGAGAGAGAGAGAGAGAGAAACAGACAGACAGACAGACATATAGACAGACAATCAGACAACCAGTCAGCCAGTCAGCCAGCCACACACACAACACACACACACACACACAGACACACACACACACACAGACACACACACACACACACACACACACACACACACACAACAGATCCCAAACAGAGAAATAAAAAGAAACAGACAGACAAAAACAGCACACAAGTAAGGTGAAGCGATCAACGACAATGATGCGGCACTGGCAGAGCTTACCGACGCTGTGTCATTTGACTTTCAAATTACTGCCTCTCCAAGCGCCCTCTACGTCCAATCAAGGGACTTAACCTGACGTGGTGTGACGTGCACGCTTTCTTGGTGCCCAGGCGTG
>CM054134.1:19007731-19015231 GCA_028751875.1 Rapana venosa
TGTGCGTGCGTGTGTGTGTGTGTAAGTGTGTGTGTGTGTGTGTGTGTGGAGAGAGAGAGAGAGAGAGAGAGAGTAAAGAAAGCACAAAAGAGTTTTAAAAAAGTCTCTCTCTCTCTCAAAGTCTCTAAGCACATCACTTCGCCTTCACAACTTCTTCTTTCTCTAGTCGCTGCTATTTGCACAACTGCGTCCTGGCAGACAAAGGGGTACATTTCCTGCAGCCTTGCCACTTCCAAGTGATTGAGCTAAATCAGTCTGCTGTTGGCGGTACAGTTCAATCTCGGAGTACCTCTCTGTCCCCCGATCCCACCCCAACCCCCACCCTGCCCCCCACACTGTTAGCAGATGGTGCAGGTGAGGCCTCCGGGTTACTAGGGAAATGAAGGATGCGCTGAGCTGGACACGAATTTTTTTTTCTTCTTCTCCCTTCTGTTTCTTCTATTGTCTCGTCTTGCCTGTCCGCCATCCTGCCATCATGAGTCTCTGGCATTGATGATGGCTGCTTAGATACCAAGTCTGATGTCACAAGGCTTCAATGTTTCAGCGTGACGACGTCTTTAATCCACTTTTCTGTAGAGAACAGTCACTCTGATAGGGAAACAAGTACAGCTGCAGACAGGAGAAGAAACAGGAAGTAAAGGGTGGCGCTGTTCTTGTGGCGACGAGCTTATCCCCGAGGAGAGCAGCCCCGGTTTTCACGCAGAGAAATCTGCCGTGACTTAAAGCGGTATACAATACAATACAATACAATACAATATACTATAATACAATAGAATACAATAGGCTGGCTGTTCTATGTATATGAGTCTGGAGACCAGCTGCCTGTATAACGGCATCGTTGTGTATTCAGGTATTTTCTGATAGTATAATAATGGACAGGAGCCGTTACAGATCGTGATAGGTATAAACAGTATACATCATTTTCAGACTATTTTAGAAAAAGAAAGTTATGTTATAGTTATACAAATGTATTGTCTTTTTGTTGTCATTACGCAATTAAGGTTTAAATATACTCCCACTTAATAAACAATATGCATCGTTACAGTGAATCTGCTCATAATAAAGCTTAATGTCCATTTGGTAACCGCCAGATCAAAAATTAATGTAATACAATGAGAGAGACAGACAAACAGACACAGACACAGACAGACAGACAGAGACAAGAGAGAAGTTACTTGTGTGTCACAGATTTTTTTTTAAAAACCACCACCACCCACTCACCTAAAATGAATAGACATGGAACTAGGTTAGGAAAAATAACATAAGATACGGACATGAATATGACAGGCAGACAAAGAGGGGGAAAAGTTGGCAACTATAACACTGGAATATACAGCGAGATAGAAAAGTAGTAACTTGTCGCCAGACAGTGTCATTTGACTTTCAGATATCTGCCCTTCTCAAAACCCTTCCGACGCAGCCTACAGACTTAACCAAAGGCGTTATAACGCGCGTTATACTTTCATGTTATTCTTCTTCGTCGAACGCTCAGACAGCAACTATTGTTGTCGGTCATATGAGTGAAAATGCGTTGTGCTGTCGTTAAACGCCTGACAAGTCAGGCCCAGCGCATCTTACTGCAGCATGTTGTCTTTTAAGCCTTTCTGGTAAAAAAAAAAAAGGCAGGAGAATGGACCAAGAAGGCAGAAAACAGACAAGAAGGTGATAACAGGAAGATAAAGGAACAAGGCAGAAACAGAGAGAGGGAGGGATAGAACAGAGGGAATCTAAGAACAGAGGCAAGACACGCATCCATTCAAAATGAATAATTCTAGGTTTAAAAACAAGAGCGTTAACAACAAGAATAAGACAAGAAAAACGCAACTTCTTAAGGAATGTTTCCAGTGGAAGATTATTTCTGTAAATATCCAATGTCCATCAATACCATAAATGGAAAAAGTCACAAGTGATTACTGCTGTACTAGTGCTTTGGTAGAAGCAAAATCAGCAAGGAAAAGCCTGGCAAGCAAGGCCTGAATACAGAAAAAAACTCTTGAAAACAACAACAACGACGACGACGACGATGACGACGAAGACGACAACAACAACAACAAAAACAACATCGAGACTTCACAACAAGATAAAGTGTAGCACACTTCCATGGCGTACACCACGACATTGTGATAGAAATAACACAAAGCAGTCCTGTGTTAGCAACCCTCTACGACGTGATGAAGACATTCTTGTAACTCCAGAAACGAAGCAGAACGTGTAGATACCCACGAAGACAATGGCGGGAAAATGGACAGGTTTTCCAAAAGCTCACGCATCTATACTTTCTGCTTCGTCGACTGCCATCTTTTGATTGATATTCCCCCAGTCAAACCTTCATTTCCTGTCCTGACCGGTTTTGGACCAATCAGAGCCGTTGACAGACGCCAGTGGCATTCTCCACGTCACGTGGTTGGGGATCGATAATGGGGTATAAGTCTCCATCTTCCTTTCTCTTCTTTAGTATTGCAGACAAGCTCTGGCCTATTAATTAAAACCGGTCCTTCGGGTGCAATACAAGTAGGGAAAGTCTGTCTGTCTGTCTGTCTGTCTCTTTCCCTCTCTTGTGGCTCTCTATGGCTCTCTCTGTCTCTCTGTCTCTCACACTTAGTCTGTCTCTCTGATCCGCTAGCTCTGTCTCTGTTTTCTGTCAAATGTTTTCAATGCCATTAAACTCTTAGCCGAGAAGTGGAGGAAGCTGGTTGCAAAATCTTAAGTGGGGTCCTAACGGTCTACTAGACCATGGAATAGGTGAGGTGAGAAAGGAACTTCTCACCCAAGAACTACAAAGGTAAAACACTTATTCTCTTTTGCAAAAACAAAATATTAATAAAGTCATTTATTCACGATTTGTTTACTGTCTAAACATAAACAAAAGATAGAAGGTGTGAAATTAGGAGTAAAATAATCATTACCTCCTGGCACTTTCTTCATTAACTTGTTGACTTAGAAGAAAAGAAAATTCAATACACAACAACACCCATCCCCTACCCACCCCCCCACCCCCCAGAAAGAAAAAAAAGCGAAAACAAAAATGAAAAAGACAACTCCAAAACATCTAGAAACAAACATAGGTGTAGTCTTCTACTTTTAACAAACACAAGAAAACAACCAGAAACAAACAACAAGTAAACACTGCTGGTTTAACTCCTAAAATGTATTCATTCGAATCACACGATAGTGTTCTCTCTGATTGCTTCTTCGCGTGTTTCCTTTGGGCGTTTGTCGTTTCTTTTACCCTTATCTCCTTTTTTTTTGTTTTTAGGTTTTTTCTTTCTTTGTCTTGTTCTCGTTTTCCTCCTTTTTCTTGGGTTGGGGTGGGTAGGGGAGGGGTGGGGGTGGAGGGGCACTCTCATCGTTTTCAGCTGGGTTTTGTTTTGTTTTGTTTTAATGTTTGAGTTGGCCAGATGAGATGGACAGCTCAGTCTGTGGATGAAGAGGCTCAGGATGCTGCAGGTTCTAGTGAAGTTGCCAAAGAGGTGGTTTGATGGGGTGGTGGGATGGGGATGGGTCAGGCAGATCGTCTGTCAGGTGCATCTTCCCCCCTCCTGTCTGTGCCAATGACCTAGTACGATTTGAATGTGAAAGGAGGTGACGCTGTCATGGTCAGGAATTTCTGGTTCCCCATGTCTGGCACTGTCTGGAGTATTTGTTTTTTTTCTTTTATGTACTTAAGTTTGTTCTCTTTTAAAAGTATGCTCTGATGAGAGAGACTTATTCTCCCTCGTCTGTCTGTCTGTAGTTCTTCTGTCTCTCCTCTCTTCTCTCTTCTGACTCTGACTCTCTCTCTCTTCTCTCTCTGTCTCTCTTTATAACGCTATCTCTCCTTCGTCATTCTTATCTCTCTCACTCTCTTCTCTTCTCTTTTCTCTCTCTCTCTCTCTCTCCTCTCTCTCTTCTCTCTCTCTCTCTCTCTCCTCTTCTCTCTCTCCTTCTCTCTTCTCTCTCTCTCTCTCTCTCTCTCTCCTCTCTCTCCTCTCTCTCTCTACTCTTCTCTCTATCTCCTCTTCTCTCTCTCTCTCTCTCTCTCTCTCTCTCTCTCTCTCTCTCTCTCTCTCTCTCTCCTCTCTCTTCTCTCTCTCCTCTCTCTCTTCTCTCTCTCTCTATCTCTCTTCGTCTCCGCTCACACATTTTCTTCCTTTGCCTTTCAATCATCAAAACAACACCACTAGGAAATGTAATGATGCATATGTACATATTCGTCACAATCCGTCACTCTCAAACTTCACTGTAACACAACACTGCAAAAAGGCAACTTTACTTAATCCTTTGCCAGTAGGCCAGCCTACATATGCACTATTTCGTCACACTCTTTTCATTACAGAAGAACCCTCAGTTAATGCATTCCTTCTCCAAGAAGAGTTTCCTGTAAGCAAATGACTATTGACGCAAACTTAGTCCCAAGCTGGATTCCTCCAGCATTTGCATACACAGGCATGGAAATCCAGTCCTATGAGGGATATTTTTTTCAGGTTATGCATATTACGCCGCTTCAGAACTACAATGTGGAACCAACTTCCCTCTAGTGAGGTTTTACAGCCTTACATCGCGCGCGCGCGCGAGCAAGCACACGCACGCACGTACACACACAGATATACATACACGCGCACACACAGACACCAGCACACAGCACACACACAACACACAACACATACACACACACGCACGCACACACACACCAGCTGGTTCTCTATTACAAACGCATGTCTCCTAACTCTCTTTTCCTCAGGCAGTAAGCTTACACCATAGGCCTATTCCTGGTCCTGTCTCTACGTAATCATGTCGACCGCTGGAGTGTCAACACGACGTTTTGGCATCACTCTCAATAGAAGTTGCGTAAGTACAATAGGCCTATAGTCTATACCTGCCTAAATTGCATACACACACATACACACCTACACAAACATGGACACGCACGCACACACACACACACACACGCACACACACGCAAGCACACAAGCAAGCACACACGCACACACACACACACGCACACACACACACGCACGCACACATGCACGCACACACCCTGTCACCAACATGTGAACGTGAATCTTGTATATGGGGGATTTGCGTGGAGCGTCTGCTTAACTATGTTGCAGAAACACAGTGGGAGTATGTCAGGTAATCATGTATTGCTTGCACTAAGAGCATAACGTGGTGATTGTGTGTGGCGCTGTAAGCTGTAAGCTCTCTGATGACAGGTACGTAATTCAGCCTTTCATGCTTCTATATGCGATCCTTTGATTGCATCCAAAAGGGATTTCTCCGTTTGGGATGATGAAATATTTGGAATTTGGAACTGATTCCTTATGGTCTTGTATTACGTGGTTACAACTTTAACAATTAGACAGTTTTCCACACCTTTATGAGCAAGTCATTTATTTCCTTCTGTGTCTCGTGATTTCGAGGACAACATTGAACAACGATGTAGACAAAAAGCTTTAATTTTCTGATGAATCGTGTGTTTATTTTTGTTTTTGTTTTACAGAAGAAACAGTGACAGCAACATCATCAACAACAAAAATAACAAGAACAGAACAAAACTCTTGAAAATGTCATGTTTTCTTCTGAATTACACTTTATTTCGTTCTAATAGCTCGTTTTCATGTTCTCAAACACCCCTTCTTCTTCTTCTTGTCTTCTTCTTCTTCTTCTTCTTCTTCTTCTCTTCTTCTCCTCCTTTTATCCCCTCTTCAATTTTGATCTCCTCCCCCCCCTCTGTTTCCCCCCCCTCTCTTCATACCATTTTTGTTTCATCTCTTTTCATCCAATCGTTGTGTCTTTTATTGCTGTAATGAACTTGTTAGCCATAATTTAAATGGAAATTATGGATGCCTCGCACATGTCAGAGATTTCTTCCTTTCCGCTTCTGAAATTGCCTGGCATTTTCTGGCATATTTGCTTCTTGTTTTTATTTTTTATTTTTAGGGGGCCCCATTCAGGCTTCAGGCTATTCTTCGAGGTTGCTCTTTGATGGAGGAAGCCTTGTGTGTTGATTTCTCTGTGTCTGTCCCTGCTTCGGTCCCTATGTATGTCTCTGTCTGTTTGTCTCTCTTTTTCTGTCTCTGTGTGTCTGTGTCTGTCTGGCTGTTGTCTGTCTGTCTGTCTTTCTGGCTGACTAGCTCTCTCTCCTGTCTATAGGCATCTCTCTCTCTCTCTCTCTCTCTCTCTCTCTCTCTCTCTCTCTCTCTCTCTCTCTCTCTCTGTTTCTGTCTCTGTCTGTCTTAGAGTCTCTCTGCCTGCCTACCTGTTTGTCTGTCTTTCTGGCTGACTAGCTCAGTCTCTGTCTCTGTCTATCTGTCAGTCTGTCCGTCCGTCCGGCTGTCTTTCTGTCTGTCTGTCTTTCTGTCGGTCTGTCTGTCTGCCTCTGTCTTTGTCTCTGTTACTGTCTCTGTCTCTCTCTGTCTCTGACTGTATGACTGTATGTTTATTTTTTAATTTATTTTATTTTTTTATATCGAGGATAATGGAATAAGCAATTATGCGCTTTTTTACATCCAGTCCCCGTGTGTATGCGGTTTTGTAAATTGTGTCATCTGTTCCCACCGGCACACAATAGCCTACTCTTAAGAAACCCGGAACAGGATTTAGCGTGTACGTGTGCGCAAGATGTTCTGCGTGCGTTTGCACACGGGGCCTCGGTTTATAGTCTCACCCGAAGGACTTTTGGGGAGAGTGGAGTCGGCACTGATGTTAAATCCAGGGGAAAATATCCCCTTGAACGGGAATCGAACCCGGGTGGTCAGATTGCGAGCGCAATGTTCTGACCACTAGGCTATCCTGTCCCCCGTCTGTCTGTCTGTCTCTGTCTCTGTCTGTCTGTCTGTCTGTCTATCTGTTCTCTCTCTCTCTCTTCTCTCTCTCTCTCTCTCTCTCTCTCTCTCTCTCCCTCCCTCCCTCCCCCTTTCTCTCATCTACATATCTGTCTCTTTGTATGTCTTTCCTTTATTTTATTTTATTTTTTGCTTTGTGTCTCTCCATCCATCTTTTCGGGTGTTTTTCTCCTCTTCTCTTTTTTTCTCTCTATGTTTTCACCCTTTGTGCTTTTGTTGTTGTTTTTATTCTGTGCATGTTTGTTGGGGTGGTTTTTTGTGTTTGTCGATGGCTATACTTAGAACGGAAATTGTTCAGGCATCCAGGAGATCAGTTGTCTTTGTTTTTTGATTGGTTGTTTGTGTGTCTGCTTTGATTAATACGTCTGCTATCTGCACTTTGCCAGGGAATCTGTATACCCAAAGCGATGCAGGTTCTGTCGCTGATGTAACTAGTATTCTTGTTGTTCTCGTTGCTGCTGTTGTTGTTGTTGATGTTGTTGGTGGTGGTGTCGCTGTTGTTGTTGATGCTGTTGGTGGTGGTGGTGGTGTTGATTTTGATGGTGATGTTGTTGTTGTTGCTTATGATGCTGTTGTTGACATAGTTTTTACTGCAGTTACTTCATGCTGCTGCTGCTGCTGTTGCTGCTGCTTGGACAGTTCCATGTCATTCCACAGGAACCAATAGTACGTTCAA
>CM054134.1:19020231-19027731 GCA_028751875.1 Rapana venosa
CTGGCTGTCTATGTGTCTACCTGTATTAATTTTGTGTGTGCATGCACATGCAGTTGTGCACGTATGTGTTTGTGTGTGTGTGTTCCAAGAAAGAGTATGTGTGTATACATACTTGTACATAAGTGTGTGCATGCTTTGAACCTGTACAGAAACAGTGCAAGTGTATCTGTTTGCCTGTGAAAAAATGAGTTACGCGTATCAAAATACATTTGCATAATTCAAGGAAAACCTATGTCAGGAAATGTATAATAAAACAATGAAATTGATACAATAAACAAACTATGATGAAATTAAAGGGACTTAAAATGGAATAAAATAATAATGAAACAAAATAAAAAGTTAGAAATAGTCACAGTAACTGAAAGGAAACCTTTTCAAGGATAAAAATCATCCTTATCAAGCCCATGATGCAAGCTAGTGGAACAGAAGAGAGGATTCCTGCTCTGTCGGTCGTCTGCTTTGGGCTAAAGCTTCTTTGATTTTGTGCAAATGGAGCAGATTGCCGTTCGGTCCGTCATCTGTCAGCCTGTGGTTAGGAGCAACAACCTCTCTGGACACAACGTCAATTACATCACTTCTGACCACTCTGTTTCCTAACCCCCTGTCCTGGGCAAGAGCTCTGTAGACAATTAGACGTCCTTTTATACCTAGCGTTTTAGTGTGTTTTGTGTGTGTGTGTGTGGGTTTGTGTTTGTCTGTGTCTCTGTGTTTGTGTGTGTGTGTGTGGGGGGGGGGGGGAGGGTTGTGTGTGTATTGTGTGTATGTGTATGTTTGTGTGTGTATGTGCGTGAGTGTCTATCTGTCTGTTTGTCAAGCTGTCTGTCTGTCTTTGTGATTTATCATTAAATATGATAAAATAGCTACACAAAATATAAAACGGATGTGTGTAATCGTATGTGTGTGAGTGTGTGTGTGTGAGTGTGTGTGTGTTTGTGTGTGGTGTGTTGTTTGTTGGTTTGTGTGTGCATGTGCGTATATGTGTGTACGTGTGTGTGTTTGTGTGTGTGTGTGTGTGTGTGTGTGTGTGTGTGTCTTCGTGTTTGTGCGTGTTTGTGTTTGTTTGTTTGTGTGTATGTGGGTGTATACATGTATACAAAACAACATGAACATGCATACTTGCATGCTGTGTGCCTGTGTGCACATCTGTTAACACATGCTCACATGTACATATGTATGTCTGCAATCCTGAAAGTCACACAAATCCATGCATGTGAAATTTAAGCCAACATGTATGTAAGCAACATTTAAGATTTAAGCAAATTAACCTGATACAATAAAAAAGTGTTGCAGAAATAAAAGAACGAGCATAGATGATAAAAGAAAGGAAACCTTTCCTGGAAAAAACACACATCCTTATCAAGCCCATGATGCAAGTTAGTGGAACAGAAACGAAGATTCCTGCTCTGTGGATCGTCTGCTTTGGGACAAAGCTTCTTTGATTGTGTGTTAATGGAACGCACTGCCGCTAACTCTGTCATCAAAGTGAAGTCAAGCTTTTATTTATTTATATATTTCTGTCAGCCTGTGGTTAGCAGGACATTCTCTGAAAGTGCGTGTGTTCTTGTTGCGTATGTGTGTGCGTAAATGATAAGTGTATATGTCTTTTGTAGTCAATGGTTTTTATAACATTGTATTCCCTATTGGTGTGTGAGTGAGAGAGTGAGTGTGTTGGTGTGTGTGTGTGTGTGTGTGTGTGGTGTGTGTGTGTGTGTGTGTGTGTGTGTGTGTGTGTGTGTGGTGTGTGTGTGTGTGTGTGTGTGTGTGTGTGTGTGTGTGTGTGTGGTGTGAGTGTGTGTGACATTTTTATTTGAAGTTATCTTGAAATGTTTAGCCAATATGAAATGTAGCTTTTTGTGTCTTTCGAGATTATGATACATATCAACCTGCCTGTCAGTATTGTAATTGCCTTTCTTGGGATGATTAAAAAGTGTTTGACTTGACTTGACTGGTGTGTGTGTGTGTGTGTGTTTGTGTGTATGCATGTGTGTGAGGGGGATTGTTGTTGTTGTTGCTGTTGTTGTGTGTGTGTGTGTGATATGAGATGTGAGATGTGGCTGGTGTGTGTATGTGAGTGTGTATGTGGGGGTGGGTGTCAGTGCATATATGTGCATTTGTATATTCATGCTTTTATCCGCAACACATGCGTGCATGTTCATTTTTACGTCTGAGCTCATGAGAGTTCCACATGCGCATGCAATGCTTGTGTACTTTACGCCAGCAGATACGTAGGGCCAGAATGTAACTGAAAACAAATAAGAATAATGCAATCAACTAGGATCAAGAAACTCGTTCTTGAAACAACACTCTTATCAAGTCTGTGATATAAGCTGGCTGAAGAGAGCGGAAAAGCTCAGCTGTGCCCTCTGCTTTTAGGCCAAAGCTTCTGTGATTTACACAAATGGACTGGACTGCTGCTAAGTCCCTCATCTGATAGCTGCCGGTTAGAAAAAAACCCATATGGATTTGACATCAGTGTGTGTAGTGTGTGTGTGTGTGTGTGGTGTGTGTGTGTTGTGTTGTGTGTGTGTGTGTGTGTGTGGTGCGTACGCGTACGTACGTACGTAAGGGTGTGCGTGTGCGCGCACACGCGCCCGCGCATGCTTGTGTGTGTGTGTGTGTGTAAGCGTGTGCGCGCGCGCGTATCAGTGCATGTATGTGCACATGTATATTTATTAACACTACACTTCTTGAGTTCATTACTTTGTAGAAATTGTAGAAACTTTGATGTCTTGTTTTTCAATGTCTTTCTATCTGTTTGTCTTCCTGCCTGTCCCCCATCCTCTTTGTCTGTCTGTCTGTCTGTCTGTCAGTCGGGCGCCTCTCTCTCTCTCTCTCTCTCTCTCTCTCTCTCTCTCTCTCCCTCTCTCCTCTCTCTCTCTCTCTCTCTCTCTCTGCTTTTGTTTGTTAGCCCATTGATATTTACAATACAGTGTTAAAAAAACTAATTGCCAGAATTGTGATCAATGTTAACAATCTAATTGCCAGGATTTTGATCAATCTATAGATCGGCCAATACAGAAACTAACCTGTTAGCTCATTACTTATCTAATGCATATACTATACACAGTAACAGCGACAATTCAGAAAAGAATACGGTCCTTAGCCCGCAAGCTTATGTTCAGAACATGCCTGGCTATCGACATATCGATACTCTGCAGGTTTCCATTTCCTCAAGACCTCTTCACCTTCAGAGTAAGCTCCCCTTCCCCTGGTGACGTCACGAGGTACAGGGCGAGAAGTGGAGTGAGTTTCTTTTCTCCCCCGGAAGTCTGTCCACTCACTACCTTTGCACATCTTGGCTAGCTGCAATCCACACACGTGTTTTGATCCGAACTTGGCAAGATCATTGCGTGTTGCCTGTGACACTCAACATTTTGACAGTACTTAACCAGTTCATCAAGAATAATGAAAATGCATTATCTGTTGAAGATAAGCGTTCTCTATTCATAAGCATTGAAATTTCAGATCTTTTTTTGAAATGAAAAAGAGTTTTATTCTTTTTCGTGTAAGCATTGATATCTTTCGGTTTGTTTACTCCTCTACTCACCTTTGAAAAATGGGATAGCTCAGTGGTCGGAGCATTCGCTTTCCCCCAGCCAAGTTAAGCAGCGTCGAGCGTGGTTACCAGTTGGATGGGTGACCGTTTGCGCGCCTTGGCTTCAGTACAGTTCCCCAGTTCACCCAGCTGTAAATGGGTACCTGCCTCTTTAGGGTCAGGGAAGGGAAAGCAGCGAGAGAGAGGAGATGGGCGCCGCCCTCAATATGGTGGCTCCTTGGGAAGTGAGGTCTCTGACGCCTCACTCCTCTATGACCTTATAGGTTATGGGACACCTTCACCTATCTCATCTGGGGGACGGAATAGCCTAGTGGTCAGAACGTTGCACTCGCAATCTGACGACCCGGGTTCATTTTTCGTTCAAGGGGGATATTTTCCCTTGGACTTAACATCAGTGCAGACTCCACTCTCCCCAAAAATCTTTCGGATGATACTATAAACCGAGGCCCCGTGCGCGAACGCACGCAGAACATCTTGCGCACACGTTAAATCCTGTTCCGCTTTTCGTAAGAGTAGGCCATTGTGTTCCGGTGGAAACAGATGACAGAATTGACAAAATCGCATACACACGGGGGCTGGATGTAAAAAAGCACATAAGTGCTTCTTCCATTATCCTCGATATAAAAGAATAAAATAAAATAAATCAAATCAAATCTGTGGCCTATACCATGTACGGACGTGTTGTCGTCAGTGTCTGAACAAAAGCAATCCATAGAGAACGATTACACACAACCTTGTACTGTCCATCTGGTGATATTTTCTTGACCCCACAATTAAAGCAAAGTATATTGTTCTTCAGGCGATTCCCTCAACAAATTATCTACAGAATAAGATTCTAATGGAAATGTTCATGTGTTCGTACAAAGTAGTCAGGCTATAGTTGCAGTATACATTCAGATAATATTTAAGATGTGTGAATTTTCACGCACATGAATTACATTTTTGAATACAGGAATTGAAATCATTTTCATGGGAGTACAAGTCACGTCAATAATTATGTAGGTAAAACTATGTCTACACATTTCTTTATCACAGTTACAAACATTTTCTGTGCGTTTGCGTCATTAACAACTTTTAGAATGCGCTGATATTTCTCTACTTAGCATTTCCTCATTCTGCTATTTGCCGCAGAATTGCTTTGTGGCCTGTGGCAAAGAGGTTTTGTGCATCATTTTACTTCTCTTTTAAATAATTGTTCCTTCGCTCCTCTCCACCAGCCCCCCCCCCCCCCCCTTCCCCTGTTCACCCTCCCCTCTCCCCCCTCGGCCCAGTCGTCTCCCTTTGCCAGAATTTCCCAGTAGGCAAACAATGGGTACCAAATAAGAGAAAGGGAAAGGAGGTGATCGATGGAGTTCAAGCAAGTTTTAATTGGGAATAGGTGTGCCGGGTGTCGATCACATCAAATCAGCCACCTTCTAGGTTTTGAGTGCCTTCTTTATGTGAGACTGTTCCCTTTTTCGTCTTTCCTTTATCTTCTTTATGTGTAAGTAGTATTCACCCCTTTAAAGAGAAGAAAAAGTGTCAGTAGTAATTTAGCCAAGTCAGATTCAGACTTTCCTTTTTATTTCACTCCACTGGTTTAGCATTTTTCAGGGTTTTTTCCCTGTGCATCTTTTTTTAAATCAGCCTGTACATTTTTATTCAAAGAAGAAAGAGAAGAAGATGAGGGGGACGACGACGAGGAGGAGATGAAGAAGAAGAAGAAGGAGATGAAGAAGAAGAAGGAGGAGGAGGAAAAGGAGGAGGAGGAGAATGAAGAAGAAGAAGAGAAGAAGAAAAAGAAGGAAGAAGAAGAAGAAGAGAAAGAAGAAGAAGAAGAAGAAGAAGAAGAAAAAGAAGAAGAAAGAAGAAGAAGAAAAGAAGATATCCAACAAGAAATAGCACTGCACACAGAAAGAAAGGTCATTAGTGACAGGGGGTTTCTTTTTACACACTATACATGTCTTTATCTCTCCCTTTTGCTCGGCATTTCCACCGTTTGAGCATTCTCATTGCTTCAAAGTAGATCGTAGACATTGACCCCCCCCCCCCTCCACCCTGATATCCTCTCTACAAAGAGGACGGGGTAGCCTGCTGGCCACAGCGTTGAGCTCTGCGCTGGCAATCTGCCCACCCTGGTTCAAACCTTGTTCAAGGAGATTTTCCCCTTGAGTTAACATCAGTGTCGACTCCACCCTTGTCCTCCTCCCTCCTAAAAATCCTTTAGACGGTGCCATAATAAACAAAAAACCGAGGCTCCTGTGCGAACGCACGCAGAACAACTTGCATACGTGTTAAAAACCTGTTCCGCTTTTTGGAAGAGTAGGCTATTGTGTGCCAGAGGGAATGGATGTCAATTTTTTTTTCAAGCTGCATGCACACAATGACTGGATGACAAAAAATAAACGCATGAGAGCTTATTCTATCATCCTGGAAATAAAATAAAAGAGTAAACATTAATTAATTAAATAAACAAAATTAAATTTTGTTAACAGATAATCAATCAAATAATGCTGCAGTCCGTTCATTACTATAAAAAAAAAAACAAATAAAATTTTACAGCAATCGATATATTGCACAACGCTCATCAGAACAAGATTTTCGATTTTTTTTGGGGGGGGCAAAACACTTGTGCCCTGCAGATTCTCCTATTTCTAGCCTGCTTCATTTCGAGTGAGCTCCCTTCTTTTTCCCCCAAAGCGAGTCTACACGTGACCTGGTGCAGAGGGATAAGAACTGCATACTTACCTCCCCTGAGGACTGACAACTGCAAGTAACATTTTTTTTTTTTTTTTTGGGGGGGGGGGAGGGGGGGGGGGATTGCCTCACTTACCTCTTAAGTGAAACCTTCTTCCCTGTCCTTCTCTCTAGCGTTTCTTCTTCTTCCTCCCCCTCCTCCTCCTCTTCATTCTCCTCCTTCTCTTCTTCTTCTTCTCTTCTTCTTCTTCTTCTTCTTCTTCTTCTTCTTCTTCTCCTTCTTCTCTTCTCTCTCTCTCTCCTCTTCTTCTTCTTCTCCTCTCCTCTCTCTCCTCCTCTCCCTCTCTCCTCTCTCTCTCTTCTTCTTCTTCTTCTTCTCTCTTCTCCTCTCCTCCTCCTCCTCCTCCTCCTCCTCCTCCTCCTCCTTCTTCTTCTTCTTCTTCTTCTCTTCTCCTCCTCTCTCCTCCTCTCTCTTCTTCTCCTCCTCCTTCCTCTCTTCTTCTCTCTCTCTCTTCTCTCTCTTCTTCCTCCTCTCCTCCTCCTCTCCTCCTCTCCTCTCCTCCTCCCTCCTCCTCCTCCTTCCTCTTCCTCTTCCTCCTCCTCCTCCTCTTCTCTTCTCACACCCTCTTCTCTTCTCTTTCTTCTCTCTCCTGAACCGCTTCGTTGAATTTCCAAAGGGCAAACAGACGTAAGGAGAAACAGGAAGATGGATGGAGTTTCAACGAGTTGTTTTGTGAGGAGGGGGTCAACAAGTTGGGTAGGTGGGTGGGTAGACAGGAGGGGGGGGGGGGGTGGTGATGGGTGGGAAGGGTAGGGTAGGGGGGGGAGAAGGGGGATGGATAGACCAATGATCGTTTACGTCAGTCCAGGTTTGCTTTCAATGGTTTTCTGGCGTGCCCGTGTCTCGCTGTTATCGGTTAGTATGCACAACATCACCAGCTGTAATCTTTTATTCCTTTCAACCTCACTCGTTCGTTTCCCTATCTGTCTGTCTTCTTGACTGTTAACCTGTCTATCTGCCTGCCTGCCCGCCTGCCTGTCTTGTCTGCCTATCTGTGTGTTTGCCTGTTTTAGTTTGTCTCTTTATGTAAGTGTGGAAAAAAAAACGCGCACACATGCCCCCGATAGGGATCAAAGGCTAATGAAATCTTGACTCTCTACTTTTATTCACGTATTCGTGTGCCTATTTTTTCACTTGTGCAGATAATTATTGGTGTCTTTTTGCGTGTGTCTAAATGCGGGGAGCAAAGTTTGACTGCTCTGGGTGG
>CM054134.1:19032731-19047731 GCA_028751875.1 Rapana venosa
GTGTGTGTGTGTGTGTTTCTGTGTGTCTGTGTGTGCGCGCGCGTGTATGTGTGCATGTGTGTGTGTGTGTGTGCGCGCGCACACACGCTTTGAAAACGATGTGTAAACAAGTGTTAATGTTTCTATGCATTTCTGTATGCAAAACATTCATGTTCAATGTCAAATCAGCATTTTTTAAGTGCAAAAGTGGGTATCTTGCACAAACACGTTCTTTTTCTGTTTGATTGCTTACACATGTAAACTACTTCTTTCCCTGTTCAGCCTAAACCTTTCTTTTGCCTTAATCGTTCAGTGTTTTTCGTTTCTCTTCAACTGTTTTTAAGTTTTCACAGCTTTATAAAAAAAAAAATAATAAAGACAACACATTGCAGTTGAGAGACAAACACTTTGATGAAACCACATGGAGAGATGTAATCAAAAACTGAACGGAAAACGGTTTCGAGAAACAAAACAACAGAAGCAAAGAGTGGGAGCAGAAAAAATACCTAATGGAAAGGGATAAAAGGAATGGGTCATGAGGATGCTGAACAGCCATTAAAGCAAGCAATGAAGCAACAAAATCATAGAAGCAGACACACAGACAAACAGGAAAAGCAAAAAAACTGAACAAGCAAAAGAATGAACAAACAGACAAGAACAGAGCAAATACCATTAATCACATGCAAATACAGCGGAGAACGAAGATTGAGACACTGAGACAAAGAAAGATGAAGAATAGAACAGCTAAAAGAAAACATGATAATAATAATGATAATGATGATAATAATAATAATAGTAATAATAATGATAATAATATTAAATAATAAATTTAATTTATAAAGCGCTATATCTTGCAGAGACAAATCAAAGCGCTTACACTCAACTCATTCTTACACATTCTTGCAACCAGTAACAATTGATAGTTCCAACAAGTCCAAATGTGCACGCACGTACACACACGCGCGCGAACACACACACATACACACACACACACACATCTGAAAATAAATGTTTGACTTTGACTTTAACTTTGACACACACACACACACGCACACACACACACACACACACACACACAGGCCACACACCCTGGCAGGGCGATAGAATCTCGGCTATTGAAGGCAGGGAAAAGCTATGAGATGAAGCAGGAGAGGAAACTCTTAGGTTTTAAATATGTCTTGAGACTGGATTTAAAAGTGTCATAAGTAGGCTATTGGCGAAGAGAGAGAGGGAGGTCATTCCTGATCGATAGACCAGAAATAGAGAAAGAGCGACGGCCCACGGTGTATTGGTTGAATCTAGGTATTCGTAAGGACAAGGTATCTGCAGCAGAGCGGAGAGAACGAGAAGGAGACAAAGACAAAAAGCGAAATAACTGAGGAAAACAACAAAGAGAGAACGTAGGAAAAGTAACGATTTTAAAGAGGAAGAAAGAAAAAGAAATGGAAGAGACGGAAATGAGAAACAAGTAATGAAAAAAGAGAAAACCCAAAGAAAAGTAAAGAAACAAGGAAGGAAAGAAAAGAAGCAAAGCAAGATTGAAGGAAAGAAGAGAGGGAAAGGTCAAGGAAAGGCATAGCATACAAAGAAGACAGAATGGAATGAACACAGTAGAGAAAGATGTCAGAAAAGAAAGGTAATTATAAAAGGACTGAAACTGGTATGTCACTTAAAAAGAAAAATAGGGAGGTGGGGTGCAAGTTACAATCATCGTACCAAAGAGAGAAAGGACAGAGTGAACACTGGTAAATTGACAGGTAGTTGAAAACAGACTCTCTCTCTCTCTCTCTCTCTCTCTCTCTCTCTCTCTCTCTCTCTCTCTCTCTCTCTCATATATATATATATATATATATATATATATATTAAATATATATATAATATATATATATATATTATAGTATATAATATATATATATATATATAGAGAGAGAGAGAGAGAGAGAGAGAGAGAGGAGAGAAGATAGATAGATAGATAGATATAGATATAGATATAATCTGTGTGTTTATGTATATACATACACACACATATACGCCCTTAAAACTCTTCACTATCATAAAAATCATGTTTTCTATTTCTCTGCCACAAAAATCAACCATTCAGATCACTGCATCCTTCATGCTTATAAAACCCAGACACTCTGTAATCGACTGAAAGAGAAAGCAAAAGTAGTGAAGAAATTTGAGCAGATAAACGGGGAGGAGGGCGAGATGAGAAAGGGGGAAGGGGGAAGGGAAGGATGATAAAATCAGGAATAAAAAGAGGTGTAGAATTCCACGTCTGGTGCGTCTTTCAAGAGGCTATACGCTTAGCAGATACACCACGTCATTTGGGAGTTCTCTGGTTTCGCCAGAGGGGAAATTGCTTCCAGGCTAGATACACAGTCACTGATTTTATTGCCAACCACAGTGTGTACACGGCTGTCTCTGTCAATGGGCCAAGCGTCCTTGGGTCAACACTGTGTTGGAGTTTCCTATTGGTGCGTGTTCTTTGTCAGAGTTGGGGGCGTGTGTGTGTCTGTGTGTAGACAACAGTGGGGTTTTTTGGGGAGAGGAACAAAAAGACAAATGATGCAAACAAGAAAGGAAGTGAAAGCTGTTGAGAAAAGAGGGAACAAAAAAGGTAAATATTCTGGGGGGAAAAGCAAACCAGAAAAAACAGAAATATAAGGTGTAATGAAAGGGCAAAAAAGGATGATAAGAAAGTGAGATGAAATAGGAAAAAAGAAACACAGAAATAAACGGAGAAAAAAAGAAGGGTGATGGATAGAAAAATAAAGAACAAAGGAAAGAAAAAATTGCTTTTTCACAAAACAAATGGAAAAAAAGAACAAAGAAGCAGAATGTATTAAAAGAAAAAAAGAAAGCAAACAGTATTCAGCAAGTTTAAGGAACTGAGTTGATGAGGGAGTGACCAAACAAAAATGTTGTTAGGAAAAGATTGTGTAAGATAACTTGACATTTCAAATTGAGAAAAAAAATCTAAGTAATTTTAAAGAAAAAAAATCATGAAATCTATAGTTTCTGAGATAAACAATAAAAACAATTCCTGAAAAGTATTATGCTGAGAAATCTTAATATCCCCCAATTAAATTTCATTCATTTTTAACATGATGGCCAACTCGATAGACGTTTTATTTACTCCTTTATTTCATTTTAAGTCATGGCAGATTTCTCTGCGTGCAATTCGGGCTGCTCTCCCCAGGGAGAGCACACTGCCACAAGAGCAGCGCCACCCGCTATTTTTTTCTTTTCCTGCTTCCAACCGTATCTGATATGGATGATAAGCACAACTGATGCAGAAGCAGACAGCAGTGTAGCACAGACAGTGGGTAAGGAGAATGGTGAGGATGAGGATGCTGACTGCACCGACATATGACAGCGAATGAAGCAGACGACTGCTGCCATATCAAATAGGAAACGCACGTCACACTAGCACAGTATCGTATCCACTGGCCGCCTCTCTCCACTGCCGCCAGCAGACAGGAGATAGCTCGCTGCTTATGAACACACCATCAGTTGCTTTCAGTGTACACTTGTTGCCTACATGACTTGTGACCAAATGGGGGTTGTTGTTTTTTTTATCTGATAGAGCCTACTAAAAAGTTACCTTTGGCTATTATCGTTTTGTTTAGGTAGACAGGAGTTTGTGTACATTACACATATCTAAAGAAAGATAGTCATGCAGCTAGCAGGTATCAGTTCCGAAACACAGGAGAAAAGGCCAGAGTTTAGAAAGCATCTAGAAATATATGATGTGGATTCTACTCTTTTATTTTACTATTGTTCAGATTAAAAAGGATTGGATGCACGCTCAGCTCAGGAGAGCTGCGATAGAATGAACAGGTGAGAGCACCAAGGCTCTGAGGTGTAACCTACTCAGACATAAAGATAATTGTTGCATATCATCTCTTGGAACAGTTTAGAGTTCAGGAAAAGCAACAAAAAACGAAGAACTGAAGAAGAAGTGTGTCACACACTGGTTTTAACAAATGCAGACAACTGGAAAAGAAGAGGTTGTTAGCTCCATGTCTGGTGTGTCTCTCTGGAGGCTATGTGCCTAGCAGATACAGGGTGCCATTTGCAACGTGTCCATCTTTTGTGAAAAGGAAACCTGCCTGTGGGAAACAAGAAACCAATTACTGTGGGAAACATTAACACAAATCAAAACAAAAGGAAAACCAAAAGAGAGAAGACACAAAGAATAAAACAAAAGCGAAAAAGGAAGCCAGAGGGATAAGATTAAGGACAGTGCAAAATTAAACAAAGGAAACAAGAAAGAAAAAAAGGAGACGATGATTGAAGAAACAACTTCACAAAATAAGGTTGAGAAAGAACACAAACTGTTCCCCAGCAAACTCATCAACTGATCAAACACGAATTACAAGGACAGGCCAAAATTATGGGACACTGGAGCAAAGGAACAACTCCACCATTCTACCCAACCCTGACATTTCACTCAAAGATGATGCACAGCACAATAGGGAGAAGGGGCTGGTCATGACAGACACAGAATTAAACATCAGAAATAGGATTCTCTCCATCAATCATGACAATGATAAAGAGGAATAGGCTGGCAGAAAATGTATGACCAAGGACGATGCAGACGACTATCGCCATAGTGGATCTGTCAAATCGGAAGTCTAACGTCACATACACGAAGCGCCATTTGAACCTACTGTCTCTACGAGACAGGAAATAGCCTACTGGCGATATACAGTCACCGATTTCAGGGTCTGGGTGCTGCTTACATGACTATCAATGAAGTGGTTTTTGAATAAATGAATGGGTAATGTATGCAGAGTAGGGAGATGTTTGCACCAGTAGCGGTGATTGTACAGTGATCATCATTAATCAGATAGTGCCGTTATGAATCTGTTATTTGGCTTTGGGTTTATGCATTTAATTTGGCGTTTGATTTTTTAGTGACTGTGTATAAACTGAATGAAACTAACATAAATCAAGAAGAGGTCGAAGGAAACAGTGTTTCAGTAAATGGAACTGTACAAATGCGTGGGTGATAACTGCGTATGTGCGTGCACCACATATCCCAGTTTTCTAGTGAAACTTTGAGTGAATAGGGCTTACGGCTGTGCCATCATTATCCTTCTTCGTTGAGCGTTCAAACAGCAACTATTGGTGTCTGTCATATGAGCAATAATGCGTCACATTGCCGTTAAGTGCCTGATAAGCCAGGCCCAGCACATGTGACTTCGGCATCAGAGAGAATAATTTTTATATGTTAAGTCCTTCTGGGGAAAAAAGCCAGGAACATGGACAAAGAAGGCAGTAAATAGACAAGAAGGAGGTGACAGAAAGAAAAGGGCCAAGCAGAAACAAAGACAGTGATAGAAAAGAGGAAATTTCTAGTACAGAGTTTCCAGAATGTGGATATGCTACCTATAAAGCCCTTCGGATGAGACTATAAACCGAGGCTCCGTGTTCGAACGCATGCAGAACATATTGCGCTCACGTTAAATCCTGTTCCGCTTTTCGAAAGAGTAGGCCATTGTGTGCCGGTGGGAACAGATGACAAAATTTACAAAACCGCATACACACGGGGACTAGCTGTTAAAAAAGCACATGAGTGCTTATTCCATTATCCTCGATATAAAAATGTCATCTGAGCGCTTTGATCTGTTGCTTTAGAAGATTCAGCGCTATATGAATTAAATACATTATCATTATTCTTATTCTTATTATTATTCTTCTTCTTCTTATTATTATTATTATACCGACAGACCCCCGGCACGTCCACGGGGGATTATGAGACACAAATACCATTACCTGAACTTTCACAACAACAACAACAACAAAGAGATGGGTTTTCTAACATGTACGCAAGATTTGCACCCTTTCGCAACACAGGACTTTGAGTTGAATTCTGATCCGGGAGATGTTTATAAAGATGGTATCAGAACAGAGCCATACAGGAAAATGTCCTTTGACTGTCGGCTCGGCAGTGATTCGAACCTGTGATTTTCAGACCATGAGGTTGTCGTGTTTAACCACTCAGGCCACAGAAGCTTGTTTGAGAGCCCGCTGTTTTATGTGCGAACTGTCAACAATGCCTGTGAGCTCATATGTTTTCTGGCCTTTTGGTGTTGTTTTTTCTTTTTTGAATTTTTTCTTTCAAACTTTTTGGAAAGAGAAAACTTAAAAGAGTTTTTTCTAATGGTAAGAACGATGAAATTGGGATGAAGTTAGAGAAAAGGAACAAGCAACGTATAAATAAGGATAAACAAGAATAAAAATGAGAGAACGAGAAGAGAAGAGAGAATGGAGAAGAGAGAGAGAGAGAGAGAGAAAGAAGAGAGAAGAGAAAAGAAAAGAGAGAGAGAGAGAGAAGAGAGAGAGAGAGAGAGAGAGAGAGAGAGAGAGAGAGAGAGAAAGAGAAGAGATAGAGAGAGTTCAGATTCGGAGTTTATTTCATTATTGGCCATAGCCCATAATGAAGGGGAAAGTGAACAAAAAAAGGAGAGGGAGAGAGAGAGACGCGCGGACACACACACATACACACACACAAACACACACACACACACAACACACACACACACACACAAAGACAAACTCAAACACAAGCACAAGCACACACATACATTTTACAAAACTGCCTACACACGGAGCCTGGATGTAAAAGACCACATGAGAGCTTATTCCATTATCTTCGATATGAAAGAACAAAAATAATAAAAGCGCACACAACACACACACACACACACACACACACACACACACACACACACACACACACACACACACACATACAGACAGAGAGAGAGAGAGAAGAGAGAGAGAGAGAGAGGAGAGCCTGAGAAGGGTAGAGAGAGAGAAGGCAGACAATTACACAAGGCAGAAAGAATGAAGAACATGAATGAAAGAAGAGAAAAAAAAGAGAGAAAACAAAACAAAACAAAACAAACAACAGAAGAAAAAGAATGAAAGACAGACAGAAAAAATAACAATAGATAGAAAGAAACGGAAGAAAGAAAGAAAGAAAGAAAGAAAAACAACAAACCTTACGGTTAAAAAACACAAGGAAAGATAAACACGCGTACACAGAACATCTTGCACACACGTTAGATTAAAAAAACCAACCGCTCAACCTTTCAGAAGACTAGGTCATCCACGCCTATAAGAACAGATGACAAAAGCTATAATTATTTTTTTTTTTTTAAACTTATAATGCTGACTGGTGTCATGTTTAGACCTCATCCCTGAAGTCAGAATACGGCTACCTTAATGGTTGGCAAACACACACACACACACACATACACACACACCACGTAACACACACAACAACACCACAACACACACACACACACACACACACATACACACACACGGTCACATACGAACAAATCTCACCATTGGTGAACGGAACCTCAGAGCTTTAACGAGGAACGATCCCCCCCCCCCCCCCACCCCGCCCCTTTCCCCCCAAAAAAAACCCCACTCCCTCTTCACCCCCTCACCCCACTCCCCCCCCACACGCCCCCCCCCCCCTGCCCGAACCCCCCCCCCCCCCCCCCCCCCAGCACCACCACCAAAACCCCAAACGACCATATCATCATATTTTTTTTGTTAGGAGATTCATGTCACGACGTTGTGTATAGTCAGTAGCTTTGACAAAAGTGGACGCAAAAAAAAAAAAACGGGAAGAAAAAACACCAACCTATACCATCAACGTTGTTCAGAAATTCATATCACGTCCTCATAGTGCCGAAACCCTAGCCACACCAGACTAGAGAGCCCCTAGCAGGTCTATATCCTCCTCCTCCTCCTTCTCCTCCTCGTTCTCCTCCTCCTCCTCCTTCTTCTTCTTCTTCTTCCTTCTTCTTCTTCTCGTCTTCTTCGTCTTCTCGTCTTCTTTTTCTTCTTGTTCTTCTTCTTGTTCTTCTTCTTCTTCTTTTCTTCTTCTTCTTCTCTTCTTCTTCTTCTTCTTCTTCTTCTTCGTCTCCTCGTTCTTGTTCTTGTTCTTTTTCTTCTTTCTTCTCTTCTTCTTCTTCTTCTTCTTCTTCTTCTTCTTCTTCTTCTTCTTCTTCTTCTTCTTCTTCTTCTTCTCTCCTCCTCCTGCTCCTCCTCTATCTCCTCCTCCTCCTCTCTCCTCTATCTCCTCCTCCTTCTTCTTCTTCTCCTCCTCTTCCTCCTCTCTCCTCCATTTCCTCCATCTCCTCCTCCTCCTCCTTCTTCTTCTTCTTCATTTCTTCTTCTCCTCTCCTCCTCCTCCTCCTCCTCCTCCTCCTCCTCCTTCTTATTCTTCTTCATCTTCTCCTCCTCCTCCTCCTCCTCCTCCTCCTCTCTTCTTCTTTTCTTCTTCTTCTTCTTCTTCTTCTTCTTCTCTCCTCCTCCTCCTCCTGCTCCTCCATCTGCTCCTCCTCCTCCTCCTCCTGCTCCTTCTCCTCCTCCTGCTCCTCCTTCTTCTCCTCCTCCTCCATCTCCTCCTCCTCCTCCTCCTCCTCCACGTCGTAGTAGCAGCAGTCTGGAACGTGCCAGCAGGGCCTGTGGCTTCCACCAGACAGGAAATGGTTTGGAGGTGGTGAATCATTTGGATATTACAGTCTCTGAATAGTTCTAGTCGGACTTCACTGTCCGCTTTAGTGGCGAAAAACATGACCAGCAATACAGGAGTTTTGGGTCGCCAGCCCTCCTCCCTCACCCTCACCCCCTCGTTGATGAAAATTATATTTGGTATTATTTTTTTTATGATTATTCTAGTGGTGGGTCTGTTGTTGGTGCTGTTGATGTTTTGATATCTTAGAGATAATGTTGATATTATCCCGGGTGGTTTTTTTTCTCTCCATTATTCCAGGGAGTGGTCTATCGTTGATGCAATCGATTTTTTAAACATTTTTTTCTTGATTTGGGTTTTTTTTTTCTCATTCTTTTCATTGCTTATTTTCATATGTTGACACGTGACCAAATGGAAACTTATGCATGAGGGAGTGATTAGTGTGTGTGTGTGTGTGTGTGTGTGTGTGTGTGTGTGTGTGTGTGTGTGTGTGTGTGTGTGTGTGTGTGTGTTAAGATTCATCATTCATCATCTCCTGTTTCATCTCATATCTGTCCATGCCTTTAACAGCCAAAATTTCATCACCCTGTTGAAATGTATCACCTGTGTGTGTGTGTTTGTGTGTGTGTGTGTGTGTGTGTGTGTGTGTGTGTGTGTGTGTGTGTGTGTGTGTGTGTGTGTGTACATTTAAATTTGTTAGAATATTGTTAATCATTGTTGGTTGCATGTGTAGGAGTGGATTGAATGCAAGCACTCTGATTTGTAATTGCAAGATATAGCGCTATATAAATTCCATTTATAATAATAATAATTATTATTATTATTATTATAATTATTATTATTGTTATTATTATTATTAGTATTAGTATTAGTATTATTATTAGTATTATTATTATTATTATATCATTTAAAATAATCAGTCATGTATCGTTCAGTCAATCAAACAATAAAGCACGAGATGTATATAAAAAAGAAAAAAACATCAAACACTAATATATCATAAAATTAATACCATGTAGAATTAAGTACTTTCAACACTAATAATTTATGACAATGTTGCAAAATTTGACAATGGAGGCGTAATTATAACAAGTCAATACAAAAACATATCAGTATGAAAACATCATCAATAACAAAAACAACAACAAGGCGTCTAATATCACTAAAAGTGAACAGACGTAAAATTGAAGTCAACAACAACAAAAACAACAACTTATTGTCGATCCAGAATGCAAAGTTACAAGAACACTTGTAAACACCTACAAGTCAATATTGCACACAAAAACACCAAACAAACAAACAAACAAAAACCCAAAGATCACAAAAACCCCGAAAAAATAGAACCAAAACACTTGTTAATTCTAGACAGATGATACTGCAAAATTAGCAAAATTCCTGTTAACCTATCCATCCTTTCCTCCCCCCCCCCCCCCCCCCCCCCCCCCCCCACCACCCCCTCCCAAATAAAAAGAGAAAACCTCTACTCAAAAAGCTCGAAAGCGTTAAAAAGAAAGAAGAAAAACCAAAACATCTGCAGGGAGATGTGTGGAAGCAAGACAAACCGAAAACTGCCACATGTGACCTGCGGGCCAAGGGAGAGAATCCTGCTATAAGCAATGCAGCGACATCTGGGACCAGGAAGTACCGCCAAAGCGGACATGCCCTGTTGGCTATGTACACAGCAGCTCGTTCCAGGGCCAGCTATCGCGTGTGTGTACTCACTCGCCTTCCACAGAGGCCAATGGCCCAAGTCAACTTTGGACCTCTCTCTTCCTTCCTTGCTTACTCTCTTTCTCTTTCTGGTGTCTGCCTTCTTGGAATGGACCTCTTGGATGTTTTTGTAGGCATTTAAAAACAAGTCATGAATTAAAGGAACAAGGAGACGAAAGAAGGAAAGGATAAGGATCTAAGAAAGATTGAAGAAAACAGACAAGTAAAAAGAAATGAAGGAAGAATGGTTTGGGGGTTACTTTTTGTCAAAAGTATACTTGTTAGTTTTTGCTTCCTTAAATAACTGTCTTAATGGTTATCTCTCCGAAAGCGTACATCTGTTCAGTTACCATTGCTTTTTCATTTCTTTGGTAGAATCTTAAGTCAAAGTAATTCTTCTACATTATGTGGGGATTCTCATTTACCGTCATCCATACCAGTAAGAAACTATAGTTCTGACTTTTTACCCCAGACTCCTGTGGTAGTTAGTGTTTCTGAATGAGGCATTCTCCAGAAATAAAAGTACATATGAAAAGGAATAGTTGTTGGTTTGCTCCTCGGCTAAATCTCTCCCGGGATCACCGATGCTGAGATTAGCCACACTCCGACTTCGGGGAGGGTGTCTAAACACGACACCTGTGTGCACGCGTTTAGAACAGTTTGGCATCCGTTCCTACCAGCACGTAATGGCTTTCTCTTCTTAAAGGGTGGACAGGTTTTTAAAACGTGTGAGCAAGATAGTTTGCACGTGGTTGCACACGGGCCTCGGTTTACAACCTCATGTGAAGGACTTGTGTGGCAGTGGAGTCAGCACTGATGTCAACTCCAGGAGAAAAATCCCCTAAAAACAGGCACCTCCGTGGTGGCTCGATCCCAGGCCGTCAGATCACGAGTGCAACACTCTAACCACTAGGCTATCCCGTCCCCGCGAAACAGATTTAAAAGGGACTTTAAAAAATACAAAATGGTCACAGACTATTCCACTCTACATGGGACACATTTTGCAAATTGAATCAAACCTCCTAGATTTCAGCTTCCGCCAAATGAAGTTGCTTTGGCAGAAGAACTGGGTTCCCCAGAGAGTTCTTGCGTTACGCGCCGACGAAGAGTACTGCAACCCTATCTTCCCCGTAGACTATTTCTTAGTCTGCCTAGGTGGCTAGAGTTGGCCTTACTTTCTTCCCCTGCCCATTTCCCAGGGGACATGGCAGTGACAGGGAAAGCTGAGGTGAGGGAGACGACATAGCACTCGGTCTGATTAAGAGAAGAGGAGAGAAGAGGAGAGGAGATGGGGGTGAAATGGAAGGGACAAGAGGGGCAGAGAGAGCCCCAAAACTGAGAAGAACCATGTCTCGCTCTTTAAAGAGATGGAGCCAGTGCTTTGCCAGGGGAGAGAGGAGCGGATTTCTTTTCCTGATGGTTTTGAGCCATGGTGGCTGTTTTGTATTTCAGCGCTGTCAAGTGAATCAGTGGCCTAACCAGCCACCATGGCGCAGTGATTAGCGTCTTGGGTTACGGACTGGAAGGTTGCGGGTTTGAATCCCATAAGAATCACAGAGACATTTTCGGACTCCAGCCGGTTTCTACCCAGAATGAGCGTGCTATGGGCTCTTTGGAACCGCGCAGTTGAGCTTCATCCACTCTACGAATGCGATTTTGAGAGTTTTGCTCAAATGACCTGACCCACATGGGTGTGTTTGTATCTCTCAGGCCCGATTGACGCCGGAATATCTTCTGATAGGAAGTGTAGAATTCAACCCTGTCATGTAGTCGCAAAGCATATGCACTTCCATAGCAGCAGCATTACATCATCATCATCATCATTGATGATCCTACATTAAAAGAAAATTGCCTCTGATTCGGTGGCCCCTTTTACTCTGATCATTGGAGGGACGTTGTGGTGATCACCACCCGGGGTGGGCTTCTAAGCTCGCTCAGTATGGCTCCACGACTGAGCCATTACTGTCGTCAGTAGGGGGCTTAGTAGGTATTGTATTGTATACTACTATTTGTCACGGCAGATTTATCTAGGTGGTGCCCTGCGTATGTAAGCTCATAATAGGCACCACTGAACACCCCAAAATGACCCAGCAGCAGTGCAGGGCCCCTCTGAATGGTGGCCCCACAGCGGCCTGGCATTGATAGGCTCCTTGTGGACTAATGATCCTGAGGATGTGACATGAACGAATCCGGGTGTGGCTGTGGCGGAGATCTTGAAATGAGCGCGTGGGAACGGCAGGACCAGACTGTCACAGAGGATGAGGCAGCAAAAAAAAAAATCAGTGGCCCTTAGGTAACGCATCCGTTTCGAGAGCAGGGAGTTGCGGAATTGATCTCCGTTTAAACCACAAGTTTTGCCCCATCTACTAAACCCTATGTGATAATCTGAATGCTAGTCTTTCTGATATGTGCAACCACAGTTTAGTGTACGTAACAGAACCCATAGCAATAAGGGAGTCTTCCTTGGCAAAGCTCCGCAGAAAGAAGCTGCTTTCATAGGGAAATAGTTGCATATGGACGAATAAAATTAAGATTTTTTTTAAAAAATGGTGGCATTGATCTTGTGGCGATGCGCTTATGTCAGGAATAGAAACTTTAATTTCACGAAGAAAGTCTGCCATGAATGACAGTACAAATCAATACAATACAATGCAGTACAATACAATGCAATAATGAGCAACACAGTGTAATACGGTACAGTAAAATACATGACAATACAATAAAATCCAATACAATGCAGTACAATATAATGCAACACAATATGGTATACAATATAATGCAGTGCAATGCAATAAGGATGCAATGCAATAAGGATGAGGATTTTTACAATCTGCACCGTCAACATGTACGCAAACTTCCACGTTCCGTGTGTCTGTTAGCGTGCACCTGTATTCAGAAAACCATGCATGCCTGTTTAAAGATGCCGTTTATTAGGTACAGGGAGGTGTTCAAGGATTAATGCTATAACAAACTTGATGCATTCGTCCAAATTCCAGTGCAAAAATCATAAACCAATGAAGTAAAATATCTGTTCGAGGAAAACAAGAATAAATTCAGTAAATCATTAATGGTTGATTTGGAATGTAAAAAAAAAAATATGCAGCAAGAGTTACAAAATAACAACAAAACCAGCCACAACTACAATAACAAAAACAATGAAATCAGCATAAAAAGCCACATTAAAAAAAATTACAACCCGAAAAAGATAAAACAAGTACTTGACATTTGTTTGGTTTTTTTAATTACAGAGGTCATAAAAAGCAATTGATGGAAAGGGATGGGAGCAAGACAGAAAAGAGAAGGTAAAAAAACACGAATAAAAACACAGAAAGAATACTGCAATGACGCATACGGGTTTTAGAAAAGGACAAAAGACAGACAGAAAGAAAGTAAGAAAGGAAAGAATTCAAGTAAAAAGTAGAAAATCGGAATTGAACAGTGATTGCAATTGTTCGAGAGATGAAAGAAAGCCTAAAATCTCAAGAGTGTCTGGGTTTGGTTTTTAACTTTAGAGAACAACCTCTGTCTGTCTGTCTGTCTATCTGTCTGTCTGTGTGTGTCTCTCTCTCTCTCTCTCTCTCTCTCTCTCTCTCTCTCTCTCTCTCTCTCTCTCTCTCTCTCTCTCTCTCTCTTCTCTCTCTCTCTCTGCGATTTGTTTAATTCTCTTCTTTGATAAGCTTTTGTTTTTTAAGTGTATAATTGCGATGGAAGAAGATACATTATTTAACTCTGTTCAGCGGAAGATTTATCTATTCGTTTTTAATTCAGAATTAACCAACAACTTTTCTTTGTAATTAAAATGCCCTTTAAAAGAAAACTCTACTGAAACAGTTGTAAAAGGAACACTGATTAGACTAACAATGGCTGCGTTTGAATTTAGAAACAAGAAACAACAACAGCAACACCAAAACTACAACAATACAAAAATGCAAACTCAAACATAATGAGAGACAGACAGGCAGACAGACAGAGACAGAGACACATAGAAACTAGACAGACATAGACAGTGACAGACAGACAGTGAGAAACACAGAGAGAGAGAGAGGGAGAGATGGAGAGAAAGAGAGAGAAAGAGAGAGAGAGATATATATATATATATATAATATATATATATATAGAGAGAGAGAGAGAGAGAGAGAGAGAGAGAGAGAGAGAGAGGAGATCGAGAGAGAAACAGACAAAGAGAGAGAGAGAGAGAGAGAGAGAGAGAGAGAGAGAGAGAGAGAGAGAGAGAGAGAGAGAGAGAGAGAGAGAGAGAGAGAGAGTGGAGCTTATGGTCTCTCCTGTCTAGTCTGTCATATTCAAGAAAACCCTCAAAGAACAGACATGTCAGTAATTAGCATCTCTTGAAATACCCATGAATAAAAAAATGTTGTGTTGAGCTATCAGCAAACAACAACAACAACAACAACAACAACAACATCAACAACTGTGTTTGGCTTTATGTATGGCTTGTTTTATCTATGGCTTGTTTTTATGTAAGGTTTGTTTTATGTATGGCTTGTTTTATGTATGGCTTGTTTTATGTATGGCTTGTTTTATGTATGTTTTGTAGGCTGCATGAATTTCTCTAAGAGAGGATAAAGTATTTCAAGTGAATTGAGTTGAATTAAATTGAAATGAATTGACTTGGTTTTCTTAATGTCGTTGTTTTCAGTACTATTATTATCATTGTTGTTGTTCTTGTTGCTGCTGCTGCTGCTGCTGCTGCTGTTGTTTACTGGCTAGAAATAAAGCGCTGCTGATTCAAAACTCTCTCTCTCTCTCTCTCTCTCTCTCCTCTCTCTCTCTCTCTCTCTCTC
>CM054134.1:19052731-19060231 GCA_028751875.1 Rapana venosa
ACTTGTAGTATGAATGTGTTTTAGCAGACGCTCAATGTCACCCACCCCCCCACCCCCATCCCAGCCGTCACCTCCCCCTCCTCCCCCTTTCCCCCCCCCCCCCCACCCCAACTCTCGTTTCCCCTTATCAACCACGTTGTCGTGGCAACCGCTGGCTAAAACGCCCCTTGAGAGGACACAGGAAAACTCATTCGGGCGCGCGCAAGCACGCACACACACACATACCACACACAAACGCAAGCACGCATGCACATACACACATACCACACGCGAGCACGCGCACACACACACACACACACACACACACACACACACGAACACTCACACAAGACCTCACACACACACAAACACACACACACACACACACACACACACATACGAACACACACAGAAAACCTCACATACACACACACACACACACACACACACACACACACACACACACACACACACACACACGAACACACACACACTCACAAGATCTCACACACACACACAAACACACACACACACACACACACACACACAAACACACACAGAAGACCTCCGCATGACCAGCCATGCAAACACACAGAGGACACAACACGATCAATCAATAATAAAATAAACAATACCTTCCAGCAAAACACATACTTGTCTTGCCGATGACAAATCTTGAAATGAAACATATCATTTACCAACGTATTTCATCCCGAAGGCCTTTCGCCAGGCAAATAATCAGGGACAGATAATCGACATAAAATGATTAACTGAAATACATTTCAGATGATCAAAGGTTTCCTATCAAGAAAAAAAAGATAAGATTCTTATTCTTGGTCTCCGAACGCTCAGACAGCGACTATTGTTGTCTGTCATATGAGCGAAAAAGAAAATAGATGAGAGGACTGGGTTTTGTAAGGTTTTTTTTTCTTTTTCTTTTGTCTACTTGTCATTACAAACAAATATAATTTAAAGGATAGATAGAATGATCAGAGAGAACTCGAACTCGAACTCGAAAGATTTATTCACAAAAAGGCCATTGGCCCATACATGAAGGGGGGTTGCCAAACTGCTTAGTATTTTAGTGAAAAAATAAGTCACACACACACACACACAAACAAACAAACAAACAAAAATGACTTAAGAAACCAAGATATCTCTTATTCTAAAGGCTTTACACAAATATAAAGCAAGGCTGCGCACAAGAGAGAGAGAGAGAGAGAGAGAGAGAGAGAGAGAGAGAGAGAGAGAGAGAGAGAGAGAGAGATTTTATTTTATTCTTTTATTTCGAGGATAATGGAATAAGCATTCATGTGCTTTTTTCATCCAGTCCCCGTGTGTATGCAGTTTTGTAACTTTTGTCATTCGTTCCCACCGGCACACGCGGGTTTTAACGTATGCCTAAGATGTTCTGCGTGCGTTCGCACTCGGGACCTCGGTTTATAGTCTCATCCGAAGGACTTTAGGGGGAAATAGAGTCGTCACTGGTGTTAACTGCAGAGGAAAAATCCTCTTGAACGAGAATCGAACCCGGTCAGTAGATCACGAATCCATCACTCTAACCACCAGGCTATCCCGCCCCCCAGAGAGAGAGAGAGAGAGAGAGAGAGAGAGAGAGAGAGAGAGAGAGAGAGAGAGAGAGAGAGAGAGAGAGAGAGAGAGACAGACAGACAGACAGACAGACAGACAGACAAACAGACAGACAGAGACAGACAGACAGACAGACAGACAGACAGAGACAGAGAGACAAAGAGAGTGAGCAAAAATCAGTAATGATCATACTTTCTGGGTGTTGTGTTTTTTTCGCTTTTAAACAGAGGTTAAACGGAAGTAATTCGACAAGGAGAATGATTGCAGTAATGCTAGGGGTAGTTTGCTAAACGGGGTAACAATTATGGTTTTATTCTGGGTCATATAATGCAGGTCACCCGTGGGGATGCCGGGGGCCAGACAGTAGAAATTCCATCCTCACTTCCTGGAAAATCATGGACTAAGAATTTCCTCTTGTCCATCCCTTTCTTTGTTTCTGCCTTGTTTCTTGACTTCCTCTCTCCTTCTCTTGCTCCATTCTCTTGCTTTATTTCTTTCAGAAAGACTTATAAGATAATGATTCTCTGCAGCGTCCAAGTCGTATGCACTGGGCTTGACTTATCAGGTGCTTAGCGGGTGTTGAGTTGGGTGTTGAGGTGGGTGTTGATTGGGTGTTGATTGGGTGTTGATTGGGTGTGATTGGATTGGGTGTTGAGTTGCGGTGTTTGATTGGTGTGATTGGTTGGATTGGGTGTTGATTTGGGTGTTGATTGGGTGTTGATTTGGGTGTTGAGTTGGGTGTTGATTGGGTGTTGATTGTGTGATTGGTGTTGATTGGGTGTTGAGTTGGGTGTTGAGTTGGAGTATTTGATTGGGTGTTGATTGAGTGTTGATGTTGGGTGTTGATTGAGTGTTGATTGGGTGTTGATTGAGTGTTGATGTTGGGTGTTGATTGAGTGATTGATTAGTTGGGTTTGATTGAGTGTTGAGTTGGGTGTTGATTGGTGTTGAGTTTTGGGTGTTGATTTGGTGTTGAGTTGTGTGTTGAGTTGGTGTTGATTGAGTGTTGATTGAGTGTTGGTTGGGTGTTTGCGGTGGGTGTTGCGGTGGGTGTTTAGTTGGATGTTGAGTTGGGTGTTGATTTGGATATTGAGTATAGTATTGAGTTGGGTGTTGATTGAGTGTTGAGCTGGGTGTTGATTGGGTGTTGATTGGTGTTAGACTGGGTGTTGACTGGGTGTTGAGTTGGGTGTTGATTGAGTGTTGAGTTTGGGTGTTGATTGGTGTTGAGTTGTGTGTTGAGTTGAGTGTTGATGAGTGTTGATTGAGTATTGGTTGGGTGTTGCGGTGGGTGTTGCGTGGTGTGTTTAGTTGGATGTTGAGTTGGGTGTTGATTTGGATATTGAGTATAGTATTGAGTTGGGTGTTGATTGAGTGTTGATTGGGTGTTGATTTGATGGTGTTGATTGGGTGTTGACTGGGTGTTGACTGGGTGTTGAGTTGGGTGTTGATTGAGTGTTGAGTTGGGTGTTGATTGAGTGTTGATTGAGTGTTAGAACTGTTCATCTGGGAGTCAGTGGGATAAATCTAATATGTGCATGTAATATGTCAATGCGTCGGCAACTGATTTCTACGTCAAGGGTTATGTCACGTTCACACCATCTATATCTGTCTAACTTAACATGTTTGTTGGGTTAAAATTTGCTTTAAAATTCTAAACTATGTCTGGTTCTTCTTTTTTGCTATAATAAGTATTATTGTACTATGTATGATTGTACTTGCGCTACTAGGAAAATTCCTCAACTGAGATAAAAACGAAGTTTTGATTCTTGAATCTTACCATACCAGAGTTTTCAGTACCACAGCTGATCTATAAAAATAAAAAAATCGATGACTCTCCAGCTCTGTCCATACCTTTCATTTATACACACTTTTCCTCCTTCCTTCCTTTCTTCCTGTTATGTTTTCTTTCCATCCAGCTTTTCTCTTTCATACCCCCCCCCCCCCACCCCACCCCCGCACTTTTGTCCTTTTAGCGCTGTGATGCTGTCTTAATGAAAAGTAAAGTACAATGCGATTAGTTTGGTAGCAATAGTAGGGCAAGGAGAGGTGGTGCTTTCCTTATTGATTTTTTTCCTCTAGTGTTTTGTAAGCATCGTTTCCCGACAGTACTACTGAAAAGAGATAACGAAGAAGAGTAAATGAATGAAGGATTGAGTGAATGAACGAATGAACGAATAAATAGATGAACGAGTGAGTGAGTGAGGAGTGAGTAATTGGCTGATTGACTGACTAACTGACTGACTGACTGACTGACTGAGTGACTGACTGAATAAATGAGTGAATAAACGAATGAATGAATGAATGAATGAATGAATGAATGAATGAATGAATGAATGAATGAATGAGAAGCTCATTGATCGACTGATTATGTAATTAGTTAGTTAACCGATTAGTTATCGATCGACATTCGCTTGATTGATATACTTAATGATTGGCCGGTGGTTGATTGATTTACTGATCAATTGACTGATGGACAAACTACCAAACGAAAAAACAAAAAAATGGAGGGATAGATGGATGGCTGGCTGGCTGGCTGGATGGTTGATAAGCGCAGTAACATCTCCATACGCTATGACACAGTCATAGCCCTGATGATGATGATCAACTGATTAAATGGCAGACATGACATGAGTGTTGAGAAAGTCACGATCGAAGACAGGGATAAATAGGGTGGAGAAAATCCTTTCGATTTTTTAAGCAATATTTCTTTTAGATCTCACCAAGCTACATATCAAGACCTATTCATGAAATTATTTAAAGTAGTTCATTTTGAAAAACCAGCACAAAATTTCAACAATGATATAAATGTGTTGTCCTACTATAACTTTGTCGTGCAATTATGATCAATATGGGGCTTAAGAAATCACCTTTTAAACTATGTAATAGATTGTAGAATCATTATCCATAACATAGATTAAAAACAAACTGTTAAGTAATGAGCAGAATCAATATCCATAAATAAGATTAAAAACAAACTGTTCAGTAATGAGCAGAATCATTAACCATAAATTAGATTAAAAACAAACTGTTCAGTAATGAACACAATAAAAAGGTCCACGTTGCAGTTGTTGTTAAAAGGTAGACATCTTCATCATTCCACACTCCAGACTGAGAACTCTGGTAAATGCGTGTTTGTAATTGTGTTCCTATTGATTTTTCGTATGCTTTCTTCTCTTTGTAGCCTTTTCTCCTCGTTTTATTTTTTCATTCTCTGCAGATTACTATTGGTATTTTTCATGAACTTTTTCATAAAATTTCATGACTGGCTCACAGAAATATGCAAAGAAGTAAAAACAAAGAAATAACAAATGCTTACTGTCCACGTTTCCCCCACTTTCTTCTCAGTACATTGTTGTCCTCTCTACTCTCTCTGTCAAGCTGCTACATAACAGAAATACGGCACTAAATGTCGATGTCCACTCAGCACAAACACTACCCAGACATGGTCAGTCAGTCTGGAGACTATATAGAGTCACCACAGACGGGAAAAAAAGATGTCCTTTCCGACTTGCTGAATACACCAATCTTCCCAAAGTGATGAAGAGACCGGGGATATAGATAGATGCTGGCATATTCATACTCTCCATTCCTGCATGCATACTCCTCTCGCTTTTCACCATCCACTTTCCTGCTATTTCTTCTGGCGCCCCATTCCTCACTTCCCTCCTATTTGGTGGTGAGTGTCGACGTCATTTTGACAGCTGGACCAAAAGTCTTGGTGTCCTCTTAATGAAAAAGAACGTCTGGTATGTCTGGTGATAGCTAGATAAAATAGAAGTCGTACTTTTTTTGAATTTACATTTTTTTAAATATCTGAGTGTCCTGTTGAATTGAGATGACGAGAAAGACTGAGTAAGTCAGAATTCAACAGACGAGAGAGACAGAGACAGAGACAGAGACAGAGAGACAGAGAGAGAGACAGAGGGAGAGGTATGAGCGTCAAAGAAGAAAAAAGCGACAGAAACGGACTCTTTCTTAACACAGCTTTTAAACCATACCTGACTAAGATATAAACTAGATTGAGGAAATAGGAATGCATGTTTCTTAGAAAAAAAGGTTAACTAGCAAATCCTGATCGCCGAATGCTTTCCATAACATAATTATATGCACTCTCATTTGCTTCTGTACTCTTTTTTTTAAAGAACGGTGAAATGCATAGTTCAGCAGCAGGTTATACTGGAGAATTCCATATCAGTTGTTTCGGTAGAGTTAAGGCCTTAATAACAAGAAATTATTGTTCTTTTCATTAGTTTCCTCCCCCTCCTGTTTTCAAAATACTTTGGTGTTTCATAAGTATGTCGGAATGCTTTGCTCACAACGAGTAAGAGAAAAAGGGAAACAGCATGAATTCTACATCAACTTTCCATAGCAATGATTCTCTCTCTCCTCTCTCTCTCTCTCTCTCTCTCTCTCTCTCTCTCTCTCTCTCTCTCTCTCCTCCTCCTCCTCCTCCCCTCCTCCTCCTCCTCCTCCTCAACGAAGATGGCACGAGGAATAAACATCCCCTACTCTCCATGCTCAACCAACCAAACACTGCCAGGCCCTGATCAGTCTGCAAACAGTCATCACAGGCAGCAGAAAAGAGCTGTCTGACCGCCTGTCTCTCTGAATGTCTGTCTCTCTGTCTGTCCACTTCCCCTGCCACACTGAAGGGCTCATTTAGAAGACCGATGACTGTCAAGACACTTCCACCCCCCCCCCCCCCCCCCACACACACACACACACACCTGCTCCCTCCTATCCCCTCCTCCCTTATTGAGGAGAAAACCCTTCCTCCATATGGTGTGTCTCTGGTAGTTCTTTTCACCCAGACCTCTGACGTGACCTCATCATTTATCTCTCACCCTCTCTTCCTTTCAGGCCGGCTGATGCTCTCGAGAAAAAAAACACAGTCTGAGGGTAAGTCTGTCGCGGACACAGAAATAGAGTTTTGTGTATGATTATAGAAAATGCGTTTTCGAAAACATACCCAAGTACTACTCAACTCCTATCTCCCAGAGATTGCAGCGCTATTGTTCGGTAATATAATTATACTTTTATTCTTCACTTATGTGCATGGAACTAATGAGAGTGAGAACGTACAAATGGCATTTTTTTCCTATCTGTGGTCCTTTATATGTTCTAGATTCGTGTTACAAACAGGACTTGGTCCATAATACCAGCATGAAGACCTTCACCCATATTGGCACTCAGAAGCAGGATTGAACGATATGGAAAAATCGACGCTGAACTTAACCGTTGGACTTCTGTGTTCCAAGACAACACCTCTGAACCAATATCTCACCCACACAGAAGGGATTTATCATCTCATTTCTATCTTTAGTTGTGATCTAACATCTTTAGTTGTGATCTAACATCTTTAGTTGTGATCTAACATCTTTAGTTGTGATCAAACATCTTTAGTTGTGATCTAACATCTTTAGTTGTGATCTAACACAACTACACCAACAATAGTATGTGCAAATATCCCCAACTATGTGTGTATAATGAACCCGGTTTTACTGTTAATGAAAGGGTCATGGCCGTTTTATTAATTTTCTGTCGATTCTTTGAACCCAAAGAACCTCTTATGCCTATTCTTTCAAATTATCAGTCCGTTAAAGAATATGTGGTGATACATAAACAAGAGCAAGATCAGTAGATAAGCATATTAAACGATGTTGTGTTAGTAGGTAAAAACTAAATCGGTGGTTTGTCACACACAGTAAATCAGATACATAAATTGATAATAAGGCGAGTTGAAATCTAATTATTCTGCAAAGGAAAAATTAAATTTTCTTCGTTCTTTTCGAACTTCGGCTCTGAGATTTACCAATGGTGAGATTTTGCGTATGCGACCGTTTTTGCCCATCATTGAGGTGGCTGCATTCCGACTTTGGGGATAATTTTCTTCACTACTTTATATCCAATTCCCCCTCCCTGCCATAA
>CM054134.1:19065231-19075231 GCA_028751875.1 Rapana venosa
CTCTCTCTCTCTCTCTCTCTCTCTCTCTCTCTCTCTCTCTCTCTCTCTCTCTCTCTCTCTCTCTCTCTCTCTCTCTCCTCTCATCTCTCTCTATCTCAAATCAGTGTGGCAATACACACAGGACATCTGCCAATCAGTCAGGAAACCAGAAAAGCTCTCAAAAATAACTCATCCATCTTTAAACCAAATCTCTCTCTCTCCCTCTATCTCTCTCTACCCCACCCCCACTCTCCCTCTCCAATGTGTTATCCATGATAAGGGCGGGGACTGGATACACAAAAGCACAAGAGTGCTTATTCATTATTCTGGAAATAAAAGTTGATTTTGATTTGATTTGATTAAACCCCTCTCTCTGTCTCTCTCTGTCTCTGTCTCTCTATGTCTCACTCTATCTTTCTGTATCTATCTCTCTCTCTCTCTGTCTCGCTCTGTCTCTGTCTTGGTCTCTCTCTATGTCTGTCTGTCTGTCTGTCTGCTCTGTCTGTCTGTCTGTCTGCCTCTGTCTCTCTCTCTCTCTCTCTCATCTCTCTCTCTCTCTCTCTCTCTCTCTCTCTCTCTCTCTCTCTCTCTCTCTCTCTCTCTCTCTGTCCCATCTTTCTGTCCTATTTCTCCCTCTGTCCCATCTCTCTCTCAGACTCTCTCTCTCTCAGACTCTCTCTCTCTCTCTCTCTCATCTCTCTCTCTCTCTCTCTCTCTCTCTCTCTCTCTCTCTCTCTCTCTCTTCTTCCCCCCCCCTCCCCCTCTCTCTCTCTCTATCCCCTCCTAACCCTTTTCCCAAGTCCTTCACCTTAAGCTGTGCCCTTCCTGTCGTTTCCACAGCGGTCATTGGTCGAGAGACCAGCACAGGAAGTCTTTTTACTGCGACGGCAGCCCAACTCGCATTCGGCCATGCGGAAGAGGAGACTGATTGAATCGCCGGTAACAGACACACGGGAGTTTCGGGGCACTGAGAAATGTGCAGAATCTGCCAGAGAAACAGGCAATGCACTAGTCAGTTTGGGGGGAAAAAAGTGCCATTGCTTTCGATTTTGTGAGGTAAAGTGTATTTCTTTTTCACGGAGAGAGAGAGAGAGAGAGAGAGAGAGAGAGAGAGAGAGCAAAGTTCATTTATGGGGATGAGTAAGGTGGGTGGGTGGGGGGGGGGGGGGGAGGGGGGGGGCTACGGTGCTTGGATTAACTTTTTGGGTTTTATAACTGTGCTAATGTTTGAAATAAGGAAACATAGTGTTGAAAACAGTTGTCCGTGTATTGTCTGTGTGATTGGGATGATTTTGGAAGTTCTGAAAATCTATGATTACGCAAATCTGAGGTATGCGCCAATGCCCGATATTTGTACCATATATGCCAATGCCTGATATTTGTGCCATATGTGCCAATGCCTAAGATCTGTGCCATATGTGCCAATGCCTAAGACCTGTGGCATATGTGCCATTGCATGAGATCTGTACCATGTGTGGCATTGCCTGAGATCTATGCCATACGCGCCATTGCCTGAGAGTTGTGCCATATGTGGTAAATGCCTGAGATATGTGCCATACGTGCCAATGCCTGATCTATATGCCATGCATACCAAGCCTGAGATCTGTACCATTATTATATGCCAATGCCTGAAATCTGTCGGATGAGACTATAAACCGAGGCCCTGTGTGCGAACGCATGCAGAACATCTTGCGCACACGTTAAATCCTGTTCCGCTTTTCGAAAGAGTAGGCCATTGTGTGGCGGTGGGAACAGATGACAAAATTTACAAAACCGCATACACACGGGGACTGGATGTAACAAAAAGCACATGAGTGCTTATTCCATTATCCTCGATATTTAAAAAAGTCATCTGAGCGCTCTGATTTGTTGCTTTACAAGATTCAGCGCTATATAAATTCCATACATTATTATTATTATTATTATTATTATTAGTTCTATGCCAATGCATCCCTAACGCTCTACGCGCGTATCAAACATCTATCCATCACTAGCTGAACGATAGTTCATTCACTAGACTATGGGTGATGGTGCGGGCACGTCTGTCAGATGAACATGATAATAATATAGTAAACGCGCCAGTCTCACAGCAGGGGGCCCGTGGTTGTGGCGCTTTAATAAACAGTCCTTGTAGAACTAATGTCCCCTAGGGATCACACACTGAGCTGGCCTAAGCTCATGGTGCTACCAGTGATAAAGTGTTGGCAAACTTAGTGTTGGAGAGATAAACGGGGGAAGGGGAGAAAGAGAGAGAGAGAGGGGGGGGGGGGGGTGGGAGTAAGGGAGGGAGAGAGGGAGAGAGACAGATGGAGGGAGGGAGATAGGGAGCGAGAGAGAGAGAGAGGAGGGAGGGAGGGAGAGAGAGAGGGAGAGAGAGAGAGAGAGGGATTAAGGAAGGAGGGAGGAGAGGGGAGGGCAGTGAAAAAAAGAGATAGCTAGAGAGAGAGTGTGGTGTGTGTATATGTATGTGTGTGTGTGCGTGTGTAGTATGCACGATCGTACTCGCAGCGCGCTTGCATTCTTGCATACACGCAAGCAAGTTCACGAGGAAGCATACACACGCACATCTGTAGTGGGTCTGCACATAATAATCATATTTATCCGCGGGAGTGACTGGCTTAGCCTGAAGTGTACAGTCGTGACTGGTCATTGCCACGTTTGACCAACTGCTTTCCTACAGCCTGATAAATCGCTACCTCTCATTTCAGTCGCACCTGAGTCGTTTGTCACAGAGGCTAACTCAGAGAGAGAGAGAGAGAGAGAGAGAGAGAGAGGAGAGAGAGAGAGAGAGAGAGAGAGAGAGAGAGAGAGAGAGAGAGAGAGAGAGAGAGAGAGAGAGCTCTGACGGTAGTCGCAGAAACGCAATTTCTCTCGAAAGACTAGTTCTTGAATCTGGCGGCTGATACGGATTATCAGGACTATCAGGAACTTTCTGCACGCTGTTCAGGCACCATATGTTGTCTAGGAAGTATCGACATTCTGTACAACGCTCCCCTTGCCTTCTCATAATTATTATCTCCGTTTCTGTCTCTGTTTGTCTGTCTCTGTCTCTGTCGGTCTGTTTGTCTCTCTCTGTCTGTCTTTCTCTGTCTCTCTTTATCTCTGTCTCTCTCTCTCCTCTCTCTCTCTCTATCTTTCACTCACACACACGTACACCACATACACACACACGCACGCGCGCGCGTGCGCACGTACACCACACACACACACACACACACACACACACACACGCACACACTCTCTCTCTCTCTCTCTCTGTATGTCTGTCTGTCTGTCACTATCTCTCTCAGTATGTCTGTCTGTCTCTCTCTCCTCTCTCTCTCCTCTCTCTTTCTCTTTCTCTCTCTCTCTCTCTCTCTCTCTCTCTCTCTTCTCTCTCTCTCTCTCTCTCTCTCTCTCTCTCTCTCTCTCTCTCTCTCTCTCTCTCTCTCTCTCTCTCTCTCTCTCTCTCTCTCTCTCTCTCTCTCTCTCTCTCTCTCTGGTTTAGGGGGGGGGTGGGGGTTCGATTCTCGACTGCTGTGGTATAGAAGAGTTGCTATCATTAATCCAAGCAATCTTAAGGTGTGGGTGGAGTGAGTGGCCGACTTTTCCCACTGATATTCGGTAATAAGTCATTCTGATCTGTCGACCAATCGCCTCTCACGCCAGATGGCGGCTGAGGACTTGCCATAGCTTTTCAATTTAAAAAAAAGGTCACAATGAATGCCCCCGCGTGTGTTTGTGTGTGTGTGTGTGTGTGTGTTTCTGTGTGTGTGCGTGTGTGTGTATTTGAGTGTGTTTGAGTGTGTGTGTGTGTGAGTGTGGGTGTGTACATGTGTGCGTGAGAGAGCCAGACAGACCGACAAACAGACAAGCATACACAAACAATCAAATAGAAACACACAGACAGAGACACACTAACATAGAGAGAAGAGAGACTGACAGAATCAAAGAGAGACAGAAAGAGACAAAGGAAAAACAGACACAAGAATGAATAAAAAATCTTCGTTTCAGAGCATCAGAAACAGAACACTGCTTTTCCATTTGGATCTTGTCCCACAAATGACTCTCTCTCTCTCTCTCTCTCTCTCTCTCTCTCTCTCTCTCTCTCTCTCTCTCTCTCTCTCTCTCTCTCTCTCTCTCTCTCTCTCTCGCATGCCATATCAAATCATATCATTGCATATCGTATCATATTGGATCGTATTCGCATTCGTCGTCGATTTTCGTTTTCTTTTTTCTTTTTTAAATTGTAACCGTTTTTATCTCCTCTTCCTGTTCTCTTTTCAAAATTACATTCACCGTGTTCAGAAGAATATCTAGAAAGTAATCTTAGGCTTTCAATACTTCTTCTTTTTCTTATGTTCTTCTTCTTTGATTTCTTTCTGTCTTTCTGTTTTTCTTCTTTTTATTCTTTTTTCCTCCTCCTCCTCCTCTCCTCCTCCTCCTCCTCCTCCTCCTCTTCCTCCTTATTTCCTTTTCTTTCTTTCTTCCTTCTTTATTCTCCTCCTACTTCATCATCATCTTCTTCTTTTCCTCGTCCTTCTCCTCCTCCTCCTCCTCCTCCTCCTCCTCCTCCTCCTCCTCGTCCTCCTCCTTTCTTCTTTCTGTCTCTCTTTCTTTCTGTCTCTCTTTCTTTCTGTCTCTCTCTTTCTTTCTCCTCCACAATCTTCTTCTCGCAATTCTTCTCTTCGCAATTCCACTTCTTGCAATTCTTCTTCTTTTCTTCGCAATTCTTCTTCTTCGCAATTCCCTTCTTTGCAATTCTTCTTTCTTTTACTTCGCAATTCTTCTTCTTCGCATTCTTCTCCTTTTTCGCAATTCTTTCTTTTCGCATTCTTCTTCGCAATTCTTCTTCGCATTCTTCTTCTTCGCATTCTTCTTCTTCTTCGCAATTCTTCTTCTTCTTCGCAATTCTTCTTCTTCTTCGCAATTCTTCTTCGCAATTCTTCTTCGTGCAATTCTTCTTCTTCTTCGCAATTCTTCTTTTTTCTTCCATTCTTCTTCTTCTTCGCAATTCTTCTTCTTCGCTATTTTCTTCTCTTCTTCGCATTCTTCTTCTTCTTCTTCCATTCTTCTTCTTCTTCTTCTTCTTCTTCTTCTTCTTCTTCTTCGCATCTCTTCTTCTTCGTCTTCTTATTCTTCTTCTTCTTCCTTCTTCTTCTCTTCTTCTTCTTCTTTCTTCTTCTTTCTTCTGCAATCTTCTTCTTCTTCTTCTTCTTCTTCTTCTTCTTCTTCTTCTTCTTCTTCTCTTCTTCTCTTCGCAATTCTTCTTCTTCCATTCTTCTCTTCGCATTCTTCTTATGTTCAATTTCTTCTTTCGCAAATTCTTCTATTCTCGCTTCTTCTTCTTGCATTCTCTTTCCTTTTTCACTGCTTTGCTTACCTTTCTATCTTTCTTCTCTTCTGCTTCTGCTTCTTCTTCTTCTTCTCTTCAAGTGCTTTCGTCTTTCTATTTCTTAGGTTAATGTCGCATTCCTTTTTTTAAAGAGTGTGGCAATCCGATTCCAGCCCGCTTTTGCTGCCTTAGCCAGACCCATTGGAATCCTTTGTGTCCACTGCAATTTGATTACCATGTGTGCATATGCGCATTTCTGTCTGCCTGCCTCTCTTTCTCCTTTTTGCTGATGCTTGCGTGCGCAAGTGCGATTGCTAGCGTGTACGTGAAAATATGCATGCGTGTGTGTGTATGTGTGTGTGTCTCTGTGTGAGTGCTTAAGTGTGTGTGTGTGTGTGTGTGTGTGCGCTTAAGTGTGTGTGTGTGTGTGTATGAAAGTCAAATTCAAAGTCAAATGTGTGTGTGGAAGTCAAAGTCAAACTTTTCTTTTCATAATGATGGTACTTTGCTATTTTCGTGTGTGTGTGTATGTATGTGTGTGTGTGTGTGTGTGTGTGTGTGTGTGTGTCTGTGTCTGTGTGTCTGTGCGAGCACGCGCGTCAGTGTGTTTGTATGTGTGTGTGTGTGTGTGTTTAAATGTGTATGTAGCGTGCGTGCCTGTGAATAATTATGCTTGTGACACAGCGAATGGAGAAAAGAGAGGAGTTCTCGGGCATAAGAGAGACAGGCAGACAGACATAGAGACAGAGACGCCAGACAGACAAACAGAAAGAGAGACAGAAAGAAACAGAGAGAGCGAGAGAAAGAGACAGAGAGACAGAAACAGAGACAGAGACAGAGACAGAAAAAACACAGCATTTTTTTTTTTTTTTTTTTGGGGGGGGGGGGAGGGGGGCTTTCAAAGATTCGGCCAAATGGTAATCAGCACATTATCGGCTTAATAGGACACCCACGCCATGAACCCGTAGCACCAGTCACAGACTTCCTTAGCTTGCTTCCGATCCAAAGGTTTAAGGCCATAAATTACCGAGAGAGAGAGAGAGAGAGAGAAGAGAGAGAGAGAGGAGAGAGAGAGAGAGAGGAGAGAGAGAGAGAGAGAGAAAGCGACAGACAGACAGAGACAGACAAACAGATACAGACGGAGAGAAAGAGAGAGAGAGAGAGAGAGAGAGAGAGAGAGAGAGAGAGAGAGAGAGAGAGAGAGAGAGAGAGAGAGAGAAAAGAAGGGAGGGAGAGAGAGAGAGGAGACAGGGAGAGAAAGAGAGAGGAAGACAGAGTCAGGGACAGAGACAGAGAGAGAGTAGAGAGAGAGTGTGGTGAGAGAAAGAGTGAGAGAGTAAGAGAGAGAGAGAAGGAGGGAGAGAGAGATAGAGAGAGAGAAACAGACAGAGGGAAGAGAAGAGAGAGAGAGAGAGAGAGAGAGAGAGGAGAAACAGACAGACAGAGAGCAGATAGGCAGACACACATAAAGAAATAGAAAGAGAGACAAATAGACAGACAGACAGAGACAAACAGAGAGGCAGAGAGAGAGAGAGTGAGAGGGGGGGGAACAAAATGAGAAGGAAAGGAGGAAATCCTATCTAATCATGTTGTTGATCGCCCCGCCACGCCGACCACCAAGGCCCGTATCAAAGCTGTCACCTTAGTAGTGATTAATGTTCCATTTTCAACTGTGCTAAAATAAAATAATTAAAAAACCGAATAAGTGGGGGATGGAAGGAAAGGAAGGAAGGACGGAAAAAAGAGAAACAGGAAGGAAGGAAGAAAGAAAGAAAGGAAGGAGAAAAGTAAAAAGACACACAAATATTGGAGCTAAAACATCTAGATATACAGATGGAAGAAGACAGAAAAAAATGTTTTTAAAAAAAGATGAACGAAATAAAAAGTAAAATCAAGATCAGTAAGAAACATAACAAAGTGCAAAAAGACCACCACAAAACGGAAGAAAAAAAAAAACGATACAAAAAACGAAAGAAAGAACGAAAGAAAGAAAGAAAGAAAAAAGACAAGAGAAGAAAGAAAAGAAAGAAAGAAAGAAATGAGAAGAAAGAAAAACAAGAAAAGAAAAGAAAGAAAAACGAAAGGAAACAAAAAGGAAAAAAGAAAAAAAGAAAGAAAAGGAAAGAAAGAAACAACAAATTACAAAGGACAAATATAACGAAAGAAAGGAAACGAAGAAAGAAAGAAAGGAAGAAAGAAAGACAGACGGAAAGAAAGAAAGAAAGAATGAAGAAAGAAAGAAAGAAAGAAAGAAAAAAGAAAAAAAGAAAGAAAAAGAAACAAAGAAAAGAAAGAAAAGAAAAGAAAGAAAGAACGAAAGACAGAAAAATAGAGAGAAAGAAAAACAACTACAACAATAAAACAAAGAAAATCAAGTTATCCCGTTCAGAGCCCCAGCAAATCAGAACGAAACCTATCATGTCTTCACTGACGATGCAGTTTTACACTAAGCAAAAAAGGGAGTACTACAGAAGAGATACCCATCCTACTTTTCTTCATATCTCTGGTGGCGACAAACTGAAAACGAGAGACTCTCGGACTCGAAAGCACAGACAGATGGTACCACCGAAAAGTCTATGCATGTTTCGCCTTGTGAAGACTAAGAACATCGTGAATTGTATCAATCAGTTGCCAAGAGGTGAGAACGACTTGCTTGCTATTCATCACACAAGGCATACTGCGCAGGCGAAGAGAGCACAATTGAAAGAGTAGTCTGGTTAAATCATCGTCTTTGAAAGCTACTTTTTTAAAACAAGTTGTTTTACTCAAAATCGTTTTTCGTTCAGACTAAAACCTATATTATTGAAGTTGATGCTGATACACAACAAAGAAGTTTACTAGATTCGGATGCAAAACATCTGTCTTATCTCTGTCTTATCTGTCTGTGTGTCTGTGTCTGTCGGTCTGTCTATCTGTATGTCTGTCTGTATGTATCTCTGTCTCTGCCCCTCTCTCTCTCTCTCTCTCTCTCTCTCTTCTCTCTCTCCATGCATCTGTCTGTCTGTGTCTGCCTGCCTGTCTGTCTGCCTGCCTGTCTGTCTGCTGTCTGTCTCTCTGCCTGTCTGTCTCTCTCTCTCCAGTGCATCTGCAGTCTGCCTGTCTGTCTGTCTGTCTGTCTCTGTCTCACTGTCTCTCTGTCTCTGTCTGTATGTTTGTCTCTTCTCCTTTTCTCTCTCTGTGTGTCTCTCTCTATCTCCTCTATCTCTCTCTCTCTTTTCTCTCGAAATGTCTCTATCTCTCTCCATCTCTCTGTCTCTCTCTCTATCTCTCTCCATCTCTCTGTCTCTCTCTCTTTCTATCTATCTGTCTCTCTCTCGCTCTGTGTGTGTGTGGGGGGGGGGAGGGGGGGGGGGCGCAACACTGATTTTTACCTCCAGCTGTCAATGTCAGATGAAGAAGAGAGGGAGAACACAGTCCCCCAGGATGTCACTACATTGACAGCTGACACTGAGCCCCCCCCCCCCCCATACCCTCCCCCTCCACAACCCCTCCAACCACAACCACCACCACCACCACCCCCACCACCATAACCACTATCAGCATCACCACCATGACTACCACCACCACCATCACTACACCACCACCCCCACCACGCCTACACCTCCACCACCACCCCCACCACCACCACCATAACCACTATCAGCATCACCACCATGACTACCACCACCCCCATCACTACCACCACCACACCACCATCACCTACACCTCCACCACCCCCACCACCACCACCACCCTGACCACCACCCCCCCAACCACCACCATCACTACCACCATCACTACCACCACTACTAAGTGCCACATGTGTCTAAGATGCCGTCTTCAGATCCTGACAAAAGATAGATACTTTAAAAAGTAAAAGTTCATATCCTGATTTTATCTGATCTATCTAGAACTGGCTTGACGACGGAATCGTTGGCTAGTAACAAAGTAGAAATGAATCAGATTTTCTCTCTCTCTCTCCTCTCTCTCTCTCTCTCTCTCTCTCTCTCTCTCTCTCTCTCTCTCTCTCTCTCTCTCTCTCTCTCTCTCTCTCTCTCTCTCTCTTCTCTCACTGAATTCTAGATCATTGATTTTTGTGTATTTTTATTATAAAAAAGACAAAAGAAAGACTATAATGTTTTCCTGTTGTTTTTTTCTGGTAGGTATTTGAAGTTAGGAAACTTTTTTTGTTAAAACAAAAATAAATACAGAAGTGTAAAGATTGTAGACTGTTCAGAAAGGGTTATATAACATACAATGTGTGTGTGTGTGTGTGTGTGTTTGTGAAAGAAAGAGAGTGAGATAGATGCATGTGCGCATCCCCCAACATGCGCGCGCGCACACACACACACACACACACACGCACGCACACACATACATACACACAGATGCATGCTTGTTACTGTGAAAGGAGGGGTAAACAAACAGACAGTTGAAGACAGAAACGGAAATACAGCGAGGAAGAGAGAATAAGGATAAACAAACACAGACAGGCAGACAAACAGACAGACAGACAAACAGACAGACACACACACACACACGCACACACACACACTGAACTACACACACACACACGCACGCACGGACGACGCACGCACGCACACACACACACGCGCGCGTGCGCGCGCGAGTACTTACTCCATTATCCTCGAAGTAAAAGAATAAAATAAATAAATTGATAAAAAACAAATACGTAAACACGCATACACACACATACAGACAGACACT
>CM054134.1:19082731-19095231 GCA_028751875.1 Rapana venosa
AGAAGAGAGAGAGAGAGAGAAACAGACAGACAGACTTAGTATTGTGAAAGGGGGTGGGGGAGAAAGAGAGGGACAATAAAAGATGAGACAGTCTACAATCCAGCAGACAGTCAGAGATAGGTTTCCCCCATTTCAGCGACCTAAGGGGAAAACACATCGGAACCCACCTTCCATCTCACGTTAAATTTGGATGCGCTTGGCCACCTCAAGATAAGAGTCGAGAGAGAGACACAGAGAGTGAGACAGAGATAGACAGAGACAGAGACAGACAGAGACAGAGAGAGACACAAAGAGACACAGAGAGAGAGAAAGACAGAGAGAGAGAGAGAGAGACAGAGAGAGACATAGAGAGAGACAGAGAATGACAGAGAAAGAGACAGAGACAGACAGACAGACAGAGAAGTAAGCTCCTTCTGTCTCAGGAGACTATAGCTGCATGCGTCTTCTTGGGCCACATCCCGCTTCTTTGAAGTAACATCTGGAGGGGCTCAGCAGACCAATCCCTGCATGCATGGCACCACACCACCACCATCCCTGCCACCGATGACAACAAGAACTACAGGCAAAAAGACCCAACCAAACGACCAAACAAAACAAAACAAAGCAAAACAAAACATAACATAACGAAACAAAACCCCAGCCAACAAACCACCTGGACTTTTTCGTTCAAATGATGCAACAACACTAACGACCTTATATAAACATACACAGACAGACAAAAAGAAAAATCAAATAAACAAAAAAAATCCTAGGGGGAAAAAAAGGACAAGAAAAAATGCTGGTATGTGGGAGGAAAACTGGTAAACAGGGAATGTGTGGATTCTGTGGCCGAACTTGTGAGATAGCAGTGTGAAGCCACAGTGTGCTGAAGGAGACCTCGTGCTGTTCATTTGGCAATGATCACAGATTCATGGAGAGACAAGGCGATAACGGCTTCCACACTAACGAGAAATGCAGACACGCTTAGATAAAAAATAAAAAAAAGACAATATAAACACATATACAGAGGTAGACATACACTGACAGACGGACAGACAGACAAACACATACACACCCACAAACACACTGACATACACATCCAAAAGCACTAACACTAACACATACACGCATATGGTATGTTTGTTCGCACATATAACCATGCACATATTCACACAAACACACACACACACACACACTGCTGTGTGCAAATGTGCATGCACACCCACCCACCCCTCCCACACACATACACACACAAACACACAAGCACACATTTATTTATAATCATACAGAGTCATATCACCACCACCATCACACAACTAACAGGAAGAACCAAACATCCAACCAACCATTCAAATGAACAACAAAACCTAAATCAAACCAGCCAACAAAACAAACCCCAGCCAACAAAAATTATTGAGGTTTTTCATCAAGTGCTGTAACAACTAATGACCTGTTTTAAACATATGCACACAGACAAAAAAGGTGAAAAGAAATGGTAGGGGGGAAAAGGAAAGAAAAAAATGCTCGCTCCTAGGAGGAAAACTGGTAAACAGGGAATTGTGAACTCTGTGGCCGATTTCTGAGCTGCCAGTGTGAAGCCACAGTGTGCTGAAGGAGACCTCGTGCTGTTCATTTGGCAATGATCACAGATTCATGGAGAGAGAAGGCGATAACAGCTTCCACGTTAACGAGAAATGCAGACACGCTTAGATAAGAAATTGATGACAATATAAACACATATACAGAGGTAGACATAGACAGACACACTCACAGACGGACAGACAGACAGGCAGAGAAATAGACAGGCACACACACACAAACAGACACACACATACACATATTCACGCACACACACACAAATCTCTCTATTTCTCTCTCTCTCTCTCCTCTCTCTCTCCTCTCTCTCTCTCTCTCTCTCTCTCTCTCTCTCTCTCTCTCTCTCTCTCTCTCTCTCTCTCTCCTCTCACTTACACACACACACACACTCTCTCTCTCTCTCTCTTTCTCTCTCTCTCTCTTTCTCTTCCATGCACACACACACACATACGTTTATATACATATAGAGCCATATCACCAAAATCACATCACCACAAAGGCCACCATCACACAATGAATAACACCAAAAACCAACTAACCAAGCAACCAACCAACAAACCAGCCATCCAAACAAACAAACGAACGAACGAACAACAAAACCAAAACCAACCAACCAACAACAACAACAAAACCCAGCCAACAAACCCCCTGAAGTTTTTCACCATGTTGTGTAACATCACTAACCACGTGTTCAGCAGTTACAGACACACAAGTCACAGACACACAAACGGACGAAAACAAAAATGAAGAAAAAAACCGAAAACAAAAAATGCTGGCACTTCAGAGAAAAAAAAGACCTGGCAGACAGGGAATGTGCAAAGTATGTGGCCGATTTCTGAGCTGCCAGTGTGAAGCCACAGTGTGCTGAAGGAGACCTCGTGCTGTTCATGTGGCAATGATCACAGATTCATGGAGAGACAAGGTGATAACAGTTTCCACACTAACGAGAAATACAGACACGCACTGATAAAAAAAAATACTCACAACTTAAACACTTATACAAAAGTAAACATAGACAGATACACTGTCAGACAGACAGACAGACAGACAGGCACAAACACACACACACACACACACACATACACACTGGTCGGGAACAGATGACAAAATTTACAAAATTGCATACACACAGGACTGGATGAAAAAAAGCACGTGAGTGCTTATTCCATTATACTCGATGTAAAAGAAAGTAAATAAAAAATACACACCACACGCATGCACGCACACATACACACACATGCCCACACTCACACACACACTAACACTAGCACTAGCACTAACACTAAAACATGCACCCAAAATTGCGTGTGCACATATACATATTCACACACACAGACAAATACATAAATTCTACTCTCTCTCTCTCACACACACACACACACCTCACACACACACACACACACACACACACACACACACATTCACACACAATTACACACTCCCTCTCTCTCTCTCCCCACACACACTCACACACTCACTCACTCACTCATGTGTGCACATGTCCATGCACACACACAAACACATTGATATACATATAGAGCCATATCACCAAAATCCCATCACCACCATGGGCATCACACAGGTAACACCAACAATTTTTTAATTTTGTTTATCATTTCGCATGATTGATCCCCTGAAATTCCTTCTCCTGTACAGTACCAACTACACCCTCCTCCCTTGACTCTCATACACCTTCCTTCTCACCCCGCTTTACCGCTCCCCCCCCCCCCCCCCCCCCCCCCCCCCCCCCCCCCCTGTCTAATATCACAGCTGTGAACAGACGTTAAATGAATTTGAACCAACAATGAACAACAACAAAAACCAACCAACCAACAACAACAAAAAGAACAGCCCACAAACCCCCTGAAGTTGTTCACCATGTTGTGTAACATCACTAACGATGTGTTCAGCAGTTACAGACACACAAGTCACAGAAAAAACAAACAAACGAAAACAAAAAGGAAGAGAAAAAAACTGAAAAGAAAAAATGCTGGCACTTCAGAGAGAAAAAAAGGCCTGGCAGACAGGGAATGTGCAAAGTATGTGGCCGATTTCTGAGCTGCCAGTGTGAAGCCACAGTGTGCTGAAGGAGACCTCGTGCTGTTCATTTGGCAATGATCACAGATTCATGGAGAGACAAGGTGATAACAGTTTCCACACTAACGAGAAATGCAGACACGAACTGATAAAAAATAGATATTCTACAGTATACACAGAGACAGAAAAACACAGTTAAAGAGATACGCACGGACAGACAGACAGACACACACAGACAGACAGATAGACACACACACACATACTAGTACTAACACGAACACCACATCCATGCGCACACACACACACTTACTCACACATTCACACACAATTACACACTCCCTCTCTCTCGCCCACACACCTCACACACTCACTCACTCACTCATGTGTGCACATGTCCATGCACACACACACACACAAACACATTGATATACATATAGAGCCATATCCCCAAAATCCCATCACCACCATGGGCATCACACAGGTAACACCAACAATGAACAACAAAACCAAAACCAACCAACCAACAACAACAAAAAGAACAGCCCACAACCCCCCTGAAGTTGTTCACCATGTTGTGTAACATCACTAACAACGTGTTCAGCAGTAACAGACACACAAGTCACAGAAACACAAATAAACGAAAACAAAAATGAAGAAGAAAAAAACCGAAAAGAAAAAATGCTGGCACTTCAGGGAGAAAAAAAGGCCTGGCAGACAGGGAATGTGCAAAGCATGTGGCCGATTTCTGAGCTGCCAGTGTGAAGCCACAGTGTGCTGAAGGAGACCTCGTGCTGTTCATTTGGCAATGATCACAGATTGATGGAGAGACAAGGCGATAGCAGTTTCCACACTAACGAGAAATGCAGACACGCTTAGATAAAAAAGAAGATAATTTACAGTATACACAGAGACAGAAAAACACAGATAAAAGATACGCACAGACAGACACACACAGAGACAGACACCCACAAACACTAGCACTAACACTAACGCTACACGCACGCACGCACGTGTACACACACACACACACACACACACACACACACACGCACGCACGCACACACACACACACGTGCACAACAGAAAGATAGACGACTTGTCTATTTCTCTACCTACTTCCCATTCACGTAATCATGTACTCCCGCACGCTAATCAAAAGCACGCATTATGTTGTTTTGAAGATGGATAAGAGTTAAGAAGTAATATACACACACATGTGGTTACGTTAAAGAATCCACAGTAATAGGTTCATTACCAAGATCCTTATCTTTGTCATTATCTATGTCATCACGGCATAATCAAAGCCAGTAGCATTAACACAGGTCGTTCAAAGACCAGTTGTAGGCGATGGAAATCGCAGTGAGAGTAGCAGCAACCTGAGGTTTTGTGGGGGTTGTTATCATTGTTGTTGGTATCATCATCACCATCATCAACAACATCACCGCTTTGCTCCTCTTCGTCCTCTTTTTCCTCCACCTGCTCCTCATCATCACTATTACCATCATTGCCATCATCATAATCATCATCATCATCATCATCATCATCATCATCATCATCATCATCATCATTATCCACATCACCACTTTCCTCCTCCTCCTTCTCTTTCTCCTCCGCCTAATCATCATCATCATCATTACCACCATTGCCATTATCATCATCATCATCATCATCATCATCATTTTCATCATCAACAGCATCACCGCTTTTCTCCTCGTCGTCCTCTTTTTCCTCCACCTGCTCCTCATCATCACTATTACCACCATTGCCATCATCATCATCATCATCATCATCATCATCATCATCATCATCATCATCATTTTCATCATCAACAGCATCACCGCTTTTCTCCTCGTCGTCCTCTTTTTCCTCCACCTGCTCCTCATCATCACTATTACCACCATTGCCATCATCATCATCATCATCATCATCATCACCCACATCACCGTCATCCTCCTCTTCTTCATCACCACCATCATCATCATCATCCATATCACCGTCATCATCATCATCCTCTTCATCACCACCATCATCATCATCATCGCGGAAGCAGCAGCAGCAGCAACAGCAGCAGTAGAAGCATCATAATCATTATTATTATCATCAGCATCAGCATCATCTTCATCATCACCACTACCATCCTCCTCCTCATCAGAATCAGCAGCAGCAGCAGCAGCACGAAAGAACAGGACATCACATCACAACAGTACAGCACATGACATGACATCCCATGACAGACAGCAGCGGCATCAGCAGTACTCACGGATGGTGTACAGCATCCCATCCAGGGCGAAGGTGGCACTCTTGCATTTCTTGATGAACTTGTGAGGGGGTGGTCGCCCTCCCTCCGCCATGGTCACTTCGAAGCACTCTCCTGGACTCCTCCTGTGCTGGGCCTCAGGTAAATCCTTCCACAGGCTGACCAGGTGAAGATCCTTCACCCGCTGACCAAGCCGTTAGTTAACTAATCAGGCTGCCAACTCAGACAAGGTAACACCTCGTTTCACAACACCTCTCCAGGTACTCTCTCCTAAGTATCCTCTGAGAATGGTAGATGGGGTTGGCTGGTTTGTGTTGTTGTTTTTGTTTCACAGGAAACCACCATTGAACTTAACGCAAGTTGAGTGTACTTTCTTGCCGAAACTTGAAGCCGTAATATGGATTTTGGCTAGCCAAGGGGAGTGAACTCAGTATAGCTGGAAAACTCTTGTTCCGTAATTTGCATTCGGGTGTCTAAATCAGTCACAAGTGTAGTCCTGAACATCCACCAACTATATACGGATAACCGGCCCAGTAGTCTGAGTAGTCGAATTCTAGACTAGTATACTCCTGTGGCAAAACCGTTGAAAGCGAACAAGTAATTCCAGAGAAAGAAAGGTTATGGTATCTGTTTCAGCACTCAAGTGCGGCAGCCTAGACCACAGTTACAAAACAAAATTAGTCAAACAAAATGAAGATTTCAATTATGACTTGAAGAGAGTACAACTATTGGGTCATATGCTCAACCCAAGGATAGTTGATGTCTTTTTACCAGTAGCCTACCTATAGAAGCAAGATATGCACATCTAATTATTTAAAACTGAATTTGCTTGCTTGCTCATAGAGAATTGGATTGGCAGCTGAATGAACTGTACATCATTGGGGCCAATCGGAAAATGAAAATCCTAGATTTGATTGCAAATGTCGCCGGTTTGGTAGCTTCACAGTATTTGAGGTTCACAAAACAAAATGTCCTGAATCGATGTGGGTTCTGCACATTTGAGGAGGGGTTTTTTTAGATAGAAAAGCCAAAGAATAACACACAGCTGATTTTTGCAGATAGTTGTGATGATTTAAGTATTCTGACTTGACTAGAACCCATGTCATTCAATGTGTATATCTCCAGTAAACCTAGCAGCCGCTTCAAGACAGCCGCACACCCTCATGTAGACAGAGTCATAGGAAATGAGTGCAGGTGATGGTTCTCGATATCATGGGATCAAAACGTGTGTTTCTGCTGACCTAAACACACGTGGCACACACCTTGTGTTTCTGCTGACCTAAACACATGTGGCACACACCTTGTGTTTCTGCTGACCTAAACACATGTGGCACACACCTTGTGTTTCTGCTGACCTAAACACATGTGGCACACACCTTGTGTTTCTGCTGACCTAAACACATGTGGCACACACCTTGTGTTTTTGCTGACCTAAGCACACTGTGCACGTCTTTGTTTCATTCTTTTATGTCCTTGGATTTTTCACAGCACTAGTTACAGCAAGCAACCATGTCTTGAAACAAAGCTAATCACTCCTGAAACCAGGAAAACAACATGTGAAGGCTCGACAGGTTTACGTACAAATGAGACATAAACCCACAGTTATGTAATGAAAAAAACAGCCCAATTAAAGGTCATCACTGTCATTAATCAAGCATGTTCAGAGCGAGGATATAATCAGTGTCCAGGTAGAAATCTATTACCTTTATGCACCAGTACACACAAAAGCACACCCCAGGTCAAAAGTGAAGAAAGAAAGAGGGCAAGAAAGAAAGAAAGAAAGAAAGAAAAGAAAGAAAGAAAGAAAGAAAAAGGAAAGAAAAAAAAGAAAGAAAGAAAGAAAAAAGAAAGGCAAAAAGAAAGAAAGGAGGAAAAGAAAGAAAGAAAAGAAAAGAAAGAAAGGAGGGAAAGAAAGAAAAAGAAAGACAGAAAGAAATAGAAAGAAACAAAGAAAGGAAAGAAAAGAAAAGAAACCAAGAAAAAGGAAGAAAACGGCTTAAAGAGGGTGGAAAAAACAGCTGACAAAAACAACCAAGGAAAAGAGAGACGGAAAAGAAAGGAAAAAACCAACACAAAAACGCCTACGGAAAGAGAGATACAGGAGAGAAAGCGAGAATTAAAGACACAAAAGCTAGGACTGAAAGAAAGAAAGCAAGGAAGCAAGCTAATGAAAAACAACAGGAAAGAAGACATCAGGCCGACTAAAAGAGGCAAATGCTGAAATCCAATGTAAATGATTCGTCTCAGGTCACGGAGTTACATCTGTACTTGCAGACTCTGTATCTACAAAACACTTCTATTCTCCTTTGTCTGCACTTAAAAGATCATTTTCCACATGATCCTGTACTTCTTTTAACTTTCCCCATTTGCTCTCTCTCTCTCAGTCTGTCTGTCTGTCTGTCTCTCTGTCTGTCTCTCTCTCTCTCTCTGCCTCTCTGTCTCTCGGTCTGTCTGTCTGTCTGTCTGTCTCTCTGTGTCTCTGTCTCTCTCTGTCTCTCTCTCTCTATCTCTCCCTCTGTCTGTCTGTTCGTATGTCTTCCTGTCTGTCTGTCTGTCTGTCTGTCTCCTCTCTCTCTCTCTCTCTCCTCTCTCTCTCTCTCTCTCTCTCTCTCTCTCTCTCTCTCTATCTATCTATCTCTTTCTCTCTCTCCTTCTCTCTCTCTCTCTCCCTCTCCCTCCCCCCCTCTCTCTCTCTCCTCTCTCTCTCTCTCTCTCTCTCTCTCTCTCTCTCTCTCTCTCTCTCTCTCTCTCTCCTCTCTCACTCTCTCTCTCTCTCTCTCTCCCCTCTCCCTCTATCTCTCTCTCTTCTAGTTTTCCTGTTCCCCTGCAATTGTCATTACTTTTTTCATTGCTGTCTCAAGTGGCGGGGCTAGTTCTGGCTTGCAGACTTAGCAGGACAGGTGCAGCATCAACGTGTTAGTCTGGAACATACCTAGAAGTCATGCTGCTGATAGCGCTAATCACCATTGTTCTGTTCTTGTTTCTGCTCTGGTTCCTCAGCTAGGGCTCCGAGGTTCACCAGTGGCGGCACTGCGCCTGTGTGACCGTTAGCCTACTACTATGGTAACAACATTCCGTCTTTGGAGACGATGCTTAAGCGCAACGCCGGTGTGCATCCGCTTTCAAACATGTTGTTATCCGTTCCTACCAGCACGCAAGGGCCTACTCTCCCGACAGGTGAAACAGGGATGTCTTTTAATGTGTGCGCAAAAGGATTCTCTGGGGGAAAAGGCATGAGAAATGGACTAAGGTGACAGACAATAGTAAAGAAATAGGTGACAGGATGACTTTTTTTGTTTGTTTTTTTTATATCGAGGATAATGGAATAAGCACTCGTGTGCTTTTTTACATCCAGTCCCCGTGTGTATGCGGTTTTGTAAATTTTGTCATCTGTACCCACCGGCACACAATGGTCTACTCTTTCGAAAAGCGGAACAGGATTTAACGTGTGCGCAAGATGTTCTGCATGCGTTCGAACACGGGGACTCGGTTTATAGTCTCATCCGAAGGACTTGGACAGGAAGGAAAGGGAATAAGGTAGAAACAAAGATAGGGATAGAAAAAAGGGGAATTTAGGTAGCACAGAATTTCCAGAAGGTGGGGATGCTATTGATCCTGACAGGACCCCGAAATCCTTGCGTGGGGGGGGGGGGGGGGGTGGGGGAGGGGGGGGGGGGAGGGGAGAGCGCGTTTGACGAATACGCAAGATGCATCTGCGTGCACTCACACTCGAAATTTTGACTTATAGCCTCATCAGTACAAGTTTTGGAGCGGTGGAGTCAGTACCGATACTAACATCAGATAAAAACCTCATTCTGTAACGGACTCCTCAGTAGATATTCAAACCCATGCCCCCAGTTATCGTCAGATCAGGCGTGTTACACTAACCGCCGGGCCACCTCGCCCCTGTTGCAGCAGAATTAGAAACAAAGGCAACAAACAACAAAGATGATAATGATGATGGTGATAATGGCGACGATAATATCGACGGTGTTCACGTTTATTATCCTCGTTAAACCGTTTCCACCACTATCGATGCTTCCATTAGTTTGTGTCACAGTCCCTGTTTTATTTTATCAGCGTCACTTCCGTTAAGAGTGTTTCCTGTTTTTTATAGTCTGACAACGCTGCTATATAGTTATTGCCCGTATCATCATTCTTCTGATATTTCATCTTGCTGTGATTTGCTCAGCTAGTTATTTGATTTATGCCACGCTTCCCAGCCACCAAGACTTCTAATAATAATAATATAGCATCAGCCCGTAAATGTCAACGCCCGCAGTCTGTCCCTAACCTTATTATTTACTGTCATGCCGTGTGTTTGAATGAATCTGTCAGTCCCGTTTTTGCTGAATCAATCGGTCTGTTTGTGCTGGGTTTGATTATGTTATGTTCGTGTGTTCGTTAGTCTGTTATCAGGCTTTCTAACTAATCTTCTTGTTTGCTTTTCTGAGTTTGTCAGTACATTTTGCTAAGGTTATCAGGTTCGTTTTCTTCCCTAACCTCCCCCACCCCCACCCCTACCCCTTTGAAGATACCGGGGCCTTTCAGTATAAATAGCATTCCCACCTTCTGGAAATTCTGTGCTAGGAATTCCCTCTTGTCTATCTCTCTGTTTCTGCCTTGTTTGTGTGTTTTTTCTGTCACCTCCTTCTGGTCTATTTTCTGCCTTCCTGGTCCATTCTCCTGCCTTTTTTCTAGAAAGATTAGAATAATGACATTTCTCTCTCACGCTGAAGTCGGATACGCTGGGCCTGACTTGCCAGGCGCTTAACGGCAGCGCAACGAATGTTCGCTCATATGGCAGTAAATAGTTGATGTCTGAGCGTTCGACATCGAAGAAGTTTTCATCCCTTACAACGTGTTCATCCCTTACGCTATTCCAGAAAGCTGTTACACAGTTGTTTAACCACACACATCAATGTATCAAAACTACCATCTATTCAACTGGATCTTTAAAAAAAAAACTGTTTTAGGGCCTGTTCACTCCTTATTTGTAAAAGAAAAATACTTTTATGCCCCTTTTACCTTTGAATCATAAATTGGGTCTCTTCTTGGGTGAAAAAAAACACAGAACACTACAGGCTCTTGCAAAACTGTAGTGGTCCCTTGTTTCTCGTCCTACACCATCATTGACATACTTCATGCAGGTGGTCTAAAAAGGAAGCAGCTAAGTTTATCCGCTGTACCTGAATGTTTCGTTGATTATAGTTTGCTCTTACGATACCTTGTCCTAACGAATACCTAGATTCAAAACGGGCACGCAATATTTCATTTCTGCAGCCAATTAAAAATTATACAGACACATTTATGAAAGAAAATGACATCGATATATCAACAATTCCAATTTTACCGATTGTTCCACAATTACCTCCTTGGGAACATATTTCAGCTAAATTTGACATTGACTACACGGAAATAAAGAAAAATGAAGATCAAAATCTTCTCACCGTTGATGTAAAAAGTCACTTAGAAAATAATTATTCTAATCACTTAAAAGTGTATACTGACGGATCTGTATTAGAAACAGGCAAAAGTGGTGCTGCATATGTGATTCCGACTTTAAAAGTTCAAAAATCTTTTCATTTAGGACAACATTTTTCTATTTTTACTTCTGAATTATTTGCAATTCTTATGGCTTTGAATTTTTTGTCTGATACTGCTATTGATGTTTGCCAAATTCTGTTTTGCGTTGACTCAAAGGCAGTGTTAATGGCATTAAAGTCATGGCATGGTAAAATAAGGAATGATATTGTATTTGAGATAAAATTCCTGATACATTCTATTGCAAGCAGAGGCATCAGCATAACTTTTTGCTGGATCCCCTCTCATTGTGGAATTTATTCGAATGAGCTGGTTGATTCTTTGGCAAAACAAGGTGCCTCTGAATACAGTACTGAAGTGTTTGATTCTAATCTTGCATTGTCGTCTTATGAAATTCATTCTAAGTTAATGAAATGCATACATTCAAAGATTATAGAAAAACATTATCAGCAGTTTCCTTGCCCACGGAAATTAGAAATTCTAATACATAAACTGAGATTAAATGCATGGAATACTAAATATTCAAAAAATGTAACATGTTGTTGTTCTATTCCACTTTCAGTCCACAATTTGTTGTTTGATTGCCCAATTCTTCTTGACATGTATAAAAGGAGAGGTTTAGATATTCATAAGAAATATGCCACTAGTCAAGAAGTTTTATATGACTCTCAGCAATTCATAGTGTCAGTTGCTGAAGTCATATATTCTTCACCTGTAAAACCTTTACTGTAATTTCATATATATATATATATATATTTATATATATGTACATTCATATATATATATATGTATGTATATATTTATATACCTATGTGTGTGTGGATGTGGGTGCGTGTAGGAGAGAGAGAGAGAGAGAGAGAGAGAGAGAGAGAAGAGAGAGAGAGAGAGAGAGAGAGAGAGAGAGAGGAGAGAGAGAGAGAGAGAGAGAGAGAGATGCGGTGTGTAATAATAGGTACTTTGGTATGAATGCGGGTGTGTCTAAATCACCATGTAGTGAATAGACATTAAACAAAACAAAACAAAACAAAACCTAGATTCAACCAATCCACAGTCAGTCGTCGCTCTTTCTCTATTTCTGGTCCATCGA
>CM054134.1:19112731-19115231 GCA_028751875.1 Rapana venosa
TTAGGCTGTCTATCTGCTTCTCTGTGTGTGTATTTTTGACTGTCTGCCTCTGTCTCTCATTGTTTCTGTCTCTCTCTCACGCTGTCTGTCTGTCTGTATTGTCTGTCTGTCTGTCTGACATTCTCTCTCTCTCTCTCTCTCTCTCTCTCTCTCTCTCTCTCTCTCTCTCTCTTCTCTCTCTCTCTCCAGTCCCCAAAAAGAGCAAATGAAAAAACGAGAGTTTAAATTGCACGAATCACGAGAAACACAAGCTATCCAATTTTGTAAAGAACTAAAATATGCATGAAAACAAATTATGTGGTATAGAAACATATGTCTGTGCAACATTTCATCCCCCCAACACACACACACACACACATACACACACACACACACATACAAACAGAGAGAGAGAGAGAGAGAGAGAGAGAGGAGAGAGAAGAGAGAGAGAGAGGAGAGAGAGTGAGAGAGAGAGAGAGAGAGAGAGAACACATACTAACAAATACACAGAGTACACACCCACATACACACACACACAAAATACAAGTATATGAGCACACATGCAGAGAGGTGGTGGGAGCATATTGGGCGTTAGAGGGAGAGACAGACAGACAGACAAACAAACAGACAGACAAACAGATAGACAGACAGACAGACACAGAGAGAGAGAAAGAGAGGGAAAGATTAACAGTTAATTGCAACACTTTGTATCAAAACAAAACATCCTGTCTTTCAATGATATAAAATACCGGTTATTGTACAATGGCCAAGACTTGGGTTTGGAGCCGGAAAATAAACTAAAACAATTATAGAAACAAAAGAAATAAAAGAAAATAACGGAACAACAACAACAACAAAAACCGAAGAAAGACGGAAAAAAAACTTCGTAAAAGATCAATTAGAAAAAAGACAATAAAAGAAACATAAAAGAATGTAAGAAGAAAATAAAAGGAGAAAGGAACAAAAACGATGGAAAAACAAAACAAAGACAGAGACATTAAAGTGAGCAAGGAACGGAACAAAAACGAAGGGGAAAACATTAACAGTTTTTAAAAAATGTTTTAATTCTTCGCATTCTTAGTCGTCAAAGGTCACAAGTTAAGCCGCATCGTTCACATTCCCTAGGGAAAAGAATGATTCAACTTTAACAAGCTCTGGGCAAGTTTCACACACACACACACACATACATACACACACGTATACGCACTCGCACGCGCGCGCGCGCACGCACACACACACACACACACACACACACATTCACTAAAGAAAAGAATGATTCAACTGTGGCAAGCTCTGGGCCAAATTCACACACACACACACACACACACACACACACACACACACACACACACACACACAAAACACACACACACACACACACACAACACACCACTGGGGAATCTTTTTCTACAAAAACTTATTCTCAGAGAGGATGACAACTGGTCTGTTCACACTGCTTAAAGGTGGTAACTTATTTTGATCTCTTCCGACTGAGCATTCGGTGAAGAAGAAGAAGAAAAATTGTGTAGAATTGCGAAGAAGGAGAAGAATTGCGAAGAAGAAGAAGAACAATTCTGAAGAATTGCGAAGAAGAAGAATTGCGAAGAAGAAGAATTGCGAAGAAGAAGAAAAATTGCGAAGAAGGAGAAGAAGAAGAATTGCGAAGAAGAAGAAGAATTGCGAAGAAGAAGAAGAATTGCGAAGAAGGAGAAGAAGAAGAAGACTATCGAAGAAGAACAATTGCGAAGAAGAAGAATTGCGAATGAGAAGAATTGCGAAGAAGAAAAGAAGAATTGCGATGAAGAAGAATTACGAAGAAGAATTGCGAAGAAGAAGAAGAATTGCGAAGAAGAAGAATTGCGGAGAAGAAGAAGAAGAAGAAGAAGAATTGCGATGAAGAAGAATTGCGAAGAAGAAGAATTGAGAATTGCGAAGAAGAAGAAGAATTGCGAGAAGAATTGCGAAGAAGAAGAAGAATTGCAAAGAAGATTTGTGAAGAATTGCGATGAAGAAGAATTGCGAAGGAGAAGGAGAATTGCGAAGAAGAAGAATTGCGAAGAAGAGGAAGAATTGCGAAGAAGAATTGCGAAGAAGAAGAAGAAGAAGAAGAATGTTCATTCTTTCATGTCCTATAGACGTGTCACACTGTCTTGAGTATTCCTTGTGTGTAACAACGCATACTTCGACCATTACTACTTCTTCTACGCAACAAAATCTTGCCCTAGCGGCCTTCTCTGTGAAAACAATATATCAGAATTGCCTATAAAAAAAGGTAAAGGTAAAGGAGTCCATAACCTAAAAGGTCGTAGGGGAGCGAGGCGTCAGAGACCTCACTTCTCTAGGGCCAGCATATTGAGGGCGGTGCCCATCTCCTCTCCCTCGCTGCTTTACCTTCCATGACCCTAAAGAGGGCAGGTACCCATTGACAGCTGGGTGAACTGGGGGAACTGTACTGAAGCCAAGGCGCGCAGACGGTCACCCATCCAACTGGTAACCATGCTCGACGCTGCTTAACTTGGCT
>CM054134.1:19120231-19130231 GCA_028751875.1 Rapana venosa
GACGGGCAGGGCAAGGCAGGGCAGGGCAGGGCAGGGCAGGGCAAGGCAAGACAAGACAAGGCAATTCAAAGCAAAGCAAAGCAAAGCAAAGCAAAGCAAATGCAAACTACAGAATTCATTTCAAAAGAAGGCCATCAGCTTCGTCCGTTGAGCTATTGAGCTCACGTCTTGTCTTGCCAGGAGATCAGCGTCATGTTCATGTCTGCGACTGCTGGCTTCTTGCGTCCTGCGGATGGGGTTGTTAAGGGTTAGGCGGCAGAATGAATGATGCTGGTGCTGATGCTGGTGCTGATGCCAGACTGGAGCTAGCTAGCTAGCTAGCTGGGGAGACAGACAGGTCTCATTAACTTTTAAGTAGCACCCTGACACACAGAAGCAGCATGAGAATGTTGGAAAATAAACAGACCCCGTTCCTTTTGAAATGCTCCACAAACAAACACCCCCAAAATAATTATGTTGGAAAAATGTTGTTTTGGATTTCTGTCTGTCAAACTGTTTCTGTCTCTACATCTGTTTTTGTCTGTCTGTATCTTAAGTCTGTGGTGTGTGTGTGTGGGGGGGTGGGGGGTGGGGGGAGGGGGTTGCTTGTACGTGTGTGTGTGTATGCCCGTGTGTGTGTGTGTGTGTGTGTGTGGTGTGTGTGTGTGTGTGTGTGTGTGTGTGTGTGTGTGTGTGTGTGTGTGTGTGTGTGTGTGTGTGTGTGTGTGTGTGTGTGTGTGGTGTGTCTGCCTGCCTGCCTGCCTGCCTTCCTGCCTGCCTGCCTGCCTTTCTGTCTGTCTCTTTCTCTCTCTGTGTCTGTCTGTCTGTCTGTCTGTCTGTCTGTCTCTCTCTCTCTCTCTCTCTCTCTCTCTCTCTCTCTCTCTCTCTCTCTCTCTCTCTCTCGCTCCCTTTCAATTTACTTGAAATTTCAGCTGCAGTTATCAATGTTAGTCCCTGTTGACGGCCAGGGCCGAATGAAAACAGATTGTCAAATTGTCAATACTTCATGCAAACCTTTCAGGTAAAGACTATCAATCAATCTCTGCAAAGGTCGGACGAACAGAAGTTTAGCATCTTTAAAATTCACTCGAAATTCTAGCTGCGATTATCAATGATAGTGGCTATTGAGGGCAAGAGTCCGATGGAAAAGATATGTCAATACTTATCTGTAGCCCTTGGGAATCAAGATGATTAATCTCTCTCTCTCTCTCTCTCTCTCTCTCTCTCTCTCTCTCTCTCTCTCTCTCTCTCTCTCTCTGTCCGTCTTTCTGTCTCTGTCTGTCTCTGTTTCTGTCTTTTTCTCTGTCTCTCTGTTTCTTTATTTGTATGTACGCTTGCAGATTACTGATACATTTGCACACACAAAAATAATAATAACGAAATACACACAAACACACACACAGTGAGTAAGTGAGATAGAGAGTCAGATACAGAGAGACAGGCAGACAGACAGATAGACAAACAAAGTGAGAAAGAAACAGAGAGAGACGGAGACAGAAGTAATAGACTGAAAAAGGGAGAAAGATTGTTAAGAACAAGATATGAAAAGAGAGAGACAGAGACAGAGATAGACAGAGAGAGAGGGGAGAAATAAAAAGAAAAAATAGCGAAAACAATAAAGAATTAAACAAAGAAAGCAAGCAAGCAAACAAGAAAGAAAGACAGAAAGAAAGAAAGAAAAATACAAAAAAGAAAAAAAGCAAGAAATCAAACCCCCAGAAAAGAAAGAACAAAAGAACAAACAACCGAACAACACACACACACACACACACACACACACACACACACACACACACACACACACACACACACACACACACACAAACTTACAAAAGAAAGACAAATCACATCTTAAATTATAAATGACATTTTGGGGGGGTTGCTTTTGTTCGGTTTAATTTCCTTTGTGTCTTTTTCGCACCCCACCCCCTCCACCACACCCCCAACCCACCACCTTCACCACCACCACCACCACCCTATCCCCACCCCAATAAGATTCTATTTTCCATATTCACAGGTTGCAAGTTTAATTTTCTTTGCTGGACATGCTTTCCGGGGTGAGAGGCTATTGACCTTTTTTGTTGTTGCAAAAATGGCTGGGTGATATCCCTCAGCTCTACCACAGCCTGATAGACCTTCGGGTCATCCCCCCCCCCCCACACACACACACACAGACACACAAACAGAGACTGGGATACAGAGCAGTACAGAGCAGAGCAGAGCAGAGCAGAGCTGACCTTTTCGCCTAGCTGTTGAAAGTCTTTGGTGTCAGCTGCTCAATTTCCTGGTTACGTTAGCATTGCTCTAAGCTTTTGCTGCTTCGTTTTTTTTGTTGAGATTGTACTGTATTGTAGTGTGTTGTGGTATGGTGTGTTGTGGTGCGTTGTGGTGTGGTGTGGTGTGGTGTGGTGTGGTGTGGTGTGGTGTGGTGTGGTGTGGTGTAGTGTGGTGTGATGTTCTGTGGCGTGTTGTGTTATATCGTATTGTACTGTATTTTAGTGTAGTGTAGTATTATTGTATTGCATTGCATGGTATGGTATGGTATGGTATGGTGTGGTATTGTATTGTAGTGTCGTGTATTGTATTGCATTGTAGTGTAGCGGCGTGTGCTGTGTTGTGTTATGGTATGGTGCGGTATTGTATTGTTATGTCGTGTATTGTATTGCATTGTAGTGTAGTGTCGTGTGCTGTGTTGTGTTTGTTGTATTGTCTTGCAATGTATTGCGCTGTATTGTATTGTATTGTCTTGTATTGTATTGTATTGCATTGTATTGTGTACCTCTTCAAGTCACGGCAGAACTCTCTGCGTGAAATTCAAGCTGCTCTCTCCCGGGAAGAGTGCATCGCCACAAGAGCAGCGCCACCCATCATTACTTTTTTTCTATCTGGATAATTATGTACTTTGGTTTCCTATTATTCGTACTATACAACATCCACTACGACATCTATCCATTTTGCAAAATTGTGATACCTTTTATCCAGGGCACAACCTATGGGGCTGGTAAAGGAATGTTTATTGTTGGTGTTGGTGTTGGTGTTTAGGGGTGGCTATTGTGTGCTTGGGATTTTTGTTTTTAGATTTTATTCGGAGGAGGAGGGATCGTTTGTTTCTATGATCTACTGCTGTTGTTGCTGTTTCAACATTTTTGTTGTAGTTTAGGAGGGGAAACGAATGTAGATTTTTTGTCGACTCAGTGTATAGGGAATTGTTGTTTTCTCTCCTCCGATAGAGCTTCAAGGTTTCACCAAGCTGAGAGTTTTGCCTAGACGACCTTTTTTTTTTGCCCGTCATTACATTTAAAGTAGCCATAATCCATCTTCAAGGATATATGTTGAGACAAAAAATCATTGTGTACTTTTCAACACGCAGTCTTGATTGTCTGCATGCATCATTGGCATGTCTGCAGCTGTAATCATTCATAATATACTTAAGCGCTTTGATTTGTTCCTTTGCAAGATTCAGCGCTATATAAATACCATACATTATTATTATTATATTACTATTATTATTATCATTATTATTATTATTATTATAATATAGGGGATCTTCAGCCTACCTTCTATCTATCTCAGAAGTGACTCCCAAGATCTGAACTCGGGTAATTCCTCTACTGAGATAATAAAACATTCTTGAGTCTTGCGTCTTGAGTCTCGAACCTCTAACCCGCGACTTCAGAGGCTGAAGAACTTAGAACAGAAGAAGTCAGTGACCTTACCCACTTGGCTACTGTGCTTGTCCTACCTGGCAGAGGACCAGAATCGTATGTATTCATGTTTTTTGCTGGATTCATTCCATGTATCGTGTGTAGGGATTGTTAGGGTTCATGGTGGAATGGAATGATGGTAATGTGTAGTGTAGTTTCTTGTGAGGGATACACGATGTAGCCTAGCTAGAAAAAGAAAATGCCGCTCTAGTTCATTAACAGAATGTTGAAATGTCGGTGAATACTTCTATCTTCGGCATTCCGTTTTTCTGCCTCCGTGTGTGTGTGTGTTTTGTGTGTGTGTGTGTGGTGTGTGTGTGTGTGTGTGTTGTGTGTGTGTGTGTGTGTGTGTGTGTGTGTGTGTGTGTGTGTGTGTGTGTGTGTGTGTGTGTGTGTGTGTGTGTGTGTATATGAGTGTTTGAGAGAGAGAGAACTCTGAACTCTGAAATGGTTTAATGTACATCGGCCTTTGGCCACAATACACTTTGAGGGACAAGAACTTAAAGATGAAAAGTGGAAGATGAAAAACATTCACGTAAGTTTGGTAAGACTTTGGCGCAATACCCTGGGTGCACTCAAAGCTGTATACTCTTGCATAGGTATATTCCTAAATCATGACTAAATAAAGGCTGTCGTAGGCCAAGAATCAAAACAAAACACAGCTTAAAGAATTTCAGTTCACCTTAACTGCTTCCCAGGATACCACAAAAAGATAATAGGCCTGTGAACAAAGTTAGTGATGGAGTTATACCTGATATGTTAACACCTTCTCACATACAAAATACAAACATCAAGCACATCATAAATCATAACAAATGAAATTATTAATGCTCATTAGTTGTTGGGTTTTTTGCATTTTCATAGTAGTTACTATACTCACAAGTTATTGATTTCTCAAAGCATTCACTACTCCAGAAAAGTGTACCCACCAAATACAACCATGTCAGCCCTAGGCTAATGCAATGTTAACGCAATGCTGTTTGCCAAAACAATGTATTACACTGTGCTCTTTCATGTCATGTAACGCTTTACATCATAAAAAGAGAAAATGGGGTGTTAATCAAAACACTGCAAGATATCACTTCAGAAACAACATTCACTCATCACATGTCCTCTCAATCAGACAAAAATTAATATGCAAATTTTCATCCGACAGTCGTACGCACGACACTTCCTCAACTGCCTTCACACACACACACACACACACACACACATACACGAACGCACGTACGCACGCATGTGCATGCATACCCATCCGCTCTTACACTCACCCCCTCCCCCCCCAACCACTTATACGAACACATACGCGCGCGCGCGCGTACACACACACATGCACACACACGCACGCACGCACAAACACTCACATGCGCGCGCGCGCGCGCGTGCACACACCCATACACACACACATATACAAAATAATTGCTCATGGCCGTTCCCATTAAATTAAAGCAACACAACATTTAGATCGATGTTTCCAAATTGAAGTTTTTTCTTCCGTTAATTACATGGAACACAAATCTGGATAAATTGTGCGTGCGATTTGGATTTGTAGCCCTGAATAATGCATGAAACGGAAGCTTGGCTGATTCTTTCAGAAAGTTAGCACGTAGATCGTCATAGGCAGCACATTTAAATATGAAATGTTAATTTTCGATTGTTTCTTTGCAACATGGACACATTTGTTTGTGCAATTTCACTGTAGCCATGCACATTATTGTTTAGAGGAAGAACATTACACCTTTATTGTGTTATAGCAACTCGGAAATAGTATGTATCCATAGCCAAAATATATCTTTCTTTTTCCAAAACAGCTTTGAATGTCCTATACGTTGAGTACCTGTCACGATCCCTAACAGCCCCATCCCATTCTTTCCTGAACATATCAACAAGCCTCTGTTTGGATAAATGTAAAAATGCTTCAGTGACACAATATCTCTCTAATTTTCGAAGCTCAACACAGCTTACCACATTTATCAAGTTCAAGTAACATTCCATAAGCTTTACGTGGTAATCTTTCTTCACCCAATTGTAATAGTTTAAACCCAAATCATAAGCATGCTACATATGTACTTACATACAATGGATATCTGCCCAGTTCCATGTTATACCATGTTATTTGGGGTCCTGACTGGAACACCAAGAAACCTCTTACAAGCAGCCATATGAACTTTCTCTAAATGATCTAATCTGTTTAGTCCCCAAATTCCAGCAGAATATATCAATATCGGTTGGATCTTAGTATCGAAAATCTTTCAGTATGTAACTGCTGTTATTTCCGTACATTTTTGGAAAACCTTATTAACTTGAACCAATGCCTTTCTCCCTTTAGAAGCTAAGTGAAGGGTTCCTCTTTTTGCACTTATCATAGTTTTAAAATCAAATTCTTGATAACAATAGCTATTTACCACTTCTAATCTTTTACCATCAAAGAACCATTTTCAAGTTTCCCTAAAATGCCCCCCTTTCTAAATACAATTACATTAGTTTTATCAATATTCACACAAAGATTCATATTGTCACAACAGCTCTTTAAAACATTCAAATGGTTTTGAAGTCCACCTGGAGTGACTGACACCAATGCTACATCATCTGCAAATAGCAAAATGAATAATTCCACACCATCAGGTATCATTCAAACCCCGTGTTTACCTTTATCATTCATGTGATTTGTTAAATGATTTATGGAAATTGAAAACAAGGTAGGGCTCAAAACACATCCCTGTCTGACTCCAACAGGCGTTTCAAACATGTCTGTTAATTCAGAGTTTACACGTACACATGACAACAATGACATATACATGGCCCTCAGTGAAGCAAAAAAATCTACCCCGCACACCCTGGTCTTTAAGACATTGCAAAAGTTTATTATGGCAGACTGAATCAAAAGCCTTCCTAAAATCTACAAAAGCAACATAAAGTTTCCTACCTTTCCTACTCATACAATTTGGAATTGCAGCACACGAAGTAAATATCTGATCAACTGTTGAATACTTTTTTCCGAAAACCTGCTTGACAATCTGAAACAATATTATTATTATTTTCTAACCAACAGTACAGCCCTGTATTCAGAACTATTGTGTAACATTTAAATATTATGCTTAAAAGAGACACCCCTCTATAATTGTCTACATTTTCAAAGTCTCCCTTTTTATGTAATGGAATGATTATAGCTTTGGACCAGTCGTGAGGGTAAATTCCCTGCTAAAAAATTTGGTTAAATAGTTTTGTCAGAAATGCCTGGACCTTCTTGCCACCAGTTTTCAGCATTTCAGCAGATATGTCATCTATACCACTCGCTTTACCATTTTTAAGCTCTCTGATGGCCTGAATAACTTCTTCTGATATGCTTTCATTCAGGACATGGCACACTTCATCAGACAAATCAAATTCAATGTCACAATTATTATCATCTATATTATCATTTCGGAAAACGCTCTTGAAATGGTTAAACCAACTATCTGTGGAAATTTTGATGGAAACTTTTTTTATTTGTACAGCCCATGAGGGGACGGGATAGCTCAGTGGTCGGAGCACTCGCTTTCCCCCAGCCAAGTTAAGCAGCGTCGAGCGTGGTTACCACTTGGATGGGTGACTGTTTGCGCGCCTTGGCTTCAGTACAGTTCCCCCAGTTCACCCAGCTGTAAATGGGTACCTGCCCTCTTTAGGGTCAGGGAAATTAAAGCAGCGAGGGAGAGGAGATGGGCGCCGCCCTCAATATGCTGGCCCTAGAGAAGTGAGGTCTCTGACGCCTCGCTCCCCTACGACCTTATAGGTTATAAGACTCCTTTACCTTTTTTTTCCTTTTACAGCCCATTGCTCTTAATTCCTTCCATAAACGTAACTAATTAAGATTTTCCCTTACTAGAATGTCAACCTTATGCTTTCTAAAAGCTTGTCTTTTCATCTTGAGCAGTTGTTTATACTCTTTCCTAACTTCAAAATATGCAACCCTGTCTTCTTCTTTGCTTGTTTTTCTAAAGAGGTTCAGTTTTTTCCTTGCTTCCTTTTTTGTTGTGTTACGATCACCATCAAACCACTCTAATTTTTTTTCTTTTGGATGGGACAAAACTCCTTAAACATACAGTTGCTTGAATCTTTCAGACATTGGACAAATATATCTAATGCATTTTCAACATCACTGTCAATATTTGTTGTTGCCAAGGCCATTCTGTTTTGAATATCTCTACTCTTCCAGGCTTTTATAAAATCATCTTCATGTACCTTGTTCCATAAAAAATTTCCAATCACCATATTTGTGTGTGTGTGTGTGTGTGTGTGTGTGTGTGTGTGTGTGTGTGTGTGTGTGTGTGTGTCAGAGAGAAAGTCTCTCTCTCTCTCTCTCTCTCTCTCTCTCTCTCTCTCTCTCTCTCTCTCTCTCTCTCTCTCTCTCTCTCTCTCTTCTCTCTCTTCGTGTGCATGTCTATACAAATTAATACCTATGCAAATGTAACAGAATAAAGTTGAACATATACGAGTACATACACACACACGCGCGCGCGCGCGTGCGTGCGTGCGCATGAGCATGTTCGCATGCACACACAAAAAGACAGAGGATGGAGAGAGAGAGTATGTGTGTGTGACTTAGGGTACAAACAGAGAGACGAAGAAAATCCTGAAACTGTTGAAGACACAGCGAGGAGGATATATTTTACTTACCTATTTTTATTCTTTTATAACGAGGATAATGGAATAAACACTTACGTGCTTTTTTTTACATATAGTCCCCATTTGTATGCGGTTTTGTAAATTCTGTCATCTGTTCCCACCGGCACACAATGGCCTACTTTTACCGAAAGCGGAACAGGATTTAATGTGTGCGCAAGATGTTCTGCGTGCGTTCGCACACGGGGCCTCGGTTTATTAGTCTCATCCGAAGGACTTTTGGGGAGAGTGGAGTCTGCACTGATGTTAACTCCAGGAGAAAATATCCCCTTGAACGGGCAAATTAGACAGAGAGTTAGTGAGGGAGGGAAGTGGGAATACGGTCAGTGAAAGATAGGCAGAGACTGACAGCAACAGAGAGAGAGAGACAGACAGACAGACAGGCAGAGAAAGAGACTGACAGATAAGCAGAGAAAGAGACTGACAGACAGAAAATGCACACGGTGAAAAATACACAGACGAGGCAAGACATCGATGAACACAGAGAAATATACCGTAATATACAAACAGAAAAGACAAGAAACCAATTATCACATAGAAAAATACAGTCAAGGCAAGAAACTAATTATCACACAAGGCAAAGAAACTGATTATCAAACAAGGCAAATAAACTAATTATCACAGAGAAAAACACAGACAGAGAATGCAAGAAACTAATTATCACAGAGAAAAACACAGACAGAGAATGCAAGAAACCCAATTCTTTTTCTCGTAGTTCACCGTAGCTACGTGACATGTAAGATGCGCATGCCCAGATCCGCCATATTGCGTATGCTTCCGGCCGCCATACTGACGTCTCTGCTATGATTCCACTAACAGTTGTTTTGGGGGAGTGAGGTGGACGTGGTTTTTTTCACTTTTTTGTTTGTTGAAAATCGTAATCATCTGAAATCGGAGGATGGTCAGACAAGTAGAGATGTAATATACTTTAAAATCTGTTATCATTACTATTAGTTTTGGTAACTCACGGTGAACACCACACAAACCTTTCCAGTTATAACAAGAGAAAAAAAGGATGTCCATACCAAAGTGCAAAATCTTTCACTGCCGTGACTGCACTAAATACGGTACCACATTTGTCATATAACTTTGAATTATCGTGAGCACTGGAGACAGAGACACAGAGAGAGAGAGACACAGAGAGAGAGAGAGAGTATGAATGAATGAATGAATGAATGAATGAATGAATCTTAATTTTTCAATGGTAACAGAATAAGCATACACATACTTTTTTTTCATCCGGCCCTTGCCATGATTAGGGACTACCAACAAAACAGGGTAAAAACCCTACAACAACAACAATAACAAAAACAACATGATTTCAAAAAGATAAGTGTATATTTAGCAATACATAAGAGAGAGAGAGAGAGAGAGAGAGAGAGAGAGAGGAGAGAGAGGAGGGAGAGAGAGAGAGAGATAAAGGGACACAGAGACACGGAGCAAGAGTAAGAATGGGAGACAGAGAAAAGAGACTGAAGGACAGAAAGATACACAGACGAAGGTACACACACAGACAATACCCCCTGCAATAACAGTTTCATTCTTCAGTCCTCTGCTGCTAACAAGCCATGTTGAAAAATCTGCTTTCACTAATACGCAGTAAACAAACCTTTTCAGTATAAAAAATGAATAAAAGAACACACACCCACACACTC
>CM054134.1:19135231-19137731 GCA_028751875.1 Rapana venosa
TGTGGATCGATAATGTTGGGAGTTTTGTTTGCTAAAGCATCAGGTTTTGTCAGCTCGGTTATTGGGGGATGCGATGTGCCTCAGGACCCAGGTATTCCTAGCGAACAGAGAGATAACATATGTATGGATGTCTACAGGCATGGTGAAACAGGTGGCCAGGTTTGGGGACTTTGTTTGCCCATGCCCCACACAGCTGCAGAAACGTGGTGCAGGGTTAGTGATCATAAAGTGAGGAATGTTGTACTCTGATCCGACACACGTACACGTCATTATGTGCTGTGCACTGGCAGGAAAGTGTAAAAGAGTGTGTGTGTGTGTTGTGTGTGTGTGTGTGTGTTGTGTGTGTAGTGTGTGTGTGTGTGTGTGTGGTGTGGTGTTGGTGGTGGTGGTGTGTTTGTGTGTGTTGTGTGTGTGTGTGTGTTGTGTGAGTTGTGGTGGTGTGTGTGATGTTTGTAGTGGTGTGTTGTTGTGTGTTGTTTGTCACGTGGTGTGGTGGGTGTGTGTGTGAATTATACATCGCTAAAACATCTGTTGGACCATCTCTTGCTGTTCAGTTGGCGATTCTTCCAAATGATATCGCCTCATCTCTGGGTAAAATTGCGTCTTCTGGGGTTTTGCTAAAGCCACTCGTCTTCTGCTCACATCGTTCTTCATCGTCATGTCTCTCTCTCAGTCCACCCAGGTATTTCCTGCGAACAGGGTAACTCTTTCTGGTCTCTCGCATGGCTGAAATCGTGCCTCTCTGGCTCTTGTTCTGCTCTGCCTCTCAAGTGCAGAAAGTGGTGCTTTGTCATAGTGAGATCGTCTGTACTCTCTTTCTCCTCTCACTCTCTGTCTCTTCATCTGCTCGGATAAGTGCTCTCGTCAAGTCTCTCTGTGCTCTCTGTTTCTTGTCTCTGTGTCTGTGTGTTTGTTTCGCTCTCGTGGTCGGTGCTGTCGTTCTCTGTTTCGTTCTCTGTGTCTGGTTGTTCGTGCTGTCTGCTGGTCTGCTCTTTATCCGTCGTAGTTCTCGTGCTGGTGCTTTGTTCGTGTGCGGGGTTGGTGTGTGTGGCGTGTGGTCTCTCGTCTTGCTGTCTTTGTTGTGTTGTCTTGGTCTCTGCTGTCTTCAAGAGTCGGTCGGATAAGACACTCATCCTCTGCTCTCCCTCTGTCTCCCTGCCTCTGTCTCTCTCTCTGTCCCTCCCTCTCTCTCTCTCCTCTCTCCTCCCTCTCTCTCTCTCTCTCTCTCCTCTCTCTCTCTCATCTCTCTGCTCTCTCTCTCCTCTCTCTCTCTCTCCTCTCCTCTCTCTCTCTCTCCTCTCCTCTCTCTCCTCTCTCTCTCTCCTCTTCATCCGTAACTCTCTCTCTCTACTATTTCTGTCTCTCTCTCCTCTCAATTCTCAAAACCTCTCTCTCTCTCTCTCTCTCTCTCTCTCTCTCTCCCCTCCTCTTCCTCTCCCTCTCTCTCTCTCTTCCAAAATCTGTCGAGAAAGACTTAACAGAAGTCCTGTGTTCGACGACCAACCACACGCAGAACCACTACCGAAATCCGCTTTTCGAAGTGTGACCATGCCATGCGTGCAAGGGGAATGGGTGACAACATTTACAAAAATTGCATGCACGCGGGACTGAATGTATAAAAACGTACGAGTGCTTTTCCCTTACTATCGAAATAAAATAGCAAAGATTAAAAAACTCTCTCTCTCTCTCTCTCGTCTCTCTCTCTCTCCTCTCTCTCTCTCTCTCTCTCTCTCTCTCTCTCTCTCTCTCTCTCTCTCTCTCCTCTCTCTCTCTCCCTCTCTCTCTGGGGGAAGGATAGCCTAGTGGTTAGAACATTGCGCTCGCAATCTGACGACGCGGGTTCGATTCCCGTTCAAGGGGATTTTTTTCCCTGGAGTTAACATCAGTGCAGACTCCACTTTCCCCAAAAGTCCTTCGGATGAGACTATAAACCGAGGCCCTGTGTGCGAACGCACGCAGAATATATTGCGCACAGGTTAAATCCCGTTCTGCTTTTCGTAAGAGTAGGCCATTGTGTGCCGGTGGGAACAGATGACAGAATTTACAAAACCGCATACACACGGGGACTGGATGTAAAAAAAATCACATAAGTGCTTATTCCATTATCCTAGAAATAAAATAATAATAATAATAATAATAATAATAATAATAATGTCTCTCACACACATACACATCAGCAAGCACGCACGCGCAAGCGCACCTACACACAGAGACATTCACACAAAAAGCGAGAGAGGGAGGAATATAGAGTCAGAGACAGAGAACAGACAGACAGACTGACAGACAGACTGACAGACAGACAGCAAAAATCGATACATGATACCATAAAACTCACTGTTCAGCCCCAGACCCTAGTACAAACTACAAACAGGAAAAAAAGCATTCGACCTATGATAACTCTAATTACCACACACACTCACACGAACACACACACACACACACACACACACACACACACACACACACACACACACACACAGAGTATTTGTTGTAGTTACTT
>CM054134.1:19145231-19157731 GCA_028751875.1 Rapana venosa
GATATTATCTCTGAAATACACACACACACTCTCTGTCTCTCTGTCTCTGTCTCTCTCTCTCTCACCTTTTATCGTCCTGCTTATAGTCATAGTATATCCTGATGAAGGATTCATATTTTTATATTTTCAATACTTTATTGGACTTGCCTCTGTACTTAAGTTTTAATGAGTGCCCTATTTCAATATCTTAATAATTATGTATAACAAGTATGTGTACCATTTGACAATGTGTAGATGTTTATCTTTATGACTTATTAAGTTTGGTTGTGTTATTTTTTCTTGGCTTTGTTGTTGTTCTTGTTCTTGTTGTTGTTGTTTGTCTGTTTTTCTCTTTTTTATCATCTTTTGTTGGTTTGGTTTTTTTCTTCTCTTTTGTTTGTTTGTTTGTTTTGGTTACGGTTTTTTGGGGGGTGGGGGTAGGGGTGGGGTATTTTTAGGATTTTCTTTTAATTGCTTGCTTTGGGGGGGGGGGGAGGGTTGTTGGGGGGGGGGGGAGGGTTGTTGGGGGGGAGCTGTTTTGAAAAGGGTTATTTCCCCTTGTTTTTATTGTGAGACTGTATAAGTATTGGGTTATTATTATTAAGATGTATCCCTAACGGGCGGGGACTGGATGTAAAAAGGCACATGTGTGCTTATTCATTATCCTCGAAATAAAAGAATTTGTCATTGTCATTGTCATTGTCTCTCTCTCTCTCTCTTTTTTTTTCATGGATGTTTGTAAACATATGACTGTCATTTTGCACGGTTCGGTGCTATCATGAATGAATCGCTTACAGAGGCTACATAGCATTAATTTCCTCTGTCGACCTAATGAACATGTTCTTTCTGTCCTGTAGTTTGCAATATTACATCATGCTTTCTTTGGAAAACTATGTATCTGAGGTCCAAGACTGTCCTACAGGGAACAGTACAAGGAGAGAGACGAAGAGGCAGACAGAGGAAACGATGGGAAGACAACATCAGAGAGTGGACTGGCCTTGAGTGGAACGAATTGCTACGGAAAGCAGAGGATCGCGAGGAGTGGAGGAAGCTGGTTGCAAAATCTTCATCAGTGTCCCCACGGTCCAAGGGAATAAGGAATAGATGAGGGTGAGGTGATCTGAGTGTGAAGTGCATGTCCTACCCAACAAACGGTTAAACCCGTTCCGCTTTTCGGAAGAGTAGACCATTGTGTGCCAGTGGGAACGGATGACAAAAACTTACAAAACTGTATACACAAGGGGACTGGATATTTTTAAAAAGCACAAGAGTGCTTATTCCATTATCCTCGAAATAAAAGAATAAAACAAAATATAAAAAGATAAATAAAACATAGCTGTGAACGAACCAAGATTACGTTGCGGCTGCTGTCCAGGTTGAAACAAGTCAAGGCCTCAGTGTCTGCGACTTTTGCCTGACCATTTCTTGTTCTTGTTCTTGTTCTTGTTCTTCTTCTTCTTCTTCTTCTTCTTCTTCTTCTTCTTCTTCTTCTTCTCTCCCTCCTCCCTTCTTGTTGTTGTTGTTGTTGTTCTTCTTCTTCTTCTTCTTCTTCTTCGCAATTCTTCGCAATTCTTCGCAATTCTTCTTCGCAATTCTTCTTCTTCTTCGCAATTCTTCTTCGCAATTCTTCTTCTACTGCTTCTTCTTCGCAATTCTTCTTCTTCTTCGCAATTCTTCGCAATTCTTCTTCACAATTCTTCTTTGCAATTCTTCTTCGCAATTCTTCTTCTTCTTCGCAATTCTTCTTCGCAATTCTTCTTCGCAATTCTTCTTCGCAATTCTTCGCAATTCTTCTTCGCAATCTTCTTCTCCTTCTTCGCAATTCTTCTTCGCAATTCTTCTTCCGTTGTCGAACGCTCAGAGAACAGCTACTGTTGTCTGCCATCTTACGAGCGAAAATGCGTTGTGCTGCCGTTAAGCGCTTGACAAGTTAGACCCAGCGCATTCGACTTCGGCGTGGGAGACAATTGTTATGCTTTAAGGTCTTTCAGGTGGGGAAAAGGCAGAAAGGGAACCGAAGAGGCAGAAAATAGACAAGAAGGAAGTGACAGGAAGCAAAGGAACAAGGCAGAAACAAAGAGACAGATAGAAAAGTTGGAATTTCTAGCCCAGAATTTCCAGAAGGTGGGGATGCTGTTTTCTATTGACAGGATATAAGCATCCTCTCGGAAGAAATCCTAGCTATTTCATATCAAGAACCTTCCCGAGGCATGAAGGTGAAAGTAGCTTTAGCTTTCTGGCACGTGGCTGATAAAACGATCCATAGTTGTACTGTATTGTATCGCATCGTATCGTATCAAATAGTATCGTACTGTACTGTATTGCATTGTATTGTATCGTATCGTTTCGTACTGTATCGTACTGTATTTTATTGTATTGTACTTTACTGTACTGTATAGTATTGTATTGTATTGTACTGTATTGTATTGTATCGTATTGTTATACCACTCTGCATGAAATTCGGGATGCTCTACCCGAGGACAGTGCGTCGCCACAAGAGCAGCGCCACCCGGTATTTTTCACAGTTCATAGTTTCCATAATTCACAGCTACAAAGCAACGAGATGCGAACAATGATCCTGTCCACTCTCATCGCCACTATATACTCCGTGCTAATTCACACATATCCCATTACCTTTGCCTATCCCCTAGTCTTGTCCACCGTTGGGGGCACCACTGAAGGCTTTTCAACCAGCTTCCTCCACTCATATTCATTAATCTCATAAAGTAACCTGACTTTCTATTTTTGAAATCCTCTAATAAAACTTACTTTCTAATCATCTTTCATAAAAAGATTAATCAGGTTTGACAGAAAAGGCAAAAGTCTGACCATAAAAAAATCACAGTTTTTAGATGGAAATCTGGATATTTTGGAATTCACCAACCATCAAAGTCTACGGTGTCTTCGGTCACACACCCGAACCTAAACAAAGGTTTAATTTTGTTGCTAGCTAGGATCAAAACCAGAGCTGTCCGTCCGTATCCTTTCAGTCAAGTCAAATCAAGTTTTAAAAAAATACTTTAAATTATCCCATGAAGGGCCTTCAGTCACTAGTGTGGTGATGATGGTGATTCAGTCACTATTATGACGACGATGATTCAGTCACCATTGTGGTTCAAAGATTAAAGAAGAAGAAGAAGAAAAAAAAAAACCTGGTGAAACCAAAGCCACGATAGGATGACATGTTGGTCAGAGCAGGATCCTCGAACAATACCAAGACCCATTTCCTGCAGCTTCCAATGGAAGGAAGCGGGTCTAGCTGGGCTCTCCCCTCCTCTCTCCCTCCCCCCCCCCCCCCCCCCCCCATCATCACTCACTATTCAGCCTCATGTTCTGGGCTGTCTCTGTCATCAGGATATATATTTCCCTGTCTGGTTGGCAGGGCTGTCAAAAAAGAAAATAAATAGAAAGGCGAGGGACGTCTTGTGTGACTTCCTGATGGAGCTGGTGTAGCCTTCGCTGGCGCTGAATTATCTGATCGCTTTGTTCTGATCATAAGTCTAGGTATGGTGTATGTGGGAGGGGGGGGGGGGCAGGGGTAAGGGGGAGGGGGAGGGGGGTTGGGAGTGGGTGGGTGATGGTGGTGGGGTGGTGGGGTGGTGGGGATGTTGGTGGGGGAGAGTGTGTGTTTATTGTGTGTGTGTGTGGGGGGGGGGGGGTAGATGTCGGGAGGGGGGGAGAGAGAGACGGCGGGGGTGGGGGGGGGGGGAGTGTGTGTTGTGCGTGTGTGTGTGTGTGCTTCTTTTTTTCCGGCATATATATATATAGATATATATATATATATATATATTATATATATATATATATATATAATAATATATATATATATATTATATATATATATATATATATATATATATGTGTGTGTGGTGTGTGTGCGTGCGTGCGTGCGTGCGTGCGTGCGTGTGTCTGTGCGTTTGTGTGTCTGTGCCTGTTTGTCCGTGGGTCTGTCTCTGTGTGTTTCACTGCTGTCTATCACAAGAGACAACACACCGACGCGACAGAAAAACACCAGCTATACAGGCAGACAGACCATTACAGACAAGAACTGCAGACAGTCCCCCTAAAAAAAAGGCAACCAGAACAACAACAACCAAATGAAAAAAGGCCCCAACCCCCCCCCCCCCCCCCCCCAACACAACCAAACCAAACAAAGAAATGACGTGACTTCCGAACAGACAGCTTCAGGAACAAAGGGACAAACAAGTGTCTCCTCCTCACGTCTGTTCTGTGGCTTTTGGCAAGATGCACCTGGTGCACACACACATACATACACGCGCACGCGCGCGTGCACACACACACACATACGCGCATGTGTACACACACGTATACGCATACACTAACACACACACACACACACAAGCAAATGCATTGCTTATTCAAAGTTACCATCTGGAAATAAAAATTTGACTTGACACACATACATACACGCGCTAGCATGCACGCACGCGCGCACGGACGTACGCACACACACTACGCACACACGCACATGCACTCACACACACACATACAAAAGACAGGATGTGCCACAGGGAAGAAGATGATATAAAAAACGGGAAGTAAAGACTAAGCTAGGAGCTAGAAAAGCCAGAAGGAGAGGGACAGATATACAGAGAGACAGACAGAAAGATAGATAGATAGAAGGGGACTGAGAGAGAGAGAGAGTATTTATACATGCCCAAACCTACACACAAACACTCACTCACTCACACACATACAAACACAACACAACACACACACACACACAGTCAAATGCACACACACACACACACACACACACACACACACACACACACACACAACACACACATTGATGTAAAAAAGCAAATGCATTGCTTATTCAATGTACCATCTGAAATAAAATTTTGACTTGATTTGACTTGACTTGACACACACAGGCGAGCGCGCGCAACACAACACAACACACAAACACTCACATACACTCACTTACGCACACACCAATACCACTACACCACACCACACCTCACCACACTAATCCAATCCACACCACACTACACCACACCACACCACACTATACACCAATCCACTCCACACCACACCAAACCACACTCACATCCCACACCACACACACCACGCCACATCACACCACACCACACCACAACAAACCACACACCAAACCATACATATACATTTTTCTAGACAAAAGAAAAAGTAGAAACGTAGAATGAAACAAACCCACCCCCCACCCCCCTAACCCGAACTTTTCACCATAATAATAGCCTTTTTCTTGACTTTTTTAAAATTTCTTTTGTTCTTTTATTTCAAGGATAATGAAATAAGCACTCCTGTGATTTCTTTTTCGTCCAGTCCCCGTGTGTGTATGCAGTTTTGTAAATGTTGCCATCCGTTCCTACCGGCACACAACGGCCTACTCTTCCGAAACGCGGAACGGGTGTTAACGTGTGCGCAAGATGTTCGGCCCTCTCAAAAAAAAGAGCTCCTTCTTCAAGCGATATCACTGCACAACATCTCAGCACCATTTTTAAGATAGACTCTCTCCATACAGCATCAACACAAAGACAGACAAAAATGTCTCTCTGATTGACCACACACAAAAATAACGAAAAAACAAAACCACCATGGGTCCATATCAACCCTGACTGGAGTTTTTGGGGTGGCAAATATGGAGACGAAGACATATGAATAGCTAATAGCATGTGTGGGAGGAGGGTGGGGGGTGGAGGGTGGGGCGGGACGGGGTGGAGGGTGGGGCGGGGTGGAGTGGGGGGGGGGGGGTTGAGGAACAGAAATAGAAGTGTCATCCTGCAATTGTGTGTCGGTTGAGGAAGAGAAAGAGAAGCAGGAGGAGGAGGAGAAGGAGAAGGAGAGGAAGGAGGAGGGGAGAAGAAGAAAGAAGAAGAAGAAGAAGAAGAAGAAGAAGAAGAAGAAAGAAGAAGAAGAAGAAGAAGAAGAAGAAGAAAACAAGAAGTGGGGCAAAGTGGAAGGTGGGGTATTTGAGGAACAAAAATAGAAGTGTCATCCTGCAATTGTGTGTCTGATGAATGAAGGTTAAGATTCCACAAAAATCAACATGGCTGAAATGAAGGCCAGGCTTTGGGGTGGGGTGTGTTGGGTTTTTTGGGGGGGTCTATATTGTTATGAGGAACACTTTGAGTTTTGTTTGGTTGTTTGTTGTTGTTTTTATTGGTGTTGTTGAAATCTTGAGATGAAGGAAGGGGGTGGGGAGGTTGTATTTTGGGTTCTTCTTTTATGGATTTTGATCTCTCTCCATTTTCTTGGTTTTGGTTGGTTGGCCAGTTGGTTGGTTGGCTGGTTGGTTAGTTGGTTGGTTGGTTGGTTGATGGTTGTGAGTGAGAGGGTAGGTGGGTAGTTGTTGGTTGGTTGGCTGGTTGTTTACTTGGTTTGCTGGCTTGTTGGCTGACTGGCTGGTTTGTTTGTGGGCTGGTTGGCTGGCTGTGTGACTGGTTGATGGATAGATTTTTAAAAATATTTGATTGTTAGCTTTTTCCTTTTCCTATCATTTTTTACATGGTTTTCTGTTCGTTTTTTTTTTTTCTTTTATAGTTCGAGTAGTTCGAGAAACAGAGATTTCATTGCAACAGCTGCATGCGCTGAAAGAAATTCTATCAAGAATGGCAAAAGGCTCTGTCTTCCGTCAGGGTCGACAATTATATTTCTGATTTATATACAACGATTCTTATTTGATTTGGCTTTTCCTAGAGGTTACACAGACTCGCTCTCTCTCTCTCTCTCTCTCTCTCTCTCTCTCTCTCTCTCTCTCTCTCTCTCCCTCTCTCTCTCTCTCTCTCTCTCTCTCTCTCTCTCTCTCTCTCACAATTGTATCTCAGAATCAATATTTCCACTCAAGTGCCATGCCAGAAAATGGTTCCAGGAAATTAAGCCGGGAGAAAGAGAGCGAGAAAAAATACATTTCCCTACTTTATGAGAAACAGGTCGCAGACGTTTAAATAACACATACAGACACAAACAGACACAGACTCTCGCTCTCTCTCTCTCTCTCTCCTCTCTCTCTCTCTCTCTCTCTCTCTTCTCTCTCTCTCTCTCTCTCTCTCTCTCTCTCTCTTCTCTCTCTCTCTCTCTCTCTCTCTCTCTCTCCTCTCTCTCTCTCTCTCTCTCTCTCTCTCTCTCTCTCTCCTCTCCTCTCTCTCTCTCTCTCTCTCTCTTCTCACACATACACACACAAACTCACAAAACACACATACACACACGCACGCATGCGCACACACACACACACACACACACACACACCACACACACACACACACACACACACACACACACACACACACGCCCATTATCATTTTACACACAAAAGAAAGATAGTACAGATCTAAAATACGACTTTTCATTTTCCTTGTTCAAAATATATGTAAGTGAAAAAATGGCGACAATTTCCTTTTCCTGCTCCAAAAAAAGGATAAAGAAAAACAAGTTTCCTGGAAAAGCCCCTAGGTCTTTCGAACTACTTGTAATATCCATGTCGAATCTTTCTGTTCTCAATATTGGAATGAAAAGGACAGAGCGAGCCAAGAGGAAATGGAGAATGGACTTTCAACAGCACCTGCTATGTTCCAACACACTTTCCCCACTCCTGTTTCCTGTAACACATTCTGTCCTGAGTGTCCCTCTCTCAATTTGGTCACCAGCAGACTATGTTCACATTTTTGCTTTGGTCGTTTTTCATGCTGTTTTATTATTTTTTTTAACCCGTTTTATTTTCTTTAACGGTTTATTTTTTGGTTGAGCTTTTTTCAGAATGGGAAATGTCCCATTATTACAGGCTATGCTGCATCAACCCAGAAAAGCGCTGATAAGAATCTGACCCAACTGCATAACTCAACATGCTGATGGAAAAGTCGGGTGTGTGCCGTGTGCACAATTTTACTGTTTCACAATGGTTTATGACATTCCTGTTTCTGCAACCTCTCTGAAGTCTTCTGCATGTTGAGAAGCTTTAAGCGAGTATGCATGATTTTCTGCATGCTTGCATACATAAAAGGAGGAAAAAGGCATTTGAGGTCTGTACCTAATGTGACATTGGAGATCAGGTAAAAGGAAACACAGAAAAGAAGGAGGAGGAGAAGAAGTGAGGAGGCCAGGAGAAGGAAGAAGAAAGAAGAAGAAGAGAAGAAGAGAGAGAAGAAGAAGAAGAAGAGAAGAGAAGAAGAGAGAAGAAAGAAAAAAACAAGAAGAAGAACAAGAAGAAGAAGAAGAACAAGAAGAACAAGAACAAGAACAACAACAACATGGTAAAGACAACTTTCTAGCGCTGTTAAGCAAATTATAAGCTTTTAGCTTCTTGCTGATCTATTGTAAGTGTGTATATGTATGAATTTCTTTGAATAAAATCCTAAAATTAAGCCAACAACAACAACACCAAGAACAAAACTACCACAACAAAACAAAAAAACAAAAACCGGGAAACAAATCTACCCAGCTCAGCCATCATGCAAACCCACCACCACCACCTTCACCACCAGTGACATCAGGGTCAAAATCTGAATCAAGGATGAACGTGTGCATGTTTCCTGATCGAGATTAAAACAATATTCTGATTCTGATTCTATGAGACAGAGAAAGAAAGAGGGAGAGGGGGGGGAGGGAGGAGGAGGAGAGAAGATTGGCCGGTAGGCAAACAGACAGACAGACAGAAAGACGGACGGACGGACAGAGAAAGGCATGTCAAGAAGAATAAGAGAAGATGTGAATCTTTGTGGGTAAACAGCAAAGCTGTGAACAGAAATCATGGAGTGTTGAAGGCTGAGAGGTTGAGAGGTTGCTGGCATGAGAGAGAGAGAGACAGACAGACAGACAGAGGGAGAGCGATAGAGAGAGGAGGGAGAGAGAGAGAGAGGAGAGAGAGAGAGAGAGAGAGAGAGAGAGAGAGAGAGAGAATGGTCTGCAAGAAGTGGACATCACGTTTTCTCTGTAGTTGACCTTTCTGATTGTTTTCTTGCCTTGGTTTGTTCTCCATTGCTTCACCCTGTCTTGCCCCCCACCCCCACCCTACCCGCCCCACCCCTACCCCACACTCCACCCCTTCGTCTTGTCTTGTACTGTACTGTCTCTAGTCTTATGCAGGCTTGTTTGGTCTTTTTTGTATGGTTCTGTTCTGTTTTTGTGTAGTTTTGTCTGGCCTGGTCTATGTTTGACCTTTCTGGGGGTTTTTGTCTTGCCTTGTTTTGTCTTCCTTGGCCTCATCCTGTCTTGTTCCATCGCCCTTTACCACGCCTTGCCTTGTTTTGTCCAGTCTCATGCGGACTTGTTTGGTCGTAGCTTGTCCCGGCCTGTTTTGAACAGTTTTGTCTGGCTGGGTCTAAGTTGAAATGAACTTTCTGATTTTGTCTTGCCTTGTATTGTTTTGTCTTCCTTTGCCTCGCCCTGTCTTGCCCCCCATCCCCGACCTTGCCTCGCCTTGTCTTGTACTGTCCTGCCCAGTCTTGTTTGGTCTGATCTTGTCTTGTCCAATGTTGAGTAGTTTTTGTATTGCCCGGTCGTGTTTCGAATTGCCTCTCCACTCTTTTCTTGTCTTGTCCTCCCTGCCTTGCCTTGTCTTTTCTTCCGTTCTCTCTTGTCAAATGATCCTGTCTTTTCTCTGACTCTGCCTTTGTCTTGCTGTATAGTATAGCTACATGTTTGCTTCCCTGCATAAGCGTGCGTGCTCACGAATCTGTACGTCAGTGCATTCTTTCTCTCTCCAGTTCCAGCCAACTCGAAGCCCCCTACATTATTCCAACTTGTGCCTATCTGTCTGTCATGATAAAGGTTCTATTTCTGTTCACGAGTTTGGCAGACAACCTGCTTATGATCTTATATGCTAGAGGCTAACTCAAGACTCTCATGCCAAAATCTATTATGTCCAACTGCTGTAAGAAATGTGTGAAATATTTCTGGAAAAGATAGATTTTTTCTATGGATTGGGAGGGAAGGGGGGGGTCTCTTTTGTTGTTGGTGGTGATGGTTTGTTTGGGGGGTTTTGTCCTGTTTTGGCTTCGTTTTCTTGGTTATCTTGTTGTTGTTTGTTTTTGTGGGTAATGGAAATAGTTGCCATGAAAAATGTGCAACTAATACCAAAGTCGAAACTTGGGTACATTTTATAATTTTCTTTTTTTCACTACAACTTTTGTTTCTTTCCATTTTTTTCTTTATTTATTTCTCTCCAGTGTCTGATGTTCTTTAGGTAATAAAGAACACGTAGGGAAGATATAAAAAAAACTAAGCTGTTTTGTTTTTATTCTTTTCCTTGGATTCTTTGATGCCTTTTCTTTCAGCAGAACAAGCCTGTGTGAACGAGAAAGAAACATGTTTTATTAGTTAAGAAGATACGTCATTCTCCCTCCCTCTCTCTCTCTCTCTCTCTCTCTCCTCCTCTCTTCATCTCTCTCTCTCTCACTCTCTCTCTCTCTCTCTCTCTCCTCTCTCTCTCTCTCCTCTCTCTCTCTCTCTCTCTCTCTCTCTCTCTCTCTCCTCTCTCTCTCTCTCTCTCTCTCTCTCTCTCTCCTCTCTCTCTCTCTCTCTCTCCCCCTCCCCCTCTATTTTACTCTGCTAATAAACTTTGAAATCTATTTTCACTTTGGCAGCCTAATATATCTCCACCTACCTCCTCCCCACCCCCACCCCCCACCCCTCAATCTCCTGATTCTTCTGCTGTTTCTTCCAGAAACTTTTTACCCACCCATCTCCAGCCCTATTTTGTTGCTGAAGTCTAAATCAAACATCCATTTGCTTCCCTTCTCTTCCTCTGCCTTCAATTATTCAGCCAGCAACATTCCATCCTACGTATATGGGCAAGGTTCACCTTTTCTTTTCTGTTGTGGTTGTTGTTGTTTTTCTGGTCAGAAAATATTTTTCCAAAGAAAAACAATATCCTTTACTTATAGGCTAGAATCTTACTGAATGACCTCCTCTGTTCATTTTGGTTATAAACAATGTTATATATATATATATACATATATTATATATATATATATAATATATATATATATATATATTATATGTACATGTATGTATATATATTCAGAGAGTGTGTGTGTGTGTGTGTGTAGATAGATGGATAGATAGATAGATAGATAGATAGATAGATAGATAGATAGATAGATAGATAGATAGATAGATAGATAGATAGATAGATATGTATGTCTGTGTGTGTGTGTGTGTGTGTGTGTGTTTTATTCACACACAAACACACACAACATCAATGACGTTGAGTGCCAGTTTGTATTTTACGTTTCAAGAAATTGGTATTGTGCGTGCGCATTAACTTTTTTTCTGTTTTTGGTGTTTTTTTCTCAGTACACAGGTGTTTAAGATAATCACTCCTCTTTACCTGACAATGTCTTTTCTCCTGTGAAGAAAGTGCGCAACATGCATCAGCATCATTTTCCTTCCAATGTCTTTTTTTTTTGCTGTCAGGAAAACGTGTGTTTCAAATAGTATTCTCTTATTTACACGAAAGATTTTAATCCAAGGATCTTCTATGCTCGGGAAGAAAGATTCTATATTCTGTTTACTCAATGATCCCGGATGTTGGATTACGGCTACCTTAATGGTGGGCAAAAGCTGTTCGCATACCTAAAAAAACCTCACCTTTGGTAAACATAAGAGCTGAAGAAAAAGAAGGAGAAGAAGAAAAAGAAGAAAAGAAGAAGAAGAAGAAGAAGAAGAAGAAGAAGAAGAAAGAAGAAGAAGAAGAAGAAGAAGAAGAACAACAACAACAACAACAACAACAACAACAACAACAATTGCGAAGAAGAAGAACAACAACAACAACAATTGCGAAGAAGAAGAAGAAGAAGAAGAATTGCGAAGAAGAAGAAGAAGAATTGCGAAGAAGAAGAATTGCGAAGAAGAAGAAGAAGAAGAAGAAGAAGAAGAAGAAGAAGAAGAAGAAGAAGAAGAAGAAGAAGAAGAAGAAGAAGAAGAAGAAGAAGAACAAGAACAAGAACAAGAACAAGAACAAGAAGAACAAGAACAAGAAGAAGAAGAACAAGAAGAAGAAGAACAAGAAGAAGAAGAACAAGAAGAAGAAGAAGAAGAAGAAGAACAACAACAACAACAAGAACAAGAAGAACAAGAAGAACAACAAGAACAACAAGAACAAGAACAAGAACAAGAAGAACAAGAAGAACAAGAACAAGAACAAGAAGACAACAACAACACAATTTCTAGAATCGACAGTTTTGTGGACCAATATGTTTATGCATATGAAGTTGCACAACAAGCAACAGTGTGTGTCTTTTTTTTTCTTTTTTGAAAATGTTCATGACTTTCTTTTTTTTTCCTTGTGAACTTCGTAATACTTTATTTCTTGCTTTTTATTTTAGTTTTGGTTTTGGGGTGGTTTTTGTTTGTCTCTCCTCAATTTTCATGCGCAAAGTGCATGTCCAGGGACAAAACAAATGGCACCCTATGGAGAGGTGACGTAGCGGATGGCAGATAAACGGCAGCAATATGATCTAGCTCTCAGTTTGGGAGAGGCAGAACCTAGGCCTAAATACTGGGTCGGCTAATGGGAACAC
>CM054134.1:19165231-19180231 GCA_028751875.1 Rapana venosa
ACTACACTACACTTAGCTACACTACACTACACTAATTTACATTACACTACACTACACTTAGCTACACTACACTACACTTAGCTACACTACACTACATTTCTCTACACTACACTACACTTCTACTACACTACACTGCACTTCCTACACTACACTACACTACACTACACTTAGCTACACTACACTACACTTCTCTACACTACACTACACTTAGCTACACTACACTAATCTACATTACACTACACTACACTTAGCTACACTACACTACACTTCTCTACACTACACTACACTTAGCTACACAACACTAATCTACATTACACTACACTAATCTACATTACACTACACTACACTTAGCTACACTTAGCTACACTACACTACACAACACTACACTACGCTACACTACACTACGCTTAGCTACGCTACACTACACTTACACTTAGCTACACTACACTTAGCTACACTACACTACACTACACTTAGCTACACTACACTTACTCCACACTACACTACACTACACTTAGCTACACTACACTTAGCTACACTACACTACACTTAGCTACACTACACTACACTACACTTTGCTACACTACACCACACCACACTACACTACACTACACTACACTTAGCTGCACTACACTACACTTAGCTACACTACACTACACTTAGCTACACTACACTACACTACACTTAGCTACACTACACTACACTACGCTACACTACACTACACTACGCTACACTTAGCTACACTACACTACACTTAGCTACACTACACTACACTTAGCTACACTACACTACACTACACTACACTTAGCTACACTACACTACACTTGTTACCACTACACTACCTACACTACGCTCACTTCGCTACACTTAGCTACACTACACTACACTTAGCTACACTACACTAGACTACACTACACTTACACTTTACTCCTACATCTACACTTCACTTGCTACACTCACTTAGCTACACTCACTACACTCACTCTACACTACACTACTACACTACACTACTACCTACACTTAACTACACTACACTTAGCTACACTACACTACACTGACTCATACATTAGCTACTGCACTCACTACACTACCTACACTTACTACCTACACTTAGCTACACTACACTACACTCACTTAGCTATCACTCACTACGCTACACTCGCTCACTACGCTACACTACATACACTGCATTAGTTCACTAAGACCTGCCAGCTGGTAAGGCGGGGGGCAGTAGCGGGGGGGGGGGGGGAGGGGGCGGGTACAGGACAAATGGGACCACACAGTCATCCAACCTGTTTTCTTGCCTTTCCCCTCCTCTCCTCTCCTCTCTCTTCTTATCTCCTCTCCTCTCCCCCACCCCTTCTCCTCTCCTCTCCCCTCCTCCCCTCTTCTCTCCTCTTCTCTCCATCTCCTCTCCTCTCCTCTTCCCCTCCTCCTCTTCTCTCCTCTTCTCTCCATCTCCTATCCTCTCCTCTCCCCTCCTCCCTCTTCTCTCCTCTTCTCTCCCATCTCCTCTCCTCTCCTCTCCCCTCCTCCCCTCTTCTCTCCTCTTCTCTCCCATTCCTCTCCTCTCCTCTCCCCTCCTCCCCTCTTCTTCCTCTTCCCTCCCATCTCCTTTTCCTCTCCTCTCCTCTCCCTCCTCCCCTCTCTCTCCTCTTCCCTCCCATCTCCTACCTCCCCTCTCCTCTTCCTCATCTCCTCTCCTCTCCTCTCCCCTCTCCTCTCTCCCTCCCCTCTCCTCTCCTCTTCCTCCCCTCTCATCTCTTTCCCCTCCCTCTCCTCTTCCCTCCCCTCTTCCTCTTCTCCTCTCCTCTCCTCTTCTCTCCCTCCCCTCTCCTCTTCTCTCCGTGATACACCTGCGTGTCTTTGTGTCTGGCACTTGCTTTGTTTCTCTGTAGATAGATCTTCATTCTCTTTGTCTCAGAAAGAGACGAATACATCAGTGTGTGTGTGTGTGTGTGTGTGTGTGTGTGTGTGTGTGTGTGTGTGTGTGTGTGTGTGTGCGTGCGTGCGTTTTGTGTGTGTATGTGAGTGTGTGTGTGTGTGTAAGTAAGTAAGTAAGTGTGTGTTTGTGTGTGTGTATGTTATTGTGTGTATGTGCCTGTCAGTCTGTGCTGTCTCTGTCTGTCATTTCTCTCTCTCTCTCTCTCTCTCTCTCTCTCTCTCTCTCTCTCTCTCTCTCTCTCTCTCTCTCTCTCACTCACTCTCACTCTCCTATTCGTGCAGGTCCCTATTAGGAAGTGACATTTGGAAACAGGTGGTCAATTAATCTGCCTGTGGCACTAATTTGACATTCGCCCTAGGGCTGTGACATTTAAGAAAAAATGTTCAGCATCACGTTCAATACTGGGTGGGTTTTTTTCCACTGGGAAAAGTTAACAAAAAACTGGTTAAAGAAAAAGGGGAAAAAGCATATTTGTTTGGCAAGAGGTGAGGAGATTTTGGTTGTTTTTTTAATTCAGTGCGTACAGATCAATAAAATTGATGTATGTGTGATCTAGTATGGTGATTTTTTCTTTTTAAAAGCATTATGTTGAGCAGGAGGACACCTATTGAATGTGATATTTACTATGCACGTATGTCTGGACTATGTGTGTGAGAGAGTGTGTGTGAGAGACAAACAGACAGACAGACAGAGACAGAGACATACAGACAGAGAGAGACACAGAGAGAGAGACAGACAGACAGAAAGACAGATACACAGAGACAAAGGCAGAGAGACAGAAAAGGAGAGACAGACAGACAGACAGACAAATGGAGACAGAGAGTGACAGACAGACAAACAGACAAATGGAGACAGAGAGTGACATACAGACAGACAGAGACAGAGCAAAGAGACAGAGAGACAGAAAGAGACACAGAGAGAGAGAGGAGAGAGAGAGAGAGAGAGAGAGAGAGGGGAGAGAGAGAGAGAGAGAGAGAGAGACAGACAGACAGACAGACAGACAGACAGATAGAGACAGAGACAGAGAGAGAGACTGGAAGAGAGACAGAAAGAAAGACAGAGAGAGGGATGGTTGGGGGGTGGGGTGCTGGTAGAGACAAATAGACTGAAATACATACAAACAAACAGAAAAACCGAGATAGAGAAAGAAAAAAGATGGATAGACAGCATAGGCAAACGTGTGATGTGAGTGTGTGAGGTGTGTGTGTGGTGTGTGTGTGTGTGTGTGTGTGTGTGTGTGTGTGTGTGTGTGTGTGTGTGTGTGTGTGTGTGTGTGTAGCTGTGGGGGGGGGGGGGGATCATGGTAAACAGGGAACCCGCTAAGAGCTGACCTTTCGCTGCTTATAGGGTCTTTCATTATGTTCTTGCTCTGCGTGCGGCCTCCTCGTGTAGAGCCATTAATCATCAAAATGGACTGTGCTGCGCTGTGCTGTGCTGTGCTGTGCTGCGCTGTGTTGTACTGCCGCTACAATCAGATTGACTGCCCCTTTTTTTTAAAGTACTAGTTAATCCCCCTTGCTCGCGTGTGTTTGTGTCCAATCATAGCTAAGCTTCTTAGTTGCTTCCGTTCTACTCTGTGAAGAACACAACAAGCGTTATCTTTTTTCTTCTTTTTCTTTTTTTATTCTTTATATCTAGGATAATGGAATAAGCACTTTATGCTTTTTTTTTACATCCAGTCCCCGTGTGTATGCGGTTTTGTAAATTCTGTCATCTGTTCCCACCGGCACACTATGGCCTACCCTTACGAAAAGCGGAACAGGGTTTAACGTGTGCGCAAAATGTTCTGCGTGCGTTCGCACACGGGGCCTCGGTTTATAGTCTCATCCGAAGGACTTTTGGGGAGAGTGGAGTCTGCACTGATGTTAACTCCAGGGGAAAATATCCCCTTGAACGGGAATCGAACCCGGGTCGTCAGATTGCGAGCGCAATGCTCTAATCACTAGGCTATCCACCCCCACCCCCCCTCTTCTGAAAGTGAATGTATGTGTATTGTGTTATGGTGTGTTGTGGTGTGGTGTGTGAGAGAGAGAGAGAGAGAGAGAGACAGAGAGAGACTGAATTACTTTCTGTAGTATTCCTGTTTCCCCCATTATGATACTTAATCATAAAAGGTGCCCCATAACCTATAAGGTCGTAGGGGAGCGAGGCGTCAGAGACCTCACTTCTCTTAGAGCCAGCATATTGAGGGCGGCGCCCATCTCCTCCCCCTCACTGCTTTTACCTTCCCTGACCCTAAAGAGGGCAGGTACCCATTTACAGCTGGGTGAACTGGGGGACTGTACTGAAGCCAAGGTGCGCAAATGGTCTCCCATCCAGCTGGTAACCACGCTCGATGCTGCTTAATTTGGCTGGGGGGAAACCGAGCACTCTTGACCACGGAGCTATCCCGTGCCCCCAATTAATCATAAATTTGTTAAACTAGCAAAACGAAAACCTTTCAATCTTTTCAACCGTGCCCACACTTTCCTTTATCAAAAACGTATACACGTGCATGGCCTTAGCCAAAGCTATATCCCCGAAGTCGGAATGCGGATACCTTTGTAGTGAGTAAAAAAAAAACGGTCGTATACGAAACAAATCTCACCAATGGTGAACCTCGGAGCTCCAGTCATGAAACGAAAAGTCATGTCGGTATGCTTTGAACCGATGATTACATGGAGACCCTCTTCAAGAGTATAGCATGAGAACTTTGACTTCCTTAACTGACTTCTCCCTCAACTCCTCCAGAAGTCATGGCGGTCCTGTGCTGACTTTTCCAGGCAGTGTCCCATGGGAAAGAAGAACGTTGTGCACAGAGTCCCATCCTTCTCTAGGTGGCTAGGCGCATGATGTGTGTGTGTGTGTGTGTGTGTGTGCGTGCGTGCGTGCGCGCGCGTGTGTGCGATTATTTATTTTATTTCATTCTTTTATTTCGAGGATAATGGAATAACGCTTTGATAAGCGCTTTGATTTGTTGCTTTACAAGATTCAGCGCTATAAAAATTCCATATATTATAATTATTATTAATAAGAACTGATGTGCTTTTTTCTCATCCAGTCCCCGTGTGTGTGTGTGTGTGTGCAGTTTTGTAAATTTTGTCATCCGTTCCCACCGGCACACTATGGCCTACTCTTCCGAAAAGCTGAACGGGTTTTAACGTGCGTGCGTGTGTGTGTGTGCGTGCGTGCGTGCGCGCGTGTGTGTGTTGTGAGAGAGAGAGAGAGAGAGAGAGAGAGAGAGGAGAGAGAGAAAAGATTCAAGATTGAAGGATTTTTTCCAAAAATCTCCCCCAACCCCTGGGGGGTACATCAAATTTTACAGCCACCATCTGTGGTAGCTGACTCACTATAAAAATCAGATCGGGTATTAGCAAAATCTACGAAAAATGAATGTACTCGGGGACTGAATGTAAAATACAATAACCACACAAAACCTTCGTCATTCTCGAGATGTAAGAATCTAAATTTTTAAAAAGCAATAAAAACAGCAGCAATACCAACAACAACGGCAGCAACAACAGCAGCAACAACAACTGCAACAGGAACAACAAAAATAGCAACAACCACAACAACACTAACAACAATACAAACAAAAACAACAACAACAACAACAGTAGCAGCAGCACAACAACAACTGCAACACCAACAACAAAAATAGCAAAACACCAACAGCAACCCTAACAATAACATCAACATCCACATCATCAACAACAACAACAACAACAACACAACCAGAATGTCCAGGAAACACATCATCAAGCCAATTGTAACAACAAATCAGAACAACGAATTCTATTCACAGCGCAGGAAGACGGGGGTTTTTGTTGTTGTTTTTTAACTTTTAATCCAGATTTGCTTTTCCTCCCAAACAAGCAGTGTTCGCTTTTGTGGAAAGGTGGCGATGATTTTCATGCCACCCAGGGTTTTTTTTTAAATTGTTTTTATTTTTATTTTTGATCAAGATTCCAGCCTTTCAGAATTCTGTTAGCGGATCATGACAATCAATGCCAGACCTTTCATCATAGCCTGGAGCCTGACTGTGGTGGAGAGAGAGAGACAGAGAGACAGAGACAGACAGAGACAGAGACAGAGAAACAGACATAGAGACAGACAGAGATACAGAGAGACAGATAAAGAGACAAAGACAGACAGACAGACAGAGACAGAGATACAGAGAGGCAGAAGCAATGACATAGAGAGAGAGGAGAGACAGACAGACAGACTCACTGAGAGACAGGCAGACAGACAGACAGAGACAGAGAAGCAGAAACAGAGAGAGAGAGATAGAGGGGAGAGAGAGACAGACAGACAGACAGACAGACAGAGACAGACTCAGAGACGCAGAGACAGACACACAGACAGAGACACAGAGACAGGTACAGAGAGACAGAGACGTAGAGAAACAGAGAGAGATAGAGGAAAGGGAGACAGACAGACAGACAGACAGACAGAGAAATGAGAGAGAGAGAAGAGAGAGAGGAGAGAGAAAGAGAGATAGAGACAGACAGAGAGACAAACAGACAGACAGAGACAGAGAGACAGGGACAGAGAGACAGAGACAGAGAGAGACAGAGAGAGCTTCCCAAGAGACGGTCTTTGCTGGTTAATTCTTCCTCCCCTGTGTGAGGCATTGAAGGAAGCCATTATCCCATAGACTGTTAGCCGCTGTGCTTCAGTCACATTCACTGCTCAACCAAAAACCGTGTTCATCCTTTCCTTTTTTCCCCTGATATATATATATATATATATATATATATATATATATATATATATATTATATATATATATATATATATATGTTGTGTGTGTGTGTGTGTGTGTGTGTGTGTGTGTGTGTGTGTGTGTGTGTGTGTTGTGTGTGTAGTGTGTGTGTGTGTGTGTGTGTGTGTGTGTGTGTGTAGTGGTAGTGTGTGTGATGTCATATCATATCACATCACATCACATCACATCACCGATGCGTTTTCAAAGCTCACTACACTGCGATTTTCCCAAAAGACATGTTTCTTAAAATCCCACATCAACAACAACAACAACAACACAACAACACACACACACACACACACACACACACACCACCCGAAAGTGAGGCACAAGATGTACGATAGATATCACTCCGCCTCCTTAACATATGGATAGGCACCGTCTGCTTGCGCGCCTCGGCCCACGTGACATAGCAAAAAGAGTCCCTCAGGAACCCAAAAGGAACCTGACAGATGGCTCTGCTATGAACATAGAACCTTGTCTGAAGGTGTCACCATAATAATTATCATGCAAAATTTGTATGTCAAAATAGCCACCAAAAGGACAATTTTACTTGACACAAAAATGTCCAGATACTAAAAGCTAACTGGAGATGGGGTGACGTAATTCCTCGCTAAAAAATCCAGAGAAAAAGACATCAATATTTTTATAACAGAGATGCACATCATGGATAGCAGAATCCGGGGGAACAACCTTAAGTATCCCGTACCGGACACACATACCCCAGATAGCAAAATGTTACACTTTCTTGTGGCACTGCTGTACACTCGGCTTGTCTTGTATCGTGTTGTATTGTATTGCATTGGTTTGTATTGTATTGTATTGTATTGTATACCACTTTAAGTCACGGCAGATTTTTCTGCGTGAAATTCAGGCTCCTCTCCCTGGGGAGAGCGCGTCGCCACAAGAGCAGCGCCACCTTTTTGTTTTTTTCTTTATTGTCTGCAACTGTACTTGTTTCTCTATCAGAGTAGTTGTTGTTTTCTACAGAATTTTGCCAGGGACAACTCTCTTGTTGCCGAGGGTTCTTTTACGTGCGCAAAATAATTATAAATACACAGGACCTCGGCTTAGCGTCTCATCCAAAAGACTAGCACCCAGACCACCACTCATGGTCTAATGGATTGGGGGGGGGGGGATGGGAGTTTCGGATCCAAACCGGAATCAAACCAGCACAGCACACTTCCAACCCGAACTTTTCGCTTCCTTGGCAGGTGCGTTACCTCTAGACCACCCATCCACGTATGTCTGTGGATCTATGGTTAAAAAAAAAGAGTGAGAATCTTAGTGACCCTTTCTCTTGTCCTATTCCTTACTTTTCTATCTAACTTTATTGGGGTAAAAACCTTCTTGCGCTGGTCAAATGAGATGGGTTCGCTCAAACAGAAATTGCCGATACGGCCTCTGTGGTCGGCGGGGCTATAAAGCAGAAGATGGGATTGAACGGGCTTTGGAGGAAGCTGGCCTAATGGAGCAGACGGTCGGCAGGTTAGCTGTGCTGGCATCAGGGGACTAGACTAGAGCCCTCCATTGCCTGAAGCTGGTGAGAAAAAAGTTTCGAGATGGAAACAGTTGGGTGATAGCGATAGCTAGCCAGACACAGATGGTCCTCGCACACAGAGACACCGACACACACACACACACACACACACACACACACACACACACACACACACACACTGACAGGCAGATAGACGGACGGGCAGAGAGACAGACAGACAGACAGACAAACACACACACACACACGCACAAGCACGCACGCGCGCGTGTGTGCGTGCGCGCGGACGCATTCACACACACACACACACACACACACACAAGGACAGCAAAGTGTGTGTGAGAGAGATAGCATATTATGTGTGTGTGAAGTTTTTTAAAATTTATTTTATTCTTTTATTTGGAGAATAAGGGACTAAGCATTCATGTGCTTTTTTTAACACCCAATCCCCGTGTGTATGCAGTTTTGTAATTTTTGTCATCCGTTTCCACCGGCATACAATGGCCTACTCTTCCAAAAAGAGAAACGGGATTAAACGTGTGCACGAGATGACACAAGATGCACAAGGCCAAAAGCGGTGTCAATTATTGATGTCAGCTAATTGTCAAGGCCCACACTAAAATGTTCTTATGTTGCAAAATGTTGTGTTGTTGAGATTGCCTTCAGCCATGACAAGCTCTTAACATACCAACCTTCACTCTCCTTTTAAATAGAAAAAAAATCCTCAAAAGTCAGAGTATGGCTGCCTATATGGCGAGGTACTTTAAAAACAGTCATACACGCAAACTTCTCACTCAGTGTGTGCAATTTTACTCTCACGGTGATTCCCAGGTGGGATGAGTGAGTCACAGTGCACATTCTGACTGACCCCCAAAGTGTTAAACTGGGGAACGCACAACAACAACAACAACAACAACAACAACTTGATTTAAATGTGCATGCCCCTAAAGGTCAAAGAGTTTCCATTTCGCCGCAAAGCCTAAACCGAAATGGGCAAGTCCAAATTTTAACAAAATGTAAAAAAAATTCATCTGTGCATCGATCACTGATTGTTCGACCTTGAACAGTCTTTCAGCAGCTGTCACCTCTCTCTCCCTCTGTCTGTCTGTCTGTCTCTGTCTGTCTGTCTGTCTGTCGCTCTCTCGTCCTCTCTCTCTCTCTCTCTCTCTCTCTCTCTCTCTCTCTCTCTCTCTCTCTCTCTCTCTCTCTCTCTCTCTCTCTCTCTCTCTCTCTCTCTCTCTCTCTCTCTCTCTTGGTGTTTTTATCTTGCGTTTTCTTTCCTCTTTTTCCATGTTTTCTAATCGTTTTCATGCATGTCTATTTATTAGAACAGATTGTAGGACTAGGTTTTACTTAAAACACCTATCTTTACGAAAATAAGATATTTCGTTAATTCATCTTGCGCGCACGTTAAATCAGGTTCCGCTTTTCGAAAGAGTAGGCCATTGTGTGCCGGTGGGAACAGATGAAAAAATTTACAAAAAAAACAAAACTGTGTACACTCGGAGTCTGGATGTAAAAAAAGTACATGAGTGCTTATTCCATTATCCTCGATGTAAAAGAATCTCTTTCTCTCTCTCTCTCTCCTCTCTCTCTCTCTCTCTCTCTCTCTCTCTCTCTCTCTCTCTCTCTCTCTCTCTCTCTCTCTCTCTCTCTCTCTCTCTCTCTCTCTCTCTCTCTCTCTCTCTCTCTCTCTCTCTACCTCCATCCTCTCTCTCTCTCTCTCTCTCTCTCTCTCTCTCTCTCTCCCATCACACTCACCATCTCCTCTCTCTCTCTCTCTCTCTCTCTCTCTCACTCTCTTTCGGATTTGCCTCCGGACTGATAAATGTATAACTGCCGTCTCTCTTCTCAAAAGTCCTTCGGATGAGACTATAAACCAAGGCCCCGTGTGCGAATGCACGCAGAACATCTTGCGCACACGTTAAAACCCGTTCCGTGTTTTCGTAAGAGTAGGCCATCGTGTGTCGGTGGGAACAGATGACAGAAGTTACAAAAATCGCATATACACAGGGTACTGGATGTTTAAAAAAAAAAGCACACACGTGGTTATTCCATTATCTTCGATATATAAAAGATTAAAATAAAGGAAAAAAAATGTATAAGTATGTGTCCTAAAATTCCTGAGCCTAGAAAACGCAGGCTAACAGACAGTACAACCCATCACCAACAACAACACCCCGCCAAGCCACTCACTGGGCAAAACCACTGTACTGCCCCTGAGACTGTGATCACCAGACGTTGCAAGAAAAGAAAATCAGCAAAACTGAAAAATTCAATTGCCGGGAGGGGGACATTCGTGACATTAAAAGCCAAAACGTGTTATTGCAGAGTCCATAAATAAAGCGTCTTGTTTCCTGATGGTTTGTATTATTTATCTGTGGACACTAATTTTAAATTACTAGGGGAAAAAATCAATAATGTGTCTCCTCGTCTCAGGCAAATACTTTAACACACTGGTTTGAAGACAAAGTAGATGTTGGTAGTTGCTGACAGTGTTTCTGTTCATTGATGTGTGTGGTATAAGATTTTAAGACACATCCCATTTATTTCATGTATACCACTTTAAGTCTCGAGATTTCTCTGCGTGAAATTCGGGCTGCTCTCCCCGGGGAGAGCGCGTCGCCACAAGAGCAGCGCCACTCCTTTTTTTTTTGTCTGCAACTGTATTTGTTCTCTATTAGAGTGGCCTTTTTCTAAGAATTTTGCCAGGGACAACTCTCTTGTTGCCGTGAGTTCTTTTACGTGCGCTGAATAATTCTGTGTAACACACGGGACATCGGTTTATCGTCTCATCCGAAAGACTAGCGCCCAGACCACCACTCATGGTCTAATGGATGGGGGGAAAGTTTCGGGCCCAAACGGGATTCGAACCACCGCACACTTCCGACCCGGACTTTTCGCTTTCTAGACAGACACGTTACCTCTAGACCATCGATCCACCTAGTCCACATAGTTGGCATGGCTATAACCAATCTGAATGAATAAAGGAAGGAAGGAAGGGAGAAGGAAGGAAGGAAGGAAGGGAGGGAGGTGAGGGAGGGAGGAAGGAAGGAAGGGAAGAAGGAAGGAAGGTGGAGGAGGAAGGAAGGACGGAAGGAAAGAAGGACGGAAGGAAAGAAAGAAAGAAAGAAGGAAGGAAGGAAGGAAAGAAGGAAGGAAGGAAGGAAAGAAGGAAAGAAGGAAAGAAGGAAGGAGAAAGAAGGAAGGAAGGAAGGAAACAAGGAAGGAAGGAAGGAAGGAAGGAAGAAGGAAGGAAGGAAGGAAGGAAGGTAGGAAAGGAAGAAGGAAGGAAGGAGGAAGGAAGGAAGGAAGAAGGAAGGAAGGAAGGAAGGAAGGAAGGAGGCCAGAAAACCGAACAGAGCTGACCCAGCAACTGGTGTATGAATAATTATGCTCACTGACTTCACACACACACACACACACACACACACACACACACACACACACAACACACACACATACACACAACACACACACACACACATAACACACACACACAACACACTACACACATACACACACACAACACAGACATACACACACAAACACACACAAACACACATACACACAACACACAACACCACATACACACACAACACAAACACACACACAAATACACACACACACACACACCACAACACACACCCATCCCCACCCATCCCCACCCATCCCGACCCCCACTCCCACATCCCACACACACACACACACCACAACATCCCCCCCCCCCCCCCACACACACACACACTACCCAACACTCCTCATCCCCCCCCCCCCAGCCCCACCCCCACCCCCCACCCCCCCCCCCCCCGCCTCCCCCCCCACACACACACACACACGGCATCCTTGCCTGTTTCAGCTTCTGAAATCTGACTCCCACTTTCACTAGGTTGTCAGTACCACTTCCCCGTCACTATTGATAACCATCAAGCCGAAATCCAGCCTGGTGGTGTTGTTTTTTTCTTTGATCCAAATTGCTCTACTAGCCCTGACACAGTGAGTGTTTGACGTGGGAATGAAATAAATAGATAAATAAATATTATTATTATTATGTGCTTTATTTTCTGCAGGCAGGCACGAACCTGACTTCTGAAGAAGTCGGCAGCAGTGGCAGAGAGAGAGAGAGAGAGAGAGAGAGAGAGAGAGAGAGAAGAGAGAGAGAGGGAGAGAGAGAAAGAGAGAAGAGGAGGGAGAGAGAGAGAAAGAGAGAGAGAGAGAGGAGAGAGAGAGAGAGAGAGAGGAGAGAGAGAGAGAGAGAGAGAGAAAGAGAGAGGGAGAGAGAAGAGAGAAGGGAGAGAAATGAAGAGAAGAGAGGGATGAGAGAAGAAGAGGAGAGGGGAGAAGAGAAAAGAGAGAGAAAGGTAGAGAGAGAGAAAGAGAGAGAGAGGAGGGGGGATGCTTCAGCTCAGAATAAGAACTGTTACTATCGTTTGGAGAGAATGAAGAACGACAGAAGGGATAGTGGAGAATGGGGGGGGGGGGTGAATGAAAAAGAGAGAGAAAGGGGAGATGAGAGAAAGAGAGAGGGGTAGGAAGGAGGGGGGGGGAATTTTAATGAATACAGGCCAACAGCCCCTTTCATGGGGAGAAACACAAACACCAATACAGGAGGGAGTATAGAGACAGACAGACAGACAGACAGACAGAGGCAGACAGACTGACAGACACAGGCAGAGACAGAGACAGAGGCAGAGACAGAGACAGAGGGAGAAAGGGTGGGAGGGATGGACATAGAGAGAGAGACAGAAAGAGAGAGACAGAGACAGACAGAGACTGACAGACACAGACAGACAGACAGACAGAAATACAGACAGACAGACAGACACAGACAACAGACAGAGACAGACAGACAGAACCTTTGCCTAGCGTGGGAAGACCTTGTCATTGTTTCTTTAAATGCATAGACGAACGCACACAATCAACCATGCAATTGTTAGAACCACGCGTACCTAGGCTCATTCATACAGATTTCACATTATAATACATGTTCTACAGTACTTGTGAAATATGTACGCTTCAAATACTTAGTTTATTTGTTTTGGTTGTTTTTTTTATTTGATTCTTTGATTATGGAAAAATTACTCGTGTGCTCTTTTTTAAACATCCACTCCTGCTCGTGTGTCTGAAAGTTTTGTACATTTTGTTATCCGTCCCCACCGACACACAGTGGCCTACTCTTCCAAAAAGCGGAACAGGTTTTAACTCGTGTGCATTTATTCATTTTTTTATTCTTATATTTCGAGAATAATGGAATAAGCACTCGTGTGCTTTTTTTTTTTAATCATCCAGTCCCCGTGAGTATGCAGTTTTGTCAATTTTGTCATCCGTTCCCACCGGCACACAATGGCCTACTCTTCCGAAAAGCGGAACGGGTTTTAACGTGTGTGCAAGATGTCCTGCGTGCGTTTAATCATGGATCTGGTTTATCAGTGTGACTGAAGGTACTTTTTTGGTTGCCTGCAACTGCCTACAGTAGCAAAAACAATGTACATTCTACCTCAAAGCAAAAGCACAAAAATGACCAAAAACTAACCAAAAACAAACATAAACTCTTAACAAATCCGCGATGAAATTTGGGTATCAGTGTGTTGCGACATTTGGTCAATCTTGCGGGTATCTGTAGTCATTATTGCACACAGAACTCCAAATGATAATCTTGCGGCAAAAGATAACAGGAAAAACACTTCACATGATTGACAGCTGCCAGTTGGAAACTTGACGAAACTCACTCCAGACCCAGAAAATGAAATTTGGCAAACAAAAGAGAACATGCCCTCCCCAATGAAAATGGGTCAAGGCCGCGATATGTTTCTCTTTTGTTTGCAAGCTGGCATGGGTAGCACGGGTGTGTGTGTGTGTGTGTGTGTGTGTGTGTGTGTGTGTTTTGTGTGTGTGTGTGCGTGCGTTGTGTGTGTGTGAGAGAGAGAGAGTGTGTGTGTGTGTGTGTGTGTGTGTGTGTGTGTGTGTGTGATGTTTTGTGTGTGTGTGTGTGAGTGTGTGTGTGTGAGAGAGAATGTGCGTGTGTGTGTGTTTTGTGTGTGTATGTGTGTGAGAGAGAAAGTGCGTGTGTGTGTGTGTGTGTGTGTGTGTGTGTGTGTGTGTGTGTGTGTGTGTGTGTGTGTGTGTGTGTTGTGTGTGTGTGTGTGTGTGGTAAAGAGAGAGAGAGAGAGAGTGTGTGTGGGGTGTGTGTGTGTGTGTGTGTGTGTGTGTTTTGTGTGTTTGTGTGTGTGTGTGTGTGTGTGTGTGTGTGTGTGTGAGAGAGAGAGAAAGTGTGTGTGCGTGTATGTGTGTGAGAGAGAGTGGAGAGAGAGAGAGAGTGTGTGTGTGGAGAGAGAGAGAGAGAGTGTGTGGTGTGTGTGTGTGTATGTGTGTGTGTGTGTGTGTGTGTGTGCGTGTGTGTGTGAGAGAGAGAGAGTGTGTGTGTGCGTCTGTGTGTAATTTATTTCTGAACTTAAACAACAAAACTTGTCTAATGTTACACCAGGTATAATGGCCACAACTGCATGCATACATACCGTTTATTATGATTGCAATATTTGTTTCTGGTTCACAGGTAAACATACCCCACATCCAAACAGACTTGTGCTTTTCCACATCTCCCCAATATGGTTGGGTCCGAGTTTCAGTTTACAGTAATTATCATTTGCACATAGTTTTCAAGTTCGGCGGTCAAGGTTAAATCAGGGTTTACAAAAGGTCTACACTCTTTATTTGTCTGGCTTTGGAAAGCCTCATGGTTGAAGTAAAACTATATTTCACCGATGACAGAGTGTGGCTACCTGAATGATGGAAGTCAAACACCAAAAGTGACCAT
>CM054134.1:19185231-19215231 GCA_028751875.1 Rapana venosa
TGTTGTGTGTGTAGTGTGTGTGTGTGTGTGTGTGTTATACATACATGCATACGTGTGTGTGTCTCTGTGTGTGTGTGTTGAAGTAAAGACTTAATAAGCATAGACCATAAGCTGCTAATGCAAGATGTTGCGCTTTATAGGTATCATTCTTTCTTGTTATTACTTATCAACTATTCCGGAATTGAAATTGCTGTCAGTGCTGCAAGTCAGAATTCCTTTGATTAATGTTTGTTGCATGCAAAACAGCATAGAAAGAGTCAGAATCTTACAGCTACACTTGTTTTTTTTGTCTCCCAGATATATTATCAAAATTGATGTGCTCACTGACTCACACAAACTTGCTTTTGCGCATGTGTGCCCAGCCTAAACACACACTAACACACCACACACACACACACACTCACACACACACACACACACACACACACACACACACCACACACACACACACACACACACACAACACACACACACACACCACACTGGGTTTTTTGTTTTGTTTTTAATTCCACATATGCATATGTTATTGTTTTCCTTGTTTGATTTGTATAGTTTACCATAGATTAGGTTTTTTATTCTATGTCTGCATATACATTATCTTTTTTTCTCGCTTTTTTTTCTTTAGATAGATGGCTTGATGAAAAAAAGCAAATGCACTGCTTATTCAATGTACCATCTGAAAATAAAAGTTTGACTTTGACTTTGACACTCACACACACACACACACACACACAAACACACACACACGCGCGCGCGCGCGCGCGCGCCCGCGCGCGGGCGTTCCCGTACTTTGTTTTTCTTCTAAAGTATGAACGTGAAAGAATAGATGATATAGTTGATGATGTAATTTGTTTCACGTTTTATTATTATTTTTTTTAATTCTTAAAAAAAATCTTTACCTAAATGTGCGCGTGTGTGCGCGTGCGCGCACGCGCATGCGTGTGTGTGTATATGTGTATGTGTGCGTGTACGTGTGGGTGTGTATGTATGTGTGTGTAATTTGTATTTGCAGTGTATTATTTTATTGGTGTTCCTCTTTTTTTTATTGATACACTTTATTGGTAAGGTTGTAGTAATGATATGTAATACTTCAGCAGTATTATTATTACGAAATTTTTGTTTCTTAGATAGATGGCTTGATAAAAAAAATATAAAAAAGCAAATGCATTGCTTATTCAATGTACCCTCTGGATATAAAACTTTGACTTGACTTGACTTGACGCACGCACGCACGAACGCAAAGAGAGAGAGAGACAGACAGACAGACAGACAGACAGACAGACAGACAGACAGACAGACAGACAGAGATAGAGACAGAGAGCTAAACAGATGTTAGGGTTATAGTAAAAGGAAGGCGTACACGAAATGCTGTTCAAACACACAGAGCACTTATAACACCAACAACAACCCCACTAAAATAAAAACATCAAAAAGGTCAACATCTTGATATTGCAACCTGAGAATCGAACTGGCGACCTTTCAAGTACACTTTATCTACTGGGTAAATCGGGTGTTTCCGCTCCTTGCTTTATTAGGTCCTCTTGTGGTGTCATGTTAACCATACAACACATGTCGGTTTGTTTTTTTTCTAGTCTTTTTATGATGGCATTGAAATGTCACGTTTCTCTGCTCTTTCGCACAATCAAAAGGTTACAGCTGGTATGGTTTCATGCAAGTTGATTTGGTATATAAAATCACAGAGAGGAGAACAGAAACAGAGACACAAAAGGGCAAAGAAATAAAGTGTGAAAGACTGCCGGAAAAAAAGGGGAAAAAAGAAAGAAAGAAAGGAGGGAGGGAGGGAGGAGGGAGGGAGGAAGGAGGAAGAAAGAAAGAAGAAAGAAAGAAAGAAGAAGAAGAAAGAAAAGAAAGAAAGAAACAAAAGAAAGAAAGAAAAAGAAAAGAAGAAGAAAGAAAGAAAGACATGAGAACACAAAAAGAAATAGACTAACTGACTGACTGACTAAATGAATGAACCAGTGAATGAACAAGATTTAAAAAAGAAAGGGAAAAAGAAAGAGGGAAATAAAGAAATAAAGAAAAGACTACCCCACAAAAAATCTGCATACATATTTGTGACACTCTAGGTCCTAATTTCAAAGTCAACTGTTTGATAACATGATCAAAGTGTGTATTTCTGTGAAGCTAAGACACTCTTTTGATAAAAAAACATTATTAACAATTCGATGTCACTGCTTACAATCCCATTCAGTTTTATGCCAGTAGTCACAGAAACATAGTACTGACACTGCTATATTTCACCATAATCAAGCCAAGTCAGAGTTTTAAAAAAAAACAACTTTAATCATCCCTTGAAGGGCAATCGCCATTAATGGACATCGTTATGGATCTTTGAAGAGTTATTCTTTTAAATCTGCATCTTCAACAGTTTCAATGATTAAACAGTCTTGGGTTTTTTATCCAGTTCAGTAACTGTCTTCGACGCTCAGTAATTCTGTAACAGTTTTGTGGATGTGAGAATTGAAGATATTGTTCTTAGCTGCGCTATGCTACTACTGATCGAAGCAGCTCCAGTAATTTCAAAGTGGGTGGGTGGGGGGTGCTAATGTTAGAGTGATGCGCAATTGCCATCGTGATCTGCTAACCCGGCTTCGATTCTCGTTCAAGAGGGTTTTTCCTCTGGAGTTAACATCAGTGCCGACTCTACTCCCCCTAAAAGTCCTTCGGATCAGACTATAAACCGAGGTCCCGTGTGCGAACGCACGCAGAACATCTTGCGCACACGTTAAAACCCGTTCCGGTTTACAGAAGAGTAGGCCATTGTGTGCCCGTAGGAACGGATGACAAAATTTACAAAACTGCATACACACGGGATAGGATGTAAAGAACCACATGAGGGATTATTCCATTAACCTCGAAATAAAAGAATAAATAAATAAAATCATAAATAGATAAGAATGTGGGGTATTCAGAACCTAATGCGCTAATTTCCTTGTTGAAGGCTATACCACGTTGGTTGTTTTTATTCAGTATCCCGGACTAAGGATGGTAAAAAGACAAAGGTAAAGGAGTCCCATAACCTATAAGGTCGTATGGGAAGCGAGACGTCACAGACCTCAACTTCTCTAAGGGCCAGCATATTGAGGGCGGCGCCCATCTTCCCTCCCTCGCTGCTTTACCTTCCCTGACCCTAAAGAAGTCAGGTACCCATTTACAGCTGGGTGAAATGGGGGACTGTACTGAAATCAAAGCGCGCAATCGGTCACCCATCCAAGTGGTAACCACGCTCGATGCTACTTAACCTTGGCTGGGGGAAAGCCAATGCTCTGACCACTGAATTATCCCGTCCCCTAAGGATAAGGGGAAGTAAGCAGGAATGGTAGCAGGAATAGGGTTCTGGAAGCCTTCGTCAGTTTGAGTCTCACAAACAAAACAGGAATACAATGCAACAGTTATATACTTTGCGTGTGCATACATCTTCGCCCGAATGTGTCTTGAGTTTAATATGTGCGTGCGTGCGTGCGTGCGTGTGTGTGGGGGGGGGTTGGGGGGGGGGGGGGGGGGGGGGGGGGCGCGTTGCATGCGTGCATTCGTAAAGTCAAGTCAAGGCAAGTCAAAAAAACTGTAATGATCCCGTACGTGTGTGTGTTGTGTGTGTGTGTGTGTGTGTGTGTGTGTGTGTGTGTGTGTGTGTGTGTGTGTTCTGTGTGTTGTGTGTGTGTGTGTGGTGTGTGTGTGGTGTGTGTGTGTGTGTGTGTGTGTGTGTGTGTGTAATCGTGGGTGTGTGAGTGAGTGTATGTGTGTGCGTGCGTGCGTGCGTGCGTGCGTGTGCACGTGCGCGCGCGCTCGCACACTAACACATTTTTTAATCTTCTTCATCACAATCAATAAGCATCATCCCTACCTGTCTCCAGCATTCATTAACTCCTCTGCTGTCTGCCACTGGCTGTACTCTGTGTGTGTGTGTGTCTGTGTATGTGTGTCTGTGTGTGTGTCTGTGTGTGTCTGTGTCTGTGTGTGTAAGTCTGTGTGTCTGTGTATGTCTGTGTGTGTTTGTTTTCCTGCAAAACTTGCTGATTCCCAGTTTTCACTCGTGCTGCGTCATCAACCGTCCTGTTTATCAAGAATATATATATACATATATATATATATATATATATATAGAGAGAGAGAGAGAGAGAGAGAGAGAGTGAGTGAGAGATGTGTGTATGTATATATATATATATATATGTATATATATATATATATATATATGTATATATATATAGATAGATATATATACTACATACATACATAGACAGAGGGAGAGAATAGATAGATAGATAGATAGATAGATAGATAGATAGATAGATAGATAGATAGATAGATAGATAGATAGATAGATAGATAGATAGATAGATAGATAGATAGATAGATCTATCAACACAGTTCTTGGCCTAATTATTCTTCTTCTTCTTCTTCTTCTTCTTCTTCTTCTTCTTCATCTTCTCCTCCTCCTCCTCCTCCTCCTCCTCCTCCTCCTCCTCCACCTCCTCCTCCTTCTTCTTCTTCTTTTTCTCTTCTTCTTCTTCTTCTTCTTCTTCTTCGACTCCTTCTTCTCCTTTTTCTTCTCTTCTTCTTCTTCTTCTTCTTCTTCTTCTTCTTCTTCTTCTTCTTTCTTCTTCTTCTTCTTCTTCTTCTTCTTCTCTTCTTCTTCGACTCCTTCTTCTCCTTTTCTCTTCTTCTTCTTCTTCTTTTCTCCTCTTCTTCTTCTTCTTCTCTCTTCTTTTCTCTTCTTCTCTTCTTCTTCTTCTCTTCTTCGATGTGGCAATCGGAATCCCTGATGACGCCAATCACTGACCTTTTACTTATTTACCATGCAGACAATCCTACTGATGAGAATTTCCTCTCTCTCTTCCTCTCTCTCTCTCTCTCTCTCTCTCTCTCTCTCTCCTCTCTCTCTCCTCTCTCTCTCTCTCTCTCTCTCTCTCTCTCCTCTCTCTCTAACTATCTATCTATCTCTATCTGTCTATCTAATCTATCTATCTCATCTATCTGTCTGTCTTCTGTCTGTCTGTCTGTCTGTCTCTCTCTCTGTCCCTCTCTCTCTTCTGTCTCTCTCTCTCTCTCCCTCTCTCCCTCTCTCTCTGTCTCCCTCTCTGTCTCTCTGTCTCTCTTCCTCTCACTGTGACTTACAGACACGACACGTCACTAGTGGCGTGAAATCGAAATGGGAAAACTCTCACTGTTAGCGCTAGAAACAGTCGACAGAAGACATCCACCTGGTTTTTAGGGGGTTTGTACCAGTGAAGGGAAGCCTCATTGAAATCAACCAAAAAGAGAGAGACAAAAGGAGAGGGGAAAAAAACCATGTCTGGTTTGAGTTGTGTTTCCAGCTATGTAACCTTTTCTTTCCGATGGTTGTGTCTTTTACATTGAAAGGACGTAGATGTCTAGAGATGTGACGCAATTTCGTGAACTTAGCGCGAACAATTTTCAATGGAAAAAGAACTTCTGTTTTGTTTCTAGTCTTTCTGGGTCTTTTTGTCTCTGTTTGTCGGTTTCTTTCTGTATGTCTGTCTGTATGTATGTCTGTCTTTATCCGTCTGTCTGTCAATGTCTGTCTGTCTCTATCTGTCTGTCTTCTGTCTGTCTGTCTTTATCTGTCTTTCAGTCTGTCTCTGTCTCTGTCTCTCCCCCACCCCCCCACGCACATTTTATCATTTAATTTTCAGATAAAATTTCTTTTTCTTTTTTTCTTTTTGTAAAATCATTATATTGATTGATGCTTTCATAATTATGCCTATAAGAACATCATCATTATCAACAAATTGTTTCAAACACACAAAACTATTAGCCGCAAAAGTATAACCGAGCGAATTCTTCGGGCTATGGTCACACTTTGGCAATAGAAAACGTGTCTCACAAACACACGCCATGCCACACAACATTAGGGGCAAGGAAGAGGGCAGGAGGAGTGGTATTAGGCATACACTTCCTCAACAAATCCCCCCCAAGCTTATTCAGCTGAGAAGGGACAGTGGCGGAGGGGGGGGAGGGGGGGAGGGGGGGGAGGTAGCCTAGCGGTTAGAGCGTTGGTCTTGGCGATTTGATGGTCCAGTATTAACCCCGGGTTCGAGCCACCAACGAGATGCCCGTTCAAGGGGATTTTTGCCCCTGGATTAAAAACCAGTACTTTATTTTATTTTTATTTTTATTTAATACCACTTTAAGTCACGAGATTTCTCTGCGTGAAATTCGGGCTGCTCTCCCCGGGGAGAGCATGTCGCCAGAAGAGCAGCGCCACCCTTTTTTTTTCTTTTGGTCTACAACTGTATTTGTTTCCCTATCAGAGTGGTTTTTTTCTAAGAATTTTGCCAGGGACAACTCTCTTGTTGCCGTGGGTTCTTTTACACGCGCTGAAAATTTTGTGTAACACACGGGACCTCGGTTTATCGTCTCATCCGAAAGACTAGCGCCCAGACCACCACTCATGGTCTAATGGATGGGGGAAAAGTTTCAGGCCCAAACGGGAAACGAACCACCGCACACACCCGACCCGGATTTTTCGCATTCTAGACAGGCGCGTTACCTCTAGACCACCGATCCACCTGACCAACACTGCAGGTGTCAGTGCGCGCACGATGTTGTGCGTGCGTTCACACACCGGGGCCTCAGTTTACAGTACTGTCTCTTCTGAAGGACTTTTTGGCGGAGTAGAGTCAGTACAATAAACTGAGGCCCCGGTGTGCGAACGCACGCACAACATCGTGCGCGCACTGACACCTGCAGTGTTGGTCAGGTAATCTTGAGCAAACACTTTCAAACTCGTTGTCAAGTTCCTAGAACATCTTGCTCACACGTTACAAAAAAAACAAACCTGTTGTGCTTTTCGGAAGAGTAAGGCTATCCGTGCTAGTAAGAATGGATGATAACAAGAATATCAAAACTCATGCACACTAGCGTCGTGTTTACACATCGTCCCCCGAAGTCGAAATACAGCTACCTTTATGGGATGCAGAAAAATGGCTGTATACGCAAAAAAATCACCATTGGTGAACCTCACAGCGCTAGCCGATGAATGGCTGTTGTTGTTTTTCTTGCTGTTGTTCTTGTTGTGATTATTGTTGTTTCTGGGGGTTTTCTTGTTGTTTTGTTGTTATTCATGCTTATACAGTGTGTTTTCCAACAGGCACGCTAAGTTTTTCCATTCCAATCGTTGTCTTACAAGTCTGTTTAAGCGTCACCAGCTAACTTCTTGTTGTTGCTGTTGCTGCTGCTGTCAAGTTTCCAGACAGGCTTTGAAGGTGGCCGCCACACAAGCTTTGAGGTAATGGGAACCACTGACCTTTAGCTTTCCCTGTGCAGACAAATGCTAGGCTGATTTCTGTTGTGTGGATTAAGTATGCGTCATCACTGGATTACAATGGAAAACTGTGTCAATGTGTGACGTCTGACACGTTGTTATGGTGTTGTTGTTGTAGTCGTTGTTTGGGGGAGGTGGGGTCTTTTTGATGAAGAAGGGATGCTAGTAAGCGTGGGGGGGGTGTCTTTTTGAGGGGGTAGGGGTGGTCAGAGCAGGGCGCAGCACAACAGAACAGATATTCAACCTCAGAATACTATGTGAGCGGTACCTTCAACATCAACAAGACCTATACCACGTATTTATCGATTTTAAAGGCATTTGACAGGGTTTTGGCATGCAGCTTTGTGGGCAACCATGAACTTGTACAGCACCATGCAAACCCGATCAGGTCTCAAACAGCTGTTTTAGCGAGGCCACCAGTGCAGTAAACTACAACAACAACATTGGAGAAAAGGTTTCGAACAACAGTTGGAGTAAGGCAGGGCTGTCTACTCTCACCCACCCTTTTCAACATTTTTCCTTGAGAGAATCATGGCTGATGCACTGGAACATCATGAAGGATCATCAGCATTTGGGGGCAGAACGATCACAAACCTCCGCTTCGCAGATGACATTGATGGAATAGCAGGATCAGAAAAAGAGCTTGCCAGCCTAACAGAACACTTGGATAAGCCTCCAAAACATACGGCATGGAAATCAGTGCAGAGAAAACCAAAAATGATGACTAATAACACCAACGGCATTAGCACTGATATCAGGGTTAATGACCAGAAGCTGGAAACAGTTCAAAGCTTCAAGTACCTGGGAGCCATTGTATCCGACCCGGGATCCAAGCCAGAATAGTATGCAGGACTGCACAGACAATAACAGCTTTGTCAAAACTAAACACCATCTGGAGAGATAAGAATAAACTCACTTATCTCCAAGATCAACTAATGCGCTCCCTTGTCATATCCATATTTCTGTATGCCTGTGAATCATGGACCCTGACTGCAGATTTGGAGAGAAGAGTACAGGCAGTGGAGATGAGATGCTTTCGGAGACTACTTGGCATCTCCTACAAAGCCCAAACATAAAGCAACGAAAGCGTGCATAACAGAATCCAGCAAACCTTTGGACCCTATGAGAACCTTCTAACGATCGTGAAAAAGCGTAAATAAGTGGTAGGGGCCCATGTCACAAGACCCCAAAGGGAAATTTAACAAAGACAGTTTTGCAAGGCACTGTCCAAGGAGGAAGAAGAAGAGGCAGACCAAGGAAGAGCTGGGAGGATAACATCAGTGAATGGACAGGCCTAGAACTCAACAAAACCCTGAGAAAGGCAGAACAGAGAGAAGAATGGAGGGAACTGGTTGCTGAGTCTTTGAGGGTGCCCCCACGGTCGTCAGACTACGGGACAGATAGATAGATAGATAGGGGTGGTCAAAAAACAGGGCAACCTGCTTAGATATCACCTCTGCAACTTTTCGCTTTGAGATTAAAAAAAGATATTCCCCTGTCCGGTTTATTTTGATGTTACTGTGTGCAGAACAAAGTCGTAGCCGCAACAATGACAGGCTTCTTCATGTTCTCCCCACATACCGGTTAAGAGCCTGGAGAGGATGGGCAGAAGAGACACATCAAGGAGTTACAGACAGACCAGTAGACTTGCCAACGGACTGGCAAGATTGTTTTAAGGAATCTGGGTTTGGTTTTATCTCATTTTCGTGTCGTTGATGTGGTGTCTCCCAAAACGCGGTGACTATCTTGTGTCGACACATAATGACTCCTAGGGAGCGTTTGATACGACAATGACAGTCAGTTGGTTAAATCGTTTAAATTGTAGATGCTTAGTTTCATTTGAGTGGTTTTTTTTATTTTATATAAATTAAATGTTAAGTGATAGACCCGATATGGCCTCTGTGGTCGGCGGGGATATAAACAACAATATTTGTCTGGATTGAAGTACTGACTAGACAGACGTATAGATTTTTAAAAAAAACTTTGAGGGAAGAAAAGACAGGTTTGAACCAGAAAGGACAGCTGGACATTTCCAGACCGTTGACCTATACAGTATAGCAGACCTCCAACATTTGCATCAACTTGGAAAATATATCAGTCGTTGTATTCAAAACTTCTTTCCTCAGCGTTAGCGTATGAAGGTAGATACAGCATTTGTTATGTTTGCATTGTGCTTTTCCCCAGTAAGAATTGCTGACCCATAATTTTCAAGAATTTTATTTTGTGATTTGATATCATACTGAAAGTCATCCACAAAGTGTTTACAAGTTTGGGGGTTGGGGTTTTTCCTGTGGTCAAAGAAAAGTGGTGATGACATTTATAAGAAATCCTCATGTTGCTTTCTGGCGAATGACACACACGTCAGTAAAGCTTTACAGCTAGTAACAAAAGCTACTGTCTAAAGTAACACGCACGTTTCTTTCTGCCTGTTTCTATACGTATAGAGATGACTGGTTCTGGAGTGGACAAACCATTCAGTTTGTAAAGGCTGGCCAGCCCGTCATCTTCATAGTTTATGTAAATAGTGCTACAAGTCATGGTCACAGTAGCATGACTGATCTGTTCGCTAATTCTCAAATACAAATATTTTGAAGAAAAAAACAAATGAAACTCGGTATTTAAGAAAGCAAAACTCAGATTTGCGATTTCAAAACATCGGACAGACTGGAATGAAAGGGCATAAGGGGGAGGGAGGGGGGAGAAGGAGATGCTTTAAAACAGAAATCACACACGCACATTTTCCAACACTTGACATATAGCCTACAGAAGATCGACTATGCTGACATCAGCTTGGTCAATATCGTAGTCGCGGTATTTCGAACTCTTCCTATCAAATCGAGTTATAAACTACAGCACTTCGCCATGCTAAGACCGCGTTTTTCCCACAAGCAAAAGAGCTGATTCATACTTTTTAGGATTTTGTTTTCACCATCTTCTAAGTCTAGCGTCATCCACATTCTTTTTATCGAAGTGTTGGACATTTCTATGTTGTGGTAAAAAAACAAACAGAAAAAAGTTTGGTGGTGACATTAAAATGACATTTCCAAGGCAGACGGCGCTCATTCTCATGATCGCTCACCGGGGATGGCGCTAGACATGGCCACGTCTTTACAGCCAATGGCAGAGGTCTCCGCCTTGAGCAGCAAACACAGACCTCGTCTGCTTTCTCGCGGTAGGCTAGGTAAGGTATTGGCTTTGCGATGGTGGGTCGGTAGTCCAGAGATAATACACTGGCCTAGAAAGCTACAAGTCGCGGGTTCAATCCCCGCTGTTGTTTTTCTTGTTCACTGTTCCTCGGCTAGAGCTCCGAGGTTCACCGGTAGTGAGACTCTGCACATGTGACCGTCTGCATATATCCACTCATGCTAGTAGTTCTTTTATTGCCAGCATAATGGAATACACACTCATCTGGGTTGTTTTTACATCCAGTCCCAGTGTGCATGCGATTTTATAAATTTGTCATCCGTTCCCACTGGCACGAATGGCTTACTCTTCCGATTGGCAGAACAGGTGTTAACGCATGACAAGATGTTCTGCGGGCGTCAGCACACAGGATATCGATTTATAGTCTATCCGAAGGACTTTCAGGGGATTGGAGTTGGCACTGGTGTCCACTCCAGAGGAAATATCCCCGTGAACAGACATGATAATTACCTCTGTGATGGTTCGAACCCAGGTCATCAAATCTCGAGTGCAACGCGCAACGCTTTAACCACCAGGCTGTCAACTGTAGACAGCAAACTGAACAGTCAGATTAAAGTGAGGCGCTGCTCTCATGGCGACGCTTTTTATCCCGGAGCAAGCAGCCTGAATTTCAGGCAGAGAAATCTACCGTGGCTGAAAGTGGTATTGAATTCAAATGACTTCAGCCTGTAGGCCTATTCTTATCTCTGTCATCAGTTGTCTCTTTACTCTCCAGAACATGAAATCGAGGCATTATCAACACAGTGCAATGTGCCTTTTCATTGATTCTTTCGTTAATGTCTTTGTGTAAAAGGACAAAACACATTTCAGGAAATTTCTTATATCTAGTATTTGAACAACCAACATTGTTGCTGTTGTGTTCAATCTAATTAACATCTGTTCACTATCAGTGATACCTGACGACAACGACCAAAAGACAGGCTTGCAACTATGACACTGAATTGCAAAATATTGGACACACGGTATCGAAAACTAAGGAAAGGGCTCAAAGTGGAGATTTTTCTAACAAATCACCTACGAACGTTGTTTGTTTCAAAAGTCATCCTATAAAGATTATCGACTCTTTTGAGGCTTCTATCAGAGTGGTAACTCTGCTGTTGGTGGCATTGAAACCTTTACCTTCAAATCCAGTGTATGGGGGGTAGTTGTTTTCGGGTTTTTTTCTTTAATTTTTGTTGTTTTTCTGTTGTTGCTTGTTTTGTTGTTTTTTTTGGTAATATTCATGCTTACATCGAGTCTTTCCCAGCAGATCTAGTACTGACTCAAAACTTTGAAGTTATGTTTTCATGATCATCCAATTTAAGGCGTCATATTATTGTCGGTCGTGTTCGACGATGACCTCAAAAACAGCAGAGTAGGAAGCTGCTGTTTCGGAAATTGGGAGGAAATTTGATTATAGTGGAGATGCCTTGCCCACAGTTCATCCCCACTCTCTCGGCCATGAAGGCATACGAACAGTCAGCGTTAGAGATGTTCTCCAAAGGCCAACCAGCCCCCAGGGCTGCAGCACGTAAGGACTGTGCAAGTCAAGCCTCCTTGTCAGAGAGTCATAGTCGATCACTAAAGACTAAGCTGTAAAGTGGAATTCCATGAGTGGGAAAGAAAGCCACTGATCCTACAGCCTCTCACCTTGCTGTTGCCCCCAGCGTCAACTGTGACAAAGCCCAGGCGTTGAAAGCACGAATTGAAGGCGCAATGTATAAAGATTTTGCTGATTCTTTTATTTTATTTTATTTTACAGTTTTAAGGACACTTATGTGCTGTGGTATTCACAGCTCCGTGATGGCATTAAACAATGACATTTACAGCTTAGACAACTTCCTGTTGATTTCTCCATAGCCGATGCTCTCCATCCTAACCCACCTTAATTAACGGCAATGACGGAGACAGAGTGCAAAAGCACACATTCATTTTCAACTGCTATGTTATCGTTTTATTTTGTTTGGGTTTGGTTTTTTATCCAAGCCAGACGCTCTTTTGTCAGTTGTTGGTGTGGTAGGCAAAGCGTCAAGGTCTTGATCAAAATGCTGTGCTTTGACATGTTATCTTGACATCCTCTTCATCTGTGAGACAGATTCAGAGACAGACAGACACAGACAGACCGACTGGGAAAGAAAGAGAGAGAGGGGCAGATAAAGAGAGAGATGGAGACACGCAGACAGACAGACAGACAGACAGACAGACAGGCAGACAGAGACTAGGACAGACAAACAGACAGACAGACATAGAGAAAGAGAGCGAGAAAGAGAGGAGAGAGAGAGAGAGAGAGAGAGAGAGAGAGAGAGAGAGAGAGAGAGAGAGAGAGAGCTTGTTACGCTTTTAGCATAACAGCCTCTACTCTTCGTTTAAAGGAGAGAAAAGTCTTCCGAAGTTGGAGTGAGGCTACACCAATATGGCCAGCTTCTTTTTTTGTTGGTTTTTTGTTTGTTTTTGTTAGTTCCTGGGCTAGAGCTCCAAAGGTCACCAATGGCCAAGTCAAGTCAAAAACACTTTCATCATCACATGAAGGGCAATTACATTTTTGTAGATTGTGTGTGTGTGTGTGCGCGTGCGTGCGTGTGTGTGTGTGTGTGTGTGTGTTGTGTGTGTGTGTGTGTGTGTGTGTGTGTGTGTGTGTGTGTGTGTGTGTGTGTGTGTGTGTGTGTGCGATCGGGGTTTTTTGCCCACCATGAAGGTAGCTACATTTCGACTTCGGGGATGTATGCTGGTTATCTTCCTGTTTCCGTAACCTACCGAAGGCTGACACGAATTTCGGGATCTTTAAATCGTGCATATTTGATCTTCTGCATGACACTTTTTAAAACCCCGGGCCTCAAGACATTTTTAAATTTCAAACCAAAGTTTCCCCCCTCCTGTTTCAAAAACAGAACAAATCCCATCTTCATTAACCCTGCCCCATCACCCTGCTAAAGTATATGACCTTTTGTGTGGTTGTTTTGTGTGTTTTGGTTTTGTGTGTTTTGTGGGGTGTGTGTGTGTGTTTGTGTGGGGTGTGTGTGTGTGTGTGTGTGTGTGTGTGTTCGTTTTTGAAAAACCATTTGACTTTGAAATTTTTTATCCCCTTCTGCCCTTTTCTGTCTCTCCGTTTTTCCCTGTTTCTTTTTGTCTGTCTGTCTCAAATGTCTGTCTGTCTGTCCCTCCTCTCCCCCCCCACTCTCTCTCTCTCTCTCTCCTTCCCTCTCTCCCCTCCTTTCTCTCCTTTCCCTCTCTCCACCCCTAAAACCCCCCTCTCTCTCCCTCACTCCCCCCCCCTCTCCCCCTCCCCCTCCCCCTCCCCCCCCCCTCTCCCTCCTCTCCCCTCTCCCCCCCCCCCTCCCCTTCCTCCCTTTTCCCCCCTTTTTAATCCTTCTCCCCCCCTCCCTCCCTCCCTCTCCCTCCCTCCCCCCTCCCCCCCCTCCCCTTCCTCCCCCCTCTCTCTCTCTCTCACCCCATTCTCTCCCCTCTCTCTCTTTCCCTCCCCCCCTTTCCCCCTCTCCCCCTCTCTTCCCTCCCCTCTCACTCCCTCTCCCTCCCTCCCCCCCTCCCTCCTCTCCTCCCCCCCTCCCCCTCCCTCCCTTCCTCCCTCTCCTCTCTCTCCTCACTCCCCCCTCTCTCTCTCTGTCTGGGGGGATTTTTATGCTCCGTGTTTTCAATCAATGCCCACAGTGTCACGGAAACCACGGAGCGTTTGTGCAAAAACAGATGAACTTAAAGATGCCTGCTTCGTTTTTATTGAAAAGGGGTGGATAAAAAATTAAAAAGGGGGGATGGAGGGGGGGGGGGGTTGGTGGAGGGGGAGGGCGGCAAAATGGGATGATAAAACGGGGGAGAGGGGGGGAAAAAAGGGGGAGAGAGAAGAGAGAGAGAAAGGGGAGGGGAGAGAGAGAGAGAGAGAAAAGAAGAGAGAAGAGAGAGAAAAAGGGAAGAGATGGGGGGGGAGAGAGAGAGAGATGGGGGGGAGAGAGGGGAGAGAAGAAAAATGGGGAGGGGAGAGAGAGGGAGAGAGAGATGGGGGAGGGGAGAGAGAAGGGGGGATGGGGGAAAGAAAAGATGGGGGGGGGAAAGAGAGGGGGGGTTTAGGGGAAAAAAGGGGAGAGAAAAGACAGAAAAACAAAAAAAACAAAAAAAAACACAGACAGAGAGACCCTCGAAATGCATTTTTTTGGGTCCACCCCCAAAGAGAAACTCAACAGGCAGGGTCCAAGCGGGAAAATCCATGCCTTACTCTCCTTCTTGACCCCGAAAGCTTTTTTCTTTTTCAAATCCCTTTATACAATTTTATTTTAAATTTTTAAATTTCCCTTTTCGAAATTTGAGGGCAAGGAGGGGGGGGGGGGGGGGGGGGGGGGGGGGGGGGGGGGGGGGGGGGGGGGGGGGGGTTTTCTGATTGGGTATATCCAATTTCCAATTTAAAAAATTGACTTAATACGGGGAGATGTGGGCATTTTTAAAAAAATCTTTTGGGACCTTTTGGACCCCCACCGTCCCCAAAATAGGTCTTTATTGACCTTTTTACCTTTTTATTTGCCAATGTTTAACGAAACCCCCTTAAAAAAAAAAAGTTTTTAAAAAAAAATTACGCAAACGTCCCCAAAAACTTTTAAGTATGAACCAAACCCTTTTCCCTTTGTCAAATAAAAAAAGAGGCTTAATGTTGTTTAAAAGATTAAATGGTATCATAAATAAAGGTAATTTTTTGTTCCCCAGCGCCCTGGGATTTTTTCACAGTTTTTTGAAATTTAACCATTACGCTTGGGGGGGAACAGCAAAGGAAGGCTGTAAAGAAACCCGATGGCTTTCCCATCCCTGGGGAAATTTCCCCTTTTCAGCTTAGTTTTTTGGTTAATTTTGGTTTTGACTTTGGAAAAAAGGGGTTATATTTTAAGGTGAAATGGGGGTGTTTTCCCCCTTTTTTTAAAATTAAAAGGGGTGAGGTCCTTTTGGTTGGGAAAGTGGGGAAGGGAAAAATTCTGGATTAATATAAATAAAAAATTTTCCCGTTTTAAAAAGGTGCCCCCCCGGGTTTTTATAATCGAAAAGGCCTAAGAAAAATTTAACCAAGGGGGTTGAATTTGGACAAGGGGCCCTTAAAGTGCTTCAACCCCCGGGGGTGTTCCTTTGGAGAACATCCCCTTCCCCCAAAGCACGGCCTTATCCCACCTTTGTTTTTAAAAGTTGGGAAATTTCCGGGGGGAAGGGCAAAAAAAACCCCCCACAATTGAAAAATCTTTCCCCAAAAAAACCCAAATTTTTTTAAAATTTTTTAAAACTTTAAAAAAATTTTTTTTTTTTTTTTTCCCCGGAGGGGGGGGGGGGGGGAGCGTGATTGGGTTTTATCACAAATTCCCATTCAAAAATTGACAATAGCGAGATGTGGGCAAAAAAAATTTGGTGAAAGGAACACGAGGAAAGAGGCTTTTGACCTTTGAATTGCCAATGTTAACAAACTTAAAAAGGGTTAAAAATTTAGAAGAAACACTTGAAGAGAAATTTTTTAAATAGAAGAGGTGTAATGTTGTTTAAAATGAAAGGGCATAATGGTAATCGTTAGGTGGGATTAAAGTCGTAAAATTACGTGGGGAAAGAAAGGAAGGTGTATGACAGAGGGCTTAATAGGAATTCCACTTACAGAGTTTTATGATCGACTGGGGGCTATAAACTCTCTGACTAGGAGGCTTGACTCGCACAGCCCTTTAAATTGCTGCAACCCTGGGGGCTAGTTGGCCTTTGGAGAACATCTCCAACGCTGACTGTCCTTATGCCCACTTGGCCGAGAGAGTGGGGATGTACTGTGGGCAAGGCATCTCCACTATAATCAAATTTCTGCCCAGTTTCCAAAACAGCGGCTGCCTCCTCTGCTGTTTTGGAGGTCAACGTCGGACACGACGGACAAACATACACAAACTTTAATCCAAGAGTTTGATATGTGTACAATTGGTGTTCTATAGCAATGTGATCAAATATTCAGTTACATAGTGCATGTATCCTTTGGATGAGACTATAAACCGAGGCCCCGTATGCGAACGCACGCAGAACATCTTACGTACACGTTAATTCCTGTTCCGCTTTTCGTAACAGTAGGCCATTGTGTGCCGGTGGGAACAGATGACAGAATTTACAAAACCGCATACACACGGAGATTGGATTTAAAAAAGCACATAAGTGTTTATTCCATTATCCTCGTTATAAAAGATTTTTTTATGTAAACTGTTTAGTTATCATTTTGTTCATTGGTATTATGTAAAATCCTCCATATCTCTAAAGGGATGACAGGAAATAAAGAATTTGAAGTTTGAAAAAGTTGACTAGGGTCACCTCTTTAAGATATGTGACTAGGCCATGAATTATGCTCTGGGGATTAACTTAAGAAAAAAAAAATTAAAGAAATGATATTTCTTTTTCTTTGATGCTTTTTTACAAAATTGGATGCCTGTTTTTTTTTTATATGACGCGGGGGTCCAAAACGACAGCAAAAAAACCCAAAAAAAAAAACTTGAGGCCTTGTTTGTAAAAACGCATGATTTCAAAATTTTTTTGTGTGGTTGTGTGTTGTGTGTGTGTGTGTGTTTTCTATAGACCTGTATTCAAAATGAGTTTGTGGGGTTTTTTGTGTGTGTGGGGTTGTTTGGGGTGTGTGGGTGTGTGTGTGTGTTGTGTTTTTTTTCTAAGACGCAGTTTTCAAATGATGTGTGTGTTTGCGTTTCTATATACTTTTGGACTTGAGGGAACTATTTTTTGTTACTGGTTGTATGACTGTGTAAGCATGATTGAGTGCAAGCGCTTTCGATTTACCTCAAGATATACGCTATATAAATTCCATGAAAATTTAATTATTATTTTTATTATTATTTTTTAATTATATACCAGTTTTTCCACAGCGCCATGGACAAAAAAGACCTTTGTCCCTGTAAACTTCTCTCTGTGGGTCCACTAGCACACTGCGGAAAACAAAAGAGATCGCTATGAAAATAATAACCCTAACGAAGCAAACGGGGAAATGCCAACTGCCCCAAAAGCAATGACTAACCAACACGAAACAGATCTAACGAATGCATGAGGGAAAAAGATCCGGGGCGCGCGCCCCCCCACCTCGCGCCATACCCCCAAAAAGCACACAAAACGCGCGTGCACACACACACACACATAAATGCATACATATACATACATATATACATACATACACACACATACACACATACATACATACATACATACATACATACATACATACATACATACATACATACATACATACATACATACATACATACATATAGCGACGAACGAGCGCGCGCGCGCGTCACACACACACACACACACACACACGCGCGCGCACGCACGCACACACACACAAACGCGCGCACACACACACACACCACCACCACCACCACCACTACCCACACACACACACACACACACACACACACACACTCACACACACACACACCACCACCACCATACCAACACACACACACACACATACACACACACACACCAACACGCGCGCGCGCGCGCGCGCACACACACATCTATTTGAATAAATGAATAAATAAATGATATATAAACGAAACAACAATTTGTTTGTTTTTTTAAATCACTAAGCTCGCATGGACCACAGCAAAGATTGATTCATTTCTGTGTTATTCCCTTGTCCCTCACAGGCGCCATACTGGCTTACTGAGACGCAGACACACTGGCTTAGGAGAGAAGAGAGAGGAGAAGAGAGAGAGAGAGAGAGAGAGAGAGAGAGACAGACAGACAGACAGAGAGACAGAGACAGACAGAGACAGACAGAGAAAGAAAGAGAGACAGACAGACAGACAGAGAGACAGAGAGGGACAGAGACAGACAGACAGAGAGACAGAGAGAGAGAGAGAAAGGGAGAGAGAAAGAGAGAGAGAGAATGACAATGACAAATTCTTTTATTTCGAGAATAATGAATAAGCACTCATGTGCTTTTTTTACATCCAGTCCCCGCCCGTAGGGATACATCTTAACAATAACCCAATACTCATACTCTCACACAGTAGAAACAAAGGGAAATAACCCTTTCAAAAGAGAACCAAACAAATAAAAGAAAAACCCCAACATACCCCCCCCAAAAAAAAAAAACACCCCAAAAAACCCCAAATAAGCAAAATAAAAAACCAACAAAAAGTAATCCCCCCCCCCCCCCCCCCCCCCCCCCCCCCACCCACACAACAAAATACAGACCAAAAAAAAACCACGAAAGAGAGAAAGAGAGAGAGAGAAGAGAGAGAGAGGAAGAGAGAGAGAGAGGAGAGAGAGAGAGAGAGAGAGAGAGAATTGACAATGAACATGACAATAACAATGACAATAGTTTAGCTCATTCACAAGGGGACAGTGGGGAGAGGGGTGGGCACAACATGTATTTTAGATGCCATAAAGAAAGAACGTAAATCCTGCCTCAAGACACATTGATTTAAAACCTAAGATTCTCCCCTCTTGTTTCGTCTCATTTCTGTCCCTGCCCTCAACATCCAAAAACCCCCATCACCCTGCCAAAGTGCACAACCTCTATCTATTTTTTTATGTATTTTTTTATTTTTTATTTTTTAATTTTACTCTTTTTTATATCGAGGATGATGGAATAAGCACTTATGTGCTTTCTGACATCCAGTCCCCGTGTGTATGCTTTTCTGTAAATTATGTCATCTGTTCCCACCGGCACACAATTGCCTACTCTTACGAAAAGCAGAACAGGATTTGACGTGTGCGTAAGATGTTCTACTTGCGTTCGCACACGAGGCCTCGGTTTATAGTCTCATCCGAAAGACTTTTGGGGAGAGTGGAGTCTGCACTGATGTTAACTCCAGGGGAAAATATCCCCTTGAACGGGAATCGAACCCGGGTCGTATGACCGCGAGCGCCATGCTCCAACTACCAGGCTACCCCGTCCCCGTGTATGTGTGTACGCGTGCGTGCGCGCGCGCTCACGTGTGTGTGTGTGTGTTGTGTGTGTGTGTGTGTGTGTGTGTGTTTTGTTTGTTTGTTTTGTTTTGTTTAATGTCTATTCACTACATGGTGATTTAGACACACCCGCATTCATACCAAAGTACCTATTATTACACACCGCATCTCTCTCTCTCTCTCTCTCTCTCTCTCTCTCTCTCTCTCTCTCTCTCTCTCTCTCTCTCTCTCTCTCTCTCTCTCTCTCCCCTACACGCACCCACATCCACACACACATAAGTATATAAATATATATATAAATATATATATATATATATATATGTATATACATATATATAAATATATATAATATATATATATATTATATATATATATATGTAATTACAGTAAAGGTTTTACAGGTGAAGAATATATGACTTCAGCAACTGACACTATGAATTGCTGGGAGTCATATAAAACTTCTTGACTAGTGGCATATTTCTTATGAATATCTAAACCTCTCCTTTTATACATGTCAAGAAGAATTGGGCAATCAAACAACAAATGGTGGACTGAAAGTGGAATAGAACAACAACATGTTACATTTTTTTGAATATTTAGTATTCCATGCATTTAATCTCAGTTTATGTATTAGAATTTCTAATTTCCGTGGGCAAGGAAACTGCTGATAATGTTTTTCTATAATCTTTGAATGTATGCATTTCATTAATTTAGAATGAATTTCATAAGACGACAATGCAAGATTAGAATCAAACACTTCAGTACTGTATTCAGAGGCACCTTGTTTTGCCAAAGAATCAACCAGCTCATTCGAATAAATTCCACAATGAGAGGGGATCCAGCAAAAAGTTATGCTGATGCCTCTGCTTGCAATAGAATGTATCAGGAATTTTATCTCAAATACAATATCATTCCTTATTTTACCATGCCATGACTTTTATGCCATTAACACTGCCTTTGAGTCAACGCAAAACAGAATTTGGCAAACATCAATAGCAGTATCAGACAAAAAATTCAAAGCCATAAGAATTGCAAATAATTCAGAAGTAAAAATAGAAAAATGTTGTCCTAAATGAAAAGATTTTTGAACTTTTAAAGTCGGAATCACATATGCAGCACCACTTTTGCCTGTTTCTAATACAGATCCGTCAGTATACACTTTAAGTGATTAGAATAATTATTTTCTAAGTGACTTTTTACATCAACGGTGAGAAGATTTTGATCTTCATTTTTCTTTATTTCCGTGTAGTCAATGTCAAATTTAGCTGAAATATGTTCCCAAGGAGGTAATTGTGGAACAATCGGTAAAATTGGAATTTTTGATATATCGATGTCATTTTCTTTCATAAATGTGTCTGTATAATTTTTAATTGGCTGCAGAAATGAAATATTGCGTGCCCGTTTAGGAAAATCAGTGTCTTGATTAATAAATATTTCCTCTTTTACTGAATTTGGAATAGAGATACTGCGAACCACATATTTTGATACTGACAGTTTTCGCTGATCAGAAAGAGATAATAAATGAGCTTCTTTATAAGTATTAGCTGTATTTGCATGAGCCGGAACACCAAGAGCTATCTTTACTGCTTTACTGTCAAAACTTTGTAATTTTTTAAGTAGATAATCTGCAGCAGAAAAATAAACTTCTTGTCCGTATATTAATTTTGAACGTACCAAGGACAGAGCCAGATGTATCAGAGTCGTAGTGTCTTGGCTCCATGCCTGAGAACTTATTATCTTTAGGAAATTAAGTCTTTTCCTAGCTTCAGTTATCATTTGGTTGATGTGCATCTTCCAATTCAACTTTCTAGTTAAAAATACACCTAAGAACTTGACATCTTGTTTGTATTGAAGCACCTTTCCTTCTAATTTCAGTATTGGTAATTTAATGCGTTGTCCACCGTTATTAAAAAGCACAAGACACGTTTTTTCTGCTGATAATTCTAATCTGTTTTCTTTCATATAACTACAGAATTTATCTAATTCTTCCTGATATATTTTTTCAACATAATTGATCACTCTCTTTTTCGTGTTTTTCCTAACTGACGTATTTATCCAAATAGCAATATCATCTGCATACTGAACAACTTGAGTATTAGGTGACAAAGAGCTAGGGAGATCATGTACAAGAATAGAAAACAAGATAGGTGCAAGTACTGATCCCTGTGGTATACCCAAGTCGATAGCTTTAAAAGATGAGTACACTGAACCTAATTTAGTGCAAATTGATCTATCCGACAAGAAATTTTGCAGATATTTATATAATATGCCATTAATACCAATGTATTTTAATTTATGTAGCAATTGATCATGACAAACTCTATCATAGGCTTTCTTTACATCAAAAAATGTGGCTAACACACTTTTTCGTTTGGAAAATTGCTTTTTAATTTGATGGGTTAGTTTAACTAAGTGGTCAGAAGTACATCTTCCCTTTCGAAAACCAGCCTGATTTGCTGGGATCACATTATTCTTTTCACAAAAATGAAATAAACGCTTATGTATAATTTTTTCCATTACTTTACCCACATGAGACGTAAGAGCAATTGGCCTGTAGCTATCTATCGATGACCGCAGTTTACCTTTCTTCAGGATTGGGACTACAATCGACTGCCTCCAGATTTTAGGAAGAGCGCCATTTATCCAACAGTTCTGGAAAAATGAAAAGAGTAGCCTTTTCCATTTTAAAAGGCATATGAGCCAGCATTTGATAAGATATACCATCAGCACCAACAGCCGTCTTGTTATGTGTAAATGAATCTAAAGTTTCACTAAATTCATCATATTAAATGGGGGCATTTAAATATCAGCATTATAAGCTGACAATTTGTTTGATTTATTTGCTTTTTCTAATTCGATATTTGATTGTATTCTTACTGATGAACTATTATCTGAAAACATTGAGACAAAAGCTTCTGCTTTTTCAATTATGCTTGGAAATCTATTATTTTCAAATTTGATTGGATGGTGTTGTGTGTGTGTGTGTGTGTGTGTGTGGTGTGTGTGTGTGTGTGTGTGTGTGTGTGTGGTGTGTGTTGTGTGTGTGTGTGTGTACATTTGAATTTATAAAAGCTATTAATTATAACTTGTTGAATGATTGTGTAAGAGTAGGATGAATGCAAGCGCTTTGATTTTTTTTTGGTTGCAAGATATAGCGCTATATATATTCTCTGTTTAGAAGCAGCAGCAGCAGCAGCAGCAGCAGTAGTAGTAGTAGTAGAGACTTCATTGATATCATGTACAAATTACAATCATGGCTTTGAATGCCGGAATGTTCACACTGCTAGGTGTATGTGGGAGAGTCAATACAACAGTCACACAACACATCTCTACAACTGTTTCCTTTTTTGGCACAGCTGAGGTGTTTTTATTTCATTCCTGGCGCCACAGACCAGAATACTGAATATTTTTCCTTGAAATTTTCTTGAGGTATTCTAACACAACACTAGCAGTGAATTCTGGAAAGATAGCAAGAGAGGAACTGGCTTACAAAGAGATACACGAATACACAGGCTTACAGACAGACACACTGGCTTACAGACACAGACAGACTGGCCAACAGACATAGACACACTTGCTTACAGAGAGACACAGACGCACTGGCTTACAGATACAGACACACTGGCTTACAGGCACAGACACACTGGCTTACAGACACAGACACACTGGCTTACAGACACAGACACACTGGCTTACAGAGAGACACAGACACACTGGCCAACAGACACAGACAGACTCACAGGCTTACAGACACAGACAGACACACTCACAGACACAACCAACCCTGCCCTTAGGCCAGAAAACGCCAGAAAGGGATCAGCCCGGAGGCCACCCATTCTGCATTTTAGGACTCGTGTCACTATGCCTCCACAATATTGTTATTGTTGATGTTGTTGTTGTCGTCATCGAGGTTGTTGCTAGTGTTGTTGTTATTGTTGCTGCTGCTGTTACTGCTATTGTTGCTTCTGCTTCTGCTGCTGCTGTTATGGTTGTGGATGATCCCTGAAGGCCCCCTTTTATTTATTTATTCTTTTATATGGAGGATAATGGAATAAACACTCATGTGCTTTTTTACAATCAGTCCCCGTGTGTATGCGGTTTTGTAAATTTTGTCATCTGTTCCCACCGGCACACAATGGCCTACTCTTACGAAAAGCGGAACAGGATTTAACGTGTGCGCAAGATGTTCTGCATGCGTTCGCACACGGGGCCTCGGATTAGTCTCATTAAGGAATCGAGTCACATTGTCTCCATTTTTTCTTGTTATTGTCGTTATTGATGTTGTTACTGTTGCTACTGCTGCTGTTGTTGTGGTTGCGTGTTTCCCAACTGAAGACCCTGGGCAGGGGGAGGAGGAGAAGGAGGTGGGGGGGGGGGGGGTCACCCACAATATGTACTCCTGACTCATTCATTCCAATGTTGGAATCACTGTGACCCGAAACTGTTTCCCCATCCATTAGATCATGAGTGGTGGTCTGCGCGCTAGTCTTTCGGATGAGACGATAAACCGAGGTCCCATGTGTTACAAATAATTATTTAGTGCACGTAAAAGAACCCACAGCAACAAGAGAAACGTCCCTGGCAAAATTATGTAGGAAAAAGCTACTCTGATAGGGAAACAAAATAATATAGTTGCAGACAGAAAAAATAAAAAAAATTGGGTGGCGCTGCTCTTGTGGCGACGCGCTCTCCCCGGGGAGAGCAGCCCGAATTTCACGCAGAGAAATCTGCCGTGACTTAAAGTGGTATAAACAAATAAATAAATAAATAAATTGTACGAGAGTACACACTGGATGAGAAGTTTGCATGTATGACACTTTTTTTCAAACACCTCGATTATTGACAGCTATACTCCGACTTCAAGAATGTTTTTTCTTCGTTTTTAAAGGAGAGTGTAAAATGTTATGCGAAGAGCGTGTCACGACTGGCTGAAGACTATCTCAACACAACATGGTACGACACAACAACACTTCAGTGCATGCAGGCCTCAAGATTGTGCTTACATCAATAACGTTCAAGGGGATATTTTCCCCTGGAGTTAACATCAGTGCAGACTCCACTCTCCCCAAAAGTCCTTCCGATAAGACTATAAACCGAGGCCCCGTGTGCGAACGCACGCAGAACATCTTGCGCACACCTTAAAATCCTGTTCCGCTTTTCGCAAGAGTAGGCCATTGTGTGCCGGTGGGAACAGATGACAGGATTTACAAAACCGCATACACACGGGGACTGGATGTAAAAGCACATAAGTTCTTATTCCATTATCCTCGATGTAAAAGATTAAAATAAAATAAATAAATAAATAACGACACAGCGTTTTGGCTTGGGCCAGGTTTTGTTGTTGCACCTTTCAACTATGTTGATAGTGTGTGTGAACCCTGCTGTTCCCATGCCGCTCATTCCATTCTCACCATCCAGCCATATCCTGGTTCGTAGGACACGGATGTTCGCAGGTAATATATTAACTTGCTGTATTGTATTGTATTGTGTTGTGTCGTGTTGTCTTGTGTTGTATGTACTGTATTCTATTGTATTGTATGCACTGTATTTTGTTGTGTTGTATTGTTTTGTATTGTGTACCACTTTAAGTCACATCAGAGCTTTCTGCGTAAAATTTGAGCTGCTCTCCCCGGAGAGAATGCGTCGCCACAAGAACAGCGCCATCCATTTTTTATTTTTTTTATTTTTTCTGCCTGCATGTGCATTTGTTTCCCTATCAGACTGACTTTTGTTTGCAGAGGCCAGGAACAACTGTCTTGATAGCGTGGGTTCTTTTACGTGCGCTAAAAATCCGTGTTACACACGGGACCTCAGTTTATCGTCTCATCCGAAAGACTAGCACCCAGATCACCATTCACAGTCTAGCGGAAGCGGGGGAGGAGAGATTCGGGCACAAACGAGGATGGAAACACCACCACACACTTCGAACCAATACTTTTTCACTTTTTATACAGGTACGTTTACCTCTCTCTACACCACCGATCGATCCACTTAGGCTGCCGTGAAGCCACCCACCGAAGAGAGGCCCAGCACTGCTGCTGCTGGGTCGCTTCAGGGATGGCTTAGCGGTGCCTGTTCTTGAGCTACACACGCTAAACGCCTCCTCTCCTACTGAGGCCTCTACTGTCGACAGCAGGCCTAATGGCTCAAGTGCGAAGCGAAGCCAGACTGAGTGCTGAGCCCACCTGGCGCGAGGACCATCACAATGCCCTTTAATGACTGTCGCTCGGGAGTCTCCAAGCCTGCCCCGACACAAACTCGCTGGCCGGAAAGACGTAAATGTTTGATGGAAAGAGGCTTGGGGTCGGCCATAAAACCGATGGCATTCACGCGCGCGCGCGCGCACACACACACACACACACACTACACACACACACACACACACACACACACGAGAAGGAGGGTGGCAGGATGGTTAAGACGTTTGCCTGCCAACAAGTACACCGTGAGGTTCTGGGTTCGATTCCCAGCCTCGCCCTTTCTTCCCAGTTTGACAAAAAAATCGAACTGAATGTCAAAGTCCTTCAGATGAGACTATAAACCGAGGCCCCATGTGTGCGAACGCATGCAGAACATCTTGCGCACACGTTAAATCCTGTTCCGCTTTTCGAAAGAGTAGGCCATTGTGTGCCGGTGGGAACAGATGACAAAATTTACAAAACCGTATATACACGGGGACTGAATGTAAAAAAGCACATGAGTGCTTATTCCATTATCCGCGATATATTTTTTTTAAAATCATCTGAGCGCTTTGATTTGTTGCTTACAAGATTCAGCGCTATATAAATTCCATACATTATTATTATTAATATTATTATTATTATTATATTATTATTATTATAAGTAGGAAAGATGGTTTTCACATTCACCACCCTAACAAAGTAAAAGGGTGAGATTCTGGGTTCGATTCCCTTTTTTCTCTAGTCTGACTGGAGAAAATAGAACTGACTGTCAAGTATTTTGGGGCACATGTGCTTACGTGGTTGTTTATGTCGAGAGAACCCACGACAGTTGAAAGTCGGAAAGAGCAGGGAGGTAATTCCTGACTGTCCTGGGAAATTTTCTCTCCTCTCTCTCTCTCTCTCTTCTCTCTCTCCTCTCTCTCTCTTTTCTTCTCTCTTCTCTCTCTCTCTCTCTCTTCTTCTCTCTCTCTCTCCATCTCTCTCTCTCGTTCTCTCTCTCTTCTCATCTTCTCTCTCTCTCTCTTCTCTCTCTTCTCTCTCTCTCTCAGCTCTTTTCACGTTGTTAACTGAGTACAAATATTGTAATGTTGCATTTTATGTCATGAGCATATTCTATTTTATCCCCCTTCTAGGGGCGTGGCTTTTATGAATAAACGTCTGCGTCTGCGTCTCTCTCTCTCTTCTCTCTCTCTTCTCTCATCTCTCTCTTCTCTCTTCTCTCCCTCTCTCCCTCACCTTTCTTATTTTTTTTTTATTCTTTTATTTCGAGGATAATGGTCTAAGCACTCATGCTTTTTTCATCAAGTCCGTGTGTATGCAGTTTTTGTAAATTCTGTCATTCGTCCCCACCCGGCACACAATGGTCTACCTCTTCCGAAAAGTGGAACGGTTTTTAAGGTTTGCGCAAGATGTCTCTGCGTCTCGTCGCACGACAGGGACGTCGCTTTATGGTCTCATCGAAGGAATATTTGGGGGAGAGAGGAGTCTCTCCTCTCCTCACATCACTCTCACTCCCTCTCTCTGTCTCTGTCTCTCTGTCTCACTGTCTCTCTCGTGTCTCTCTGTCCTGTCTCTCTCTCTTATCCTCTCGTCTCTCTCTCCTCATCTCTCTCTGTAGCGTGTGATTATCTCTGTCGGTTTGTCTATCAGTCAGTCTGTCTGTCCGTCTCTCTCTCTGTCTCTCTCTGTCTCTCTCTGTCTCTCTCTGTCTCTCTCTGTCTGTCTGTCTGTCTCTCTCTCTCTCTCTCTCTCTCTCTCTCTCTCTCTCTCTCTCTCTCTCTCCTCTCTCTCTCTCTCTCTCTCTCTCTCTCTCTCTCTGTCTGCGTGTGATTTTCTCTGTCGGTCTGTTTGCCTGTCTGTCTGCATGTCTGTCTGTCTGTCTGCCTGTCTGTCTACTTGTCTATCTGTCTCGCTGTCTGTCTCTGTCTCTCTCTCTCACACACGCACACACACAATTTACAAAACTGCATATACATGGGGACTGGATGAAAAAAGCACATGAGTGCTTATTCCATTATCCTCGAAATAAAAGAGTAAAACAGAAATAAAATAGATAAACACACACATACACACTCACAAACACACACACACACAGACACACACTCTCTCTCTCTCTCTCTCTCTCTCTCTCTCTCTCTCTCTCTCTCTCTCTCTCTCTCTCCTCTCTCGCTCTCGCTCTCGCTCTCATACACTGCACAAAGGGAAGCAACCACATTACTTTTCGTACAAAGGTACTCACCCCAGATTTTACTTTGCAATGACCTCCCATACCTACACACACACACACACATACACACCACACACAAACGCACGCACGAACGTACGCACGCGCGCGCGCGCACACAGACACACACACACACACACACATACAAACACACACACACACATACACACACATACACACACATACACACACACACACACACACACACACACGTGTACACATGGTTATCGGTTAGTTATCGCGATTTTCCCCTTGACTGTTTGTAATCTTATCCTTATCCGTTCCGTCATCATTGTTGTTATTATTATTCCTTGCAGTACACTATCGTGTCTCAAGTTGTTAGACCTAATGTTGTTACCTTTGATTATATTATCATTTTTATTCATGATGTTGTTGATGATGTTGATGAGGACGAATGACATTGTCGCCATTTTAAAAAAAAAAACTAGGCTGCATTCGTTTTATTAGAATTATCATTAATTTTACTTTTTCGTCGAACGCTCAGACAGCAACTATTGTTGTCTGTCATGTGAGCGAAAATGTGTAGCACTGCCGTTAAGCGCCTGACAAGTTAGGCCTAGCGCATCCGACTTCAGCGTGGGAGAGAATTGTTATAATTTGTAAAAGGCACGAGAACAGACAAAAAAAGGCAGTAAATAGACAAGAAGAAGGTGACAGTAAGAGACGGAACAAGGTGAAAACAATGAGAGAGATTTATTTATTCATTTATTTTTTTTTATTTTTTTATATCGAGGATAATGGAATAAGCACTTGTGTGCTTTTTTACATCCAGTCCCCGTGTGTATGCAGTTTTGTAAATTCTGTCATCTGTTCCCACCGGCACACAATGGCCTACTCTTACGAAAAGCGGAACAGGATTTAACGAGTGCGCAAGATGTTCTGCGTGCGTTCGCACACGGGACCTCGGTTTATAGTTTCATCCGAAGGACTTTTGGAGAGAGTTGAGTCTGCACTGATGTTAATTCCAGGGGAAAATATCCCCTTGAACGGGAATCGAAGCCGGGTTGTCAGATTGCGAGCGCAATGTTCTAACCACTAGGCTCTCCCGTCCCTGAGAGAGAGAGAGAGAGAGAGAGAGAGAGAGAGAGAGAAGAGAGAGAGAGAGAGAGAGAGAGAGACACACACACACACACAGACAGAGAGACAGAGAGAGAGAGACAGACAGACAGACAGAGACAGAGACAGAGAGACAGAAAGAGAAAAGAGTCTCAAAACTCAAAGAGTGAAGAATATCTCATTAGAGAAATTATGAGTGGCATTTTAAGATTTTTAAAAATGTTTAAAAAAGAAGGAATTCCTAAGCACAGAATTCACGGAAGGTGGGCGTGCTATTCATTCACTGACAAGTTGCCCCTAGGGCCTAAGCGCCTGGGCTTTATCACAGTTCTTGATTAAACCATTGACGCTGGGGGCAACAGCAAAGTGAGAGCTGTATTACCAGTGGCTTTCCCACTCATGGAAATCCACTTTACAGCTTAGTCTTAAGTGATCGACTATGACTCTCTGACTAGGAGGCTTGACTCGCACAGTCCTTTATGTGCTGCAGCCCTGGGGGCTGGTTGGCCTTTGGAGAACGTCTCCAACGCTGACTGTCCTTATGCCCACTTGGCCGAGAGAGTGGGGATGTACTGTGGACAAGGCATCTCCACTATAATCAAATTTCTGCCCAATTTCCGAAACAGCAGCTGCCTCCTCTGCTGTTTTGGAGGTCATCGTCGAAAACGACGGACTGACATAAATAAAATAAATGTCCTCACAGGGAAAGAGTGTTATCAACGATGATGGCATCGACGGTTTCTGTCGTGGTTAATGGTGCAGTGGTGTGGTGTAGAGTCTTCGTTCGTGCTGTTGTGGCAGGTTGTAGAGAAGATGATGACTGATGTCACTGGCGTTGTTGCTGTTCAGTGTTGTTAAGTCGTAGATGGAGGATGTGTGTGTAGTATGTGTGTGTGGTTGTGTGTTGTGTGTTGTTGTGAGGTGTGTGTGTGTTGTGTGTGTGTGGTGTGTGTGTGTGTGTGTGTGTGTGTGTGTGTGTGTGTGTGTGTGTGGTGTGTGTGTGTGTGTGTCGTGTATGTGTGTTTGGTGTGTGTGTGTTGGTGTGTTGTTTGTGTGTGTGTGTGTATGTGTGTGTGTGTGTGTGTGTGTGTGTGTGT
>CM054134.1:19217731-19220231 GCA_028751875.1 Rapana venosa
TCTGATGGATTGATTGAAAATGATGGTTTTTGATGGGATCTTAAGAGTTCGTTTTTCAGAAATGAAACGAAACTAAACTTTACTTTTGGGGAGTGTAATAGAGTAAGAAGCACGATGATTGTTTTTCCTAATCTTGCTTTGCACTCAAGGAGAGAAACACACGCTTCAAAGTTAGCGCTTGTTAAAGCTATTACTAGTCAAATCTAACACTAGACAAAGCTAGGACTAGACAAGGCTGGGACTAGACAAGGCTAGGACTAGACAAGGCTAGGGCTAGACAAGTATAGGACTAGACAAGTGTAGACCTAGACAAGGGTAACACTAGACAAAGAAAACACTAGACAAAGCTAATACCAGTCAAAGTTTACACTAGACAAGGGTAGGACTAGACAAGGGTAGGAATAGACAAGGGTAACACTAGACAAGGGTAGGACTAGACAAGAGTAGGAAAAGACAAGGGTAACACTAGACAAGGGTAGAACTAGACAAGGGTAGGACTAGACAAGGGTAGGACTAGACAAGGGTAACACTAGACAAGTGTAACACTAGACAAGGGTAGGACTAGACAAGGGTAGGACTAGACAAGGGTAGGTCTAGACAAAGCTAGCACTAGACAAAGCTAGCACTAGACAAAGCTAGCACTAGACACAGCTAGACAAAGCTAGCACTAGACAAAGCTAGCACTAGACAAGCTAGACAAAGCTAGCACTAGACAAACTAGACAAAGCTAGCACTAGACAAAGCTAGCACTAGACAAAGCTAGCACTAGACAAACTAGACAAAGCTAGCACTAGACAAAGCTAGCCCTAGACAAAGCTAGCACTAGACAAAGCTAAGACAAAGCTAGCACTAGACAAAGCTAGCGCTAGACAAAGCTAGCACTAGACAAAGCTAAGACAAAGCTAGCACTAGACAAAGCTAGCGCTAGACAAAGCTAGCACTAGACAAAGCTAAGACAAGTACTTTATGGACATATGGTTACGTTACCTCTACTAAAACAACAACAACAGCAACAACAACAGCAGCAGCAACAGCAACAACAACAACAGTATTAACAAAACTTACCCCATATACAAATACAGCCTATGATTAAGCAACTTAACACGGATCTGTTGCCTTTCTTTCCTATTCAATATAAAATAACTTAGATGGACACTCATTTCACATTCTAATAATTAACTAAAATAGTGAGAGGGAGTACAGACTGCAATAAATAAGATCACGGTGACCTCAGCAACAACAACAACAACTAACTGTAATTTACCCTTCATGGGATGATTAAAGTGTTTTTGACTTGACTTGACTTGACCTCACACTGCCCAACGAACGATAGATGACTTCAGCGATGAACGTTGCCACAATCATTGATGAGAAGAACCATGTTAACATCATCAGACTCAAAACTGATATCAGTCGACATACAAGCTCTAAGAGCTGGGTGCCAGTGCTGAGTGGTTAAGAGCACTTGACTTCAGTCCTGGAGGCCCATGAAGCCCTGGGTTCAAACCTTGAAAGAGGCATCTGGTGAATTAAGAGAGGGTTGGGGGGAGGGGAGTTACGATCTCCCGGCACATACAGCCTAGCGCTTTAACTCTCTCCGTATAAACACGCATCAAATATGCACGTTATAGATCCCGTTACTCGTGTCAGCTTTGGTAAGTTACTGAATCGTGATTTATTATTATTATTATTATTATTATTATTGTTGTTGTTGTTATTATTATTATTATTATTAATTTATTCTTTTATATCGAGGATAATGGAATAAGCACTCATTTGTTTTTTTACATCCAGTCCCCGTGTGTATGCGGTTTTGTAAATTTTATTTATTTATTCTTTTATATCGAGGATAATGGAATAAGCACTCGTGTGCTTTTTTACATCCAGTCCCCGTGTGTATGCGGTTTTGTGAATTTTTGTCATCTGTTTCCACCGGCACACAATGGCCGACTCTTACGAAAAGCGGAACAGGATTTAACGTGTGCGTAAGATGTTCTGCATGCGTTCGAACACGGGGCTTCGGCTTATAGTCTCATCCGAAGGACTTGTTTAACCAGCATGCATCTTGTACCTGGAGAGGGATGCTCCGCCAGGTTCAATCGCCTAATCGGCTAAAAAAACATTCAGTGCAAGACTGTGATGTCGTTAAATGGTTTTCTCGTCGCTTACTTGATTAAAGCCTTCAACTACAAGAACCCGATCGAAACGCAACTGGAAATTATTTCCAAACTGTTAAGCATGTCATTTGTATATCAACACTCATCAACACAGGACCCAAGATGATGACAGTAGAAAATATTCACATAACTAAAACCTTAATCGAGACTGCGAACGTAAAGAGAGTACCACCAACTTTTCCGAAAAAAAACCCATCGATTTGCACGGCCCAGATCAGTAAAAAACATGACATGACAATTGAAAACTGTCGGTTCTGCGATTGCAGTCATGTGCATGGCAAGCCCACCTGTTGAGGAGAAGAGAAAGTCAGTTTCCACAGGAA
>CM054134.1:19225231-19252731 GCA_028751875.1 Rapana venosa
CCCTAGTTGCCATCTCATAGTTCGACGATGAAGAAGAAGCAGAACCTGACTGAGTCTGTCCTTTTTCCTGTGAATGATTGCCTGCGGGGTATGCTGTGTTATTCAGGTCTATGCCTGATCTATAGCATTAATCTACCTCCAAAGTAGCTATTTCTTCCACAGTTGACTGTGGTTTATGAGTATCCACGCAATTCTCAAGCTAATCAGACGTACATCTTACTGTAATTCTGTGTTGGTGCTGTTTTACTGAAAATATGGGCAATAGTCACAACTGACCACTGCTGGACTAATCGCTCTATCAATTTCAGAGGTTTTTTTAAATATTGTTATGTATTACTACCGAAAAATCCAAAATGCTACGATCTGTCAAATGTGTGGGTTAGGAAAAACTGATGGTCAGACAATTAAAACAGTAAAAAGTATATTTTAAAAAGGAATGAAAAATATAGCAAGAACTGTGTGCCCTCTGTACAAGGGGATGGCAGAAAGGAATGATATCACATGAAGGGCACGGTCATTGACATATTCACCTAGTATGAAACATATTGTCTGAGAAATACGCATATTCAACACACACAAAACGTATAGTTGAGGCTCGTTTTAAACACAAAAGAGTCCCCGAAGTCGGATTGCAGCTATCTTAAAGGTGGACAGAAACGGTCGCATACTCAAAACTCTCACCATCGGTGAACCACGTAGTTCTAGCCGAGGAACGAAAACAGACAAAGCCACAGCAGACACACATCATGGCCGCCACAACATATCCACCATGCAGTTGGCGCCTTGATGAGGGACAGGCTCATCCAAGGTCGAGTTTCCTTAAGACAAGCTGACTGAGGTTTTGTTCATGCAGTGTCTTAGTGACTGCTCAGGAAGTTAAAATGAAGAAGTCAAACAGAGTCCTGTGAATGCATCAGACATGCCAGACTTGGTTCATGTGTACGCATCCAAGGCCGTTGTAGCCATCACGCATGTGAGCATCACACTAACTAATAAAATGGAACGATTTCCATTCTTGGGGGGTCCAAAAATGCAGACCATTCGGAAATTACTTTCTAATTTTGGCCAAGTGCTCTTCATCACATGAAGTCCTGATTGCTTCGTCAGCATGGAAAGCTAGCCCTGTATTGTGTGCCCTTTGTCGACCTATCGGAGGTCGTCGGAAAGACAAGGGGACGAGTGGACAAAAATACAAATAAGACAATTGAAGAAGTACTTCATGGTGTTTTGTATTTTGTCTGCCTGACTCCTCGTGTAAGCATTGTTTTTGGATGAGTTGTGTAAAATGCGAGTTTATGGTAGTATCAATTTGACTGTCAATCTGTGTTTGTGAGTGCACTGTGCATATGCGTACCTCTGAAACAAGAAGGCATACAGAAAGGCTGGAAAAAATACTGTTGGATGGAAACTATACAGCAAACCAGACAAAGGGGTCTTAAGAGAAAAAACACCAGCCATATTATTGTGATCCCCAAACACCAATGTCATGAAACTGGGTGCAATGCCATAAAAGAGAGACAGACAGACAGACAGAATTATCTCTACTTTGTTATGGATTTTTTTAATGGTTTCTCTTCTTGTCTTATAAAAATACTTTTTTATTAGATTCATTCGAAGCGATCTTCAACTCTGTAGTATTATATTCGAGCACTCTGATAACGACACTCTTTCTTTTCTTCTACTTAAAGAACACGGTAGATGTCAAACAAAACAAGTCGAGTATGTCATTTGTAAAAGTTCATGTCATTGCAGATTAAATACTTTGTGTCTGTTGTCTTTTTTCTGCTACAAAAAGGACACTACAATGCTTTACAGATGTATAAGTCAGTCTTGTTTTTTCTTTAAAAGGTAGTTATGTGCCGTGCCACCAGACATATTGCGCTCTTTGCTAATTGGTACTTACAATTTCTAAACAAAATAAAAGGTATGCTAAGCTAGAGTTGTGAGTAGACTGTTTCAGAATGAGAAAAGGAAGGAGGGACGGGAAAGCCTAGTGGTTAGAGCGCTGTGCTCACGCATTGACGGCCCAGGATCAAGCCCCGGTTTGAGCCACCACTAAGATTCCTGTTCAAGAGGATTTTTTTCCACTGGAGTTAACATCAGTAACGACTCTACTCCCCTGAAAACTCTTCGAATGAGACTGTAAACTGCAATCCTATGTGCGAACGCACACAGAACATCTTGCGCACACGTTGAATCTCGCTCTGTCTTTTCGGAAGAGTAGGCCATTTGTTGTCGGTTAAAACGGACGACAAAAATATAATTTTAAAAAAAACGTATGCATACTTTGGATCTTGGACTTCCAAAGGACTTGCAAAGACAATTTTACAAGGCCCTGTCCAAGGAGGAAGAAGAAGAGGCAGACCAAGGAAGAGCTGGGAGGATAACATCAGCGAATGGACAGGCCTAGAACTCAACAAAACCCTGAGAAAGGCAGAACAGAGAGAGGAATGGAGGGAACTGGTTGTTGAGTCTTTGAGGGTGCCCCCACGGTCGTCAGACTACGGGGCAGATAGATAGATAGATAGATAGATAGATAGATAGATAGATAGATAGATAGATAGATAGATAGATAGATAGATAGATAGATAGATGCATACTGGTTTGGTGTTTAGCATCGTCCCCAAAGTCGAAATGCGGCTACCTTAATGGTGGACAAAAAGGTCACCGTTGGTGAGCCTGGGAGCTGCAGTCGAGGAACAACAACAACAACAACAACAACAACAAGACAAGAGACTGTTCTGACAGGAGTGAACAACTAAGTCTGTTTGGTTGCTCAATAACAATGTATGAAGTATCCAGTCAGTTGACTGTTTATCTATCGCTAGTCTGTAGGTCCTATACTGCCAAGTCAAAGGATAATCACTCACTTAAAACTTGGGGGCTGTTGTTTTGAAATAAAAGAAAAGATTTCATGAATAACTACTCGCTCAAAGCTGTGTGGATTTATTTTGAAAGAAACAAAAAACAGTTTGTAGGCTTTCTTTTTGTCCTTTTTTGCTGTTTCATTTTTTATAGCGTCCCCGTCCTGCTGTTGCCACACCACTCATCTCAATCCCATCCCCCTCCCAGCCACAGCCATACCCAGATTCGTTATGTCGCATCTTCAGGGTCGAAGTCCACAGGGAGTTCATTATTTTCAGGCCGCCTTGGGGCAACCAGCCACAGGGGCCCTGCACTGCTACTGGGTCACTTTAGCGGTGTTCAGTGGCGCCTGTTCTCAGCTAACATACGCAGGACATCACCTACTAAGCCCCCTAATAACGACAGTGTTAGCTCAGTCGCTGGGCCAGACCGAGTGAATTGCCCATCCGAGGTGGCAACCACCACAACGTCTCTCCAAAGCCCATCCCATGTAAACCCCCAACCCAAAGACTTTGACACAAACTCACCACAGGCACAGAAGTGTATGCAGAAACAATCTGTGGTCACCATGACACCAGAGCAACTGCGACTGCCCAATCAAAGGCAATTTTTTAATTGCATGATGATCAATGACAATGAGAATGACATGATGCTGCTGCTGTGGAAGTGCATATGCTTTGGGACTACTTGACAAGGTTGTACTCTTCACTTACTATCATAATATATCCCGGTGTCAACCGGGCCCAAGAGATACAGACACCTGCATGCAGTGTTGGTCATGTAATTTGAAGCTCAACTGTGTGGTCCCAGTCTTCCCACTTAGCCCGCAGCACACTCACTCTGGGTAGGAGCTGGCCAGATCCAAAATATCCCTATAACTCTTATGGAATTCGAACCCACGACCTTCCAATCTGAAATCCAAGGCACTAACCGCTGCGCCATGCTGGCTGGTTAGGTTTCTTTTTTGTTTTGTTTAAATCTTGTCTTTTGACCTCAACCATTCAGCATGTAAATACTATAGGAGTTGAAAGCTACAAAACAATTAAGAAATTGCTTGTTTGTAGTTAACAATGCCATGTTGCGTCAATGACAAAACAAATGGGTTTTACGTTTCACTCTCATTCTTTCCAAAAGAAATCAATCAACATGTCAGTCTATGAAAAATCCAAAGGTTTTCCTGTTGCTTTTCTGTTTTTCCCCTCCACGTTTGTATTGAATAGCTGTTTTTTGCTTGTTGGTTGTTAACTGATATTTCTCTGCTGCCTTTTTGTCATGGGTTCTTTCTTTTGAAGTGGGGGAATGACGTCACCTGTGAAATCGATGAGCGCGTGCCCACTCAGGGGAAGTAAATGAGAGAGCAGAGGAGTGTGGAAATATGAAGAGTTCACTGTCTGTTACGCCTGCTTTGATGCCTTAATTGTGTCTGCTCCTCTTGTTCTGTTTCTTCTTCTGCGTCTGTCTCGTTTCCCTGTGATTGATGTGCTGTTTTGATCCTGGCTGTTCTGTTTTTGTTTTCATTTTGTTCTGTCTAGAATTGTTTTATTTCGTTCTTCAGCTACAGCTCCAAGGTTCACCAACTGTGACGTTTGTGTATGCCACCGTCCCCCCCCCCCTCCCCCCATCATTATGGTAACTGCATTCCGTTTTCAGATATAGTTAATAGAATACAGCTGGGTATTGAACCAACCAATTTTGCTCGGACTGTCCAGAGGTACCTCCCTGCTCCACCAGTTTTCAACTGTAAGGGTTCTTTTGACATGCACAAGTCTGTAGGCACACAGGTCTGACTGGTTTTGAGTCTCCACCTAAAGACTGGACAATCAGTTCAATTTTACCGTCAATCTGGGAAGAAAGGGCAAAGCTGGGAATCGAATCCAGAACCTCACAGTTTACCTGTTTGGCAGGTGAATGCCTAAACCATCCTGCCACCTTCCTTCTACGTCTAGAAATTGATTGCTTCCTCTTCAAATCTTGTAGTCCTTCACATAAACCGAAGTCCTAGGCTACAGTTGAAAACGTGGGAAAAGGACAGCATTGCCTTGCAGACTTAGATGTTAAGGAGGAAAATTATTTTTTTTATCAATCAGTGCATTAATGTTTTTGCATGCTATCTAAACACTTTCCCTGTCTTGGTAAAGATTTGGGAAAGGATTTTTTGTTGTACCTAAGAGAAAAAATAAAAAATATCTGATTTAGTATACAACACAGGGTGTTATACGCATAGATAGAGGAAGACCGAGAGACTGTCATAAAATGTATTCTGAGTAGAGTGCATACTGAGTATGCTTGTGCTATACATGCTACCAGCTATAATTGACCTACTTTTTCAGAATATATGGATGGATCTTTAATATGGAGTATCATGTGTACTTGAGTACATGAGGATGGAGTCTGAACCAATATCATCCTAAGGGGTAAGATCTCAAGCAAACAAATCAGCCAAGCACTCACTGAGGTGCCTGTTGTAGTAGGGGATTTCACTGCCCCCGAAGGCTCTTTCTCTGAGACTATAAACCAAGGCCCTGTGGGCTGATGCACGCAGGACATCTTGTGCTATATTCTAGAACCTGTTCTGCCTTTTGGAAAAGTAGGCCATTGATGCCAGGAGGAATGGATGACAACAACTGTCTTGAGAAAAACGCATGCATGCACACTGGTGTTGTGTTTAGACATCATCCATCAAGTTGGAATGTGACTACCTTAACAGTGTGCAACAAGAGCTGCATTCACATAATTCTTACCACTGGTGAACCTCGAAGCTCTAAAGAAGGAACAAAAAAAATGACTGACCCGAAATTAGCAGGTAATTTGAAATCACACCCTAACAGCATTTGTACCTCTCCTTTTTTTTTTAACTTGTAGCGCCAGTGCAAATAGTGTAAATGCAATTCAGACCATTGTTAGTGGTCAGTGTTTTGATAAATCTTCTCTAAACATATTTTACCTCAGGCATAAGGCTGAAAAGAAAAGCAGAGAACCAGTCAATCCTGAACATGACACACTCATCATTTTCAGAATCAAGTCTCAAACTAATCTCTTTTATTGGCACCATGACAGTTGGGGGAGTCGATTAAGGAGGTGGGGGGGGGGGCAACAAGGCTGCATTGTAATTTGTTAGGCTGGCAAAGTGCTTCCTTTAGCAGACTATTCCTGTCAGCCAGGCATGCTGCTTCTTCTCTCTGCTAGATTGCAAGGGTCAGGTCGATGGTCCATTACTGCACAAGATGGGGATAAGTAATGAAAAGTGGAGGCGGAAGATTGATGAAAAAGGTACAGGTAATGGCAACAGGGGCATTTTGACGACATCAGCAGAGTGTGAGAGAGAGGGGGGGTGGAGAGAGAGAGAGAGTGTGTGGTGTGTGGTGTGTGTGTGTGGGGTGCGTGCGTGCGTGTGTGTGTGTGTGTGTGTGTGTGTGTGTGTGTGTGTGTGTGTGTGTGTGTGTGTGTGCGTGTGCGTGTGTATGTGTGTGTGTGTGTGAATGAACAATCTCCACCTTCATCATTAGTTCACAAAACTTATTTTGATGCTCCATTAGAGTACAATTATTAATCATTCATTATTAATCAGTCATAATTAATCAGTCATTTTTATAGTCATTATTAATCAGTCATTATTAATCAGTCGTTATTTAGCGGTCATGGATCATTCATTATTGATCGGTTATTATTAATCAGTCATTATTAGTCATCAGATGATGATGATGATGATGATGATGATGATGATGATGATGATGATGATGATGATGATGATGATGATGATGATGATGATGATGATGATGATGATGATGATGATTAGTCAGTTGTTATTAATCAGTCATTATTAGTCGGTCATTATTAACCCGTCATTTTTAATAAGTCATTATTGATCAGTCATTATTAATCAGTCATTATTCATCAGTCATTCCAAGACCCTGTGGATCTAATGGTATCGGGGAAAGACAGCAAGAAGTGGCTTGACAACACCACTTCAAAACCCAAAGTCAATCAAGGGGAGAGAGAGAGAGAAAGGGAGAGAGAGAGAGAGAGAGAGAGAGAGAGAGAGAGAGAGAGAGAGAGAAGAGAGAGAGAGAGAGAGAGAGAGAGAGAGAGAGAGAGAGAGAGAGAGAGAGAAAAGAAGCATGAAGGACAACAAAATAAAGGAATAGGGAAACCAGACAGCCAGGCATAATTGTTGTGACATCAAAGGATGCATCAAAAGGCCCTGGCTTTCAGAATAGGGCATGCTCTATTTTCAGAATAATTATGCTCCATCTCCTGTTACCTCACGTGGGTTGGGATTAATAGGAGGTCAATAAATGAAGGACGGGTATCAATCGTTTTGGGTTAAAAACAAAAGTCCTAGCTGTAAGAGACTAAGCTATGTTGATGGGGCAGATAAGATAAGGGACGAGAACGTCTGATCAAAGGAATGAAGGGAAGCAGGAGGAAACTATAATGAAAAAATAAGAAAAAAGAGCAGAAGGAAAGACTGCAAGCCCTAGCCCTGTTTGGATGTCTTTGATCTAGTACAGGCTGCTCATTGAACTTATTTTGCATGGGCTGTGAGTTAGTGATTACAGGTATACATCACATGTTTTTTTAAGAATCATTTATTCTATACTCTTTATTACTGTTGAAATTGTTTCATTTCTATACTTATTTGAAAGTCAGTGTGTGTGGTCATTATTTTTCTTTCTTTATTTTTGACCACATTGAGGGATTTGAATTTGGCATATTTGTTTTTTTTTAATTTCAATAGATACAGTTCCAAAACCTGTCATCTCAACAAAGATGTCATATTCTCTATCTTTTACACACAGGTACACACACAACACACACACACACACACACACACACACACACACACCACACACACACACACACACACACACACACACACACACACACTACAACACACACATAGAACACCACCAACACACACACGTATCGATACCCGTGATAGCCTAGTGGTAGAACATTGCGCTCGCAATCTGACAACCCGGGTTCGATTCCCGTTCAAGGGGATATTTTCTCCTAGAGTTAACATCAGTGCAGACTCCACTCTCCCCAACAGATGACAATTTACAAAACCACATACACATGGGGACAGGATGTAAAAAAGCACATGTGCTTATTCCATTATCCTCGATTTAAAAGGATAAAATAAATTAATTAAATAAAATACCCTGTACTGTATGATTAATCAAATATTACATACCTTTTATTTACAAACAACAAATCTGAAAACTTCCAAAGCTCTCAACAAATCCTGAAAGAATTTTTTTAAAGCCCACTATGACCCCTTCATCAAAAATAGTCTTTCCTCAAAACAATTCAGTCTGAAGGGCAATGCTGTTCTTCTATTACCATATGTTAAGTTATGACCCAGGACTCAAGTTCACATGTACTGGGTCAAATGGCATTTAACAGGCAGCAATTATTTCCTGCAGAGGAAAACTTAAAACCAACAGCAACCCAAGGATCAAAACAGTAGGTACATCAATCATAGCCAAACAAGATAGCTGTAAAAGAAGAAAGAGAACAAGAGGAGCAGACACAATTCAAACATCAAAGCAGGCCTAACAGACAGTGTCAAACTCTTCATATTTCCACACTCCTCTGCTCTCTCACTTGCTTCTCATGAGTGGGCAGTGCTCATCGATTTCGCAGATGACGTCATTCATCTACTTCAAAAGAAAGAGGATGACAAGAGAATGTGGAGTAAAAATAAACCAGTTAACAACCTATATGCAAAACGGCTATAAAAGCAAACAATTGATGGAGCAAAAATCAAAACTCCCCCCCCCCCCCAAAAAAAAAAAACAACCCCAACTCTATGCCTTTTTCGTTTTGATAAACTGACAGGTGTATTTTTTTAAGAGAGTGAAATATCGGAGATGTGTGTCCCTGACACAAGCATGGCCTTATTCATTACAAACAAGCATGTTTGTATTTTTTTCTGGCTTTCAACTCATGGTATTGGCATTAACGACAGCATTTTGTCTTGTTTAGACTGTCTTCATAACTATTGCCAACAACTATGTTGAATCTTGTGGTGAGTATGTTTAAACAAATGATAATTAAGATATACTAAACTCTATATTTTATTTAAAATCTGTATTGCAGTTTATATAATATACTTGTAGGTAAAAGACACAGATGTTACCTCCCCAAGGACAATAAATGAAGAATGTTCTACTGTTCCTGCATACTTTTGCCACCACCTGCATAATAGTTCAAGTGACTAAGGTATTAAAAGTATCAATCATTTTATATCCGTATGCGTTTTCTTATGAGAAAACTACTTTTTTCCTGTAAAATTTGCAATCGGCTGAGTACCACAGATTTTCATGCAGTGTATTTAGGACAAACTGTATGTTGGGTATCCTTTTGCTATGCATACCACTAGCCAAAAGTAGCCTGATTTTGTCTTGAGAAACATGGATATGTTTTATACAGGTGAGAAAGAGATTGTGCGTATGTTCACATACAGGAGCTTGGCTTGATAGTCTCATTCACATGACGCGCATGGAAAAGGAGTCTGGAGCCAGGTTAATCCCAGGGGAAAATCTCAAACAAATAATTCACCAGCGATTCAAACTCACGCTCAAATAGCAACTAGCATCTCCTCTTTTTTTGTCTATCCAGCGCCAGTATCAAAGCTCAACAGTCTAGCTGTAGACAGATCCAGAGGGCGTGAAGCTTCTTTCTTTGACTATTGTAATGGCTGTGTGATTATGTATAGTGAGGTACAGCATGAAGAAAAGAAAATTATATTTGTTGCTGTTGCTATTATTGTTATTATCATCCTCATCATCTAATTCGACCTACTGCTATTGATATGTTTTGTCAATTTGGATAAACCCTCCTTAACATATGCGTCATGTGCAGGACTGCAGGCCAAAATACAAAAGTGCACATTGTTAATCCCGAATATGAGATACTGTCACTTTTTTTAAAAATCAAGTCTCAAGGCAATTGCTATAGCTAGCAGGTTGGTGGGGGGTAGGGCTGCATTGTTGTTTATGACACTGGCAGTGTTCAACCCCCACCACACCCTCACTACACCTGTCAGCCACCCCTGCTGCTGCTGCTGCTTCTCCTCCTCCCTGCCAGATTGCAGTGGTCAGATCAATAGTCCATCGTTCCACAAGATGGAGATAAGTAATGAAAAGAGGAGAGGCCAAAGTTAATGAAAAAGGTACAGATAATTGGCCAAGAGAAAATGTCATAGCTTCACCAATGTGTGTGCATGTTTTTGTGTGTTTGTTTGTGTGTATATATAAGCGTATGTGTGCATGTATGTTTGTGTATTTGTGTGTACGCGCACGCGTGTATGTGTGTGTGTGTGCGTGTATGTGTGTGTGTGCATTTTTGCCTCATTTTTTTCCATTTCAGTGCCAATGCATGCAACTGGCACTTTCTTTCATTTCTTCGATGTGTCAGATAGACTGAGTGTTATTGGCCTGATGCTTGGTTGAGTACTTGATGGATGGTTTGATTGCAAGAGAGGACAGCATTGCATGGTGTACCGGTTCAAGTCTATCAGTAGAATGGGTTGTGTTTTCTCTATACTTGCAGCCACATGTTTACCTTTAGTGTTGAAAGTTTCAAAGCACTTCAAAAAAGGCTGCTACATACGCTAAATAACGTGTTCTTCTCTGTGTTTCTGTGTCTTTCTGTGACTGTCTGTCCTTCTGTCTGTCTGTCTGTGGGCCTGTCTGTCTGTTTGTCTCTGTCTGTCTCTCTCTCTGTTTCTGTCTGTCTATGTCTCTTTCTCTTTGTCTTTCTGTATCTATCTCTGTCTCTGTCTCTTCTCCTTCTTCTCTCTCTCTTCTCTCTCTCTGTCTCTCTTCTCTCTCTCTCTCTCTTCTCTCTCTCTCTCTCTCTCTCTCTCTCTCTCTCTCTCTCTCTCTCTCCTCAAAAAGTGTCCGCCCATTCCGTTAGTCATCCAAATTTCATTTCGCCGCTCTTATAGGTAGGTAAGCTTGGATTAATCACTCTATTTTTATGTGGTATGAACAGTATTGGAAAAACAACAGCAACAAGAAATAGCTTGACAACAGCAGTTCAAAACACTACGTCAATCAGGAAGAGATAAAAACAAATCATGAAGGGCTAGCAAAAAACAATAATGAAGAAATAAACCAGATGTCAAGGCATAATCACGACATCAAACGACACATAAACAGCGTTGCATTTCAGAATATTGTGTGTCCTATTTTCAGAATGCACTCCCTTTGCCCCCAGTGTGCTGAGGTTATAGGTGTTCAACTAGCTAGAGATCAGACGTCATTTGCTGAGGGGAAAAAAACACCAAACAAAAAACAAAAAAAACAAGGATGTTTATTCTTTTGCTATTTTTTATTTATTTTTTTTATTTCGAGGATAATGGAATAAGCACGTATGTGCTTTTTTTTTATCCAGTTCCTGTGTGTATGTAGTTTTGTTAATTTTGTCATCCATTCCCACCGGCACACAAAGGCCTACTCTTCCGAAAAGCGGAACAGGTTTTAACGTGTGCGCAAGATGTTCTTCTGCGTGCGTTCGCACACGGGACCTCGGTTTATAGTCTCATCTGAAGCACTTTTGGGGAGAGTGCAGTTGGCACGGATGCTAACTCTAGAGGAAAAATCCTCTTGAACGGGAATCGAACCCGGGTCAGCAGATCACGAGGGCATCACGCTAACCACCAGACAGACTGAGGAGGCTGACAGGACAGACAACTAAGGGACAAGGATATGAAATCAAAGCTGTGGGAAGGAGTATGACTGCACATTTAAAAAAATATTTCACAAACTGCTAGTTTCACTAATGTTGCATGTTGTGCGAGTTTGTAATTACAGATACATCTCATCTGTTTCTTCTTTTTGTTCTTAAGAACTTTGTTTAATACTGGTTTTATGACCATTCATGTTCTATACCTGTTTTGTGACCATTCATGTTCTATATCTGTTTTGTGATCCTTTCCATGCCATTTGTATAACTCATACTTCCAGGTATCACCTACTCTTCATTTTGGACTCTGATCACTGAATCAAATTTGGTACTCGTGTGTTTCTGGGTGTGAGCTATTAATTGTTTTAATGCATTTCATGTTTTGTTTTTGTTTTCTGAGGAATCAACAATTTGTGCATTTTTACGACTGCCCATCGTATTTCACTTCTGTAATTGGTTTGAAATTCGTGTGTCTGGTCATCATCTACTCTTTATCGTGGACTGTACTCTGTGGTTCAGAATGGGCTACTTGCTTTCCTTGCTTCAGTCGACTCAGTTTAGAAACCTGTTATGTCAATAATATATTTTTCTCTCTCTCTTATGTGAATGCTTGTTTTGTTACCCTTGGAAAATAAAGATTTATTCAAGATTCATTCATTCATTCATTTCTCTCTCTCTCTTCTCTCTCTCTCCTCTCTCTCTCTCTCTCTCTCTCTCTCTCTCTCTCTCTCTCTCTCTCTCTCTCTCTCTCTCTCTCTCTCTCTCTCTCTCTGACATTTTGGAGTATTGAATACTTAACTGAATATTTTTCTTATTCCTTCCCTTTAGCAAAATAAACATATGCATTTCCCAAATTCAAAGAATGCTTGATTGTGTCTAAAAATTAAAAAAACTGGCCCTTTTACCAAAAGTAGTGTTCTTCATAAACAATCAAATCTGCGCAGCAATGCTGTTCTTCTACTCCTATGCTTAAAGCTATAGTCAAGGCCTTCAGTCCACATGTGGGCTGACTGGCATTGAAGAGACAGCACTTGTCTGCACAGAAAAATCAAAAACAACAAAACACCCTAGGATCAAAACAGCATGGCAATCATAGCCAAGCAAGACAGAGGAGAAACAAGAAAGAGAACAAGAGGAGCAGACACAATTCAGACATCAAAGCAGGCTAACAGACAGTGTCAAACTCTTCATATTTCCACACTCCTCTGCTCTCTCACTTCACTTCCCATGAGTGGGCACGTGCTCATCGATTCCACAAATGATGTCATTACTCAACTTCAAATGTCAGACGATAGAAGAGGAACATGAGACTAGTAAACAAACATCACGTAAAACCAACTTTCAAATACAATAACTTGAAGATTAAAAAAAAGAAGAAAATTCACTTTTAAAAAGCCCTTTGCTCTAAAGAAATGACTGACATTTCTATTGATTTGTTTAAAAATGAGAATAAAATGTAGGAGCCGTGTGTTGTTTTGGCAACATGTCCCTGTTCATTACAAACAAGCTATTTCTCTATTTTTCAATTCTCATATATTTGGAGATGGGGTGAGGTTTAAAGAGTTGATGATATCTTGTCACATTCAATAGAATCTTAATATGTTTGTAACAATCAACAAGAAGTAAGCTACATTTTGTGGTAAAAAGAACTAAGTTTTAAAGAGTTGTTATTAAGGTATCTTCAACTGCAATAAAAAGAACAGCACCTTTACTACAAGTTACAAATACTGGCAAGAAAAATATAGGAAAAAACTCTTCAAAAAAAGGATGGAGATATTCCAAAATGTTCTGCTTGTTCCCATACACTTTGTTCATTACCTGCATGATGATTATGTGAACTAGGTATCAATTTCAAACTTATGTGCTTTCCTTTTCAAGAAAACTTCTTCCTTTTCCTATGTACAAAAATTGATTTGGGGCACCACACTGAATTTTATGCAGTGTATTTTGGGCAGTCTGCATACCTAGTATATTGATGGTATCCATACCACCAACCATCACTGTTCTTCCTTCTCTTCTATAAAACATGGATGGGTTTTAAAGGAATGCAAAGGAGATGATCCATATGTTAGCACACAGGACTTACGCTTGTAATCCGATCTAGATGACGTACGTGGAAACGGAATCAAAACCAGTGTTGATCCCAGGAGAAAATCTCAAACAATTCAGCAGCAATTTGAACTGATGCCCGCACTCCCTCCTCTTTCATTTGTCCAGATTCAGGGCACAACAGTCTGTATCTAGACGGATCAAGAAGATTTCAGCTTCTTATCTTGAATACTGATATGCCCTACAGGAAACTAATGGAATAGTTAATTCTAAAAAGTCAAGTCAATTAATAATAATAATAATAATAATAATAATAATAATAATAATAATGTGAGCGCTGAATCTTGTAAAGTAACAAATCAAAGCGCTCAGATGACTTCTTTTTATGCGTGTGTATGCGTTTTAAAAATTTTGTCATCTGTTCCCACCGGCACACAATGGCCTACTCTTTCGAAAAGCGGAACAGGATTTAACGTGTGCGCAAGATGTTCTGCATGCGTTCGCATACGGGGCCTCGGTTTATAGTCTCATCCGAAGGACTTTGACATTTAGTTCGATTTTTTGGTCAAAATGGGAAGAAAGGGCGAGGCTGGGAATCGAACCCAGAACCTCACGGTTTACTTGTTGGCAGGCAAACGTCTTAACCATCCTGCCACCTTCCTTCACAATTCAAGTCAAGTCAAATTTTAATTTCCAGATGGTACATCAATGAGCGATCCATTTGCTTATTTTCATCAAGCCATCTATCTAGGAACAAAAATCTTAATCAAAATTATCTAACTACATTATTAGAAAAAATGCGTGGTATATCTGTAATTACGAACTCACATTCCAAGCATTAGCAGTTGTGAAAGATGACAGATATCTAGAAATGGCTTGCTGGTTTGTTTGTTGTAGTTTGTTTTTGTTTTCTGTTGGGTGTGTGTTTTTTTTTTTTTGGGGGGGGGGTTTGTTGTTGTTTTTTATTGGGGGGCCCTTATTTTTCATTCATGTTTTCCTCCAACTCCTTCCCACTGCTTCTTTGCTTTGCTGTACTTGCCCTTTACTTGTCTGCCTTGTCATCCCCTTTTATCTTTAGCTGGGGTTTCCTGAAGATCAACAAATGACGTCGGTCCCCTAATTAGGCAATGTCTGTTCTTTAGGTAGTGAAAACCTGTAACGCCTGCCCACTCCAGGCAAGTCAAAGTGGAGTACGTTTGGAAAATAGGGCACACCATATTTTGAAATGCAGCGCCTTGTGCGTGTCCTTTGATGTGTCTGAATTGTGTCTGGCTCTCTGGTTTACTGAATCATCATCTGTTTGCTTGTCCTTGATACATTTTTGTTCTGTCTCCTTAATTGATGTAGTGTTGTGAACTTGTGTTGTCAAACCAGTTCTTGCTATATGTTTCAGTGCTGTTATGTGTATATGGAAACGGAGGACATAGCCAAGATTCCTCACTTTAGGAGCAGCATCTTAAAATTTGATGATAAAGACCATGGATGGATATCTTATAAGGAGACAGACAGGCAGAGACAGACAGAGACAGATAGAGACGGACAGAGACAGACAGAGGTAGAGACAGGCAGAGACAGACAGACAGACAGACACAAACAGACAGACAGACAGGCAGACAGACAGACAGACAAAAAAGATAGATTGGACAACAAGACGCTAGACTTAGTGCCTTGAGAAAATGACAGAAAGAAGGGCGGCAATATCAAATCAGTGATCAGAGTCCAAAAGTAATCATAGGTACAAGAACCAGGCACAGGCACAGGAACTTCCAAACAAATGTAGAAACGACATGGGATGGACGGTCATAAAACAGGTACGTGTGCCTATGACAGGTACAGGTACCAGGTACCATTTGACTATTAAGAAGAAAGAAAGAAAATAGGTGATGCATCTGCAATTACTAACACACATCGCGTGCAGAATCAGTGAAACTAGCAGTCTGTGGGGGAAAAAACACCGTTGCAATCATACTCCCTCCCACTGCTTTGATTTTATATCCTTGTCTCTTATTTGTCTGTCCTGTCAGCCTCCTCAATCTGTAACAACAGTGGGGTTGTTTTTCTTTCCTTTTTAGCTTCAACAAATGGCGTCTGTTCTCTAGTCAGTGAATACCTATAAACTGGAACACACTCTGTTGCAAATGAAGATGGAGTGCATTCTGAAAACAGGACACGCAATATTCTGAAATGCAACGCAGTTTATGCGTTGCTTGAGATGGTGATTACGCTCGACCATCTGGTTTATTTATTCATTATTTTCAGTTTCTCCTTTATGCTTTTTTTTCTTTTTGATTGACCTAGTGTTTTGGAACTGCTGTTGTCAAGCTCTGTGTTATTGTTGTCTGTTTTGTTACTATTAGAGCTACAAGAAAATGACGAGACTGATCTACTATTCTGTGCTATAGAGAGACTGATGATCCACTGTTCTTTGCTATAGAGAGACTGATGATCCACTATTCTTTGCTATAGAGAGACTGATGATCCACTATTCTTTGCTATAGAGAGACTGATGATCCACTATTCTTTGCTATGGAGAGACTGATCCACTGTTCTTTGCTATGGAGAGACTGATCCACTGTTCTTTGCTGTGGAGAGACTGATGATCCACTGTTCTTTGCTATGGAGAGACTGATGATCCACTATTCTTTGCTGTGGAGAGACTGATCCACTATTCTTTGCTATAGAGAGACTGATCCACTATTCTTTGCTATAGAGAGACTGATGATCCACTGTTCTTTGCTGTGGAGAGACTGATGATCCACTATTCTTTGCTATAGAGAGACTGATGATCCACTATTCTTTGCTATAGAGAGACTAATGATCCACTATTCTTTGCTATAGAGAGACTAATGATCCACTATTCTTTGCTATAGAGAGACTGATGATCCACTGTTCTTTGCTGTGGAGAGACTGATGATCCACTGTTCTTTGCTATAGAGAGACTGATGATCCACTATTCTTTGCTATAGAGAGACTGATGATCCACTGTTCTTTGCTGTGGAGAGACTGATCCACTATTCTTTGCTATAGAGAGACTGATCCACTATTCTTTGCTGTGGAGAGACTGATCCACTGTTCTTTGCTATAGAGAGACTGATGATCCACTATTCTTTGCTATAGAGAGACTGATGATCCACTATTCTTTGCTATAGAGAGACTGATGATCCACTATTCTTTGCTATAGAGAGACTGATCCACTATTCAGTGCTATAGAGAGACTGATGATCCACTATTCTTTGCTGTGGAGAGACTGATGATCCACTGTTCTTTGCTATAGAGAGACTGATGATCCACTGTTCTTTGCTGTGGAGAGACTGATCCACTATTCTTTGCTATAGAGAGACTGATCCACTATTCTTTGCTATAGAGAGACTGATGATCCACTATTCTTTGCTGTGGAGAGACTGATGATCCACTATTCTTTGCTATAGAGAGACTGATGATCCACTGTTCTTTGCTATAGAGAGACTGATGATCCACTGTTCTTTGCTGTGGAGAGACTGATCCACTGTTCTTTGCTATAGAGAGACTGATGATCCACTGTTCTTTGCTGTGGAGAGACTGATCCACTATTCTTTGCTATAGAGAGACTGATCCACTATTCTTTGCTGTGGAGAGACTAATGATCCACTATTCTTTGCTATAGAGAGACTGATGATCCACTATTCTTTGCTATAGAGAGACTGATCCACTATTCTTTGCTATAGAGAGACTGATCCACTATTCTTTGCTGTGGAGAGACTGATCCACTGTTCTTTGCTATGGAGAGACTGATCCACTGTTCTTTGCTATAGAGAGACTGATCCACTATTCTTTGCTGTGGAGAGACTGATGATCCACTATTCTTTGCTGTGGAGAGACTGATGATCCACTATTCTTTGCTGTGGAGAGACTGATCCACTATTCTTTGCTATAGAGAGACTGATGATCCACTATTCTTTGCTATAGAGAGACTGATGATCCACTATTCTTTGCTATAGAGAGACTAATGATCCACTGTTCTTTGCTGTGGAGAGACTGATCCACTATTCTTTGCTATGGAGAGACTGATCCACTATTCTTTGCTATGGAGAGACTGATCCACTATTCTTTGCTATAGAGAGACTAATGATCCACTATTCTTTGCTATGGAGAGACTGATGATCCACTATTCTTTGCTATAGAGAGACTGATCCACTATTCTTTGCTATGGAGAGACTGATCCACTATTCTTTGCTATAGAGAGACTGATCCACTATTCTTTGCTATGGAGAGACTGATCCACTATTCTTTGCTATGGAGAGACTGATCCACTATTCTTTGCTATGGAGAGACTGATCCACTATTCTTTGCTATGGAGAGACTGATCCACTATTCTTTGCTATAGAGAGACTGATCCACTATTCTTTGCTATAGAGAGACTGATGATCCACTGTTCTTTGCTATGGAGAGACTGATCCACTATTCTTTGCTATAGAGAGACTGATCCACTATTCTTTGCTATAGAGAGACTGATGATCCACTGTTCTTTGCTATGGAGAGACTGATGATCCACTATTCTTTGCTATAGAGAGACTGGTGATCCACTATTCTTTGCTATAGAGAGACTGATGATCCACTGTTCTTTGCTATAGAGAGACTGATGATCCACTATTCTTTGCTGTGGAGAGACTGGTGATCCACTATTCTTTGCTATAGAGAGACTGATCCACTATTCTTTGCTGTGGAGAGACTAATGATCCACTATTCTTTGCTATAGAGAGACTGATGATCCACTATTCTTTGCTATAGAGAGACTGATCCACTATTCTTTGCTATAGAGAGACTGATCCACTATTCTTTGCTGTGGAGAGACTGATCCACTGTTCTTTGCTATGGAGAGACTGATCCACTGTTCTTTGCTATAGAGAGACTGATCCACTATTCTTTGCTGTGGAGAGACTGATGATCCACTATTCTTTGCTGTGGAGAGACTGATGATCCACTATTCTTTGCTGTGGAGAGACTGATCCACTATTCTTTGCTATAGAGAGACTGATGATCCACTATTCTTTGCTATAGAGAGACTGATGATCCACTATTCTTTGCTATAGAGAGACTAATGATCCACTGTTCTTTGCTGTGGAGAGACTGATCCACTATTCTTTGCTATGGAGAGACTGATCCACTATTCTTTGCTATGGAGAGACTGATCCACTATTCTTTGCTATAGAGAGACTAATGATCCACTATTCTTTGCTATGGAGAGACTGATGATCCACTATTCTTTGCTATAGAGAGACTGATCCACTATTCTTTGCTATGGAGAGACTGATCCACTATTCTTTGCTATAGAGAGACTGATCCACTATTCTTTGCTATGGAGAGACTGATCCACTATTCTTTGCTATGGAGAGACTGATCCACTATTCTTTGCTATGGAGAGACTGATCCACTATTCTTTGCTATGGAGAGACTGATCCACTATTCTTTGCTATAGAGAGACTGATCCACTATTCTTTGCTATAGAGAGACTGATGATCCACTGTTCTTTGCTATGGAGAGACTGATCCACTATTCTTTGCTATAGAGAGACTGATCCACTATTCTTTGCTATAGAGAGACTGATGATCCACTGTTCTTTGCTATGGAGAGACTGATGATCCACTATTCTTTGCTATAGAGAGACTGATGATCCACTATTCTTTGCTATAGAGAGACTGGTGATCCACTATTCTTTGCTATAGAGAGACTGATGATCCACTGTTCTTTGCTATAGAGAGACTGATGATCCACTATTCTTTGCTATAGAGAGACTGATGATCCACTATTCTTTGCTGTGGAGAGACTGGTGATCCACTATTCTTTGCTATGGAGAGACTGATGATCCACTATTCTTTGCTGTGGAGAGACTGATGATCCACTATTCTTTGCTATAGAGAGACTGATGATCCACTATTCTTTGCTATAGAGAGACTGATGATCCACTATTCTTTGCTGTGGAGAGACTGATGATCCACTATTCTTTGCTGTGGAGAGACTAATGATCCACTGTTCTTTGCTATAGAGAGACTGATCCACTATTCTTTGCTATAGAGAGACTGATCCACTATTCTTTGCTATAGAGAGACTGATGATCCACTATTCTTTGCTATAGAGAGACTAATGATCCACTATTCTTTGCTATGGAGAGACTGATGATCCACTGTTCTTTGCTGTGGAGAGACTGATGATCCACTGTTCTTTGCTGTGGAGAGACTGACCCACTATTATTTGCTTTAACTAGCTGTAAAATAAAACTTTCTAAAATAATGATGTGGGTGGATATCTTATGGGGGAGATAGATAGATAGATAGATAGATTGATTGATAGATAGATAGATAGATAGATAGATAGATAGATAGATAGATAGATAGATAGATAGATAGATAGATAGATAGATACGTACATACATACATACATACATACATAGGTAAATAGGTAGATAGATAGAGATAGAGAGAGAAATTGGTAGACAGAGACAGAGACACAGAGAGACAGAGACATATGGTCAGATAAACAGACAGGGTCAAACACACACACACACACACACACACACACACACACACACACACACACATTCAAATACACACACACATACACACACAAACATACACGCGCGCAGACACAAACACACACATGACACAACACACACATACTCAGTTACACACACACACACACACACACACACACACACACACACACACACACACACACACACACACACACATACATTCAAATACACACACACATACACACACAAACACACACGCGCCCACACACAAACACACACATGACACAACACACACACATACTCAGTCACACACACACACACACACACACACACACACACACAACACAACACAACACACACACATACACGCACTTACACCGCCCACCCCCACCCCCACATACACACTTACACCCCCTGCCACCCCCACCCCCACCCCACACACACACACACACTTACCACACACACACACACACACACATTCTACTGATGCAATGACAATGTCCTTTTCCCCATTAACTGTAACCTTTTTTCTTTAAATAAACTTCCATCCCCTCTGTTCATCACTCATCTTCACCTTGTAGACTAATGCACCATCGACCTGACCACTGCAATCTAGCGCGAGAAAAAGCAGCATGGGTGGCTGACAGGAATAGACGATGGTGAAGGATGAATGTTGGCAGTGCAACAAATTACAATGCACCCCCACCCAGCCCCACCCTCTCCCATACCTGTCAGCTACTCAGAGTGATTGATCTGAAATGTTAAAAAGAATCATGTCATCCTCAACTATTCCGAAATGTGTTGCACTTCATTTTGGTCTCCATTCTTACACATGAAGTATATGTCTGGGAACATTTTCCAAACTGACATAACATTTCTACAACCATAGTCCCCCATTTAGATGGCGATGATAATGATGTTATGATACTCACAAATTGTTGTAATCGAATCCGTTGTATTACACTGTATCTGACAATTTGTGAACTCTCAGCACATAGCATTTGAAGTAGGATGCTTGGAATCTTCTGGATCTTAACTATTGTGCACTGAAATCTGGACAAATGAAAGAGAAGTGGGTGCTAGTATGAGTTCAAATTGCTGCTGACTTATGTGTCTCAGAATTTTCTCCAGGGTCTGAATCCATTCAGTTTCTTTGAACGTCATCTGAATGGGATTGTAAGGCTATGGTCTTTGTGATAAGGTGTCGAGAATCTCCTTTGCACTCCATATTTCCTAGAAAAAAAACCCGTAAGCTAGTGATGGCTGGTGGTATGGATAGCGTAAACATACCCAGCATGCATCGTTCCCAATATGCACTGCTTGAAAGTCAGTGTGGTACCCCAATACATTCCACGATTTACAAAAGGAGAGAAAGCAGTATCTATCATAAGGAAAACTACACATGTTTGAAATCAGTGACTTTTTTTTTATACCTTACCCATGTAGTTATCGTACGGGAAATGAAAAGAAAGTTTTCAGGGCAACGTAGAAATTCTTTGATTTCCCCATTCTTTGGTGTTGATTTTTTCGTGTGTTTTTCATGCCAGCATAGGTAAACTGCAGTCAAGAAATTTTAATATCGTGGTTGATGCTACAATCTTGAAAACATATAGTTACTTAACTCATGATACAACACGCTTCTTGTTGACAACAATGTAGAAAAAAGAATGATTGAACATAACAAGAAGTCTTCATTGTTCCAATCTTTTGACTTGATTCCATCGTCACGCCAATAACAAAAAATAAACAATGAAGTCTGTATGGCAATACTGTTCTTCTCTTTCTAGGCTTCAAGCTTTATCCTAGGCTTTCAGTTTACATGTGGGTCGAACGGCATTGAAGAGGCATTACGTGATGTCTGCACAGAAAACCAAATCCCAAAACACCCAAGGATCAGAACAGCTCGTACATCAAACATATCCAAACCAGACAGACGCAGAAGAAGAAACAGAACAAGAGGAGCAGACACAATTGAGGCATCAAAGCTGGCGTGACAGACAGCAGTGAACTCTTCATATTTCCACACTCCTCTGCTCTCTCTCTCTCTCTCTCTCTCTCTCTCTCTCTCTCCCCCCTTCTCTCTCTCTCTCTCTCTCTCTCTCTCTCTCTCAACTTTCCATGAGTGTGGATGCGTTCATCGATTTCACAAACGACGTCATTGCTCCACTTCAAAAGACAGACAGATGACAAAAGAGCAACATCAAGACCAGTGAACAGTAAAACAGCTATTGAATGCAGCCTTGAGCAGAGATAAAAAATCAAAATTCACTTAAACGGTTTGCCTTTTCGTTTTCTTTCTTTTTGTTTTAAAACAAACTGACATGTTTGTTGATGTCGTTTCAAAGGAATGAGAGTTAAAGGTAGATGCCTGCGTCACTGACTTAGCGTGGCCTTGATCCTGACATTTTCTCTGTTCCTGGGCTAAGGCTCTAAGGTTTACCAATGGTGACGCTGTGTGTTTATCTGACCCTTTGCCCATCATCTCTTTGCAATCTGACTTCGGGGATGATGTCTAAATACTGACACCTCTGTGCATGCGTGTTTTGGTGAATTTTGTCATCTGTTCCTACTAGCACGCAATGGCGTTCTCTTACACAAGACAGTGCGGGTTTAAACGTGTGCACAAGATGTTTTGTGTGCGTTTATACACAAGACCGGTCACGTTTGACGATTTTTCTTCTGTTGAAATTTATCGTCCTTATTTGCATTTATGAACTTATAACTCTTATCTTGTTTATATTTTGTTCTTTCTAGTATATTTTTTGGCAAGTAACATAGTGTGCTGTATCTCGTGAGAAATACAGCACGTTTTTAAAATCATGGCTATGAAGACATCAGCAACTGTAATTAACTTCTTTAATGCATTTTATGTATACTGGTAGAGAGAAAAAAGGAGCTGAAAAATATTTTATCTTCCTGACGACAGCTTTTAATGGGGAAAAACAACAAAAACCAAAAACTAACTCCTAGTTTTATTTTGTTTCAAATCTTCAATGTTCTTTCCGACAAGAAAGGCAGAGTTGCCATGACAGTATTCGTGTTTTATCTTGCGTAGATCAAGCAGGCTTCTAACGAATCTAATCAACATGATTAACGTCAGGCGAGAGAGAGAGGAGAGTAGGTTTTGAAACACCGAAAACGAAAATAAAATACTATAATTAACCACCTCTCTCTCTCTCTGTCTCTCTGTCTGTCTGTCTGTCTGTCTGTCTCTCTCTGTCTCTCTGTCTGTCTGTCTCTCTCTCTCTCTCCTCTCTCTCTCTCTCTCCTCTCTCTCTCTCTCTCTCTCTCTCTCTGTTTACGGTTGCATGTGATAAAATGATAATGGCATTTGTATATCACAGTGATCTAGCTTCGTTCCAGAAAGCCATTTGCGTGGGATGCTGTTCATTTCTCATCCAATAATTGTTGTGATTCTTTTTTTTAGAAATCTCTCCTTTCTGTGCGTTCCTTTCTTCACTGTGATCATTATCAAACCAACAACCGTGCCCACGTGTACAGGCAACTTGTCATTTGAATAAATGCCTTAATTTTCAGCCTGATTATCAAGGATGATCAAAATCACAAATGAACTTCAAAGAGGGAACATCGGCATGATTATAATTATGAGACCATGTGTAAACCTGGACTTTATCTTATTTTATATTATTCGGCATACACGTCTTCCGACTTTGTTGTGTTGTGCAGGTGATGACATACTAGAAGAAGAATCACACTAGCACCAGGAGAATCATATGATGACAGACAAGAGGACTAGCAGTATCAAGAGCAGAATCAAATGATAACAGACAAAAAGAGGAATAGCCGTAGCAAGAGCAACACACACTTTCTCTCTCTCTCTCTCTCCCTCTCTCTCTCTCTCTCTCTCTCTCTCTCTCTCTCTCTCTCTCTCTCTCTCTTCTCTCTCTCTTTATAGATAGATAGATAGATAGATAGATAGATAGATAGATAGATAGATAGATAGATAGATAGATAGACAGACAGACAGACAGACATACAGACAGACAGGTAGATAGATAGATGGACAGACAGACAGACAGACAGGTAGGTAGGTAGGTAGATAGATAGATAGATAGATAGATAGATAGATAGATAGATAGACAGACAGACAGACATACAGACAGACAGACAGACAGGTAGATAGACAGACAGACAGACAGACAGACAGGTAGGTAGATAGATAATAGACAGACAGACAGACAAACAGAGAGATAGATAGATAGATAGATAGATAGATAGATAGATAGATAGATAGATAGATAGATAGATAGATAGATAGATAGATAGATAGATAGGACAAACAGACAGACAGACAGGTAGATAGATAGATAGACAGACAGACAGACAGTAGGTAATAGATAGATAGACAACAGACACGGTAGGTAGATAGATAGATAGGTAGATAGGTAGATAGATAGATAGCAGATAGATAGATATAGATAGATAGATAGATAGATAGATAGATAGATAGATAGATAGATAATAGATAGATAGATAGATAGATAGATAGATAGATAGATACTCCACACACACACACTCTTGCACACACACACACACATCTTCACACACACACACACACCTACACACACACACACACACACACACACACACCACACACACGCACACCACACCACACACACACACACACACACACACACACACAACACAACACAACACAACCTCTGCTCTCACCTTTCCTGAAGGTCGACTTCTTCCTGGGCTTACTCCCACTCGCACCATCTCCCCAGCCCTGTCTCCCCGCCCACCGCTCCTTTCTCCTTAGGGGCAGCGTTGGACCCTGCCCAGTCCTTCCTCGCCGTCCACCCTCCCCCACCACCTCCACCACCACCTCCACCACCACCACGGATTCCTCCACTTTCTACCCCATCCCGACTTTCCCCACCACCACCACCACCACCACCAGTAGTAGCAGGAGGTCCTTGTTCCTGGACAACGTCTTCTCCAGGAGCGTCCTGAACCCAAGCAGAACTCAGCGAAGACGTTTCAGGCACGACTGGAGACTGGGGAGCAGGCGGGTAGGGCGGAAAGGCCGTCCTTGTAGCTGCCGGGGCCGCGGCATAGGCGGACTCTGAAGACGGCGGACGAAGAGGAGGAAGCCTGGCGGACCCCACGTGGATTTGCCGAGGAACGCTGTTCTCCGCGGTGGTGGTAGCGGTGGTGGTGGTGGCGGGAGCAGCCGAAGACTCCTTGAGGTCCGCGAGGCAAGAGTTAGTCGCTCCAGCCCCTGTGTTATCCGAGCTCTTCTTCCTCGGGTCGCTTCTCAGATCGTTGGCCGAAGATTCCGAGGTGTGGCTGCGGACGTTTTTCAGGACGACGTCGTTGGTGGAAGGGTTGGAGGCTTTGCCGGAGATCTTCTCGTCGCCCGCCCAGGACATGCTGGGCCCGTGCTGAGTCAGGTGCACGTGTGAGGACTCCTGGGGCTTGGACACGCAGCTGCCCATGTTACAGGGTGAAATTGTTGTCGTTGTCGTTGTTGTTGTTGTTGTTGTTGTTGTTGTTGTTGTTGTTGTTGTTGTTGTTGTTGTTGTTGTTGTTGTTGTTGTCGTGGCTTCTTTGGGAGTGTGCCTGCAAGAGAATAATGATCAGTGGTGGTGTTTGAAAAGACGTGATTGAAATTTCTGTTCTGACAAGCTTGTTCTGTGTTGTACTGTACTGTACTGTACTTGTAATGTAATGTAATATAATTTACACACGAGTAGATATGGAATAGCTTCAAGCAGAAGGCGGAGGAAAACGAAGAAAAACGAATTTTGTTCCAAATGAAAAAAGTAAGATAAATAAATACTTAACACCTGCTAAGATAGAAACAAAATGAAACTAACAAAGAAGTACACAATGCAGACACCGATGTTTAAAAAGCCCCCCAAAACAACAGCCAAATAAACAGACAAAATATAATAAAGTTAAATATCTACTTTTTTCATAGAAAGAAGTTACGTCTGTTTTGTAATAGGTATTTTAAAATCATAGCTTATACCTTACTTATCAATCACGACATCACCAATCTCACATTAAGCATGTAAAATTACTTCAGCGATACTGTGCACTTCACAACAACAATGGCGCGGCCCAAAAGCTTTTGCCAGATGCTGATTTCAGCAAGTACCAAGGCCTACATTAACATGTTGATTTGCGTTGAAATGTGATCAGGCATGTGCACCTTTATAGTAGTATGTATATTAGTGTTTTTATGGCCATTTTCATTATTTTTCACGAAGTTTTATGATTCCATACCCATTATATGATACGCGTTTTCAAAGTGAAAAATAAACATCTTTCGCAAATCTTCTTTGTTGCTTTTATTCTTCACATTAATTTTTTTTTTACTATCTGAACTTTCATATTAACAACCCTATTTCATATCTGGTGGCCATAAAGGAGAACAGGTCCTCTGAATACAAAAGCCTATATTATCACCCAACAAGTAAAGCACTACGAAGACCTGCTGACCACAGCAAAGAAAAGGAAGCTCAGATGGTATGGACATGTGACAAGATCAGATGGGCTCTCCAAGACCACACTGCAAGGAACAGTGCAGGGGAAGAGAAGGCGAGGCAGGCCGAAGAAGAAACATTTTTAATGGGCAGACAACATCACTGAATGGACCGGGAAGAGCTTCTCCACAACCCAGGCACTTGTCCACAACTGCCGTAAATGGAGCCAACTGGTGCAACGTTCGTCACTGCAGTGCCCCTTGAACCCCGCAAACTTCATACGCCAAATGTAATTATAGACCTCAGTATTTCCAAGGTGTGATAAACTGGACAAAGTGCATGGCAGACAGACCGAATGGCCTGCAAGCAATAACAGCCACCACATTCAAGTGTAAATGGATATGGATGGAGTGCACAAGGTATCAAAACACAATAGAAAAATCACCACGACGTGTTCATGCCCTTATAATGGGATCATGAAGAAGACATTGACCCTTTTCAAAGAGAAAAATCGATCTGAGTCGGGTTAGGATAACAGATACAGCCATTTTCTTTCACACCTGTCTGGAAGAGAAAAAGCAGAATGGCTGCAAAATCTGTGAAGGAAAGGCAGAGGTTCTCACGCAAATCCCTGCAATGGGACGGTTGGGTTTGGGTTCTTTTGCAGAGTAGAGACACACTGGCTTAGGTAGGTGAAGCGTTTCCCTCAAGTTTAACGATAAATCAGGACCACAACACAACAAGCAACCAAACAAACAACACCACAAATAATATTAAAACAATCTCAGGGACAGACAGACAGACAAATAGACAGATAGGGGGAAAAAGGCAGAGATATATATAGACAAACAGACACACAGACAGACAGATAAATAGACAGGCAAATAACAGATAGACAAACAGACAGGCAGACAAACAGACCGACA
>CM054134.1:19262731-19277731 GCA_028751875.1 Rapana venosa
GTCTCCGTTGACAGGCTGCCCTGACATAAACACCGGGACATGCACGTGCAACATGAGACCTGTGTTCAGTTCAGCCAGCCAGTCATTGATCTCCTCCTTAATGATTGGATCCAGCTGATGGCTGGTAATTACAGCAACCTTTCATCATGGCTACACTGTGACAACCATCATGATGACTTCAGGGAAATTAGAACAAAGAGTGCTACCAACCACAAACTTGCACGTTTGCATGCACTCCCGTTTTAAGCAGCCTTGACCTTTTGTATATGAAATAACGTTTTGACTCTCTCTCTTTCCCCCCCCACACTCACTCTCTCTCTCTCTCTCTCTCTCTCTCTCTCTCTCTCTCTCTCTCTCTCTCTATCTGTCTGTCTGTCTCTGTTTCTGTTTCTCTCTCTCTCTCGGAACATTCCTTTCAATTCACCATGTTTTATGAAAGTCTTATAACAAAATTAATAAAAACTAGCCCCCATTATTTCCTGAATCTTTCTGCTCACATGCAGCACCTTGTAACCCTTTTCAGTTCTCCCCAATTTCCTAAACACTCGTCTAACATCATTAAATAGACGAGCATGTCAGAAAGTTCACATCGGAAGACAATGGCTCTGTTTTCTAAGACTTGGGCCTCTAGGGAGAAGCAGCTGTAACAAAAAGAAAAGCTGGAGCATGTACTTGTAAAACTAGAAGCGTTTTCGCAGAGTCATCGATCTCTTTGTACCTAGTCAGGTATGATCGATTCTTGTTATAGAACCAATGTAATAATCATATATATTGTGACTTTCGAGAAAATTGAAAGTAATGCTAGTAACAGACCTGTGAATACGCTTCAATGCAAGCATTCCTTTTGTTGTTGTTTAGTGTCCATTCACTACTTGGTGATAGCACTAGCATTCCTGTACAAGCACATATGAGCATACGCACAAACACATTTACATGTATTAAAGAATAAGATCTCAAAACAGCAGTAGTAAAGGAGGAAAACAACTAAAAAATACTGTAAAAATTCTCTCTCTCTCTCTCTCTCTCTCTCTCTCTCTCTCTCTCTCTCTCTCTCTCTCTCTCTCTCTCTCTCTCTCTCCCTGTGCAATCTCTCTGATCCACCAGGTATGTATGATACAATGCATTAACAGAAAATAACTTCCCCACAACGTCTGGGCTCTTTCTACTTCAAACGCAATACTTTTTTTTTATTCCTTCCCCCATTTACGCTGTTTTCTATCACCCTAATCTACCATCACAAAACAGACTGGGCGGTACTGGCTGTCAGAATGTTCACTTCAGAAGAAAACGATCCTGTGTGCTGAGGCTGGGGGCCACATGGACAGGCTGCCCTGACGTAAACACTGGAACCACGCACGTGCAACACGACCACTTGTGTTCAGTCAGTCATTGATCCCTGTGGTATTGATTGGGTCTGATCAATCACTGGTCATAACAACACAGGGTGTCATGATTATGATGATGATCTTTCAAGAAATCAAAGGGAATGGCAAGAGTAGGCTTGTGTAGGCACACGCACATACTAGCATGTTCCGCTTACATACATGCATGCACTCTTGCTTTACATGGGATCGTGCTGGTGAATGGAAATGAGTAGGCAGGTAAATACAACTGCGTTTGCAAAAGTGTTGTGTTTCAAAACTCTCTCTCTCTCTCTCTCTCTCTCTCTCTCTCTCTCTCTCTCTCTCTCTCTCTCTCTCTCTCTCTCTCTCTCTCTCTCCCTCTCCTAAACATGTTTTCACATTCTCTTTAGTCCTCAGGTATTATGCAATCTGTGAACAAAAACAGCTCCCCACTACTACCTCGGTTGTTTTTTTTTAACTTTTTCTGCTCGTAAGCAACACCTTATGATTCTCCTCATTTGCTCAGTTTTCTTTAACGTATCTATCATCATCACGTGCATGATGTGGGAATATTCCCTTCAGACGAAAATGATCCTGTGTTCTGAGTCTTGGTCTCCATGAAGTGGGCCGCGTCAACAGAAATACTGGACCAATCCCCTGCAAACATTAGACCTGTGTTCAGCCGGTAAAATTGATTTCCTTGTAATAATTGGATCTAATCAATTGTGGATTGCAAAAATAATTGGATCGAATCAATTGTGTATTGCAACAATCTTTTATCGTTGCTGCTCTGTAATAATGATGATGATGACATCGAGGAAGTTCTAAAAGGAACGCTAACAATAGGAATGGGCAAGCACACATATTAGAAACTTGTGAATGGCATGACCCCAATTTACTGGACAAGATTGTATCGATGTCTTGCAAACAGATCTCTCGCTAGAAGAGATACCTTGGAATGCAACCCATTTCTCTTCCACGGTCTTTGTATTAATGAATGCCTACGTAGAAGAAGCTACCACGTTATCAAAGAACGGAATGTACAGGTCTCACTCTTTCTCCCTTCTGCACGGGTCTTTGATAGTAATTTGCCAGAAGTAGTCAAGCAACAGAATCTTAAGGCTCCTCTTAAGCACTATATTATAAACAATATAATGCTATATTGTAAAATATATTTGATTTACGACTATATTATGTACTCTTTATTTTATTATATTATAATATATAAATGGACAACACAGTGCCTAAATACTATTGTACACCTTACCGAAATTAGAACAAAACTTAGGCAAACACATTTCTCTCTCTCTCTCTCTCTCTCTCTCTCTCTCTCTCTCTCTCTCTCTCTCTCTCTCTCTCTCTCTCTCTCTTCTCTTCTCTTTCACACACGCTCACACGCACCACACACACACACACACACACACACACACACACAGAAACAAAAAAGCCTACAGGGATTAATATGATACGCTACATCGTTGACACCGCTTAAACACTGTTGTAATTTAAGACAAAGTAAGGAGTATCTTTTAATATCACATTGTGCCAGATGATGTTAAGATAACTACCCGTGCGTAATATGTTAACGCTGAATGGTATCGGAAATCGATGTAAAAAATATTTCCATAAATACGGCAGATGACAAGAATAAGATTGTGGGTTTTTTTAATAACTACTGGTGTTACATGAGCCTGAAAACTTTGATAGAGATTGATTATCCTGTGTATGTATAACGTTTGTGAAAATGGAGACGAATGGTGCTTTTATAAACTCAAGTAACTAGATAGATAGATAGATAGATAGATAGATAGATAGATAGATAGATAGATAGATAGATAGATAGATAGATAGAGAGATAGAGAGAGAGATAGATAGATAGATAGATAGATAGATAGATAGATAGATAGATAGATAGATAGATAGATAGATAGATAATCATCACTACCATCATTATCTTGTTGTTATTGTTGTTTTCTTTTCTCTTCTTCTTCTTCTACTACTACTATTACTACTACTACTACTTCTACTACTACTACTACTACTACTACTACTACTACTACTACTACTACTACTACTGCTACTACTACTACTACTACTACTACTACTACTACAACTTTTTCTTTCTTCTTCTTCTGTCTCTTCGAACTTGCAGAGACCTTTCTGAACAGTCTGTCTGAAGGCTGACCGTTTGAGGGCTGTTGCTTCCCAGTTGTTCTGGTCGATGTTCAGGGCTTTAAGTCCCTCTTGCACACGACTTTGAATCGCAGCTGTGATCTGCCTGCGGGACGTTTTCGCTGCACAAGTTCTCCAGAGAGGAGGTCTTTAGGGATCTGTTCATAGTCCATGCGCACGACATGGCCTAGCCAATGTTTACGTCTCTGTTTCAGTAGTGTGTAACTATGCCGAGTTGATTCATAGAGAAACTGATATAGGCATCAGTATATATTATGGTAAAGGTAAGGTAAAGGTGTTCCAAAGCCTATAAGGTCGTAAGGGAGCGAGGCATCAGAGACCTCACTTCTCTAGAGCCAGCGTATTGAGGGCGGAGCCCATCTCCTCTCCCTCGTTTCTTTACCTTCCCTGACCCTAAAGAGGCAGCTAACCATTTTCAGCTGGGTAAACTGGGGGACTGTACTGAAGCCAAGGCGCACAAACGGTCACCCATCCAGCTGGTAAGCACGCTCGACACAACTTAACTTGGCTGGGAGAAAGCGAGTGCTCCGACCTTTGAGCTATCCCGTCCCCTATAATGGTACTCTGGGGGGAAAAACACGCACACAGCAACACAAGTGTTCATAGCGTTATGGATCTCTGCTTTTTGACGGAGTAGCTCGGTTGTTCAAACGTTGTACACACGATCTACAGTATTAAAAAGGCGTGGGTTTGAGTCCAACATGGGTTTAATGTTTGTTGGGTTGTTTTTTTCTAAAGAGCATAGCTTATTACAAACTCGGAGGTGGGTTTAAAAAAAACATCTTCCCCGAAGTCGGAATGAGGCTACCTTAATAATTATTGTAGGCAAAAATCGATCACACACACACACACACACACACACACACACACACACACACACACACACACACACACACACACACACACACACACACAATATCCCCATTTGCGAATTCTGGAGCTCTAGCCAGTGAAACAAAAATAATATCTCTTTTCGTAGAAGAGTAGGTCAGCTATGGTTGACACTAACATGCCCAGCATGCAATCCAATACATGGAGAGAGGGATGGGCTCCATCGACTTCAAAACTTGCTTTAGACACACTGTCTGAAAGAAAAAGTGTTCTGAGCGGTGTCCTAAATAACTGCTGAGGGAGTTGAGGAGGAAGTCAAGGGAAGTCAAGTCATCGTGTGATTGAATGCACGAGTGACCGCAGGTGGCGCGTCTATCTGATCATAGGCATTGACAGGTTTCGGAACAGTGCCACCATGACTCGCCAGGAAAGTCGAGTCAAGTCAAGTCAAGTCAAGCTCCCTTTTGATTAAAGGAAGAGCGACCCCAGATTGTGTGTGTCTGATCATAGGCATTGACATGTTTCGGAACAGTGCCACCATGACTCGCCAGGAAAGTCAAGTCAAGTCAAGTCAAGTCAAGCTACCTTTCGATTAAAAGAAGAGTAGCTGTAGATTGTGTGCGTGTGTCTGATCATAGGCATTGACATGATTGCACAGCAGGCTGTTGACAGCATGTCCATGATCATTTCGTGGTTCCTTGGTAGTTTCGTGGTTCGATGTTGAGGCCAAAGATGGTCGGCGTTGTCTGTTGACGAAAGTAGGCACAGGGAATGATTACTGTTTCTGTATTTGTTTCTATTCTGTTACCATTTCGACAACAACAAAAATGCTAACGTAATGAAAAGGCAAGAGTTCTTTAGAAATGGATGTGACTTTAAACTCTGGCGTAAACTCAGCTAGCTACAAACTAAACACAAGGATAAACAACATGAAACAATAAACAACAACTAAAATAATAACAAGGACACAAGAGAGAGAGAGAGAGATCAAATCAAATGAAATAAAATAAAATCGTATCGAATCAAATTCTTTTAGTTCGACGATAATGAATAAGCACTCGTGTGTTGTTGTTGTTGTTGTTGTTGTTGTTGTTGTTTTAATCCAGTCCCCGCCGTTATCAGGGATACCATCATAAAAGGAGGGAGACTGACAGACAGACAGACAGACAAATAGACAGACAGATAGACAGACAGAGAGAGACAGGCACGCACGCACACACACACACACACACACACACACACACACACACACACGCATTCTCAGAGAGAGAGGAGAGGGGGGGGGGGACAGACAGACAGACAGAAACAGAGATAGACAGGCGGACAGACAGACACACACACACACAAACACACACACACAAGCAAACAAACACACACATACACACACACGCGCGCGCGCGCGCGCGCGCACACACACACACACACTGCCTTGTAGGCAGCTAAGGCAGATAATATATCTATCAAATAATCTCAAATTTCCAACCAGGATTCTCAGACTAAATACCTCAAAGGTAACCTGCACCTGCAACCTAATCGAACCTAGCGTTAACCCTTTAATCAGACACACACAAACACACACCATTCATTCATTCATTAAAGAAGGCTTTAGCGCCGACCGCAACCGCTCCAACAAACAGAGATCAGGTTGCACGCAACCCTGTACTATATACTATGTGCCGAGGCTGGATCTAAGCTCTCCCTTCATTGACAGTGTTCAGCGCAGTGCGCATACTCTGTGAAGCGTTAAAAGAGATACGAGAGGCAGACTGTTAATTTATTTATTTATCTATTCTTTTATATCGAGGATAATGGAATAAACACTCGTGTGCTTTTTTTTACATCCGGTCGCCGTGTGTATGCGGATTTTGTAAATTTTGTCATCCGTTCCCACCGGCACACAATGGCCTACTCTTACGAAAAGCGGAACAGGATTTAACGTGTGCGCAAGATGTCCTGCGTGCGTTCGCACACGGGGCCTCGGTTTCTAGTCTCATCCGAAGGTGTGTGTGATCTGTGACGGTCTGCAATGGGCTGGCATGTTATGTGGCTGTGCAGAAGTCTTCAAGGCGTTAGAGTAACACTAGCAGGTGTGACACCACCACCACCACCACTACCAGCACTACTAACACGGTACCAGCAACCTCTGTCACTGCCATAAGTTATAGAAGAATAAGCAGGGGAGGGGGAGGAGGAGAAGGAGGAGGAGGTGGAGGAGGAGGGGGAGGAAGAGGAGGAGAGGAGAAGAAGAAGAAGAGGAAGAAGAGGAGGAAGAAGAAGAAGAAGAAGAAGAAGAAGAAGAAGAAGAAGAAGAAGAAGAAGAAGAAGAAGAATAGATGTATTGCTGTTGTACGTTGTATAGCCGTAACACACTGTATAGCTGTTGTACGTTGTATAGCTGTAGCACGTTGTATAGCTGTTGTACGTTGTATAGCCATGGCACGCTGTATAGCTGTTGTACGTTGTATAGCTGTAGCACGTTGTATAGCTGTTGTACGTTGTATAGCTGTAGCACGTTGTATAGCTGTTGTACGTTGTATAGCCATGGCACGCTGTATAGCTGTTGTACGTTGTATAGCTGTAGCACGTTGTATAGCTGTTGTACGTTGTATAGCTGTAGCACGTTGTATAGCTGGTGTACGTTCTATAAATGTAGCACGCTGTATAACTGTAGTACTACGCTGTATAACTGTAGTACGCTGTATAACTGTACTACGCTGTATAACTGTACTACTACGCTGTATAACTATTGTACGCTGTATAACTGTAGTACGCTATATAACTGTAGTACTACGCTGTATAACTATTGTACGCTGTACAACTGTACTACGCTGTATAAATGTAGTACTACGCTGTATAACTATTGTACGCTGTATAACTGTACTACGCTGTATAACTGTAGTACTACGCTGTATAACTGTAGTACGCTGTATAACTGTAGTACGCTGTATAACTGTAGTACTACGCTGTATAACTATAGTACTACGCTGTATAACTATTGTACGCTGTATAACTGTACTACACTGTATAACTGTAGTACTACGCTCTATAACTGTAACACGCTGTATAGCTATAGTACGCTGTATAACTGTAGTACTACGCTGTATAACTATTGTACGCTGTATAACTGTAGTACTCCGCTGTATAACTATTGTACGCTGTATAACTGTAGTACGCTGTATAACTGTAGTACGCTGTATAACTGTAGTACTACGCTGTATAACTATTGTACTCTGTATAACTGTAGTACGCTGTATAACTGTAGTACTATGCTGTATAACTATTGTACGCTGTATAACTGTAGTACTACGCTGTATAACTGTAGTACGCTGTATAACTGTAGTACGCTGTATAACTGTAGTACTACGCTGTATAACTATAGTACTACGCTGTATAACTATTGTACGCTGTATAATTGTACTACGCTGTATAACTGTAGTACTACGCTGTATAACTATTGTACGCTGTATAACTGTAGTACGCTGTATAACTGTAGTACTACGCTGTATAACTATAGTACTACCCTGTATAACTATTGTACGCTGTATAACTGTAGTACGCTGTATAACTGTAGTACTACGCTGTATAACTATTGTACGCTGTATAACTGTACTACGCTGTATAACTGTACTACTACGCTGTATAACTATTGTACGCTGTATAACTGTAGTACGCTGTATAACTGTAGTACTACGCTGTCTAACTATAGTACTACGCTGTTTAACTATTGTACACTGTATAACTGTACTACACTGTATAACTGTAGCACTACGCTGTAGAACTGTAACACGCTGTATAACTATTGTACGCTGTATAACTGTAGTACTACGCTGCATAACTATTGTACGCTGTATAACTGTAGTACGCTCATATCGGAGTAGAGGGTGCTGTATCTTTAAAAAAAAAATAACGCTTGCTTGCTTTGTGCTTCCCAATCAATTCACAAACAAGCCTTTGCAACCCCACTTACTCAAACTTCAGTGTTGTCTCACAGAAGAAGAAAACAGAGAGACAAATCACTCAAAATAATCGAACAAAATCGCAAGAGAGGGTTTTGTTTTCCTATCTCAGATATTGATGACGTCGATTTCACGGCGCCCTCAATCATCAGCTGTGTATACCAGTATGGAAAATCTTTAGAGTCTATAGGTCTGTATCAGATTGGTGTTGGCAAAGAGAAAAACAGAGCATTTGCATGGAAAAATTCATTTGTGTAGCAGTACGCTTATTTTCTTCATGCAAAACTACGCTGTGGATTGTTTTAGATACTGTTACAACTGATTGAAGAGGTTTAGAAACCAAACATTATTCTTAAGCAAATTTAAAACAATTTTTGAAGGTTTTTCTTTAATGAGCTTCGGTTTTCAAATGGCATTTTAACGATAAATATTATAACGTTTTAAATCGAAAGGCATTCTTTTATTTGCGGTTTGGGTTTTTTGTTAAGAGTTTAATTGATTAGGGACTTTTAAAAGAAAACTCCATTTGTTATATGTGTACGTAAAGTGACTTCCTTCCTTCCTGAATTCACTCAATTATTCCTTTTATTCTGTCGTTCATTTCTTCAAGTCAAATCAGAACAAAAAAGTAGGAACCTAGATGGTTTGATACCAGCAATGTCCCATACAAAAAGATATCTGCTTTCACACAAAATGGATGGAGACTCGATGGGGCGTTTGTTATTTATTACCTCACTGCGCCATCACTACGATGGCTAAGCCAAGTAAACGATTTTCCAGTTCATGGGACGGACAAAATATGTCTTTTGTTTAAACATAATCTATTCAAAATACATACATCATATTAAGCAAACATCAATACAGCAAGGGAAAGGCATCAAGCTGCAGTTTATCATTTTGAGTTCATTCCCATAAGGAGTTAACAAAGGATGCTGATGCAGACAAAATATGTCTTTCGGTAAATTAATGAAAACTCTATGAAGCAGTCTTACTTAGAAAGTTAAATTCTTTTCTGAGTTTCTAATTCAAATTGTTTAAATAAATTTTCTTTTGAAATTTGGTAGAACAACCAAAACAATATTAACAATGATTGAATGAAATATGTATTAAAATAAAAAGTGGATGAATAATTGTGACCTGAAATATTCTCATCTCATCTGCTCCCATAACCCCTTCAGGGTCGTAGGGGCGCTGCAGTGACGAACGTTGCACCAGCTGGCTCCATTTGCAGCGGTTGTGGGCTATTGCCTGGGCTGTGGAGAAGCTCTTCCTGGTCCATTCAGTGATGTTGTCTGCCCATTTCTTCTTCGCCTGCCTCACCTTCTCTTCCCCTACACTGTTCCTTGCAGTATGGTCTTAGAGAGCCCATCTGATCTTGTCACATGTCCATACCATCTAAGCTTCCTTTTCTTGACTGTGGTCAGACATAAAATAATACTATCGAGAAAAAATATACCTATAAGTATTAACCGCTGATAAAGATAGGAGGAGGAGGAGGAGGGTGGTGGGGGGAGATGGTGGCGGAGGCGGCGGTGGCGGTGGTGGTGGCGGTGGTGATGTAATAATGGAGATTATGGTGGTGATTGCAGTGATGGTTGGGGAAGGGGTGCTGATGAAGATAATGATGATCTCTGTCGTGTATTTGCAACTGCTGTTCCACTTCTTCTTCTTCTGGGTTTAGACATTGGCTGTTCAACACACACACATCAGTTTGTTCGATTTCAAAAAGCCATATCCACTCAAAGATCAACTTCCACTGGTTCTCCCCAAGGCACTGTTCTGTCCCCCATCCTTTTCACCCTTTACACAAATGACTGCACTGGCTCTGATCTTATACCGTTAATCAAATATTCTGATGACTCTGCTCTGGAAGATCTGTCTAATTCCCATGTCATGTATTTTAAACAAGTTGAGGAGTTCTCCTCCTGGTGCAAACAGAACTGTCTTGACCTTAATGTTAAAAAGACTAAGGAAATGTTGATTGATTTTCGCAGGGACCCCCAGCCCATACCAAATCTTTACATTGATGGTGTAAAGGTAGAGCGTGTACACCAATACAAATATCTAGGTACTATTATTGACGATAAACTAAACTTTGATGCTAATACAGATCTTGTAAATAGAAAATGCCACTCACGCATCTTTTTCCTTCAAAAACTCCGGAGTCTTAAAGTGAATGTAAAAGTTTTACAAAATTTCTACCGATGCTTTATTGAGTCTGTCCTTTCATTTTCCTTGGTTTGTTGGTATGGGGGCCTGACTGTTAAAAACAAAAACATAGTAAACAAGATTGTAACCAGATGTGGCAAAATTGTGGGCTGTGAGCAAATGAAACTGAATGACTTGTATGAATGCCGTGTGAGAGACAGAGCTAGACAGATTGTGAGTGATGACACACATGTGCTTGCAAAATATTTTGAACTCCTGCCTTCTCAAAAGCGCTACAGAGTACCCAAGTCTAGAACCCTGCGATTTAAAAATAGTTTTATTCCAACCTCAATTCTGCTAATTAATAAATGTATGACAATAAATCTGAATTGAACTAAAGCCCACGACAGAGAGAGAGAGAGAGAGAGAGAGAGAGAGAGAGAGAGAGAGAGACTAAAGGCTACCTTTTATTAGTGTAAACTGTGTTCAGTTTCTAATAGAATAGAGTATTAACTTCACTGATATTTGTCTTATCATACATGTTATACAAATGATTTTTTTTTCTTTAAATACGTGCGCGTGTTATTATTTTAGACTGTTCAATATCTTAAAAGAACATAGTATTAATTTAATTAATATTTGTCTTATACAACATGTTATAACAATTTGACTTATATTATTAAAATGCGTGAGCATGGGTACGAATGTTTACAATGTGCAAGCGTGCGTGCGTGTGCGCGAGTGACTGTGAATGTGCGGACGTACGGGTTTACTTGTGCGCACATGAGTAAAGTGATTTTTGTTGGGGTGGGTTTGTGGCTGGCTGAGATATTGCTGATTTGTGGATGAATTTTATCTCATGATGGGTGCGTGCTGATGTTGGACAGTGTGTGCGTGTGTTTTAAATATTATGTTTAAATGTTTATTGTTTTTATGTATGGCGAGTAACCCGCCGGAATTTCTCTGTCTTTGAGATAATAAAGCTTTTGAATTTGAATTTGAATTTGAATCATAAGCAGACAACGATATTGCAGGTGAACAGCATCAAGCTACAGCTTATTTCAAGCCTCCTCCACCCACCCACCCCCCCCCCCCCCATCCCACACACCCCATGGTCAATTGACATTGTTGCTTATACAGACAAAGTGACTGTTACATTTACACATACACAAACCCACGTTTTCACACATACAACCACAACTACGAAAAACAAAAATGAAGAAAAACAACAAAACCAAATTTAGGCAGACAAGTCAATTCATCCTCCATGTTCTTTCTGTTGTTGTTGCTATTCATCTGCTTCTACTTCTTGCTCTTCTTGTGATAAGCAGTGGTAATGGTAGAAGGAAGAGGAGGAGCAGCAACAGCAGCAACAGCAGCAGCCGCAGTCATCACCACCAATGCTGTCACCACTATGTGGATGTCCTCATCACGCACACACGCACTGTTGCCGTTGTCGCCATCGTCTTTGTCAACATCAAGACTACTACTGTCGTACTTGTCGCTATCATCATTAGCAGCACCAGCAGCACCAGCACCAGCAGCAGCAGCAGCAGAAGCGGCATAGCAGCACCACCACCACTACTATGATCATCATAAGTGATTTGATTTCTTTGCTTTCCAAGGTTCAGCGCTATAGACAGTTTACACATTATTATTATCATTGTTGCGGGTAGTAGTAGTAGTAGTAGTAGTAGTAGTACTAGTAGTAGTAGTAGTAGTGGTAGTGGTAGTGGTAGTGGTCGTCGTAGTCGTAGTCGTAGTAGTAGTAGTAGTAGTAGTAGTAGTAGTAGTAGTAGTAGTAGTAGTAGTAGTTAAGTAGTAGTAGTAGTAGTAGTAGTAGTAGGAGGAGGAGGAGGAGGAGGAGGAGGAGGAGGAGGAGGAGTTGCTATTATTATTATTATTTATTTATTATTATTATTGTTGTTATTATTATTATTATTATTATTAGTGGTGGTGGTGGTGGTGGTGGTGGTGGTGGTGGTGGTGGGTGGTGGTGGGGTGGTGGTGGTGGTGGTGGTGGTGGTGGTGGTCGTGGTGGTCGTGGTGGTGAAGGTGGTATTATCTTTGTCGTTGCAATCAACCAGCAACACTTACTACGCCTCTTCTTTTTTCGACGTTATGAAAAAAATCGGTAACATTTTGATTTTTCATTCTCCATTATTTCTTCTTATTACGCTTCAGACAAAAAACGTTCTCCGTTACAATACTACACGACAGCCTGAGCCTGATACAGCCTGACACGTTAAACAGTAACCCCACACCTTACCCCTTACCCCTTCCTCCCTCTCCCCCTCCCCCCTCTTCTCTGCTCCCCCCCCCACCCCCCCACCCCTCACCCTTCCTTCCCCCCTCCCTTGGTCTGGCTACAATGTAACACTGCAGACGTGGGCTATGACACCCAGTGACCGATTAGAATCGATAGCTTCCTGAGGGACAATAACAATGCCATCAATAACCGGGGTGTGTGTGTAGGGGGGGGTGGGGGGATTAAGGGGGTACAGGTATGTTGTGTGTGTGTGTGTTGTGTGTGTGTGTGTGTGTGTGTGTGTGTGTGTGTGTGTGTGTGTGTGTGTGTCAGGGGGAAGGGGGGTCACAGGGTGTGTGTGTGTGTGTGTGTTGTGTGTGTGTGTGTGTGTGTGTGTGTGTGGGGTGTGTGTGTGTGTGTTGTGTGTGTGTGTGTGTGTGTGTGTGTGTGTGTGTGTGTGTGTGTGCGCATGTATAGGCGTGTGGGGGAAGTGGTGGACAAGTATGTGTATGGTGGGAAGGAGGGACAAGCGTGTGTGTCTGTGTATGTGTATCTGCGTGGGTGTGTGTCTGTGTATGCGCGCGTGGCGCGCGCGTAAGAGAGCTAGAAATCCTAAGTGCCTTCGTTAACATTTCTTGTCCTGCTTTTTCTGTTTTCAGTCTTGAGCATAAACTAATATTGAAGAATAAGAACTTAAAGCAACACCAACGACGACAACAACAATGAGCGCAAAGGGCTTGGGAGGTTGAAACAGGACACTTGAAATTCAGATACATAATGACTTTTTTCTGGGGGCCTTATTTTGCCTGGAACAAAAACGGAGAAAACAGATGGAATTTTAGATTTTAGGTCAGCAGACTCCCTTTGTAAACCTACAACCATTCGTGGCAGGTTGGAAGCAGCAAAATGACCTACTTCCCATTCACGGCTTTGTTTTCCGAAAGACGGGACACATACACACCTCTGCGATAGTCTTTACCAGCATCACAATTCCTTGCACCTGGCAGTCTGGGCCGCACTTCACAGATACTGTTAGAGATAAAGTAATACCTTAGAAGTAGTGACCATTAGGAACATGATTTTGTTTAGCTGTAACTTTTTTTCTCTAAAGGCGGGAAAGTGTGCTTTTTAGGGAGTATCAGAAAATAACATACTGTTAGAGAGGACCGGATAGATCGGTGGTCAGAGCACTCGCTTTTCCCATGCTAAAGGTTAAGCAGCATCGAGCGTGGTTACCAAGTGGATGGGTGACCGTTTGCGCGCCTTGGCTTCAGAACAGTCCCCTTGTTCACCCGGCTGTAAATAGGTACCTGCCCTCTTTAGGGTCAGGGAAGGTAAAGCAGCGAGGGAGAGGAGATGGAGGATGCCCTCAATATGCTGGCCCCTGAAGAAGCTGAGGTCTCTCACATCTCGCTCCCCAACGACCACATAGGTTATGGGAACACTTTTACTTCTGTACCTTTTCAAGAGAGATAAAAACAGTATAATGTGCTGATTGATTGCGTTCTGACGCTGATGATTCCGCGCAGGCATATGTTTTTATGAACAGCTTAGCCAGCCATTAACAAATGAAGCATTCAAGTGTTTGCAGAAATGGAGAGGTTTTCTCCTGTTCCTCGGCTAGAGCTCCGCTGTTCACCTTTAAAGGTGACATTTTACCTCTGCTACCATTTTCGGGGACGGGATAGCTCAGTGGTCGGAGCACTCGCTTTCCCCCAGCCAAGTTAAGCAGCGTCGAGCCTGGTTACCAGTTGGATGGGTGACCGTTTGCGCGCCTTGGCTTCAGTACAGTTCCCCCAGTTCACCCAGCTGTAAATGGGTACCTGCCCTCTTTAGGGTCAGGGAAGGTAAAGCAGCGAGGGAGAGGAGATGGGCGCCGCCCTCAATATGCTGGCCCTAGAGAAGTGAGGTCTCTGACGCCTCGCTCCCCTACGACCTTATAGGTTATGGGACTCCCCTTTACCTTTACCTTTTTTTTACCATTTTTGTTCACCATGAAGGTAGCTGCAGTCCAACTCCGGGGATGTATGCTGGGTACGTTCGTGTTTTCGTAACCCACAGAACACTGGCATGAAATACAGGATCCTTAACGTGCATAGTTGACCTTCAGTAAGTGTATAAACACGAAGGGAATTAAGGCACTGGCAGGTCTGCACTTGAAGTTGACCTGGGAGATGTTAACCCCCCCCCCCCCCCCCACCTTTTATTTATCACGCATCGCCAAGTCTCAAACCCACGATTTCATGAACCCATAGGTTTTAAACATATTACGAACGCACGC
>CM054134.1:19285231-19315231 GCA_028751875.1 Rapana venosa
TTTACATGCGGTAGATAAGTATGTGTAACACACGGTACCTCGGTTGATCGTCTCATTCGAAAGACTAGCACCCAGACCAGCACTCATGGTCTAAGGGATGGGGGAACAGTTCTTGGCCCAAACGGGGTTCAAACCACCGCACATTTCCGACCCTGACTTGTCTCTTTGTAGGCAGGCGCGTTACCTCTAGACCACCGATCCATGTACAATCAATCTGGGCAATAGGAAGAAGCCCAGCGATGTACTGCCATAGCGCTGTACAAACCTACTTATTGCTTTTATTTTTAATTGTGCGATAGCTGTCAACTTTGGTTAAAAAAAATCTGCCAAATGGATAATGAGGACAAGTGCATATGGAAAATAAATTCCTGCACGCGATGCTGACGCTTTCTTACAAGAAAGACAATAGACTGAACCACTCCCTGACCAGTTACAGCTTTATCACTGGCTGATGTCAGCTACTACTGTGGTATGGCCACGTCACACGAACATCTGGACTGAGCGCCAAGACTGTCTGTCCTACAGGGAACAGTACAAGGAGGGAGACGAAGAAGAGGCAGACAGAAAACACGATGGGAAGACAATAATATCAGAGAGTAGACTTTGCCTTGAGTGGAACGACTTACTACGGAAAGCTGAAAATCGCAAGGAGTGGAGGAAGCTGGTTGCAAAATCTTCAGTGGTGCCCCTAACGGTCTACAAGATTACGGGATAGAACTGAGTTGGACTGGACGTCAACAAAGTGACCAGGCCTACATTATTTTTTCCTCTTTTTCTTTTTTTTTTTTTTTTTTTTTTTTTGGGGGGGGGGGGGGGGTCGGCGGGGGGTCGGCGATAGTTTGTGTGATTGTTGAGATTGTCTCTAAACATGACAAGTTCTTAGCTTAACCACATGTAATAAATCGTAAGGAAGAAAATAAAAAGCTCTCTGAAGATGGAGTATGAAGTCAGTGCCCAGCCTATCTGAGTCCGGCTTGGGAGGAGATTATCCATCTCAAAAGTCTTTGTGAATAAGAAATCGGCCATAAAAAAGTGACCAGTAAGGCAGAAAATAGACAAGAAGGAGGCGACAGGAAGAAAAGGAACAAGGCAGAAACAGAAATAAGGATAGAAAAGAGGAAAATCCTAGTACAGAATTTCCAGAAGGTGAGGGATGCTATTTATACTGATGCCCCCCCCCCCCCCCCCCTCCTATCCTCATGGGAGAATATTCTAGGTGATCCACAGTATTATAATCTTAAAAAAGCGCTCACCCCAGCCAACAACAGCAACACAATCACCACAACAAGCGGAGGATTGTCCAATGTTGTAGCTCTTAATAATGGTAATGACGGATTTCATGAAAAGCATTCACAAGAAAACGCTAAACAAAACCCCGAGTTATCGGCCCTTGTTCAGCTCTCTTACCCCGGTCATGTGTAATGGAAGCAGCCACCTCCACAGAGAAATTCTATCGGCATGTTACAGACCTGTGCCAGTTTCCGTGTGCCGAATGATTGCAGAAAAAAAGAATGCTGATCCATTTAGAGCCGTGGGCTGCTCTCGCCTTGCAGGATGCTGGCTATAAGTATCAAATGGAAATAATCGTGAAGTGTGTGTGTGTGTGTGTGTGTGTTGTGCTGTGTTGTATTGTGTTGTGTCTGTGACTGTGTGTATGCGTCCATACATGCACATGTGTGTGTGCATATATGCGAGTGTGTGTGCATGTGTGTGTGTGTGTGTGTCTGTGTCTGTGTGTATGCATACGGGTGCTTGCATTTGAACGTACATTTAAAGTAACATGAAAAATATATATGCATCTTGCTAATATCCTGTAAACTCCTGCTACTAGCCACAATGTAAATTCCAAAACAGAGGCATCCATAATTGAATTTCTTTCTTTCTGTATTGTAATTGGTGAGCCTCTGGGAGGAGAAAGGTGATGGAATATTCCTCATTAGCATGTATCTCCCTCACAGCATTCTGAATTATTTGTCCAAACACGCCGACACATTGCTGGAGAAAAGCCCACCACTTCTGTCTGCTGATGTCAGCCATTGCTGAACAGTGGGGTAGGCTGGGCAATAACCATTAGCTTGTGACACTGAAGCGTTTGCCTCTAGCACTTGGAATGAGATAGGAATGGTGTAAATATTATGGATATATATATATACGGCGTTTGGTGCTTGTTTCTTTGTTTTATGTGGCAAGGGCTGGTTAAGCTATTCTCTCACATTATGAACACGAGTTTGTGAATATTATTAACATCCCAGAATATCTCCCCTGGAGTTAACATCAGTGCCGACTCCACTCTCCCCAAAAGTCCTTCAGATGAGACTATAAACCGAGGCCCCGTGTGCGAACCCACGCAGAACATCTTGCGCACACATTAAATCCTGTTCCGCTTTTCGTAAGAGTAGGCCATTGTGTGCCGGTGGGAACAGATGACAAAACTGACAAAACTGCATACGCACGGGGACTAGTTGTAAAAAAGCATCTGACTTAGCAGACAGGAGTCATTGTGTATGGACATGATGTTTATGGAATGTGTCATTTGCAAAATTGGATTGGAATCCATTATGCGTTTGTTTTTCTTCCTAACTGATGGTCAAACTATGTCCATTACTTAAAGAGATCCAAAAGAGGGTATTGTTTTCATGGTAGAGGTAATAGGGGTAAGCGGCATACCAGTACCTGTTGTTCAGCTCCGTTACGTTATCCCCGTAATGTCCGTTACGTTACCCCCGTAATGTCCGCTACGTTACCCCCGTAATGTCCGTTACGTTACCCCGTAATGTGTAATGGAAGCAGCCACCTTCAGCGAGAGAACTTCTATCGGCATGTTACAGACCTGTGCCGGTTTCCGTGTGCCGAATGCTTGCAGAAAACAGAATGCTGATGCATTTAGAGCCGTGGGCTGCTCTCGCCTTGCAGGATGCTGGCTATAAGGATTAAAGGAAAATGATCGTGGAGTGTGTTGTGTGTGTGTGTGGTGGTGGTGTGTGTGGGTGGAGTGTGGTGTGTGTGTGTGGTGTGTGTGTGCATGTGTATGTATGTGTGTGAGAGAGGGAGGAGTGTGTATGTGTGTGTGTGTGTGTGTGTAAGTGTGTGTAAGTGTGTGCGCCCATACATACACATGAGTGTGTGTATGTGTGTGTGTATGTGTGTGTGTGTGCCTGTACGAATGTGTGTGTTCTGTTGTGTTGTGTCCATGTGTGCGTGTTCAAGCATGTAAGCACATGTGACAGCATGCACATGCTGTTGTTTTGTGTGTGCGTGTGTGTATGTAGGCATGCAAGTGTGCATACAAGCCATGTGCATGTACATTCAACGAATAAAAAAGATAATATAAGCATCTTTACCCAGCTAATATCCATCAGTTACCGCTAATAGCCATCATAAAAATGCAAAACTAGTATTGAGAAATGGACTTGTTTCCTCATACATTGTAATTCATGAGAATCTGAGACAAAAACAGATTATGTATTCCTAATCAATACACACCTCTGCTGACCATTCGGAATTGTATGTCCTAAACACAGCAACATTGCTGAAAAACATCTGCTCGAGAATAACGGCAGCTGCAATAAGTCATTAACAGGGAATTGGTAAGAGAGCTGAATAACAACCCCTAATGTGTGTCACTTCAGAGTTCCCTCTGGCAATGCAATGGAGGAAGGAGAATGATGATTGCAAGTATGCTTGGGGGTATTAGCTTTGTGTTTATCAAATGGTCGATCAGAAATTAATTAGGATGTATCTACAAGGCCAGTGGCACCAATCTAAAAAAGAATATGTAAACCTAACGTTATCTGCAATGGCCTGGGAAGTGTAACCCCAATATCATGTGCCTTATGATCACGTCAGATTGTGAAGGGTTTATTTCAATGCCAATGATCAGGACTGTGTAGGGTCTATCAAGTACATCCCAATGGTCAGGACTGTGTAGGGTCTATCAAGTACATCCCAATGGTCAGGAGTGTGTAGGTTCTACCTAATGTATGCCAGTGGTTAGGGGTCTGTCAGCTCTATGTGCCCAATGTCAGGAGTGTGTAGGCCCTAGTGACAGGAGTGTGTAGGCTCTATGTTCCCAGTGTCAGCAGTGTGGAGGCCCTAGTGACAGGAGTGTGTAGGCTCTATGTTCCCAGTGTCAGGAGTGTGTACGCTATATCTATGTCCCCAGTGTCGGGAGTGTGTACGCTATATCTATGTCCCCAGTGTCGGGAGTGTGTAGGCTCTATGTTCCCAGTGTCAGGAGTGTGTAGGCTCTATGTTCCGAGTGTCAGCAGTGTGGAGGTTCTATGTTCCCAGTGTCAGCAGTGTGGAGGTTCTATGTTCCCAGTGTCAGCAGTGTGGAGGCTCTATGTTCCCAGTGTCAGCAGTGTGGAGGCTCTATGTTCCCAGTGTCAGGAGTGTGGAGGCTCTATGTTCCTAGTGTCAGGAGTGTGTAGGCTCTATGTTCCCAGTGTCAGCAGTGTGGAGGCTCTATGTTCCGAGTGTCAGCAGTGTGGAGGCTCTATCTATGTTCCCAGTGTCAGCAGTGTGGAGGCTCTATCTATGTTCCCAGTGTCAGCAGTGTGGAGGCTCTATGTTCCCAGTGTCAGCAGTGTGGAGGCTCTATCTATGTTCCCAGTGTCAGCATTGTGTAGGCTCTATGTCCCCAGTGTCAGCATTGTGGAGGCTCTATGTTCCCAGTGTCAGGAGTGTGGAGGCTCTATGTCCCCAGTGTCAGGAGTGTGTAGGCTCTATGTCCCCAGTGTCAGGAGTGTGTAGGCTCTATGTCCCCAGTGTCAGGAGTGTGTAGGCTCTATGCCCATGTCAGAGTGTGTAGCTTATGTTCCAGTGTCAGAGTGTGAGGCTACATTCCCATGTAAAGGAGTGTGTAGGCTCTATGTCCCAGTGTCAGCAGTTGTAGCATTCATTACAGTGAACTTATGTCCAATGTCAGGAATGTGAGGCTATGTTCCTCCAGTATCATTGTTCCCAAGTGTTGCTTATGGACAGTGTGGAGGCTACTATTATGTCCCAGTGTCAGCAGTGTGGAAGCTCTATCTATGTCCAGTGTCGAATTGTGGAGCTCTAGTTCCAGTGTCAGCAGTGTGGAAGCTCTATTGTTCCAGTTCAGAGTGTGTAGGCTCTATGTCCCAGTGTCAGGAGTGGTAGGCTCATGTCCCCATGCAGATGTGTGTAGCTTTATGTTCCAGTGTCACAGTGTGGAGGCTCACCTGTGCCAATGTCAGGAAGTGGAGGCTCTATGTTCCAGTGTCAGCAGTGTGGAAACTCTATCTATGTCCATGTACAGGTTGAGCTATCTATGTTCCCAGTGTCAGCAGTGTGGAGGCTCTATGTTCCAGTGTCAGCAGTGTGAGGCTCTATCTATGTTCCCAGTGTCAGCAGTGTGGAGGCTCTATGTTCCCAGTGCCAGCAGTGTGGAGGCTCTATCTATGTTCCCAGTGTCAGCAGTGTGGAGGCTCTATGTTCCCAGTGCCAGCATTGTGGAGGCTCTATGTCCCCAGTGTCAGGAGTGTGTAGGCTCTATGTTCCCAGTGCCAGCATTGTGGAGGCTCTATGTTCCCAGTGTCAGGAGTGTGTAGGCTCTACCTATGTGCCCAATGTCAGGAGTGTGTAGGCTCTATGTGCCCAATGTCAGGAGAGTGTAGGCTCTATCTATGTGCCCAATGTCAGGAGTGTGTAGGCTCTATCTATGTGCCCAATGTCAGGAGTGTGTAGGCTCTATCTATGTGCCCAATGTCAGGAGAGTGTAGGCTCTATCTATGTGCCCAATGTCAGGAGAGTGTAGGCTCTATCTATGTGCCCAATGTCAGGAGAGTGTAGGCTCTATCTATGTGCCCAATTTCAGGAGTGTGTAGGCTCTATCTATGTGCCCAATGTCAGGAGAGTGTAGGCTCTATCTATGTGCCCAATGTCAGGAGAGTGTAGGCTCTATGTGCCCAATGTCAGGAGTGTGTAGGCTCTATCTATGTGCCCAATGTCAGGAGAGTGTAGGCTCTATCTATGTGCCCAATGTCAGGAGAGTGTAGGCTCTATCTATGTGCCCAATGTCAGGAGTGTGTAGGCTCTGTCCATGTGCCCAATGTCAGGAGAGTGTAGGCTCTACCTATGTGCCCAATGTCAGGAGAGTGTAGGCTCTACCTATGTGCCCAATGTCAGGAGAGTGTAGGCTCTACCTATGTGCCCAATGTCAGGAGTGTGTAGGCTCTATGTGCCCAATGTCAGGAGTGTGTAGGCTCTACCTATGTGCCCAATGTCAGGAGAGTGTAGGCTCTACCTATGTGCCCAATGTCAGGAGAGTGTAGGCTCTACCTATGTGCCCAATGTCAGGAGTGTGTAGGCTCTAGTGCAATTCAGAGTGTGTAAGCTCTATCTATGTGCAATGTCAGGAGTGTGTAGGCTCATCTATGTGCCAATGTCAGAGAGTGTAGGCTCTATTATGTTGCCATGTCAGGAGAGTGTAGGCTCTACTATGTTCCCAATGTCAGGAGTGTGTAGTCTCTATGTGTGCCCAATGTCAGGAGTGTGTAGGCTCTATCTATGTGCCCAATGTCAGGAGTGGTAGGCTTATCTATGTGCATGTAGGCTGTGTAGGCGCTATCTATGTGCCCAATGTCAGGAGAGTGTAGGCTCTACCTATGTGCCCAATGTCAGGAGTGTGTAGGCTCTATGTGCCCAATGTCAGGAGTGTGTAGGCTCTATCTATGTGCCCAATGTCAGGAGTGTGTAGGCTCTATCTATGTGCCCAATGTCAGGAGTGTGGAGGCTCTGTCCATGTGCCTGTGGTTCAGTGTGCTGTACATAGCCTCTGCCTCTGCGCCCATTGTTAATGTGTAAGCATCCCTTGTCATGAAATATGAATTTACCTGCGCCTGCACCTACGTTTCTCAAAGTGAAAACAGTGCTCAGACATTGTAGGGTAAGCAAACCCATAACAGTGCAACTCATAATCTAAAACATTATGCTTGCATGCATAGAGAAAAATGGAGGCAGACAGTGTCCTGAAATCCACTGATGGATGTTTTAGCAACATATAGCCCACTGGTACCTGCCAATCCTCGAGAGTGTATGTGTGTATGATATGAGCCTTAATGCATGTATGCGTGCACGATGACTAAATCTCCATGTGCGTGTACACTTATTTGTGCATGGATGTGAACGCATGTGTATTCCGACTGTATCAGTGTTGAAATATAAAAAAGATATTCCCTGACTAACCCGTCCTGCATAACAGTGGTAAGCAAATGTCCTGATCTGTTTTCTGTCCTTTTTCTCACTTGATACAGACTCAACGTCTTTAACAGCTTTATATTCATCTATTTTTAATTCAATTTTTTTATTATTAGGATAATAGAATAAGCATTCGTGTGCTTTTTTTACATCAGTCACTGAGTTCATGCAGTTTTGTAAATGTTGTCATGTGTTTCCACCAACACACAATGGTCTATTCTTCTGAACATGAATACGAACTCTTTAATATCTCAAAACCATGAAAAAGTCATGTGAGTTGCAAGAAATCATAGCTAAAACAATCAACAAGTAAAAGTAGAATAGCACAAATCAGTATCAGTATCTTTGCAAGATATAGCGCTATACAAATTCCTTTTTATTATTATTATTATTATTATTATTTCCCACACTTTCTTTTTTTCATCTCCATATGGGCTCTCACGCATAGAGAAACAAGCGTTGGTTTTGTTCCTTCAATTCAGGAATCTGAGCTGACACTGAGATGGAGTTGTCTCTGATGCTGATCATGATAGTAGAGTGTTCAGGGGTTTTTTTTTCAACTGAGAAGTCTATATATAACCAATTTTGCAATTACAACAACTGCCAGGCAACAGAACCAATATCCTTGCTTTACTAAGTGATTTTATTTTTCACAGCAGCTGTCATTATTTCCTTTCATATTATATTCAACATTCCATCCCACAATACCAATTTTCCTGAAAGTCTAGTCTTACATTCTACGTAGTTTTACTATCAGGTTACCGTTCAATCGAAGCATCTGCCATTACCCCGTAACTCTATTGCTCTGTTGCAGAGTTACGGCGTTTTATTGCGTGTGGAACATTTACCGCAAAGAGATGAGGGTCACCTGGGGACGTATTGTGCAGTTCTCTCCCTTCCTGCAGCTGCAGTGATGCTAAATGGAAATGCTGATTCCAAGACAGCCATTGCTTTGTCAATGTTGTCTGTCTGTCAGTCTGTCTGTCTCTCTTCTCTCTCTCTGTCTCTCTCTCTCTTCTCTGTCTCTTCTCGTCTCTTCTGTCTCTCTCTCCTCTCTCTCTCTCTCTCTCTCTCTCTCTCTCTCTCTCTCTCTCTCTCCTCTCTCCCTGTCTGTCTGTCTGTCTCTCTCTCTCTCTCTCTGCGCGTCTATGTCTCTGTCTCTCTCTTTCAATGTGTCTCTGTCTCTGTCACTCTCTCTGTCTCTGTCTATCTGTTTACCTCTCTCTCTCTCTCTCTCTCTCTCTCTCTCTCTCTCTCTCTCTCCCTCTCTCTCTCTCTCCTCTCTCTCTCTCTCTCTCTCTCTCTCTCTCTTGCTTTCTGTCTTTTTTTTCAGGTAACAAAAAAGCATGCTTATGCCATTTCAATACATTGATGATAAAGAATCTTCATTGAAAATAGAATCTCTCTCTCAGAGTTGGGCACTTTGTTTTTAAATCGTTTCATATGTTTCGTATTTGCATATTTTGCAATACATTATCAAGCATACCGATTCACATTTCCCCTGTTCCATTTCATACTGTTTTATGCTTACAGCCCCTTCATCGGTTTGTGGCCTTGGTCATTAAACTCTCTCTCTTTCTCTCCTCTTCCTCTCTTCTCATACTCTCTCTCTCTCTCTCTCTCTCTCTCTCTCTCTCTCTCCTCTCTCTCTCTCTCTCTCTCTCTCTCTCTCTCTCTCTCTCTCTCTCTCTCTCTCTCTCTGTGCAGGTGCATGCATGTGTGAATGTGTGCATGTGTGAGTGTGTGCGCCTGCGTGAATATATGCATGTGTGTGGGTGTGTGTTGAGTATTGATATAGTTCACGTGTATTCGTCATCCCTTTTCATGTATTGCTTGGTGTCCCTAAGTCTGGCTGACAGGATAGCTCAGTGGTCAGAGCACTCGCTTTCCCCAAGCTATGTTATTAAACAGTTTTGAGCGTGGTTACCAAGTGGAAGGGTGACCGTTTGCGCCCTTTGGCTTCAGTACAGTCCCCCAGCTTACCCAGCTGTAAATGGGTACCTGCCCTCTTTAGGGACAAAGATGGTAAAGCAGCGAGGGAGAGCAGATGGGTACCGCCCTCAATATGCTGGCCCCTGGAGAAGTTAAGGTCTCTGATGCCTCGCTCCCCGACGACCACATAGGCTATGGGACACCTTGACCTCTAAGTCTCGGTGACCGGTAAGCTGAGCCAATCCGGTGCAATAGTCTAATTAGCAGGAACAAGATTGTAACCAGTTGGAAGTGCTGATGCCACCAAGACTGATTAAGGTGTCCCATAACCTATGTGGTCGTATAGGAGTGAGGCATCAGATACCTCACTTCTCTAGGGGCCAGCATATTGAGAGCGGCGCCCATCTCCTCTTCATCGCTACTTACCCCCTAAAGAGGGCAGGTACCCATTTACAGCTGGGTGAACTTGGGCCTGTACTGAAGCCAAGGTGCGCAAATGGTTACCCATCTAAGTGGTAACCACGCTCGTTGCTGCTTAACCTTAGCTTGGGGAACACTAGTGCTCTGACCACTGAGCTAGCCTGTTTAATTAAAAACAAAAATATTATAATCAATGGAAGTGCTGATGCCACCAAGACTGATGGGCTTTTGGATAAAAGGTATCGAATGGCACAAGAAACTACACACACAACACTTGAGTAAAATATTTTAAAGTGTTCCAACAATCATCAGTTTGTATCCCTGAATGTGGTTGTTTTGCAGCCCTCCCTTCATGGATATTTGCGTCAGATGTTGCCCACGTGTGCCTGTGCAATTTGGGTGGTGTCTTACTTAAGTGTGTACTTGTGATTTGATGGACAATGAGATGCCAGAAAAGAGGCTGTAGCATTGTTGCTACTCGGCATCTGAAGAACTTGGAATATCGCCTGCACTCTTGTGCTTGCTGCGCAGTTTCAATGACATGACACTTCAGACCATACTTCTGATGTATGGCTGTTGAATAGCGCACATAGTTTCGTGCAATTGAAAAGTGAACACAACATTTTTGTGCGGTGTATGTTCGTGTTTAAGCCAGCCCGCCTTCAAAAGTCACACGAACATCTGGTCTGGCCAAGACTGTCCTACAGGGAACAGTACAAGGAGGGAGACAAAGAGGCAGATAGAGAAAAACGATGGGAAGACAACAACATCGGAGAGTGGACTGGCCTCGAGTGGAACGATTTGCCACGGAAAGCAGAGGACAGCGGGGAGTGGAGGAAGCTGCTTGCAAAATCTTCATTAGTACCCCAACGGTCCAAGGGACACCTGGATATGTGAGGTGAACCTTCAAAAGGGAGGAGAAGAGCAGTTAAGGAAGCATGTGTGTAATCCTCCTGAAGTCTGGTTAGTGTGACATCATCTACAATATCCACATTGGTTCCTTGCCCACAATAAAGCTGGCTACAGTTGGTTTTTGTTGATATATATATATATATATATATATATATATATATATATATATATATATATATATATATGAAACAACTTTACGTCCGAGAGCTATTATATGACCCTCAGCAATTTCTATATTGCATCATACAACTTATTAAATAGATTTCTTACATGAGAAGAAAAAAAATAGTATGACTTCAGCTGCTGATATCATGAATTGCTGAGGATGAGATAATACTTCTCGGACATAAAGTTGTTTTTATTAAACATCTGCTCCCCTTTTTTCATACACATTAACAAAAATGCAGTAATAAAACAAAAAAAGAAAACTGAAAAGAATTCATCATGGCATCAGATTCTATTGTTAGAATATTTGCAACTCCATTGATTTACTCTCAATTTACCACTGTTCAATAAATATTTAAAAAACATAACTATGTGTGTAATCATGCCCAGTGAAAAGAGAAAAATGTACACATTCTTCACTCAGCAACAACAAAAATGTTGGTATCGCATCTGACGTCACATTAATCCTACTTAAGGGGGTAATGAACACAAGCCAAGTTAAAGGGTTACAGTAAACAACATGCGAAATTAAAGTTGCAAGCTCTTTGTGGCCATACTTGTTTTTCTCTCTGGGCTGGTGTGCCTCTCTACGCACTGGCTTGACACTATACGGTTCCCTGGCTCACAGACCGGCTCTTTGTTCACAGCTTGATAACTTGCCACAGTTCAGTGTCCATACAAAGGCAGAGATGGCCGTTGGTTGCGTGTACCCTGCATTTGTGTCGAGGGTGTGCATTGTCACATTGCCTGGTAACGCCTGCAGACTGAGATGTTTAAATCGGCAATAAAATTGTGTTACTTTGCTCTCTCTCTCTCTCTCTCTCTCTCTCTCTCTCTCTCTCTCTCTCTGTGCACCTGACACTTTTTACTCGCTGTAGCTCTCACGCAGCCGTTAAGAACTCACATGCTCCTCTGTTCAAAATTGATCATGTTCCAATCAAGTCTAGCAACCCCATCAATCATTCGACGCCCCAAGGTTACCACCCTTTGTGAAGCCAATGCCCCAAACATAGGATCGCTTTTTGTTCATTCACCTCTCTCTCTCTCTCTCTCTCTCTCTCTCTCTCTCTCTCTCTCTCTCTCTCTCTCTCCTTCAGCGCTGAATAAAGGCACCTTCTGTTCTCTTCTGCTCCACCTAGCGGTTTCCTATAGCTGCCTTTGTGGGAGTTTGACCAAAATAGAAAACCATACTTCCTCGTTTAGCGGTGGTGTGTTTTTTGTTTGTTTTTTTACATGGGCGCGGATTTAGTAGCATGAAATGTTATTTATGGTTTATGATTTATGACCCCCCCCCCCCTCTCTCTCTCTCTCTCTCTCTCTCTTTCGCTTGCTCGCTTGCTATCTCGCTCTCTGCACATACATGTGCGCGCGTGCGCAGTGATTAACTTTTTACATGGTTTCTTTTTATCTGTTCTATGTTGTCTTTTTTTCATCTCTATGTAAAAACTACATAGAAAAATAATTTGCATGACAGAGACACAGATAGACAGATAGATAGATCGATAGATAGATAGACAGTCACACGTGCAGAGGCAGAGACAGACGGAGAGAGAGAGAGAGAGGTAATGACAAGGAGGAAGATGATGATGATCATCATCATCATGATCATGATCATCATCATCATCATGATCATCATCATGATCATGATGATCATGATCATGATGATAAGAATTCTTAACTAGATGCAAAATCTTACATTGCCAGTACTGTTGGTGGGATGTGAATTATCCACACCATTTATTTATTTATTTTCATTTATTCTTTTATATCAGGGATAATGGAATAAGCACTTATGTGCTTTTTTACATCCAGTCCCTGTGTGTATGCGGTTTTGTAAATTTTGTCATCTATTCCCACCGGCACACAATGGCCTACTCTTACGAAAAGCGGAACAGGATTTAACGTGTGCGCAAGATGTTTTGCGTGCGTTCGCACACAGGGCCTCGGTTTATAGTCTCATCCGAAGGACTTCTGGGGAGAGTGGAGTCTGCATTGAAAATATCCCCTTGAATGGGATTCGAACCTTGGTCGTCAGATTGCGAGCGCAACGTTCCAACCACTAGGTTATCCTGTCCCCAATTATAAAATGATTGAATAAACATACATGTTCACTTCTTGGTTTAATGTCACTACTTGCTCTCTGTAGTCACCACACATAAACAAACACACCTGTGTCAACAACTGAAGTCAGAGACAACTCACATTCTGTCAAAAGAACTGACTATAGTCTCCCTCCTTCCTACACACACACACACACACACTCACTATATGGAAACTAAGAGGAGCGTATTTGGAAGGTTAATTTCGAGCATGTTTTATTTTTTAATCTGACTGTATTATAGAGGCCAGATAATAGCAACTTCCATATTATGTCGTTTCCCAACAGTTTTCAATTTATTCAGTGCAGATTCAAATGACTTCTGTAACAAATTGTAGTGTTGCAAATCTGATATACTACATACCACAAACGAAATAATGATAAGTTGCATGAGTAAAATCACAGTTCTATTCCTGTAGCTGGCACACTAGTTGTTTTTTTATCATCTACAAACCAACATACAAGCACCAAAGCAAAAAAAAACACCGAGAAATCGCACCCCCTCCCCTCATCCCCCCCCCCCTCCTCCCCCCAAAAAGGAGAAGAAAAGGAAGGGAGATAACTTGGAATCAAACAACGTTAAAAAAATAAAGTTAAGTCTGACGCATCTTTCAAGGAAAATTGTACTCAACCTTACTCTATTATTTGTAAAGTTCAAAGAAAATTGTACTCAGCCTTACTCTATTATTTGTAAAGTTCTTTTTTTCTACCCAATAAAGATTTTCAACAACAATTTTTAGAAAAATTGAGCCTGGATTTGGACACCAAAATCCGTGTTCCTACTTCATGTCTAAACTGTGATGTATGTTTATTGTTGACATGTAAATGATATACAGTCCTGTCACAGTACGCTCAGGAGTGACAGTCATTTAAAGGTGAGAAAGCAGTGAGATAAACGAGGTCCGACACCAGTAGACATCATTCGGCACTGACCTGACGGCTGGCAATGGACTGCTCGTGCACATTTGCCACGTGCACACGTTATACTTTGGCGAGGAAACTGACTGATTATATGAATCGTCTGCTGGTTAAATTGACCTCAAAATTTTTAATCATTTTTGTGGTCTTTCTTTTAAGGTGTGTGTCTATGTTTACAGATGCTACAGAGTCTGCTTAAAATATTATTTTTGCTTTAGGATTTCGGGGTGGGGTGGGGGAGGAGGGTGGAGAGGGGGGTAGACTAAACGAAACTTTAACGTAAGTATTTTTCACTTAGATTTGAGGGGTCTGGGTGCACAAAGCATATGCTCTTTTTGTTCAGGAACAGTATTATCCATACTTAATTATTACCAGATTTTGTTCCAATACATACAGATTATATCATACAGGGACAAACAAGACATTGTTTTTTTACTTTTACTTTCCCTTAAAACTGCTGTCGTTCTCAGCTAACAAGTGCAATTCTAATTTGCACAGTGAACAGGTTGCTGTGAGTGTTTCTATCAGGCAACTCCCACATCCATCTTGCTTGTTTCTTTTCCCCCGAAAAATGACATTAAAAATGAGATGGTCTTTTATCATTGTGTCTAGTCATAAAAAGCAACAACTTGAAATCTTAGGAGCACGTTTTAAAAGCATGAGCTAGTATACTTGTTTTTACGGCACAAACTTGTAGGGGGCGCAGTAGTCTGAAGAACAACTTATCAGTTCTTTGTGGTTCTTACAATATTCCACTTTATATGTAGGCTTCCTCTATGTCCTGGTTTCATAACTATAGTTTTTCATTATTCCTATAATTCTTTGCAACAGATTTTGTTCAGGATGCTTAGAGTCACCATTGAATAACAAATCTGACGAAATATTATTGTCGGTGGTTTTATTTCTTTATTCTAAATTGCCGAAACAATTCTGTTACTCAGAATTTATTCACACAGTAGAACAGTGTGTGTGTGTGTGTGGTGTGTGTGTGTGTGTGTGTGTGTGTGTGTGTGTGTGTGTGTGTGTGTGTGTGTGTGTGTGTGTGTGTGTGTGTGCTTATCATAAACACAAAATAGCGCAACAAGATTTATTGTGTTTGCTGTTTTAATGCTTAGTTTTTCAACTATTTTTTTACAAAGAACAGTTCAGTTACGAACCGATGGATAATCACCTGTTTTTGTTCGAGTTTTTTTGGGGGTCATCGGATGATTAAGAGATCATTCCACGTACTGTTTGGCTTTCGATACTACAAGTAAAACCTGACCTGGGTATCCCCAGTAAAAGTAGGTAGCTCTTAAACTACTCTTTGTTCATCATTTTATTCTGAGTAAAACACAAGATTTACAAACAAACAGCAGACAGACAGAAAAAAGACAGGATGATAGACAGGCTGAAAGATAGACAAGCAAGAATGTTCGTGCGTGCGTGCGTGCGTGCGTGTGTGTGTGCGCGGCGCGTGCGCGTCGTGCGTGCGTTTGTGCCGTGTGTGTGCGTCCATGCGCACGCACTGTTATGTTGTTGGTGTGTTTGCGCATGCGTGTGTGGTATGTGACGATGTTATGTTGTGTTGGTGTGTGTGCGCGGTGCGTGTGTGGTCTGGACGTGTTATGTGTGTTGCGTGTGAGTGTGTGTGTGTGCGTGGTAAGCCGCGCGTAATGTCACTGTGTAAGTGTGTATGTGTGTGTGAATGTTGGTTCAAAAGAAACGGGGGTTATTTTCGTTGCAAGCTGTCAGGCAAGCAAACGTGTTGCGGGTTGTTAGGGAACATTGTTGTGAAACATTTAGGATGCAGGACATTTTCATCCAGGGCTAATGGCCATTGCCTCTGTGTACTCCTTCCTACTGCTGCCGCTGCTGCTGCCACTGCTGCTGCTGCTGCTGCCGCCGCCGCTGCTGTTGCTGTTGCTGCTGATACAGAGCTGTTGGAAAAGTTACTGTGGTCATATTATGCCATTCTAAGCTTCAACGATATGTTTCGATGTCCTTACATGTGTCTGCCTGTTTCTCTGTCTGTTTATCTGTTGGTATCTATATTATTTTTCCTCATGTGTGTGTGTGCGTGCGTGTATGTGTCTGTGTGTCCATGTATGGCTCTGCCTCTTGGCATCTGTCTGTTGTCTGTCTGTCTGTCTCTCTCTCTCTCTCTCTCTCTCTCTCTCTCTCCTCTCTCTCTCTCTCTCTCTCTCTCTCTCTTCTCTCTCTCTCTCTCTCTCTCTCTCTGGGCTTTGACCACTTAGAGAAAAAAAAACAAGCCAAATCCTGAAATACCAGTCCTCTCCAAAACAAACAACGCCAATACTATTGATCCACCCCAATACTCGACACTGTCACACCGGGAAGAAAGAACGAGTGCTGCGCAAATGTTGTTAATCTTTGCATTTCTTAAAGCAAGCAGTGTGTCAGACTGTGCTAAGGATGCCGACCATTTGGCGATGTTTATCATTTCCAGATTAGCAGAAAAGGTTTGGGGGGAGTTGTCTAATAATAGCAAACGAAAATGATGGAGGGACAAAATATAAAAAGACCATAAAGGCAATTAGCACAACATAGAATGGACAACCTGAGTTTATCAAGGTGTTAACAGCATTTCACTGCCTAACAGCCCAAATAAAATGGTGACATGAATCAGTCACGTTCAAGACTACTCGGGGAAAAAGTTGAAATGAAATCAAGGCTAACTGAAGAAAGGTTATTAGAAAATTTAGAATCAAGGCTAATTGTAAAAAGGCTACTTGAAATTTTGGAATCAAGGATAACTGTAGGATTGCTAATTGAAGATTTGGAATCACGGCCAATTGTAGACATTCTAACTGAAAATTTAGAATCAAGGCTAATTGTAGAAATGCTAATTGAAACTTTTGAATCAAGGCTAATTGTAGAAATGCTAACTGAAAATTTAGAATCAAGGCTAATTGTAGAAATGCTAACTGAAAATTTAGAATCAAGGCTAATTGAAGAAAGGCTAGTTGAAAAATGGAATCACGGCTAATTGAAGAAAGTCTAGTTGAAAATGGAATCCAGGCTAATTGAGGAAAGGCTAATTGAAGAAAGGCTAATTGAGGAAGGGCTAATTGAAGAAAAGCTAATTGGAAATGGAGTCAAGGCTGATTGAGGAAAGGCTAATTGAAAAATAGAATCAAGGCTAATTGAAGAAATGCTAATTAAAGAAAGGCTTATTGAAGAAACCCTCGAGATTCTCACAGAGTTGGGAAAATGGAATTCCCAGCGAATAGAGTGTCTTGTGTTTCTCCCTGACAAACATGTGGTGTTCATAGATGTGTGCATACCCTAACAGGGTAATCAATAGTTGAAGTGTTTCTGAAGCAGAGGCTTCTTAAGGAGGATGGTTGTGTGGTTTTTTTAAAGGCATTAAAACTTTCAAGGTATGAAAACTTTCAACTGTCTACTTTACCTTTTGAGAAAAAGTGCTCAAACGATTGAGCTATGCACCCCGACCCCACTCGGCCTTCTTCCCCACCCCCCAACCCCACCACCCTCCTTATTTTTTGTTCTGGTGTTGTCAGTTCTTGTTCTGTTCAGCTGTTAATTTTAATGTCAGATGGAAGTAGCCGCCATGACTGTGTCAGGTAATAGCTATATGACAGAGGTAATGGCCCGTGTGTGAGGAACGTTTACCCCAACAAGTTATTATCCACTGGGGCAGTTTATACAGAAGATTGACGTCACATGAATATTTAATCTCTCTCTCTCTCTCTCTCTCTCTCTCTCTCTCTCTCTCTCTCTCTCTCTCTCTCTCTATCTATCTATCTATCTATCTATCTATCTCTCACTCTATCTCTCTTCCGATCTCTCTCTCACACCTCTCTCTCTCTCTCTCTCTCTCTCTCTCTCTCTCTCTCTCTCTCTCTCTCTCTCTCTCTCTCTCCTCTCTTTTCGCTCTCTTTCGCTCTCTTTCTCTCCCTCTCTCTCTCCCTCTCTCTCTCTCTCTCCTCTCTCTCTCTCTCTCTCTCTCTCTCTCTCTCTCTCTCTCTCTCTCTCTTATTGTGTGGATGTATGGGTATTGAATTTATTTCATTATCATGACATATAATTTGAAACAAATATAATCTAAAATGAGTGTTGATGGGATCACATACTGTTTTGGGAATTATATATTGAATATTATCTCTGAAATACACACACACACTCTCTGTCTCTCTGTCTCTGTCTCTCTCTCACCTTTTATCGTCTTGCTTATAGTTATAGTGTATCCTGATGAAGGATTCATATTTTATATTTTCAATACTTTATTGGACTTGCCTCTGTACTTAAGTTTTAATGAGTGCCCTATTTCAATATCTTATAGTTATGTGTAACAAGTATGTGTACCATTTGACATTGTGTAGATGTTTATCTTTATGACTTATTAAGTTTGGTTGTGTTATTTTTCTTGGCTCTGTTGTTGTTCTTGTTGTTGTTATTTGTCTGTTTTTTCTCTTTTTTATCTTCTGTTGGTTTGGTTTTTCTTTCTCTTTTGTTTGTTTGTTTGTTTGTTTTGGTTAGGGTTTTTTTGGGGGGTGGGGGTGGGGAGGTGGTATTTTAGGGTTTTCTTTTATTTGCTTGCTTTGGGGGGGGGGTTGTTGGGGGGGAGCTGTTTTGAAAAGGGTTATTTCCCCTTGTTTTTATTGTGAGACTGTATAAGTTTGGGTTATTATTATTAAGATGTATCCCTAACGGGCGGGGACTGGATGTAAAAAAGCACATATGTGTTCATTCATTATCCTCGAAATAAAAGAATTTGTCATTGTCTCTCTCTCTCTCTCTCTGCGTGTTCTTTTGTTTATTCACACTACTTCAATTAGCTATTGACAAACTTCGACTTAGTTTTATGGATATAAACCATAATTTTTGTCAGATTTGGTTATCTTTATTTCCATCACATCATTCTATATTTTCCTACACTTGCTCTTTCTTCATCCATTCTTTCCTGCTTTCAATAGAAGTGATACTGTATGCAGAACACTCTGTCTACAACTACACTCTGACTACATCCTTCGGATGAGACTATAAACCGAGGCCCCCATGTTCGAACGCACGCAGAACATCTGACCCACACGTTAAATCCTGTTCCGCTTTTCGGAAGAGTAGGCCATTGTGTGCCGGTGGGAGCAGATGACAAAATTTACAAAACCGCATACACACGGGGACTGGATGTAAAAAAGCACATGAGTGCTTATTCCAGTATCTGCGATATAAAAGAATAAATAAATGAAAAATAAATAAAATACACCCCCTCTGCAAAGAAAGGGTGAAGACGTCCACACAGCAGATGTTTGACTGTCCCAACAAGTCCAAGACGCTGATTAAAACTGTGATGTGCACTGGGTAACACTGGCCTAGAGCCCAGCGAAAATCTTCAGTGTATAATCGATCTTCGACAATTATGCCATATGCAAATACAGGAGGTGGGAAATTAGACAGTGGTATGTCTGCAAGCAAAAGCATGCTGGAGGTATCGTTAAAATCTGTCTTGAACATATAATTATCTCTCCAACGCTGAAGTTGGTTGCGCTAGGCCTGACTTGTCAGGTGCTTAATGGCAGCGCAACACTTTGTTGCTCTTGACAGACAAACTAATCGCTGTCTGAGCGTTCCATGAAGAGATAAAAGAAGAAACGACTTGGTGCTGCCGAGATTCAAACATCTAACCCAGATTTCTCACATGTAAAGGCATGTTGCCATGTCCACTTAGATCCAGTGCTCACCAATCTTCTTATAGTCTACTGACACTGTCAGCATCTGTAGCTGTACACAACCGTGTGGAGGTCTATGTCTGAATGACCGCCATAAAAGCACTGGGGCCAACACCTTCCAGGCATGTTAGCATACTGCAGTTCTACACTTTTCTTTTTTCTCTGTTTATTCCATAATTCTGTGGTTACGTGTCGTCTTTTGAAGTTTGTAGCCAAGGGAGATTGGTTGGGAGACAGGCTAACACCACATCAATACTTTCTATAAGGCTTTCTATATTAAATTTTCTTTCCACACACACAGAACTGAGTTATACTAATGCTTCTCCCCATCCCACCCCTTTTTTTGCTGTCCATTATTATATATATATATATATATATATATATATATATATATATATATATATATATATATAATATATATATATATATGTGTGTGTGTGTGTGTGTGTGTGTGTGTGTGTGTGTGTGTGTGTGTGTGTGTGTGTGTGTGTTGTGTGTCTGTGTGTTTGTGTCTGTGTGTCTGTGTGTTTGTGTGTGTGTGTGTGTCTGTGTGTATGTATGTGTGTACCCATATATATATTTTTTATACTTTTCTTTCGAGGATAACTGAATAAGCAATCATTTGCTTTTTTTTACATGCAGTCCCTGTGTGTATGCGGTTTTGTAAATTTTGTCACCCTTTCCCACCAGCACACAATGGCCTACTCTGCCAAAAAGTAGAACCGGTTTCAACGTGTGCGCAAAATGTTCTGCGTGCATTCGCACACGGGATCTCCGTTTATAGTTTCATCCAAAGAACTTAAGTGGGGGTGGAGTCGGCATGAAATAGAGTTTGTGCGCAATACATGTGTCTGCACAAGGTAGAAAAATAGGGAAGGATGACACTGCCTTGAAACCATTGTTACAATCAGAAAGAGAAAGCCATGATATTTTGTCAGCATTTCAATAACGTTCTTTTGACCAAATGTAAGACCATACCCACTGGTTTGTACCTGCTATGTGCCAGATTGGAGTCTCCCATCAAATTGCACCTGCTTTTCTTTATATTATTTCTCTTTTTTTCAGTCAGTTTGTCTGTCTGTCTGTCTGTCTGTCTGTCTGTCTGTCTGTCTCTCTCTCTCTCTCTCTCTCTCTCTCTCTCTCTCTCTCTCTCTCTCTCTCCTCTTTCTCACTCTCTCTCTCCTCTCTCTCTCTCTCTCTCTCTCTCTCTCTCCTCTCTCTCTCTCTCTCTCTCTCCCCTCTTTCTCTCTCTCTCTCTCTCTCTCTCTCTCTCTCTCCTCTCTCTCTCTCTCTCTCTCTCTCTCTCTCTCTCTCTCTCTTCGATTTCATTTAAGGTCTCTTCACAAAATTTTACATTAGACTCATTGAAAAAAGAAAGAAAAAATTGTGGAGGTGAGGGGGGAGGTCTGAGAGTGGGGTAGGAGGTTAATGTACTAAATCTACACAGAAAAGTGTGGCGTGTGTGTGTGTGTGTGTGTGTGTGTGTGTGTGTTGTGTGTGTGGTGTGTGTTGTGTGTGTGTGTGTGTGTGTGCGTGTGCGTGTGCGTGCTTCTTTTGACATTGATTGATAACAGCCAAAATAGTGTGTGTAGTCTTAAACAAGACTAAACAGAAAAAAAACCTGATTTCAACTGTAAGTCTTGATTAGAGAGAGAGAGAGAGAGAGAGAGAGAGAGAGAGAGAGAGAGAGAGAGAGAGAGAGAGAGAGAGAGGAGAGAGAGAGAGAGGAGAGAGAGAGACTAGCCCTGGTAGCTGAGTTATACTAATGCTCCTCCCCATCCCATGCATCTTGTTTTTTGGCTGCCTCATCTTCTGTGATGTACCCGGTCCTGCTGTTCCCACGCCGCTCATTCCAATCTCCCCGCCACAGCCATACCCAGATTTGTTATGTCTCATCCCCAGGGTCCGAAGTCCACAAGGAGCCCATCAATATCAGGCTGCCGTGGGGCCACCAGCCAGAGGGGCCCTGCACTGCTGCTGGGTCACTTTGGTGGTGGTGTGCAGTGGTGGCTGGTGGTGCATCCCACCCCTCTTTTGTGCTGGGTTTTTTCTTCAGGGGAGAGTCAGCAGTTTCCATTCTGTTCAGTGGCCAAGCTTGTGTCTGATGGAGGCTGCTGCGTCACGTGATGGCCGTGTGTCAGAGGTAATGGGCCGTGTGTGGGGAACGTTTACCTGAACAGGTCATTGTCCAACAGGGCAGTTTGGGCATTTTCGTCAACACAGAGGATTGACGTCAAAGGAATATTTAGATGGATTCTCTCTCTCTCTCTCTCTCTCTCTCTCTCTCTCTCTCTCTCTCCTCTCTCTCTCTCTCTCTCTCTCTCCCTCTCTCTCTCTCTCTCTCTCTCTCTCTCTCTCTCTCTTTCCTCTTGTTATCTTCTCTTCCTGTAAGCGTCTCCCATAGGCCATACTCCCTTTTTACCATTTTTTTTCTTCTTATGCTTTCTCCTTCTTGCAGTAATTTTTTTACATTTTCAGTTTTTCAAAGAAAGTGCCTTTGTATATTCATGCAGAATACTCCATATCTGCTCCAGGGGGGGGGGGGGGGGGTTCCAAGAAACTAGCCTATTACATGTTTAAGGACTTCATAAGCCAACTCATGTTTTCATGTTTCTGCAACCTGAAAAACACAAAAACTTGAATCTTTATCATGCATACTTTATCTTCTGTGAGCATGCCAGCATGACGGGAGTCTAATCAGACATTGGCATGTCTGCATGAGACTTGAGAGATTAAAAAAAATATCTCACCTTTAATCTGTCTAGCGCTGCGGAGATTTGAACTCATAGCGTGTGGCCAGAGAGCCACTATGATCAATAAGTGATCCCCTAATTTACTTGGTTTCTGTGCCCACCACGTTCCTCCAGTCTTGATTCAAGTATCAACATCTGTGTACACAGAACTGTTGAGGTGTCTCTGTGAATGTCCTTCATGAAAGCTTGAAAGCCAACATCTGCTGGGGATTATAGCCCTGTGCTATAGTGCGGCTTTACTGTCTTCTCTGTTTATTCCTTCTAGGGCTCTCATGTCCTCCTATGATATGAACCACCAAAGGTTGAAAGACAGGTTAATGCCACATCTGCTCTTTCCATATGGATGGGACGGTTTGTTTGCAATGCAAAATAGAAATCACATCGATGTGTGTGCACGTGCATGCCCGTGTGGGCAGCATGCCATTTTAATTGCATGTCTTCCGCCCAGCCCCCCTTTTCCCTCCTTTTTTCTCCCCCTTTTTCACAGCCATGGGTCTTCTCTGTGAAACAGTTGTCTGTCTCTTTTATAATTCATGGGTCAATATTTTTGCTTCATTAAATTCTGTAATGTTTACACGTCTGGCTGTATAGATATTGATGCAGTGTTCATTTTGAATGGTTCTCTAATCACTCGTTGAAACGGGAATGAATTGAACAAATTTGTTTTTGGTAGAACAGAGCTATGTGTGCAACACTTGTGTTGTAAAGGACTAGAAATATGATGGATTTTCTTTGGGAGGATGGGAGAGACAAACGGCTTACATTGTTATTGTATAACCTTTATGTGTGTGCGTGTGAATGTATACATTTGAATTTGTAAAAACTATTGATTGTAACTGGCTGTATGTGAATGAGTGGGATGAACGAAAGCGCTATGATTTGGGTGTTTTTTTTCAAGATATGGCGCTATATAAATTTCATGTATTATTATTATTGCCTAGTTTTGCCCTGTGTTTCCATGGAGTCTTTCTGGCCTTTGACCACAATAGATGGCCATATTTACTGATTTGTCTTTGCCTTTCTATGTGTGGGTACCAACTTACTGTCTGTCGTCCATGTCTGTCATCAAATCACACTTTTTTTTTTACTTCCTGTCTATCAATCTTTCTGACTTTTGTCTAATAATCTGTCTGTCTCTCTTTCTCTTTCTCTCTTTGGGATCAAGTGTGCTTTCATAGGAATCATATTTGCATGCATGTGTTATTTATTTTTTTTATATTCTTTTATATCGAGGATAATGGAATAAGCACTCATATGCTTTTTTACATTCAGTCCCCGTGTGTATGCAGTTTTGTCAATTTTGTCATCTGTTCCCACCGGCACACAATTGCCTACTCTTCCGAACAGCGGAACAGGATTTAACGTGCGCGCAAGATATTCTGCATGCGTTCGCACACGGGGCCTCGGTTTATAGTCTCACCGAAGGACTTTGACACTCAGTTCGATTTTTTGTCAAACTGGGAAGAAAGGGTGAGGCTGGGAATCGAACCCAGAACCTCACGGTTTACTTGTTGGCAGGCAAACGTCTTAACCATCCTGCCACCTTCCTTCCTCTAAGATCATTGTGTGAGATCATTAAACGCTGTTATCATCAAACTATAAACAATTATACTATGTAAACAGCATCATTTACACCTATGTAGAACTAAACCAAAATTACAGGTGTTTGGGGGGACTTCAGATAAATGGATAATGTGTTTTTAAAAGGGTGTAGATGAGAGAAGATGATGTCTCTGAAATCTCGCTCCCCAATGTCTGCTTAGGTTATGGAAATACCTTTACCTTTTTATGGATGAGAGAAGAGAAATGTAAACAGCTACATTGCCAGTCATTTCTGACAAAGTGCTCTGACTACTGAACTACCCCGACATCTCTCTCTTTCCCTGTTTATCTTTCTTTTTTCAGGTGGCGCAATCGGCAATTCTCTTTTTGTTCAGCTGCCAGGTTAATGTCCAATCAAAGCAGCCGCCATTACTGTGTCACGTGATGGCCATGTGACAGAGGCAATGGGCCGTGTGTGAGGAACATTTACCCGAACAAGTTATTGTCCACCTCAGCACTTTATGCATGTTGTCAACACAGAGGATTGACGTCAAAGGAATATTTAGACTGTCCACTTTTCTGTCTGTTTGTAGGCCTGTCTGTCTCTACATCTGTCTATCTGACTGTGCATCTCTCAGAATATGTGGATAGGCATTACATGTGCTTTTTTATGTTTCCCCCACCCCGCGCATACACACACTTGGGGGGGGGGGGTGTCTTATCTTCTTTGGTTACTTCGTTTTTCTCAATAGCAGATGTTTGTCCTTGTAAAGTAGTTGCCATTATTGTACCATATGTGTGAATTGTTTTTCTGTTCATAAACTGGTGTGCTAAATGATTACACTGTATTCAAGTTTAAAAAAGCTTCAATCATCTCATGAAGGGTAAGTACAATTAGATGAATTCTTCTAGTGTTTTTCAACTGTTCACTTATCCCCATTTAGTACTGTAAACAATCAAGAAACGTAATCATTCACAGAACAGAGTTATGTGCACAACACTTGTCCGCTGCACAGAACTAGAAATGGAATGGAATCTGCTGGTAGGAACACGAGTAAAAACGGTTTTAAGTGTAATGCCAGAGTTTGTTAGCGTTTCTATGGAGTCTTCCAGCTTTTGACCATAATATCATGCCATACTCACTGATTTGCTCTTACCTTTCTGCATGTGTACCAGATAACAAGTCTGTTGATAGTTGTCATCAAATTGCACATGTGTGTTTGCTTCCTGTCTGTCAATCTGTCCTATTTTTTGTCAAACTGACTGTCTGTATTTTTTGTTTTGTTTTGTTTTTGCTTTCTCTATTTGGGTGTTGCTTTATTCAGTTGGCCATTAGGTGATACTAAGCAACATTGTGTGGGTATATGTGAGCATATTCATGCATGCATGTGTGAGATCATCAAACAGAAGGATCATCAAACTTAATCCTAGCATACATTCCAAACAGGTAACTAATATCAGGTGATTTTTTTAATGAAAGTAAGAAAACCAGAGTATTTGAGGAACTTAAGTTAATGGAAGATGTGGTTTTAAAAGGTTCTGAACAGTACGTAATAAAGGAACACTCAAATTGTCATTTCAGAGAGAATGTTTTAACTTTTGAGCAGCACACAGAGTATGTGGGCATACAAACACCCACAATTTCACTCATATACTCACACTCACTCCCTCACTCACTCACTCACATCACACACCACACACACACACACACACACACGCACAACACACAAAACACACACACATACATACACACACTACATACACAACACACACACACACACAGAGTATGTGGCATACAAACACCGACATTTCACTCATATACTCACACTCACTCCCTCCTCACTCCTTCACTCACACACACCACACACACACACATCACACACAAAACACACACACACAACACACACACATACAAACACACACAAGAACACACACGCACACACACACAGACATTTCTGTTTGTTTTCTTTTTCCTGTCTGTGTCAGGTACAGTCAGCAGTTCTCATTTTGCTCAGCAACCAGGTTAATGTCCAATCGAAGCAGCGGCCATGACTGCGTCACGTGATGGCCATGTGACAGAGGTAATGGGCCGTGTATGAGGAACGTTTACCTGAACAGGTTATTGTCCAACAGGGCAGTTTATGCATGTTCGTCAACACAGAGGATTGACGTCAGATAAATTCTTAGACTGTCTGTCCGACTGTCTGTCTGTCTGTCTGTTTGCCTGTCTGCCTGTCTGTCGTCCATCTGTCTGTCTATTTGTTCTATGTCTGTCTGTTTGTCTCTTTGTCCTGTCTGTCTGTCTCTCTCTCTCTCTCTCTCTCTCTCTCGCTCTCTCTGGGGGATGGGATAGCTTAGTGGTTAGAACATTACACTCACAATCTGACGACGAGGGTTCAATTCCCTTTCAAGGGGATATTTTCCCGTGGAGTTAACATCAGTGCAGACTCCACTATCCCCAAAAGTCCTTCAGATGAGACTGTAAACCGAGGTCCCGTGTGCGAGCGCACGCAGAACATCTTGCGCACACGTTAAATCCTGTTCCGCTTTTCGTAAGAGTAGGTCATTGAGTGCCGGTAGGAACATATGACAAAATTGACAAAACCGCATACACACGGGGACTGGATGTAAAAACGCACACAAGTGCTTATTCCATTATCCTCGATATAAAAGAATTTTTTTTAATTTAAATTAATCTCTCTCTGGCAAGAGCATCACAACTTTTCATTCAGAGAAATGTGCTATGACTGACTGAAAAATGATGTGCAATACACCTACAATATCTGTCCAACTGTTGTTCACTGTGCTCCAGTTTGACCAGCTGCATACCTCACTGTACAGTGAAAGCCCTGCATGAGTGCTGGATATGTTGATGTTTCTGCACCTCACCAATGGTGACAACAAGTACAGGATTTCTTTTCTCGATCCTTGGCTAGAGCTCCGATGTTCGCCAATGGTGAGATTTTGTGTATGCGACCGTTTTTTGCCCTCCACCAAGGTAGCCGTATTCTGACTTCGGAGATGGATGCTGGGTATGTTCGTGTTTCCAAAAACCCACCAAATGCTGACCTGATTTATGGGATCTTTAACGTGCATGTTTGATCTTCTGCATAAAAACACAGGCAGATCTGCACTTGAAGTTGACCTGGGAGATCGTAACCCCCCCTTCCCCCCACCCCACCCTATTCCTTAATTTACCAGAGATTCGACCTCACGACTTCGTGTACCCATGGGATTGAAGTAGAACAGACTTAACCACTCGGCTACTGTGTCCGTCGTACGTGATTTAATTTACCTACTTCATTTTCCTTATGAATACACACACACAGATATCATGAAATCCCTATCCTTTATCTATCGGATGCCAACAAGACTCAAACCTGCACCTCAACTCATGACTTCAGAGTTCTTGGGAGTAGAAGCTTAGCGCCTTGTCCGCTGGGTGAATTCATGTATCAGTTGTTTTTCTGTGATCTGCTCTATCTATTAGAGACGCTGTCAGCAGCTGTGTACAAAGACTGTAGAGATGTCACCCTGAACAATCGCCATAACAGCGCTAAGGCCAGCAAGTCGCAGGGCATTTTAGCATCATGCAGTCATGTGCTCTTACACTCGTCTCTGTCTGTCTGTCTGTCTGTCCACTTTTATGGCTGCAGCATTTACGTCTGAAGCTGGTAGTCAAAAGAGGATTGTTTCGGGAAATAGGCTAGCATCACAGGAGTCTTTTCTGTATGGCTGTGATTGTTTGTTTAGAAAAGCAAAACAGACATCCAGTCAGTGTTTATGCATGTAGCTGAATATGCCAGAGTGTGTTTGTGTGCCTGCATGCGCGCGCGCGCGCGTGTGTGTGGGTGTGTGTGTATGCGTGCGCGTGCGCGTGTGTGCACATCATTTACTTTTCTTTGCCTGCCACCCACTACCCTTTTTACTTGTTTTTCTTGTCTTTTCACCATTTTCCCTTAATCATGGGTATGTTCCCTGTAAACTGATTTGATGGCCAAACATTTCACATTCATTCCACTTCATAAAATACTTGATGAATATTTGCTTGTGTCTTGCCCCCACATTTGTTTAGCCTAGCGTATATTTTTAACAACTTTGCCAATCCCAACTGAAAATGAGAAAACAAATCAGTATGCATAATCGTCCATCACAGAATGGTGTTATGTGAACAACGCTTTCCTCCAGAATAAAGCTGGAAATAACAATGAACTGCCTGTGATGATATCAAACAAACCTACCCAAATAAAATAAAACCGGCTTTTACTGTTATTGCCGCGTTTAACCAGCGTTTCCATGGAGTCTTCCTGGCCTTTTGACCAAAATAGAATGTCATACTTACTGATCTCTTCTAACCGTTCTGTGTGTGTGTGTGTGTGTGTGTGGGTGCATGATTACAGTCCTGCTAGTGCCTGTCATCAAATTACACCTGCTTTGTTTACTCGCTGTCTGTCTCTGTCTGTCCTCTCTTTGTCTTTCTGACTCTAGTCTGCTCTCGTGTCGTCTGCTCTGTGTGTCTGTCCGTCTCCTCTCTCTCTCTCTCTCTCTCTCTCTCTCTCTCTCTCTCTCTCTCTCTCTCTTCTCTCTCTCTCTCCCTCTCTCTCCCTTTTCTCTCTCTTCTCTCTCCCTCTCTCTCTCTCTCTCTCTCTCTCTCTCTCTCTCTCTCTCTCTCTTCCTCTAACACACACATACACACAGAATCTCTGTTTCTCTGACTTGGTCTTTGTGTAACACTCTCTTTTTCTGCCTGTTTGCCTGTCTGTCTGCCTGTCTGTCTGCCTGTCTGTATCTCTCTCTCTCTCTCTCTCTCTCTCTCTCTCTCTCTCTCCTCTCTCTCTCTCTCTTCTCTCTCTCTCTCTTGCTCTCTTTCTCATATTGCGCACACGTTTAAATCCACTCTGCCTTTCGGGATGAGAAAGCCATTATGTGAGAGTGGAAACCGGCTGACAAAATTGACAAAATCGCTCACACTCGGGGACTAAGTGAGTTGGGTTTTTTTTTAATAATCTCATTAGTGCTTACTCATTACCCTCAAAACAAACAAAACCATCCCTCGTATCCAGCCTAAATCCAGTAGTAATTCACCAAACACTGGACCAGACCAGCATAGTACAGTTAATACAAGTAAGCTAAGTGAAGCAAGCTCCACCAATGTTGTCCCTCAGAGTTCAACAGACCCCCATCGATTCTGTGTCCTGTCCTGTACTGTCGCACACACAAAAGGACCTGCCACTTTAGTTCATACAGTCTCAGTAGCCTGTGGTCGATTTTGCAGCGGCGATAGCAATTGTTGTTTGACAGCCCTGCCCTGTCCGCCATGTCTATCTGTTTCCTTCACTTTCACCTATCCCGTATTCCCGTGTACCAGTGAAGATTTTGGAACCAGCTTCCTCCACTCCCCCGTGGTCCTCTGCTTTCCTTAGCAAATTATTCCACTCAAGGCCAGTCCGGGTCTATTTCAGATAGACAGAGTGTTTCGGGGGGGAGGGGGGAGGGAGGAGGGGGGGAGGGTGGTCATAAAGAGTTGCATACAGAGATACATGTACACATAGATGTACCCGCGTGTGTGTGTGTGCTGCGCGCGTGTGTGTGTGTGTGTGTGTTTGCATGTGCATGCGTGCGTGCACGTGTGTGTGTGCATGTGTCCGTCTGTCTGCCTCTCTCTCGCTCTCTGGCCTCTCTCTCTCTCTCTCTCTCTCTCCTCTCTCTCTCTCTCTCTCTCTCTCGTCTCTCGGCGCTCTCTCTCTCTCTCTCTCCGCTTTTCGGAAGAGTAGGCCATTGTGTGCCGGTGGAACGGAAGACAAAATTTACAAAACTGCACACACACGGGGACTGGATGAAAAAAGCACATGAGTGCTTATTCCATTATCTTCGAAATAAAAGAATTAAAAAAAGATAAAATTTAAAAACCTCTCTCTCTCTCTCTCTCTCCTCTCTCTCTCTCTCTCTCTCTCTCTCTCTCTCCCTCTCTCATCTCTCTCTCTCTCTCTCTCTCACTCTCTCTCTCTCTCTCTCTCTCTCTCTCTTCTTCTCTCTCTCTGCTTGTGTACAAGCATACACACCTATGTGTTTGTGAACGTAAGAGCTACCATACATGCAAGCAGTTTAGAACGAAAGATGGGTACCACTATCACAGTGGGCAATCTGAATCCAACACCACAGCTACCAATGACAGGCCTGGTATTGGCAAAGCGATATGCCCTCCTCGTTAACACTGAGAGCAAAGCAATCTGCCCTCCTGATCAATACTGATGGCACAGTGATCTGTCCTCCTGATCAATACTGATGGCACATCAATCTGTCCTCCTGATCAATACTGATGGCACAGTGATCTGCCCTCCTGATC
>CM054134.1:19317731-19322731 GCA_028751875.1 Rapana venosa
TCAGTCCCCGTGTGTATGCAGTTATTTATTTATTTATTTATTTATCCTTTTATCCCTTTATATCGAGGGTAATGGCATAAACACTCATGTACTTTTTTTACATCCATTCCTCATGTGCATGCAGGTTTGTAAATTTTGTCATCCACAATGACCTAATCTTCCGAAAAGTGGAACGTGTTTTAACGTGTGCACAAGATGTTCTGTGTGCGTTTGCACACGGGACCTCGGTTTAGTGTGTGTGTGTGTGGTGTGTGTGTGTGTGTGTGTGTGTGTGTGTGTGTGTGTGTGTGGTGTGTGTGTGTGTGTGTGTGTGTGTGTGTGTGTTATGTTTTAATTATTTTATTCTTTTATTTTTTTTTTATTCTTTTATATCGAGGATACTGGAATAAGCATTTGTATCGAGGATGTGTGTGTTCATATAATTACATGTCTGTCTGTTTGTCTGTGTCTGAGTGTGTGTGCACGCGTGTGTTCGCACGTATGTGTATGTGCATATATGTCTGTCTGTTTGTCTATATCTCTGTGTGTGTTTGTGTGTGTGCCTGACTGCATGTCTGTGTATCTGTGTGTATGTCTGCATGTGTCTATGTGAGTCCCTGCGTCTCTTTCTGTGTATAATTATATCCTTATAATATAACATATTATGTCTAAGTAAACTATAAAAAAAAAATAATCAGTGTTTCTGTCAGCCACTTGGAATAAAGGAGGAGTATTATTGTAAAATCAATATTCGGGATCGATGACTGGTCTGATATTGATAAAATCAATCTGCCTTTTCATCAATACCGATCGAGCCCCATTTGCCTCTGCCCATTCAAGCGCAAAAGGGGTCCTTGAATTGGCCTGTTTCCCCAGTCCTTTCCTAATCAATAACTATTAACCATTTTTCTTCAATAATAGTAATTTATGTCACAGATTTTCCAACAATGTTCTCCGTTTGTGAAAGAAAACACACTCAAATTCGTGGAGTTTGTTTAGTTTTCAATTGCCTAGATACTCTCTCTCTCTCTCTCTTTCTCTCTTCTCTCTCTCTCTCTCTCTCTCTCTCTCTCTCCTTCTCTCTCTCTCTCTCTCTCTCTCTCTCTCTCTCTCTCTCTCTCTCTCTCTCTCTCTCTCATGTCTATCTCTGTCTGTCTGCCTCTCCGTCTGTCTGCCTGTCTCTCTCTCTCTATCTATCTCTCTACTTAACTACCTGTCTATCTATCTATATTCTATATATCTAACTTCCTGCCTACCTGCCTACTTACCTATCTATGCATCTATCTATCTATATACCTAAAAGCGTATTTACCTATTAATTTGTCTGTCTGTCTGTCTATTTGCCTGTCTGTTTTTCTAAGCTTTGAAAAACGTTCTATTTGTCCCCTCAATCTGAAAATTCACCTTTGACATTAATTTACGGGCAACTTCCTTTCTTTCTGTGATTGTTATCTTTTCTGGAAAATCTGATAAAAGACAACGATGGCTGGTAAGCGTGGTAGCACACAGACTGCACACCCTAGATCCCTGGGTAACCAGGTGTAGAAGTGTGTGTGCATGTGTGTGTGCGTGCGTGCGCGCGTGTGTGTGTGCGTGTGTGTGTGCGTGCGTGCGTGTGTGTATGTTTGTGTGTGCGTGCGTGTGTGCGTGCGTACGTGCGCGCGCGCATCCGACTTCGGCATGGGAGAGAATTGTTATCTTTTAAGTGTGTGTGTGTGTGTGTGTGTGTGTGTGTGTGTGTGTGTGTGGTGTGTGTGTGTGTGTGTGTTGTGTGTGTGTGTGAGTGTGAGTGTGTGCGCACGCGTGCATTCGACTTCGCCATGGGAGTAAATCGTTATCTTTTAAGTCTTTCTGGGGAACAAAGACAAGAAAATGGACCCAGAAAAGAGAGAATGGACAAGAAAGGGTGACAGGAAGAAAAGGAACAAGGCAGAAACAAAGAGAGGGCTAGAAAAGAGGGAATTCCTAGCACGGACTTTTCAGGTGTCATTGCTATTTTTATACTAAAATGGCCCAGACATCCCCACAGGGGAGAGGGGGGGGGGGACAAACTTGATTTACAGACACCTCGGTTTTGGCACATAACTTTCATTAAGTAATTTTAATGGAGGAATCGGCTGAAAAGTCCTTCGGTACAACTTGTATTCTATATCACTTTAAGTCATGGCAGATTTATCTGCGTGAAATTCAGGCTGCTCTCCCTGGGGAGAGCGCGTTGCCACAAGAGCAGCGCCACCCATTATTATTTTTCTTTTCCTGTCTGTAACTGTATTTGTTTCCCTATCAGAGTGGCTTTTTTTCTGCAGAATTTTGCCAGGGACAACTCTCTTAATGCCGTGGGTTCTTTTACGTGTGCTTAATAACACACAGAACTATTATTGTCTCATCCGAAAGATTACAACCCAGACCACCATTCATTGTCTAATGGATGGGGGAAAAGTTTCTAGCCCAAACGGGGATTGGACCACCGCACACTTCCAACCCGGACTTTTTGCTTTCTAGGCAGGTGTGTTACCTCTAGACCACCGATCCACTTCCGATGACTTTTCAGTTTGGTCAAGGAAGAAGAGGAACTATTTAGCTGGGTGGCGGTGTCTTCAGTGATTCAAGTTTCTTCTCTTCCAGCACAGAGTTCTCAACTTTAGGTGCAAAGATTTCTGTGCGCTTATAAGTCATAAATACGCTCATTCGATGTCAATAATCTTCGCTTTAATTCATCACTTTCCCCGTGGGGATGCCGGGGACCTGTCAGTATACATAGCAGCCCCACCTTCTAGAAATTATGTGCTAGGAATTCCCTCTTTTCTATCCCTCTCATTATTTCTGCCTTGTTCTTGTTCTTCTTATGACCTCCTTCTCGTCTATTTTCTGCGTTCTTGGTCCATATTCCTGCCTTTTTTCCAGAAGTCTTAAACGATAACAATTCTCTCCCTTGCCGAAGTCGGATGTGCTGGGCCCGACTTGTCAGGCGCTTAACGGCAGTGCAACGCATTTTCGCTCATTTGACAGACAACATTAGTTGCTGTCTGAGTGTTTGACGAAGAAGAAATTCATCATAAACGTTACTCTGGTAAAGATACGTTGCTTTTCTCTTCTCTGGCCAAGTCTGCTCAACATGTAGGGATAGGTTGTTTAAGCCTATGTCCCCTTACCAAGACCCAGTGAAAAGGATTGTTGTAATGACCATGTCACTGCTCTATATTCTCCGAAGCTGCTTGACCAGAAGACCCAATTCGCTGACCATTTAGAGGTGGGTTGTTCAGACCTGGTTTCCCTGCCAAGACCCAAGGAAACATTGCATTGTTATATTCATTTTGTCCAAGGTTGCATGGGCTCAGACGAAGTTGCTCCATACCTGTTTATTTACTTTATTTCTTATCTTATTTCTTTTATTTCGAGGATAGGGGAATAAGCACTCGTGTACTTTTTTTACATCCAGTCCTCGTGTGTATGTGGTTTTGTAAATTTTGTCATCCATTCCCACCGGCACACTATGGCATACACTTCCCAAAAGCGGAACAGGTTTTAACGTATGCGCAAGACGTTCTGCGCGCTTTCGCACACGTGACCTCGGTTTATTGTCTCATCCGAAGTACTGAGCTAGGGGATGTGGGGGAAGTGGAGTCGGCACTGATGTGAACTCCATGGAGAAAAAAAAATCCCCTTGAACGAGATTCAAACCCGAGTCAGCAGATCACGAGCGCAATGCGCAACATTCTAACCACCAGGCTATCCTATGTCCCTCCGGTTTCCCCCGCCAACAGCCAGTGAAGTAGACTGTTGTTATGATCATCGTGTCAGTGCTGTACTCTGGTCCAAGGCTGCTTGACCACGGCCCGGGTCTGCCAAACCATGAGGGGAAGGTGGTTGAAGCCTGCTTCCCCCTCCCCCCCCCCCCCCTGGTTTCCCCCCCCCTCCCCACCCGCCAAGCCACGCTGAAACAGATCGTTACCATCATCCTGGCTCGTTTCCATTCCATCACAGATTGCTGGACCACAGACCTCGTCCGCGGAACAGTATAGAGAGAGGTTGTTGGAGAGTGTTTCTCCTGCCAAGACCCGACCCCCCAAAAGAAACAGACTGGTAAAAGCATCGTCTCCACTGCTTCATTTTATCCAAGACTAGTTTTACCTGAAGTCCTATCTATTAAATGTTCGGAAGCGTGCTGTTGAAACCTGTTTCCCTTTGCCTAGACCTAATATTATTACTATAATAACAAAAATGAATATGTTGTTATTATTATTATTACTATTATACTACTACTACTAATATAAAAATGATGATGATGATGATGATGATGATGATGATGATGATGATGATGATGATGATGATGATGATGATGATGATGATGATGATTTTATTTCGCACTATGGCTTGTAAAAATCGATCAAAGGGCTTGCATGCAACCTATTCTTACACGTGCAACAAATCACGAATAGATTTAAACAATTCACACACACACTCACACACACACACACACACACTCACACACACACACACACACACACCACACACACACACACACACACACACACACACACACACACACACACACACACACACACACACACATGAAGACTATACACTTTTGAGGGAGCGATTGAAACACGTTGTTTCATAATCATGACAACACACTTCCACTTTATCAAAAGTGACATGACTGACGAAGACCAGGTCTACAAAAACATTAAAGGTACATTGTTCAAACCTTCACTCTACCCCCCACCCCCACACCACGCCCACCACCCCGTATCCCCCGCACTCCCCAAACCCTCCACCACTACCACCACCACCAAACCAACCAACCAACCAAGACCCCAAATGAAACAGATTGTTATCATCATGGCACAGCTCCAATCTGTCCGAGGCTGCTTGACCAGTGGTCCCTCTTGTACTAAACACTAAGGAGACGGCTTCCCTCGCCAACACTCCCACGAAAAAAAGAAAAACCAAAACCCGGATGGTTATGATTACGATTGGCTACCTCTCCTTCCCTTGGCCATTGGGTCCTGGTGCTGTGG
>CM054134.1:19335231-19345231 GCA_028751875.1 Rapana venosa
TATTCCGCTTAATTCAAACCTTCGCAAGTTATAGAAAAGCTTTTTTTTTTTAAAGTGACCAACGCTTCAAGATAATAGAAGGAAAATGCGTTCGAATTGCCATATGGGCAACGACCACTACAGACTTAGAGATCCTGTGCCTTCCTAATGTTTATGATTCATTACCTGGCTGCCAGAACAGACAGTACATACAACATTTCACGTAGCGCTTTACAAGAAAAATGTTTGTCCGACTCTGTGGGGAAAAAGGCAGGCGAATGGACTGGGGGTACAGGGAGACAAGGAAGGGAGAAAGAAAGACAAGGAGATAAAAGAAAAAGATATAGAGAGACAGTCATAGAAAAGACCAAATTCTCCGACAGATTTTCCTACAAGACAATTTCTCACACAAATTCTCCAGCAGATAGGGATACTGTTTATACCAAAATAGCCCCTCCCCCAACATCTACACCCCCACCCACCCAGTACCTCCAAAACAGCAGGCCGAACAACGGGACAGGGGGAGAGGAGGAGGGGGAGGAGGGGGATGTGAACTCAAATTAAAAGTTCATACAGATTCCGGTTCATAACAGTGCGGTCAAATTTGCTGTCAGCAGCAGTGGGCGGGAGATGCTGGTGTGATGGGGTTGTGCTGACTGACACCTGCAGTGGACAGCACACACCATCCTGAAGTGTAAAGACAGACAGTGTGAGTGTTTGATGAGGCGAGGCATGCTCAAGGCTGCCTGCGCTGTGTATTTGAACAGCTTGATCAATGGGAAACCTGCTCCAGGTTATTTTGTTCTTGGTTTTTTTGGTTTTTTTTATTTAAATGCAGTTTAAGGGCTGTGAAGGACAGAGAGAACGTAACGCTCTGTGAAATGTAGAACTATTTACAGTTATCCTACTAGGGGGGAAGGGTATACTTATTTATTTTATTCTATTTCATTTAATCTTTTTTTTTGGGGGGAGGGGGACAATAACTAAACGCTCATGTGCTTTTCTTTTACATCCAGTCCCAGATTGCATACGGTTTTGTCAATTTTGTCATCCGTTCCAACCGGGACAAATGGCCTGCTCTGTTGTTTTTTTTATTTTATTGTTTTATACTGAGGATTATAACGGTAATATATGATAATAGATCATATGTTTTTTAAACGTGGTACATGTTTTAAGTGATGATATATATATATTGATATATTATATATATATATATATATATATATATATATATATATATAACTTATTTCTATTCCTCAGCTAGGGCTCTGAGGTTCATCAATGGCGAGATTTAGCGTATGCCACCGTTTTTATCCACCCTTAAGGTAGCTGCATTCCGACTTCGGGGATCAGAAGTGTTTTCCTTCATCATACAGTCAATAGTACGGTTATGGTTTAATTACCATGAAGTGAGGGTGTGTACCTTTATAATTGTATATAATTATGCCTGCACTTAAAAGTGCACACACACACACACACACACACACACACACACACTTTGTGAGGGTGACTTTAGGTGCACAATTACTTCGGGGACAAATACACAATATGTGGTAGTAAAAGGTAACGGTAAAGGTGTCCCATAACCTATAAGGTCGTAGGGGAGCGAGGCGTCAGAGACCTCGCTTCTCTAGAGGCCAGCATATTGAGGGCGGCGCCCACCTCCTCTCCCTCGCTGCTTTACCTTCCCTGACCCTAAAGAGGGCAGGTACCATTTACAGCTGGGTGAACTGGGGAACTGTACTGAAGCCAAGGCGCGCAAACGGTCACCCATCCAACTGGTCACCACGCTAAACGCTGCTTAACTTGGCTGGGGGAAAGCCAGTGCTCCGACCACTGAGCTATGCCGTCCCCTACGTGATAGTGGCTATAGATAAACAATTATTTCAGGAACAAATGCATACTGTAACGGTGGCTATAGATGCACAGTTATTTCAGGAGCAAATTCACACTATTTCATGGTGGCTATAGGTGCACAATTACTTAGGGGACGAATACACACTATGTAATAGTGGCTATAGATGCACAATTACTTAGATTACAAATACACACTATGTAATAGTGGCTATAGATCCACATTCACTTCAGGGACATAATTATACACACCGTTTGATATTTAATATAAATGCACATTTGCTGAGGAGACAATCACATATTGTTTCAAGGTAGCTATAGATGCGCAATCACTTAAGGGACATACTTTCTGTATGTAAGTCCAATCCAATCCAGTCCAGTCTCGTTGTTTATAGCTATGCCGACCACAGAGGCCATATCCGGGGGAGGTGGGGGGGAGGCTGTCACCTTATAAAACTGTAAATCTCAGAATAAAACTGTGCAACTATATACAGATTAAAACAGGGTTTAAAACCAACTCTACTGTTTATTTTTTTTTTTACTCTTTTATATCGAGGATAATGGAATAAGCACTTGTGTGCTTTTTTACATGCATTCCCCATGTGTACGCGGTTTTGTAAATTCTGTCATCTGTTTCCACCGGCACACAAAATGGCCTACTCTTACGAAAAGCGGAAGAGGATTTAACGTGTGCGCAAGATGTTCTGCGCGCGTTCGCACACGGGGCCTCGGTTTATAGTCTCATCCGAAGGACTTGTCATTCCCTGTGCTCTGTAGGTGGCTGGCGTAGTCAATGGTAAATGTAACTAACAGCAGTCTGGACACGCCAGTCAGCGTGGGTGGTTCTCAGGGTGTGCTGGGCTGGGGCCTAGCCCTGGGGGCACGCGTATGACTGTGTGCTGCACGTGAAGTCCTTCAGGCAGCTGGGGCCCCTGACTTGTGGTCCATGCCCTCCCTCCCTCCCTCCCTCACTCATGGTGATGAGACTGCAGAAGATGATGATGATGCTGATGATGATGCCGCTGCTGCTGCTGCTGCTGCTGCTGCTGCTGCTGCTGCTGCTGCTGCTGCTGCTGCTGCTGCTGATGATGATGATGATGATGATGCTGATGCTGATGCTGATGCTGATGATGATGATGATCACAAGCAGAAATACTGCCACGTATTCTGCTCGCACGTACACGCGTCGGCGACATGTGTGTGTGTGATGTATGATGTGTGTGTGTGTGTGAGTGGTGATGTGTGTGATGTGTGGTGTGTGTGTGTTGTGTGTGTGTGTGTGTGATGTGATGTGTGTGATGTGATGTGAGTGTGTGTGTGTGATGTGTGTGTGTGAGTGAGGTGAGTGATGTGTGTAGTGATGTGATGTGTGTGTGTATGTGTGATGTGTGTGATTGTGAGTGAGTGTTCAGGTGTGTGTGTGGTGTGTGGTGAGTGTGTGGTGGGGTAGTGTGTGTGTGTGTGTGTGTGTGTGTGTGTGTGTGTGTGTGTGTTGTGTGTGTGTGTGTGTGTGTGGTGTGTGTGTGTGTGTGTGTGTGTGTGTGTGTGTGTGGTGTGTGTGTGTGTGTGTGTGCGTGTGATGTGTGTGAGCGTGGGTTGTCAGTTGTGTGTGTCGTTTGTTGGTGTGTTGTGTGTGTGTGTGAGTATGTTATGATGAGTTATGTAGAGTGTGAATGTAGATTTGTGATTGGAGTTGTATGTTTGTGATTGATGTGGATGGGCTGGCCTAATGCGCAGTGTACGTGATGCTGTTGTTTGAGAGAGAGTGAGTCTGTTCAGTGTAGTGTGTGAGGTGGGTGAGTGAACACTCAGTGATTTCCCAGTAAGGAAGTTGTTTATAATGTGTATGTATTTACCCGTAGGCTGCTTAGTGTGTGAGTAAGGTGGTGTGCATGTGGTGTGTGTGTGTGAGAGCGTGGGCACGTGCACTCATTTTTTCCGTTTCTGTTTGGAAAAAGTCAGCTGCTTTGTTAGATTAACTATTCTAAGTGATCAACACGTTATTGTAGCAGTAGACCTAGAAATTCGATATTTATTGTATTGTGTCTATCTTGTTTGTATCATATTATGTATCATATTATGGGCCTTGTCCCTAACCCTAGTTATAACCACTGCACTGCCTGTTGTCTTCAATTTAACGTCTGTTCACTCTAAGTGATATTAGATGTACTGCCTGTGCAAAAAAGTAGAACACTCAAATCCATGACTCTCCCAGCTAAACAGCAATGTGTTTAATCAATGTGTACGTAATAATTATAAAAACACAGCTGTAAATGGGTACCTGCCTTCTTTAGGGTCATGGAAGGTAAAAGCAGCGAGGGAGAGGAGATGGGCGCCGCCCTCAATATGCTGGCCCCTGGAGAAGCTGAGGTCTCTGACACCTCACTCCCTACGACCACATACATCTACCATTATGTGACGGGAACACCTTTACCTTTACCTTGTTTCAATATGAAAACTAGGATAATCTGTCAGGCTTCGCATTAATACCATTCTAGTAGCTGTGGTATTCCTAGTACCAGTTCACGTTTTTGTTGTGATGTAAGTAGAAACTTATATAGCTGGTTGTATAAAGATCTTCACTGAGATAGCAGTTATAGCTTTATTCATATGCAAACTTAAATGGTACAGGCATGTCACACAAACATCTGGACTGGCCAAGACTGTCCTACAGGGAAACAGTACAAAGAGGGAGACGAAGAGGCAGACACAGAAAACGATGGCAAGACAATAATATCAGAGAGTGGACTGGCCTTGAGTGAAACGATTTGCTACGGAAAGCTGAAAACCGCGAGGAGTGGAGGAAGCTGGTTGCAAAATCTTCAGTTGCGCTCCAACGGTCTACAAAGCTACGGGATAAGTGAGGCTAAAGAAGAAGAAGAACAAGAAGAACAAGAACAAGAACAAGAACAAGAAGAACAAGAACAAGAAAGAAGAAGAAGAAGAAGAAGAAGAACAACAACAACAACAACAACAACAACAACAACAAGGAAAGAGAAAGAAAGAAAGAAAAAGCGCCACATTTTATAGGATAAGAGAGAGGGGTCCTGGCCTTCAACTGTGGGTTATGGTCACCCCAGAGGTTTTGTATTGTGTGGGTTGATTCCTGAGTGGGTTAATGATTAATTAAACAGAACATATCTGTGAGCAAACTCTCCCCTCCAGTCGTTTCCCTGTGTGAAAACAGGTGACTCTCCAGAGAAATGCCCCAGGAGACTGGTGATTCAATACCACAGGCACACTGGCAGTACACTGGAGAACAGGCTGATTCTCAGCTCTCCACACAGATTTATTTTATTTTATTTTATACCACTTTAAGTCACGAGATTTCTCTGCGTGAAATTCGGGCTGCTCTCCCCGGGGAGAGCGCGTCGCCACAAGAGCAGCGCCACCCTTTTTTAGCTAGGCTTTCTACAGACATATTGGAGTGTTGGTGGTTGTTTGTTGTTTTTGAATGAAAATTTTATCGGAAAAGTTTTGTTTTATGAAAGGAACTAGAATTCAGGGGTGGGGGGTGGGGGTGGGGGGGTGGGGAGTGCACGTGTACGTGTGTGTTTTCAAGTCAAGCCAAGTCAAATTGTTATTTCCAGGTACATTGAATAAGCAATGCATTTGCTTCTTTTTTCATCAAGCCATCTATCTAAGAACAAATTTCTTAATGATTATACTGAAATATGTGTGTGTGTTTCTCTCTCTCTCTCTCTCTCTCTCTCTTTAGTCTCTCTCTCTCTCTCTCTCTCTCTCTCTCTCTCTCTCTCTCTCTCTCTCTCTCTCTCTCTCTCTCTTTATATGTATATATATATAGAGAGAGAGAGACAGACAGACAGACAGACAGATAGGTAGATAGATAGATAGATAGACAGACAGACAGACAGACAGATAGATAAATAGATAGATAGATAGATAGATAGATAGATAGGTAGATAGATATTTGTGTGTGCGCGCGCACGCGCACATGTGTGTGTGTACGTGCGTACGTGTATGCTTGCGCGCGCGCATTTATGTGTGAGTGTGTCTAAGAATCTAAAAACGTGTTTATAGATATTTATTTATTTATTTTTATTTATTCTTTTATATCGAGGATAATGGAATAAGCACTCATGTGCTTTTTATATCCAGTCCCCATGTGTATGCGGTTTTGTAAATTTTGTCATCTGTTCCCACCGGCATACAATGGCCTACTCTTTCGAAAAGCGGAACAGGATTTAACGTGTGCGCAAGATGTTTTGCATGCGTTCGCACACAGGGCCTCGGTTTATAGTCTCATCCGAAGGAGTAGATAAGTGCAAGGAGAATATTAAAGGCAAACACAAAGAGGTACAGGAGAACAGAGCACAAGTGTATGTATGTATGTGTGTATGTGTATATCACTGCACGTGTCTGAGTGCTTGAACCTAGAGACACCTGATGGCTGGCTCAGCCTTCACTGTTTCGTGGCTTACCTCGGCTTGTGCTGCGTTTGTCCTTTCTCATGGTTTCAATTAAACTTTTTTTTTATCAACCATCAACTTACACAATTGAGGAAAAAAAAAGAAAATGAAACCCCGAACGAAATCTGCTCCAACATAAAACTGATAACTGAGTTTGTGTGTGTTCAAATTCATTTAACGTCTTTTCACAAGTTGTGATATTAGACAGGGTGCGTGTGTGTGTGTGTGTGTGTGTAGGTGTGTGTTGTGTTGTGCTTGTGTGTGTTCGTGCGTGTGTTTGCGTGTATGTTCTTTTTTTTTTTTTTTTTTTTATTTCGAGGATAATGGAATAAGCACTCATGTGCTTTTTTCATCCAGTCTCTTGGGTATGCAGTTTTATTGATTTTGTCATCAGTTTCCACCGGCACACAATGGCCTATTCTTCCGAAAAGCGGAATGGGTTTTAACGTGAGCGCAAGATGTTCTGCGTGCATTCGCACACGGGACATTGGTTTATTATTTCATCCGAAGGACTTTGGGGGAGAGTGGAGTCGGCACTGATGTGACTCCAGAGGAAAAATCCTCTTGAACGAGAATCGATCCTGGGTCAGCAGATCACGAATGCATCACTCTAACCACCAGGCTATCCTCTGTGTGTGTGGTGTGTGTGTGAGTGTGTGTGTGTGTGTGTGTGTGTGCGTGCGTGCGTGCGTGTGTGTGTGTGTGTGTGTGTGTGTGTGTGTGTGTGTGTGTGTGTGTGGGTGGCGCGCGCGCGCGCGCGCGTGTGTGTGTGTGTGTGTGTGTTGTGTATGTATGCATGTGCGATCATGCGTCCGTATATGTGTGTCAGTGTGCGTGTGTTTGGAGAGGGGGGTGGTAGCAAAGGAAACAATTTTTAAAAAAATAATGAGAACGGAAAATAAGAATTACGGGTCACATCTGTTGCCCATCCTATCATCTACTCTTTCATTCACACACATGCGCGCGCGCACACACACACACACACACACACACACACAAGCACGTGCGCGCGTGAGGCCAGAGAGAGAGAGAGAGTTAGAGAGAGGGGGGATTAGATATTCAGAGACAGTGAGAGTAGCATAGAAACAGAAAGAGACAAATACAAATAGACAGAGAGACAGAGAGAGAGACTGAATGAATGAATGAATGAATGAATGAATGAATCTTTATTTTTCAAGGGTAACAGAATAAGCATTCGCAGACATTGTCTTCATCCGGCCCTTGCCCTGATTAGGGACTATCAACAAAACAAGGAAGAGAGAGAGAGAGGAGAGAGAGAGAGGAGAGAGAGAGAGAGAGAGAGGAGAGGAGAGGAGAGAGAGAGAGAGAGAAGAGAGGAAGAGACAGAGAGACAGACAGAGACAGACAGACAGAAGAGACAGACACAGCCAGAGACAGTCAGAGACAGACAAAGACAGAAAGAGACAGAGAAACAAAGAGAGAAAGAACACAAAAGAGACAGACAGACAGAGTGAGAAACAAACAGACACAGAGAAACAGACAGACAGACACAGAAACAAACAGACAGACAGACAGAGAACAACAACAGACAGACAGACTGAAACAATACAAACAGACAGACAGACAGAGAAATAAACAGACAGACAGACAGACAGACAGACACACAGGCAGTCACACTTCACCACACTCTTTGCCCATCTGATCATCATCGTCAGCACTCACTGCCATCATCCTATCATCTCAAGCAGGCAGGCAGGCAGGCAGGCAGGCAGGCCATCAACCAATCATCGCCTTAGGCGCCGTTCTCGTTGCATGTCGACTGCACGTGCAGCACACGTGTTGGTAGATGGAGGCCATCCTCCCTTCTCCTCCTCCTCCTCGTCACCACCACCACCACCACCACCATCATCATCACCATCATCACCGTCATCATCATCGTCGTCGTCATCATCATCTTCGTCGTCGTCGTACGTCATTATCATTACCATCATGACCACCACCATCATTATTATCATCATCGTCATCATCACCCCACTATCATCATCACCATCATCATCACCCCATCCTCATCATCATCTTCTTCACCACTATCATCCTCACCACCATCATCATCGTCGTCGTCATCATCACCATCCTCTTAATCACCATCATCACCACCACCATCGTCGTCGTCATCGTCGTCATCATCACCATCCTCTTCATTACCATCATCATCATCACCACCACCACCAGCAGCACCACCACCACCGTCATCATCATCATCACCACCACAACCATCATCACTATCGTCATCACCATCACCACCACCACCACCACCACCACCACTACCATCACCACTACCATCACCACCTTCATCACCAACACCAACACCACCACAACCATCATCACAACCATCATCACCATCACCACCTCCACCATCCTCCCCCTCATCATTATCATCGCCATAATCCGCGACGGTGGCGGTGACTGGTTGTGTGGAGATTAGCATCGGTCACTTTCCTGCTGCTGCTGCTGCTGCTGCTGCTGCTGCTGCTGCTGCTGCTGCTGCTGCTGCTGCTGCTGCTGCTGCTGATGATGATGATGATGATGATGATGATGATACCGTGGCCCCTCCCATGTCCTTTGCAGTAATGTTGCTGCAGTCTGTGTGTGGGTCACTTGTCGGTCACCTGTCGGTCACATGTCGGTCACCTGTCGGTCACATGTCCAGGGCTTGTGTGACGAGAGAGTCTGGAGCTTGGCAGGTGAGCATTGGAGGTAGGGCTGGGGTGGAGGGTATTGTTCCTAACCTTGTCTTTCTTTTCTTTTCTTTTCTTTTCTTTTGGGGGAGGGGGTCTTTTTTGGTCTGGAAAGTTTTTGAGGTTAAGTTCTGTCGTGTTCATGTCTATGTGTGTGTCTGTGTGTGTGTGTGTGTGTGTGTTGTGTGTATGTGTGCGTGTGTGTTGTGTTGTGTGTAGTGTGCTGTGTGTGTGGTGTGTGTGTTTGTGTGTGTGTTGTATGTGTGCGTGTGTGTGTGTGTGTGTGTGTGGTGTATGTGTGTGTGTGGTGCTGTGGTGTGTGTGTGTGTGTGTGTGTGTGTCTGTGGTGTCTGTGTGTGTCTGTGTGTTTACTGTGGTGTGTGTGTATGTGTGCGTGTGTGTGTGTGTGTGTGTGTGTGTGTGGTGTGTGTGTGTGTGTGTGTGTGTGTGTGTGTGTGTGTGTGTGTGTGTTTCCCTCTCTCTCTCCTCTCTCCTCTCTCTCCTCTCTCTCTCTCTCATCTCTCTCTCTCTCTCTCTCTTTCTTTCTTTCTCTCTGGGAATGGATGGCAAAATTAACAAAACGGCATACACACGGGGACTGGATGTTTAAAAAAAACACATGAGTGCTTATTCCGTTATCCTCAAAATAAAAGAATAAGATAAAATAAATTAAATAAAATCTCTCTCTATTTCTCGCTAAGAGAAGGGGCTTTCTTTTCAAAAGGACAAACCGTCACCTGCTCCTAAAGCCGTCTTTCTACAATACCCATTTCTATCTTCATCACTGGCCACACGGCCCTGAAAACTACAACTGATCAACGACAATGGAATCAAACAGAACACAGGTGGGACGACACGCTGTTTTGTTGTTGTATCACATTTTCACCGACAACTAATGACTGGTTTGCGCGCCTTGGCTTCCGTACAGTTTCCCCAGTTCACCCAGCTGTAAATGGGTACCTGCCCTCTTTAGAGTCAGGGAAGGAAAAGCAGCGAGGGAGAGGAGATGGGCGCCGCCCTCAATATGTTGGCCCCCTT
>CM054134.1:19357731-19360231 GCA_028751875.1 Rapana venosa
TGTGTGTGCGCGCGCGAGTGGGTGTGCGCGTTTGTATTGCCTGTGCGTGTGTATGTGGCATGAAGCCATTTATTATTATTATTATTGTTATGGTTGTTGTGGTGGTGGTTGTCGTCGTTGTTGTGGTTATTAAACGCTTTGTGTGAACTGTGTGTTGTATGGGGCCATGTGTTTATTGTTATCGCTGTTGCTATGCTATGTTGTGTTGTCGTGGTGGTGGTGGTAGTAGTGGGTGGGTGGTGGTTGTGGTGATGGTGGTGGTGAGTAATGTCTATGTGAATGTTTATGTACTATTTTCTATCAAAACTCTGTATAAGAATGTAACATTGGCGTAAAATGACACAGCTTTCACACACACACACACACACACACACACACACACACACACACACACACACACACACACACACACACACACACACACACACACACAGCAGCAGCAGCAGCAGCAGCAGCAGCAAACAAATATCTCCCTCAGAAAGCTACAGAACGAGAGCAGAGACCCCGCAGGGAAGGTACAGACAGACAAACAGACAGACAAACAGACAGACAAGCAGACATATAGACAGACAAGCAGACATATAAGACAGACAAGCAGACATATAGACAGACAGACAGACAAGCAGATATATAGACAGACAAACAGACTCACAAACAGACAGGCAGACAGACAAGCAGACATATAGACAGACAAACAGACAGACAAGCAGACATATAGACAGACAAGCAGACATATAGACAGACAAACAGACAGACAGACAAGCAGACATATAGACAGACAAGCAGACATATAGACAGACAAACAGACATATAGACAGACCAACAGACAGACAAGCAGGCATATAGAAAGACAAGAAGACATAAAGACAGACAAGAAGACATATAGACAGACAGACAAGCAGATATAATAGACAGACAACCAGACTCACAAACAGACAGACAGACAAGAGACATATAGAACAGACAAGCAGACATAATAGACAGACAAAGAGACAGACAAGCAGACATATAGACAGACATGACAGACAGACAGACAAAAGAAAAGCATATAGACAGACATTGAAACAGAAAGACATATAGACAGACATACAGACAGAGAGACCAAACAGACACACAGACAGACATACACACAACCACACACAGACAAAGAGACATACAAGCAGAAAGACATATAAACAGAGAGACAGACATACAAACAGAAATACGCACAGACAGGCATTAAGACATACAGACAGACAGACAGACCAGACAGGCAGACAGAGAGACCAGACAGGCAAACAGACAGACAGAGAGACCAGACAAGACAGACAGACACAGAGACTAAGACATACAGACAGACAGACAGACCAGACAAGACAGACAGACCAGACAGACAAGACAGACAGACAGACACAGAGACGAAGACAGACGGACCTGTTTATCGTTTGCTGCATGAAACTCTTTCCCAAGCAAAGAAGGCTGGCTGCACTGTCACAGGGCAAAAAACGGCCGTTCCCTAGGGCAATATCCTCGCCATCAGCCTTCACCCAATACACTCCCTGTCCGCACTTTTATGTCGGAGAAAACTTGATGTCCGACTCCAGCTGAATTCGAATCGTTGTAACATGATACTCGTATTGTCGTATTCATTATTGTTATTGTTGTTTTTTGTTCCTTTCATATTATTATTGTTGTTGTTGTTTTCTTCTTCTTCTTTTTATTATATTAATCATTATCATTATCACCACCATGACGAGGAGGAGGAGGAGGATAATTGCTGTTGTTGTTGTTATTGTTGTTATTTGCAGTATAGTATCATTATCATCATTATTATTGTTTTTGTTGTTGTTGCTGTTGTTATTATTATCATTATCATCACCGTTATCATTATCATCCCCGTTATCATCAGCATCATCACTGTTATCATCATCATCATCATCATCATCATTTTTATCATTGTTATCATTAATAGTAGCAATGGTACTAAAAGTAGTAGTATTGTTGTTATTGGTGGTGGTGGTGGTGGTGGTGGTGGTGGTGGTGGTGTGGTGGTGGTGGTGGTGGTGGTGGTGGTGTAGTAGTAGTAGTAGTAGTAGTAGTAGTAGTAGTAGTAGTAGTAGTAGTAGTAGTAGTAGTAATAGGAGGAGGAGGAGCAGCAGCAGCAGCAACAGCACCAGCACCAGCAGCAGCAACAGCACCAGCAGCAGTATATTTCACCACGAAACTACCGACCTTACCAAACGCACACAAGTGTCCCCTTGCTTCAAGTAATAATTCAGCAGCCCACACTGCCGATACTAGCGCTGCTTCCACCATCAGTGTATCCCGACATAACGCTGCTCGGTGCCAGAAAATTAAATGCCGGCCTGCCGTGTATTATTTTCATGGCGGAGACGGCACCATTTAATGATGCGAGGGAACAAACTCCTTCCAGAACAAAACCCCTCTTCCTGCTGGGGGGAAACAAACGTGATCTGTCATGAGACCATGTGTCATCTGAGTGGTTAAATTTCTGCTTCTT
>CM054134.1:19367731-19430231 GCA_028751875.1 Rapana venosa
GTGAATTAAGGATTGGGATGTTTGCGAAGTCCCTAGTCAACTTAAAAGCGCAGACCTGCAAGTGCCTTCATTTCCTTTGTCTATACACGCTTGCAGATGATTAAAAGAACACAAACACACACACACACACACACACACACACACACACACACACACACACACACACACACACACACACACATACAACATCACCCACACATTAAAGATCTTGTACTTCATGTCAGGGGACGGGATAGCTCAGTGATCAGAGCACTCGCTTTATAAGAAGAAGAAGAAGAAGAAGAAGAAGAAGAAGAAGAAGAAGAAGAAGAAGAAGAAGAAGAAGAAGAAGAAGAAGAAGAAGAATCTATGGGATTTATGTAGCGCTGAATCTTGTAAAGTCAACAAATCAAAGCGCTTTCCCCCAGCCAATGTTAAGCAGCATCGAGTGTGGTTACCAGTTGGATGGGTGACCGTTTGCGCACCTTGGTTTTAATACCCCCACCCCCCACCCCCACCCCACCCCACCCCCATCCAGTTCACCCAGCTGCAAATGGGTATCTGCCCTCTTTAGGGTCAGGGAAGGTAAATTAAAGCAGCGAGGGAGAGAAGATGGGCGCCGCCCTCAATATGCTGGTCCCTGGAGAAGATGAGGTCTCTGACGCCTCGCCCCTATACGACCACATAGGTAATGGGACACCTTTACCTTTATCTTGTTCATGTGTGTTGAGTGGATACATCTTTTCAACTAGTAAGTGGCTACTTGCTCTTGTTTCCCTCCAGTAAGATTTGTCAAAATAAAGAAAAAAGAGAGGAAGAAACTGGTATGAGTGGTCAGGAATAAGGACAAATACAAAATGGATTTAACTTAATCGTAAAGATCCCGTGTCTGTACCTGAAAAGCTGTCCTATATCTACGTGTACACGGCCCAAAAACTTCACCAAAAAAGAAAATGCTGGAAATCACAGTAAGCTCTGGCAACTCTTACGCTTCTTTCTCATAGATGCGTTTAGAGTTGAGTTTCTTTGGGGGGAGTGGTTTGTTTTTGTTTATGTTTTTTGCTGTTTGCGGTTTTTTCTCTTTGCGCATGCGTGTGCGCGCGTGCACACACACACGCGCGCGCGCGCGCACGCACGCACGCACACACCTTGTGAAATAAATAATCAACACATTAATCAATCCACCACTTCACTCCAATAGATTCCATAATAAGAACAAACCCTTAAAAAAATGTCCACACTCTTCTGGTTGCAACATGATGTTGCCATAAAGAAATTACTTCAAAATAAACGGATTGTTTGCATTAGAGAGAGAGAAACACATTCAAACTTTGCGATCTCTCTCTCTCTCTCTCTCTCTCTCTCTCTCTCTCTCTCTCCTCTCTCTCTCTCTCTCTCTCTCTCTCTCTCTCTCTCTCTCTCTCTCTCTTTATGAACTTTCTTGCATCCAAATGAAAGACTCCCCGAATATAAGGCACCAAAAATAAACTTCCTTATAGTTTTCTTCTGTGTTTGGTTGTTTCGTTGTTTGTTTGTAACAACAGTTATGTTAAATGTTTAATATCCTCTTTCTATTTTTCTTTTAATGGTAGCTTTGGCAGGCCATAAGAATATCTACTTGTTCTTGGGAATGCGACAGACACTTCTGAATTACGAGCAGTGTCTCGCCGTAATGCCATTTACGGCCAAGACCTCTGGTGAGTTTTCTCCCAAAAACCTAAACTCGAGTTAGGTCCAGAGACGCAGTCCTTCGTACAAGTCTCCAATCAAGTCAAGCCCAGAGCATGGTCCTTACGAAGATCCTCAGGAATGGTCCCTGTTTATTGATATCCTCGAATCCAGTCAAGTCAAGTCAAGTCAACTCATTTTTTTATTTCCGGATGTTACATTGAATAAGCAATGCACTTGCTTTTTTTCATCAAACCATCTATCTAAAAACAAATTTCTTAATTATTATACTGAAATACTACATTTTTGCAACCTTTACCAATAAATCGAACCAGTAAAAATAGGAAAATCGATAGAGTCAGACTGTATGCATGGTCTTTACTTAGTTAAGTAAATCCTCAAATTGTGTCTTTGAAATAAATCATGCTAGAGTGGATTTCTTCATTTTTTTCCAATCTTTGACAAACATTATTTTAATAACGCTGAAAGAGTTTTCAATGGATATTTGCATTTAATTTCCTGCACTATGACCTATCACTTACATACATTATATCTATAGGTATGCGTGCGTGCGTGCGTGCGTGCGTGCGTGCGTGTGTGTGTGTGTGTTTGTGTGTGCGTGCGTGCGTGCGTGCGTGCGTGCGTGCGTGCGTGCGTGTGCCTGTCGCAAGGATGTGTACAGGCATCGTATCCCAAGTAACAGCTCAACGGGTAAAAATAGAGGCTAAATTGATTGAAAGTTTTTATTTGATTCTACACCCTTTTTTTCTTATTAATTAACGACTTTTTTCTTTTCGTCAGAATTGAAGAATGTTTTGAGAAGTTTCATATAACAAAATATTACTATTGTCATACGTATATTGCAGTGAATGTAGTATTCAGCAGTGGGGTGTAGTTTTAGATTAAACGTATAGTTTTGTAGTCCATGAAAAAGCAGTTCAAAAACACGACATAAATTAGGTGTATAGACACACACACACACACACACACACACACTCTCTCTCACTCTCTCTCTCTCTCTCTCTCTCTCTCTCACGCACATACACACACACACACACACACACACACACACACACACACACACACACACACACACACACACACACACACACACACAAAGCCCCAAAAATCTACTTCTCTCTTATATATAAACAGAAATAACAAGTCATTTTCTGGCAAAAGTTCGTATCTCATCCAAAGAAAATCGCAACCACTACTTTCACTGTGATAATGAAAACAGAAAGAACAGAAACAAAGACGTTTGTCCAAACACGTTCAGAAAACAGTGAACAGAAAGCAGCACAATATCTTGTGATATAACAGCACCAACACACAAGATTTAAGATTTAATTCCTTTCACCCTTTTCGGGGTATGGAGGATTACAAACAAATTGAACAGGAGAATAAACCTAACAGCAATATACCCAAAAAATAACATGAATACTAACAGTAACTGAAAAGCAAGAGTTCATCGCATAATGATAAGCAAACAGTATCAATGACTCAATACTATTTTTAAGTATACACATTTCTTTAAAAGACATAATCTACACAAATGAAAGACAATTGAAATTTCAAGAAATACCTGCAAATCTTATAAATTTTGAGAGCGACAGGAGAACTTTTCGAGATTTGCATTTCATTAGCCTACAAAAATTATAACTGGACATGGGTTGAAGAAAATGTCGGGGAATAAAATCTTGTCGTAAATGTTTGAAGTGGGGACATTCCATGATAAAATGAAATTCATCCCCTAAAACAGACATATTGCATTTTGAACATATTCTTCCCTTGGTATATTATGGAAACGTCCAACCTCAATAGCACACACACACACACACACACACACACACACACACACACACACACACACACACACACACACACACAAACCAAAACAAATACCGAAACATTAGGCCTAAAACTACCAACAACACATTCATATACACAAAATGTACAACAACATGAGAAGACACTACGAAATGTAACTTTCTTGTGTCTGTCTGAGATAATGATACACATCAATGTGCCTGTCAGTATTGTAATTACCCTTCATGGTATGATTCAAGCGGTTTTTGACTTAACTTGACTTGACTTGACTTGACTTGAATGGAAGACAGGCTGACACGAGCACTGCTTGGCTAAGAAACCAAACCAGACACAGGCAGACTGACATGAGACGAACAGATAGACAGACAGACAGACGTGGAGACAGACAAAAGTAATTGGAGATAAGTAAGAATTGATTTCTTTCCCCGCCGTGTGTTTAGCATAACAAACACATGAAGTCTGGAAAAAAAAACCTGAAATGAGCTACTTTCGCTGACAGTAAAGACAGATCATATACAGACAGACAGACAGGAACAGGGAACGAGAGAAAGACAAAACAGTTTAAGAAAATAATGTAGAGACATATAAAACAGCGGCACATACGTGTGGGCGCGGATCTATATGAACACACACGCGCGCACACACATGCACACACAACACACATACATACACACATGCACTCACGCGCGGCGCACGCACGCACACATACACACACACACACACACACCACACACACACACACACACACACACACACACACTACGGTCACGCAGGCAGAGATAGAGAGAAAGAGAATGCAAGAAACAGACACGCAAGCAGACCAACAGCTAGACGAAGAGCGTAATCAAACTATAAATACAAACAGGAATAGAGGCAAGATATTTTATTTCTAATGTTTATATCCTGGCCCATCAGAAAGGGAATTTTATGCCAGGAGAGAGAGAGGAGGGGGGGAGGGGGGAGACAGACAGACAGACAGAGACAGGCAGACATAGACATACAGAGAACTAGGAAACAAACGAGGATAAAACAATAAGAGCACGCGCTTTTTCTCGTCTAGCGTTCGAAAAGCATTAAAACAAAAATTTGCAAAGAAACAAATATAAGAGAGAGAGAGAGAGAGAGAGAGAGAGAGAGAGAGAGAGAGAGAGAGAGAGAGAGAGAGAGGAGAGAGAGAGAGAGAGAGAGAGAGAGAGAGTCTGAAGTTTGAAATACAGCCGGAAAGTGATACACCAAGAAAGTGCTGAAACCAGCCCACAATTATACACCAACAACACTGGAAATGAAAAACCAACACCATTCTACTGCTATCTGCTGAACATGAACTATACATGTCTAGCACAGAGTGGCACAAGGCAGACAAGGAAACAGACAAAACAGACAGACAGACAGACAAACAAGGAGAGGAAAGACTCCTTGCTTTGATAGAGACATAAAGACTGACAGGCAGGCAGGCAGGCAGATAGACATACACACACACACACACGCACGCACACACACACACACACACACACACACACACACACACACACATACACACACACACACATACACATACACAAAACACGAGAGAGAGAGACGAGAGAGAGAGAGAGAGAGAGAGAGAGAGAGAGAGAGAGAGAGAGAGAGAGAGAGAGAGAGAGAGAGAGAGAGAGAGAGAGAGAGAGAAAATCAGTTGTAAACTGGATGTGACGAAATGATTACGAAAAGATGGGGAAGCAAATCCTTAAAAAAAAAAACCAAAAAGAAAAAAACCACGTAGAAACAGGCAGAAGAAACAAGTCAGAGAGACAGACAGACAGACAGACAGACAGACAGACATGTACAGAAGGAATAGGCCAGACAGAGAGACAGGTATTTACATTTAAACAAACAAAAGACTAGGGAACCAAGCACAAAAACAAACAAAAATTTACCCCCATCCCCGTCTTTCTCTCTCCATTCCCTCCGTCCTCACCCCACCCCACCCCACCCCACCCCTCCCTTCCAGCCATAATAAATCCTTACCTCTTCAGCCGAAGTCTACACGAAATAAGTCTCACGATATTGCACGTGCAAACAATACAAACGCCACAAAAGAAAGAAAAAAAACTAATAATAACACTTTCTATCCAACGAACCACATCTGTCGCAAGCTTTTTCTCCACAATCAAACCCGACACACATTTATAGAACACGTCCCCCCCAAAAAAGAGAGAAAAAAAAAAAACAACCTATAAAACCCGCCTATATACACACATACATACAAACACACTTTTTCCCCCACACGTGGAAATTGGCGCGCAGTATTGACAAGCCGTTGTCAGTCAATATCACTGAAACTGATAACCTCCCGCCTAGGCAGACACCGCCTTGACTGACAACTTGCAACTGATGATGACTGACAGTTCATCGATTTCTTGTTAAGCCTAAGGAGGAGAAGAAGAAAAAGAAAAAGAAAACCACTGTCGTGTTAATCCCACAGATTTTTTAGACACGTCAGACATGCGCGCAGCTGCGGTTTCCCCTCCCCCTCCACGCGCGCGCGCGTGTGTGTGTGAGTTGGTGCAGAAAAGCGTGTCGATGGCTGATGTGTGTATGATGCGGTTTTGGGCATGCTGCTGTTGTGGGTTTTGGTCGGTAGATAAGAAGGATGGGAATGAATGAATGACTAGCTCAGCCCAAGCTGTGCGGTGCCCCTTACCTACTGTCCAGGTATTGCTTTTGTTCATTGGCTTTCGAGGAGTTGAAGTGATATGGGTGATATTGATGGGGTTGTGTTTGGGGTTTTGTGTTTTGGTTGGTTTGGGGTTGGGTTTGTTTGGGGATTTTTTTTTTTTTACTTCTCTAAGGTTCATTGTTATTGAGTGTATTATTGTTCTTGAGGGTTTTTTTTAGCAAACTGTTTTTCTCTGTGGTTTTGTAGACTGTTCTGTCTGTCTGTGTCTCTGTCTGTGTCTGTGTCTGTCTGTGTCTCTCTCTCTCTCTCTCTCTCTCTCTCTCTTCTCTTCTCTTCTCTCTCTCTCTCTCTCTCTCTCTCTCTCTCTCTATCTCTCTCTCTCTCTGTTTCTCTCTCTCTCGCTCTATGTGTGCGTGTCTGTGTGTGCGCGCATGCTCAGGTGTTGTGTTTATACCTTCTTCACACGTTCAGACAGCATCAATGTTGCCAGGTCAGATAAAGCAATGATAAAAGGGGAAGAACAACTCCACTTCTCTCCACACTTATGAAGAGAGCTTTATGTCTTATGAAGAAAAATGCGCTGCAACTGCCGGTAAGCGCCTGGCAAGTCAAGCCCTGCGCATCCGACTTGGGCCTGGGAGAGAATGGTACGGACCAGGAAGGCAGAAAATAGACAAGAAGGTGCTGAACGGAAGAAAAGGGACAAAGAGAGGGATAGAAAAGAGGGAATGTCTAGTACAGAATTTCCAGAAAGTGGGGATGTTATTTATACTGACAGGCCCCTCCCCGACATCCCCATGGGCAAAATGTCATGAAATAATTATATAAAAAGAAAAGTGTTTGTACTAAGCATGTGCTCATTCTTTAATGGGTCAAAGTAGCGTGCGGCCGTGTATATTTGATTATAGGGCAAGCTATAGCCATTCTTGTATGTGTATGTGTGTGTGTGTGTGTGTCGTGTGTGTGTGTGTGTGTGTGCGCGCGCGCGCGCGGCGCGTGTGTGTGTGTGTGTGTGTGTGTGTGTGTGTGTGTGTGTGTGTGTGTGTGTCCGTGGTGTGTGTGTATGTGTCGTGGTGTGTGTGTGTGTGTTGTTGTGTGTGTGTGCGTGTATGTGTGTGTGTGCGTGCGTGTGTGTGTGTGTGTGTGCGTGTGTGTATGTGTGTGCGTGTGTGTGTGTGTGGTGGTGGGGGGGGGGGGGTCGGTGTGTGGTGTGGGGTGGGTGGTGGATGTGGAGAGAGAGAGAGGGGGGATGGTATGTGGTATGTGGGGGAGGGAGGGAGCACACGTGCGCGCATAATCCAAACTCTATCTACGAACTTGCACTGGCGTGTGTGTGCGTATTGGAAAATGGTTTACCTGCTAATGTGCTACTTGATTTGGGCTATTTCATGTGATAAACGTTTACCTTTTTACTGTTTTTTAGGTAAGCTTGTAACCCACACGAAGTTCATGTACTGTTCAGACAATGGTGTGTCCAAAGTCTGTCATTGTTTAGATAATAATGTATCCAAAGTCTGTCTTTGTTTAGATAATAATGTGTCCAAAGTCTGTCTTTGTTTACATAATAAAGTGTCCAAAGTCTGTCTTTGTTTACATAATAAAGTGTCCAAAGTCTGTCTTTGTTTAGATAATAAAGTGTCCGAAGTCTGTCTTTGTTTACATAATAAAGTGTCCGAAGTCTGTCTTTGTTTACATAATAAAGTGTCCAAAGTCTGTCTTTGTTTACATAATAAAGTGTCCAAAGTCTGTCTTTGTTTACATAATAAAGTGTCCGAAGTCTGTCTTTGTTTACATAATAAAGTGTCCAAAGTCTGTCTTTGTTTACATAATAAAGTGTCCAAAGTCTGTCTTTGTTTACATAATAAAGTGTCCAAAGTCTGTCATTGTTTAGACAATGATGTGTCCAAAGTCTGTCTTTGTTTAGATAATAAAGTGTCCAAAGTCTGTCTTTGTTTACATAATAAAGTGTCCAAAGTCTGTCTTTGTTTACATAATAAAGTGTCCAAAGTCTGTCTTTATTTACATAATGATGTGTCCAAAGTCTGTCTTTGTTTACATAATGATGTGTCCAAAGTCTGTCTTTGTTTAGATAATAAAGTGTCCAAAGTCTGTCTTTGTTTAGACAATGATGTGTCCAAAGTCTGTCTTTGTTTAGACAATGATGTGTCCAAAGTCTGTCATTGTTTAGACAATGATGTGTCCAAAGTCTGTCTTTGTTTAGACAATGATGTGTCCAAAGTCTGTCATTGTTTAGACAATGATGTGTCCAAAGTCTGTCATTGTTTAGATAATAAAGTGTCCAAAGTCTGTCTTTATTTAGATATCATAGTGTCCAAAGTCTGTCTTTGTTTACATAATAAAGTGTCCAAAGTCTGTCTTACCCAGGTCCTATGTGCCCAAGAGCATACTCTGTGTCCAGGTCCTGTTGGCTGCAGACCTGTATGCCCCAAGTCCAAAGACTTGCACTCCTGTAGCATCTGGGTGCTGGCTGCCTCCATCCTCTTGAGCCCAGCTCTAGTGTGCCTCACATCCTCTGTGCAACAGATTACCTACGTTCTACACACATGTCCCAAAGACCAATGTTTGAAAATAGTCATCAAAATATGTGTCCCACGTTCTCATTCCCAGGTACCCTGTTCCCCAAGTCATATGCGACCCACATCCTATGCAACCCCTACCCCCCCCCTCGACTCTATATCTTTATTATAATAGTAATAATAATAATAATAATAATAATGTATGGAATTTATATAGCGCTGAATCTTGTAAAGCAACAAATCAAAGCGCTCAGATGACTTTTTTTTTGCGTGTGTTTGCGGTTTTTAAAATTTTGTCATCTGTTCCCACCGGCACACATTGGCCTACTCTTTCGAACAGCGGAACAGGATTTAACGTGTGCGCAAGATGTTCTGCATGCGTTCGCACACGGGGCCTCGGTTTATAGTCCCATCCGAAGGACTTATCACTGATGTGTCCCTAATTATTCTCTATCGTCCTTACCCTGTGTACCTGCTCCAGATCTTGTGCTATAGTCCTTGGTCTTTGTGCACCAGATTCGATTCTGCATGCTCCGCATCATGATTTACCAAAATCTTTTGTGGTTCTTGTCTGGAGTGCCCCAGTTCCTCTGTTTTCCTTATTTTGTTCGTGCCCCTGATCTTCTGTACTACCTAGCTTTTGTGCCCCACACTCTAAATGCCAGAATCCTTTGTGATTCTTGTTCAGAATACCAGAGATCCTCTGTTTTCCTCATATTATGTGCTCCGGATCCTCTGTTTTCCTTTTCTTATGTGCTCCGGATCCTCTGTTTTCCTTTTCTTATGTGCTCCAGATCCTCTGTACTTCCTACACTGTGTGCCCCAGATCCTCTGTACTTCCTACGCTGTGTGCCCCAGATCCTCTGTACTTCCTACACTGTGTGCCCCAGATCCCCTGTACTTCCTACACTGTGTGCCCCAGATCCCCTGTACTTCCTACACTGTGTGCCCCAGATCCTCTGTGCCCTGAACTATGCGTGCTTCACATTATGTCACCACGATCCCGTCTGCCTCAGATATATATTCTGTGATCAGCATCTTATGTATCCAAGGTTCTACGTTCCCTAGATCCATTCACTGTCTCAGGTCCTATGTCCCTCGTATCCATCACATGACCTTGTCACAAGTCCTTCTGACCTCACAAGTCTGTGGACATTACAGCTGTGTCTTTGACAACTTTTCCTGTCAAAAAAGAAACAGATAGGAACATGCGGGCCGACTACAGTCATAGTATCAAGCAATAGTAGAAACAGTAGCAACAGCAGCAGCACCAAGCACACTCACACACACACACACACACAGACGCGCGCGCGCGTGCACTTATACACACACACATACATACATACAAACATACATACATACATGCATACACAAACGAGAGAGAGAATGAGAGAGAGAGAGAGAGAGAGAGAGAGAGAGAGAGAGAGAGAGAGAGAGAGAGAGAGCTGATCGTTGAATAAGGAGCGCCAGTCAGCTGCTGTTACCATCTACTCGGGGGACGGGATAGTCTGGTGGTTAGAGTGATGTATTCGTGATCTGCTGATCCGGGTTCGAATCTCGTTCAAGAGGATTTTTCCTCTGGAGTTAACATCAGCGCCGACTCCACTCTCCCCAAAAGTCTTTCGGATGAGACTATAAACCGAGGTCCCGTGTACGAACGCACGCAAAACATCTTACGCCACGTTTAAACCCGTTCCGCTTTTCGGAAGATTAGGCCATTGTGTGCGGGTGGGAACGGATGACAGCATTTAAAAAACTGCATATGCACGGGGACTGGATTTTTAAAAAGCGCACGAATGCTTATTCCATTATCCTCTGAATAAAAGAATAAATAAATAAATATACATACATACATACATACATACATACATACATACATACACACACACACATATACATACATACATACAGGAACGGAGAGAGAATAGGGGAGTGGAAGGGGGGTGGAGGGGGGGGTTGGCTGGGATCCTTGAATGACAAGCCCCGGAAAGCTGCTGTGTGCATCTATTCTTTCGGGTGTGTCTTGAACGATATGAATACGAAGGGAAGTAACACACTCGGCCAGTTTGGAGAGAAGGGGAGTTATTCTTCCCCTTTAATCATTGCTTTATCTAACTTCTCACAGTTTGTATTTTGCAGGTATGCTATCAAAATGCTTGCTGTCTTTGTGTTCACTTTTGGTGTTTTCACACACACACACACACACACACACACACACACAGATGCACACACATATAAAAATACACGTTCGCGCGCCCGCGCGCGCAAGGACAGAGGAGACATTCATCTATAAATACAGAAACATGCATTATATTCACACACATACACATGTATGCTTACACACACACACGTGCGCGTGCATGCAGACACGAACGAACACACACACATACACACACATACACACACACACACGCACGCACACAACGCACGCACGCACTCGCGCGCGCGCGCACACACACACACACACACACACACCTCAATGCATGTTATTTGTTTCAAAATTTCACATGTATTTCTACCCTAAAAAAATGGACATCAAAAACATTGTCACACCATCACAGTGTGTAAAAACACATCAACAAAGAGAAAACACACATGAATGCACGTGCATCAAACTTCTCTCAGTTGATAACTGACACAGAAAATAATGATGTTTTTACTGTTCAGCAGATATGTCAATTATATTCATAAAAATAATTATAATAAATGGACGGTCTGCATAATTTATTATCAAATAAACAGACACAATAACAGTCTCCGTTAATGACCAGCCAGTTGAATATTGATTTTCTTACAGCATCCTCCACCAAATGCTATAAACAGTGCATCTGTGTTTGTTTGTTTGTTTGTTTGTTTGTCTGTCTGTTTGTTTGTTTGTTTTTCTTGTCCGTGGATGTAGCTGTCTTGACACTTTATAATAATATTGAGAAAGTCACTGAGATATATCATATGCGTGTGTGTGGTGTGTGTGTGTGTGTGTGTGTGTGTGTGTGTGTGTGTGTGTGTGTGTGTGTGTGTGTGTGTGTGTGTGTGTGTGTGTGTGTGTGTGTGTGTGTGTGTGTGTTGTATTACAATCATGATGATGTAGTAGTAGTAGTAGTAGTAGTAGTAGTAGTAGTAGTAGTAGTAGTAGAGCAGCAGCAGCACAGCAGCAGCAGCAGCAGTAGTAGTAATAGTATAGTAGTAGTAGTAGTAGTAGTAGTAGTAGTAGTAGTAGTAGTAGTAGTAGTAGTAGTAGTAGTAGTAGCAGTAGTTAGTAGTAGCAGCAGCAGCAGTAGCAGTAGTAGTAGTAGTAGTAGTAGTAGTAGTAGTAGTAGTAGTATAGTAGTAGTAGTGTAGTAGCAGCAACAGCAGCAGCAGCAGCAGCAGCAGCAAGCAGTAGCAGCAGCAGCAGCAGCAAGTAGTAGTAGTAGTAGTAGTATATATAGTAGTAGTAGTATAGTAGTAGTAGAGTAGTAGTAGTATAGTAGTAGTAGTAGTAGAAGCAGCACAGCAGGAGCAGCAGTAGCAGTAGTAGTAGTAGTAGTAGTAGTAGTAGTAGTAGTAGTAGTATAGTAGTAGTAGTAGTAGTAGTAGTAGAAGAAGAAGAAAAGAAGAAGTTAGAATAGTTAGTAAGAAGAAGAAGTAGTAAGTAGTAGTAGTAGTAGTAGTAGTAGTAGTAGTAGTAGTAGTAGTAGTAGTAGTAGTAGCAGCAGCAGCAGCAGCAGCAGTAGCAGTAGCAGTAGCAGCAGTAGCAGTGGCAGTAGAATAAACGTGTTCACATGACTTGTCAGCCAATGCAGAAAACTAAAAAGCTGAGGAGAGCGTCAACGAATACCTGGAAAATAATTATGTACAGAAAAAAAATCCACTTCAGCAGACACTACTACTTTTTTCTGAATAAGCAAATAATGCTGCAGAGAAAAATCCAGCTGAAACGAATAACGCCACACATAAAAAAAATCCACCAATCCCTCTAAAAAGAAACACACACACCTCTACACACACACCCCCCAAAATCCCTATAACGTGAATAACACTATACAGGAAAATCTCTCTAACACAAAATAACTACACACACAAAAATCCTCTAACACAAATGATAACTATACTGAAAAAATCCTCTAAAGCATGTAGTAATAACACACAGAAAAATCCCTTTTAAATCACACTATTCAGAAAAAGCCTTCTTAAAAACACTCGCACTACAGACAAAAATCTCTCTGATAGGAAAATCCCTGTTAAAACACACTGTACGGAAGGGGGTGGGGGGAATCCCTCTGAAAACACGCTTCATATAAAAATATTCCAGGAGCAAGCAACGTAGGAAAGAAAACAATGACATCGGTGTCTATTATGACATTAACCAAAATGATTTTTGAATGACATCAAAGTTATTTTTGAGTAGCAAACTTTCAACAATCTAAATTTTAAAAAAAACCCACTGTATTTACACATCAGAAGCAGAAAATATCAACCAAAAAATATGTACACACAAATACCATCAAAAAGTTTGTAACAAATATCGTTTTCAAATCTAGGGTCTGATGTCGTTAAGTGTTTTTCTTGTCTTTAACTGGATCAAGACGTTCGACTGCGCAAAACCAGTTTAAAAGCAACTAGAATCAAAACTGCATAGTGCATCGCTTTATCTTAGCACATATGAAAACACAACCTAAAATAAAGGCAATAAAAAAATAAATCATACATAGAGTTTAAAACTCAACTCACACTATCAACAATAACAGGAAATTGATTTTTTAATTTTATTTTATACCACTGAGAGTCACCGCAGATTTCTCTGCGTGAAATTCAGGCTGCTCTCCCCGGGAAGAGCGCGTCGCCACAAGACCAGCGCCACTCATTTTTTTTTCTTTTCCTGTCTGCAACTGTATTTGTTTCCCTATCAGAGTGGCTTTTCTCTTCAAAATTTTGTCAGGGACAACTCTCTTGTTGCCTTGGGTTCTTTTACATGCGCTAAATAATTTGTTAAGACACGGGACTTCGGTTTATCGTCTCAACCGAAAGCCTAGCACCCAGACCAACCTCTCATGGTCAAATGGATGGGGGAAAAGTTTTGAGCCCAAACGGGATTTGAACCACCGCACACTTCCGACCCCAGACTTTTCGCTGTCCAGACAGGCACTATGCCTCTAGACTGCCGATCCACCCCGAGAGATTATCATCTTTGTTTGGGTAATAACATTTTATTGCTGCCAGCTTGGGTTGTGTTTCATTATAAGTGTTGACATAAAGCAGTGTGCTAAGCAATTTAAAAATAGTTTCCAGTTAACCTTTTTTCGCACCTGATTCGCTCAGTTGATCGTCTTGATCCAACTAGCGACAAGAAACCTACTTAACGACACCACAGTCGCATTTAAAGCAGTCATGTCACTTTAGACAAGTCCATTTCAGGTCAAAAGGAAAAAATTGTGGTAAGCAACACACACCCAAAAAATGTGGTAAGCAGCATCAGAGTATGATTACCTCCCTTCCCTTACAAGAGCTATTCATTTCGGTTACACGCCTGTATTAATAATTCGCACTTTTCCTTCTGTTCTTCTATATTATGACTTCTTTATTCATACCCATGCACTAAGGCATCTGCAGAAATAAAAACCACTTTTTTGTGAAGACTAGCCTCTGACTGAACTCATGTGATTTTGCACAAATTTGGTAGGTTTAAATTTTTTTTACATTTTCAGCAAACACTGTACCCACTCAGTCCTTTGTCGTCTGCCAGCTTCCTTACTACAATATGCATGCGCAAGGTCAGCGCTTTAGGAACGCAAGTCATCTTTAGTTGATGACCATTCCCAACTTTCATGTGACTACCTGGTATTGCTCTATGTCCTCAATCCCCAAAACAAGTACACAGCGCATTTTTTCATACTTTACAAAAAATCTGTGAAAAATCACCCCCAAAAAAGTCTTCCGATTCGCACTCTATAGAAGATACTACATGACCCGGCAAGCTAATACAGGAGTGTAACCTGTATTCATGAATGCATACCTGACATCAGCGCTGGCACTGATTTTTCTCACAAGTCAACACAAAATTTGGGAGACGGAATAGCTTAGTGGTTAGAGCGTCGCACTTGAGATCTAACGGCCCGGGTTCGAGCCAGCATCCACCTGTTCCAGAGCATTTTGTCCTCTGGAGTTAACATCAGCACCGACTCCACTTCTTCGAAAGTCCTTCGGACTGAGACTAGAAACCGAGGTCCCGTGTGCGAACGCACGCAGAACATCTTACTACACTGGTTAATACCCGCTCTGTCTTTCAGAAAGGTAGGTCATTGTGTGCCGGTGGGATGGATGACAATTATTTTTTTTAAACTGCAAGCACACTAGTGTTGTGGTTGGACATCATCCCCGAAATCGGAATGTGGGTGCCTTAATTGTAGACAAAAACGATCACGTTCGCAAAAATCTCGTCATTCGGTGAACCTCGGGGCTCTAGCCCTGTAACGGAAAAAAATGGGTTTTTTAATTGCCTTGAACCTTTTCCACAGGGGGGGGGGGGGGGGGGGATGGCCTAGCGTTTAGTGCACCGGGCCCTTTATCTGACGGCAACTGGGGCCGTGTGTTCCAGTCTCTGCTGGGCTGTCAGGTTGAGGCCAGTTTCCTGTGTGGTCTTTTGTTCCTCGGCTACAGCTCACAAGTTTACAAATGGCAAGATTTTTTTTGCGTATGCCACTTTTTCTGCCCACCATATAGGTAGCCGCATTCCGACTTTGGGGCTTCATGCTGACTACTCTCCCCCCTCAAAGGTCGTTCGGATAAGACAGTCACCTGAAGACCCGAGTACCAGCGCACACACAGAACACCCTGCATACCTGGCCAAACCCATCCACCTGCCGTAATAGAGACCAGTGGGGCAGATGACACAGTCCAGACATACCGTACTCAGCATGCACTTTGCACCTGGGAGGAATAGACTCCGCCAGGTTCACCTTGCCTACAACACTGCCTGAAAACGACAGCGTAGTGCCTCTAACGACTTCCTTAGGGAGTTAAAAGCGGGCAGTCAAGCAGGCAGCTAGGCAGGCACGTAGTTAGTCAGGTAGGGATGCAGATAGTTAGTCAATCAGGCAATCAGTCATGTAGGCAGTCTGGCAATTAGTCAGTCAATTAGTCAGTCAATCGGTCAGGCAATAAGTCAGGCAGGCAGCCAGATAACCAGTCAGTAAATCAGTCAGTCCGTCAGTTAAAACTCCTGCATTCAAAACTCGGTCAAAAATCCAGGAAAGTATCAGCGATAAACTGATCACCATGAGACAAAATGATTTCTCACAGCGCCTGGTACATACATCCTCAATCAAAGGACATTCCGCAAAAGTCAGCACTGTTGTGAAGAAAAGTTATGATAGTTTGACGCTGGCAAAAATCCGATGATTACAGAGAAAAATTGTCATGAGAAAACTGTACAACGTTGCAGCATGATTGTGTTCTTCATTCATTACATACACAAACAATGTGGCAAACATATCACAGATAGGCTTACGTCACAGCAGCTGTACATTATCATGATACAGCTTTGAAGTCAGGTATTTGCAGTACCTGCCATTCGTTCATGAATTATCATTTTTTTTTTTTCAAAGGATAGAAATAAAGGGGGAAAAGTTTTGGATCAGGGATTAGTAACATTTTCATGACAGTAGGAAAAAATCTGCATTAAAGACAAATTCTCATGTTCTCACAATAATAACCACAACAACAACGATGAAAACTGTCGTAACAATAAGAATGCTACCAAAACCTAAACAAACATCACCCCCAAACATAGACACTGAAATGTCGAAGAAAAAGTAATACATAAATTCTCCTTCACAACACAAACCTTAACAACTGTTTCCCAAATCGTTATCTTCTTTGAAAAAAAAATAATAAAAAACACACAGGAAGGCAAAAATATGAAACTCCAGTATATCTGTAACTGTATGCATATTTCTTGTCTTTGTTTTTTAAATCCAATTTGCATCTGTTGTATATTCAAAAAGCTAAGTACCTATTAACACCTGTTGAACGCTATGGTTGCAGAGCATATCTCTAAAACAGGACTGAATCGGCAGACACAAAGTCTGATATGGACTCAGAAAAGAACCACATTTATGTTTGTCAACTTTTGAAATAAAGCACACTTCACTTTTCTAGCTATGAATTCTTGGATATTTTTTCGTTCTAATGGGGTGTGTTGTTTTTTTTACCTGATGAATCTCGTGCAACGAAGTGTCCTAGTACTTTCGTTCTGAAAACAAAGGAAGCAATAGTTTCACTATGTCTAACAAACTGATCCACATTGCAAGATAACCTCTTTGTTGCTTTAAAGCAATCTATATTCTAATTACAATAAACACCAAATCAAAACCATTTTTCTTTCCTGATGATTGTTATGCAATGAAATGTCCCAGTGCTTTCGTTTTGAAATCAAAAGGCAGCATTCATTTTGTATCCTAGTCTAAACATCTGATCATCATTGCAATACAACGTCTTCGCTGTTTCAAAGCGATGTACAGGTCAATGATACAATACACACCAGAAATGAGAAGAAGGAAAAGGCAATCTCTTTAAAAGTAAGACAACATAACAAGTACATATCACGTTTAACATCATCAGTATCTGGGCATGAAAGTGCAAGGCCAAATAAAATTCAGTTTTAATTCAAAATCTTCAAAATTACATTGCGGACATGAGATCATTGCAATTTAAACTTTTTACATGGTGTCTAGAAAGTAATCATATAGCCCATCATTCGGTGTAAGTTCAATCCTCATGAAGTCAGGTTAGTGTGACGTCACCTGCAATACCTTTTCTCTTTAGGGGGGAAATGAAAACACTTTTCCTCTCTACTGAAAAATCTTGCATCCATGAAATCTGTCTTTACCTGAGCAATGCTCAGCCTTCTTTTCCAGAACAGTTTGGGGAGGGGTGGATATCTGTAGGTGACGTCACACCAACTCGACCTCTGAAGAATTGAACATACTCCAAATTCATTTCTTTCAGGACCTTATGACCCAGCGTATAGCTCCAAAAGTGAAGGTGACAAACTGGACCTAGTTGGGTATCCCCTTCTTCAAGTTCTGACAAATCTAACCCATGAAAACATGCATGGCATACAGAGACTAGCCAGTAGCTGATTAGGATAGCTCCTGGTTCAAAGGTGAAGTTACCGCCTGCAACAATGGCCATGTTCATCAACTCCTAAACGACTATGGGCTGTCACAATTCCAAGGTTGACAGGACAAAAATAACAGCATGCAACTTCGCTGGACCCCTCCTGGGCCATCATTGAGAGACAGAAAACAGGCAACATTTCACGCCTTGTAAGCCCAGTCACAATGACGTCACACCCGCCATGTTGAAAGAAAAAGAATCAAGCACAAGGTACTTCGCCCAGATAGACTGAACAATGACTAGTGAGGTGTGTACCTAGTCATCACTTGAACATTGCTGTTTGCCCTAAAAATAAAAATAAAATTAAGCAGCACAAAAGTACCAGTCATGTTTGATGAACGTAAAGGTGTCCCGTAAAATAATGGTCGTAGGGGAGCGAGGTGTCAGAGACCTCATTTCTCTAGGGGCCAGCATATTGAGAGCGGCGCCCATCTCCCCTCCCTCGCTGCTTTGCCTTCCCTGACCCTAAAGAGGGAAGGTACCCATTTACAGCTGGGTGAAGTTGGGGACTGTACTGAAGCCAAGGTGCACAAACGGTCACCCATCCAATTGGTACCCACGCTCGATGCTGCTTAACCTTGGCTGGGGAAAAGGGAGTGCTTCAACCACTGAGCTGTCCCGTCCTGATGAAAAGTAGTTTACACTAAATCATCACACCCTTGAAGGAGTGCGTTTCTATCAGGACAGACAGTTATGTAAGCTGCAACGTCACAGTCATCTTAAGGAAACCTGTACACACCTTGTTTTGGGTTTGGTTTTGGTTTTGTTTGGGGGTTTTTTGCAAAAGCTGACGATTTCAATGTCTGTGGTTTCTTTGCTAGTTCCCATATTTTCATCTTGAATTTGAGCATAATTATAGTGATCTAAGATTCTTCAGTTTGATTCCATCAAAAATTGAAGCCAATCAAGGAATCTGAGTTCCTCCTCCTCTTTGTCCGTCGTGTTCGACGATGACCTCCAAAACAGCAGAGGAGGCAGCTGCTGTTTCGGAAATTGACCAGAAATTTGATTATAGTGGAGATGTCTTGCCCACAGTACATCCCCACTCTCTCGGCCAAGTGGGCATAAGGACAGTCAGTGTTGGAGAGAGAGAGAGAGAGAGAGAGAGAGAGGAGAGAGAGAGAGAGAGAGAGAGAGAGAGAGAGAGAGAGAGAGAGAGAGAGAGAGAGAGAGAGAGAGAGAGAGGAGAGAGAGAGAGAGAGAGAGAGAGAGAGATTCAAATTTCCCAATGAGTTTCAGTTTTACACATCAGATATAACAATTTGAAAGACATCCACTCCAGCACACCAGCTTCAATGCTGACAATGATCACCATGGTCCTTGCCTAACCAGATAAATCAGTTCTACCATACCTCTTGCCCAAGATGTGGTCTTCAATTTATCTCACCGCTACGACAACACATCTTTACATATGTTATGTCTCCATAAAAAAGCAGTTTTCGCACCGAAGAAGAGTAAATGGATGAGTCACAATAAAAAAAAAGGTAAATTTGACCATGAAAAGTAGTTTATTACGACAATGCTACTTGTCCTCAATAACAAAAGAACGCTGAAAAAAATCAAATCATTTCAACACAAGAAATTGCAAATTTTACATAAAGTGATAAGTTTGATATGCTATAACTCCTATCAAAGTAAAAAATTTTTAAAAAGTAGATATATTTCTATGCCAAAAAGCGCTTCATTGTTTTAACTGAGTATGCAGTGTCAGGGACGAGTAATAATTATGAGACCATATTTTGATTTTGTGCGCTATTGGTCATCCTTTACCTTATTCTAACAACTATCTCTTTTGTGATGAACATCTTTTTCCTGTTCCTCAGCCAGCTTTGAGGTTTACCAATGGTGAGATTTTGTGAATGCGACCATTTTTGCCCACCATTAAGGTAGCCGCATTCCAGCTTCGAGAGCATTTCTTTTTCTTTTTACTGACTGAAGCGATTTATATTCGATGCTAACTTTATTCCCTTCACAATTACCAAAAAAACCCTCTCTACTGAGGAAACTTGTTCTCTTCATGGTAGTTGATTATTTGTTTAGATATTTACTATTATTTTGTCCACAAAAAGGCTGTTTCATGGTAAATTACTCTTGATATTTGTCCCAAAAGTCCCTCATTTCATGGCAAAAACAAGTTCATATACTAAATAGTTACCTTTTTATGGCAAGCATTCCTTTATTCATGCCAAATAATATAATCATCAACATTAGTCATTCTGTTTTACAAAATACTCTGCTTGGTAAAACACATTTTATCTCTCATAATACACTCTTCTCCATAAATAAGCTTGAAAAAAAAACTCCCCCCCCCCCCCCCCTAATTCAATCCCAACAGTACTCCCATTTCCTAGTCGATCATGATTTTCTCTGGCTGCTGCTGATACTGCTGTTGCTGCAGATGCCCGTCCTGGTTCTGATTGTCATCGAAGCTTCCCAGACCTCCGTACTTCTCCATGTCCTTGCTGGGGTTCTTCTCCAGCTGCCCGTTGTTGTTGTCCAGGGGACCCACCCGGGGTGCGAAGCGCAGCTTGAAGTTGGGATCTTGGCCGCTCCCCAGCTCCGACACGTCCCAAACCTTGACGCAGCCGTCGTAGGAGGAGGTGAAGAGACGCCCTCCACAAGCTGAGGACAGGGCAGGGGGACAGAATGAGTTAACGTTGGATTGTTTGATTGTTTGTTTGATTGTTTGATTTGGGTGTTGGTCTTGGTTCTGGTTGGTTGGTGATTGGTTGGTTGGGTTGGGTTGGGTTGGGTTGGGTTGGTTTCTTGGTTGGGTTGGTTGGTTAGTTGGTTGGTTTGGTTTGGTTGGGTTGGGTTGGGTTGGTTTGGTTGTTTGGTTTGTTGGTTGGTGTTGGTTGCTTGGTTGTTAGCGATTGGTTGGTTTGGTTCTGGTTTGTTTTGGTTGGTTTGGTTGGTTGGTTGGTTGGTTGGTTTGGTTGGTTTGGTTCTGGTTGATTGGTTGGTTGGTTGGTTGGTTGGTTTGTTGGTGATTGGTTGGTTGGTTGGTTGGATAGCTGGCTGGTTAAGATTATTTTCTGCTTCTAACATGTAGGCTTTTTAAATTGCTGCTCTCCCTCTCTGTCTCTGTCTGTCTGTCTGTCTGCCTGTCTGTCTGTCTGTCTGTCTCTCTCTCTCTCTCTCTCTCTCTCTCTCTCTCTCTCTCTCTCTCTCTCTCTTCTTTCTTTCTTTCTTTCTTTCTTTCTCACACACACACAGACCATAAACACACTCACACACATACATCCACACGCATGCACGCAAACAAGAAAATTTACACACAGCGCGCGCGCCCACATGCACAAACACACACACATGCACACACAAACTCACACACACATACACATACACACTTGCATCGATGCGTTCTCACATCTGCACGAGCATGCAATTGCACGACAACTTTACATTGCGCATGCAATCATGCAAGTGAAGGCCTACATACCGCATGCACTCACACGTACACACCTGTGTGTACGCACAAAGACACACATGTGTACGCGCGGAAGCACACATCATTCCCATATTGTGCAAACATCGAGAGAAGACAGACAGGGGCAAAAACATACAGAAAAAAGTTTATGAATAACAATGCATTTCAAAACCATATGCTGACATTCACAACGTGTGATTTTCTATTGTAAATGTGATATTAACATGCATGATGTGATATTAGCACGCATAATACTGACTCATATGTAGCAAAAAGAATATCACAAAGCATATGGAATATTTTTAGAGCACCGCTAATGCAAAAAAGCCCAGCATTTTCTTTTTTTAAAGTTTCCTCTAAGAGAAGGGGGTTTTCCCTCTAAAACATCCAAAGCCTAGAACTTCTCACTATTATACCCCACCCACCTCTTTCTCTCTCTCTCTCTCTCTCTCTCTCTCTCTCTCTCTCTCTCTCTCTCTCTTCTCTCTCTCTCTCTCTCTCTCTCTCTCTCTCTCTTCTTCTCTCTGTGTGTGTGTGTGTGTGTGTGTGTGTGTGTGTGTGTGTGTGTGTGTGTGTGTGTGTGTGTGTGTGTGGTGTGTGTGTGTTTTTCATGTTAATACAATGTCCACTAAAAGAATTCTTTCTCTGTTAAGATCTTCGAAACTCCGCCAATGGTGGAACTTAGTGTAAGCGACCGTCCGCCCACTATTACGTAGCCGCATTCCGACTTCGGGGACAGTACCAGGTATGGTATACTTTCGCCCGTGGTGCTGCTATCTTTGAAAAATCCTTTGGTCACTTATTCATTTTTCATTGGTTCAAATTGGCAGGACCAGGTACAGTTTGGCGTGGTTGTCTGACAGTGCTGGCGCACAGTACAGCATTAAACATGAATATTCCATGTCTTCTTTGTCCGTTTATGGTTCATTAGCAGCCTTCGTGCTTGCTTCATTTTTGGTTTCCTTTTTTTCAATACAGAAAAACTAATCGATTTGTTTTTAGTTGTGTGAAGTGGTGTGTGGGTGGGGGCTGGGGGTGGGGGTAGAGGATATGTTGCTATTGTGTTGTGTTGTGTTCCTTAAGTAGTAGACATCATATTTCACTTCATTTAAACATTACTATATGATTCATGAGTTAAAACTCCAAAAGTTGTGCAACTATTCTTTTTTTTATCAAATCAACACAAAATTCCCGTTTAGATATCAATACAACGTGGGATAGATAATAGCCATCAAAAACACGAGATACACAGATACCTGAAACTAGACAAAGAAGCGCAATGTGGAATATTTTACTAAGGGATGAAGAGAAAAACAGGGAGAGGGGAGACAAATCTATGGCAGCAAAGCAACGTGCAATGAACAGAAACGATGCCAGGATAAGCAGAAACGTTTTCGCTATAATGTTCACAGCATGGGAGGGGGGGGGGGTATAAAACAATACACGAAGAAGATCAAACGCGCATTTCTGAACACACACGCGCGCGCGCGCGCGCAGGTGCGCGCACTCACACACACGCGCACACGCGCACACACGTACACACACACGCACGCACACACACACACACCACACACACAGATATTTTAACTTTGTATTTATTTTATTCTTTTATAACGAGGATATTGGAATAAGCACTCACGTGCTTTTTTACATTCAGTCCCCGTGTGTATGCAATTTTTGTAAAGTTTGCTATCTGTTCCCACCGGCACACAATGGCCTACCCTTATGAAAAGCGAAACAGGATTTAACGTATGCGCAAGATGTTCTGCGTGCGTTCGCACACGGGGCCTCAGTTTATAGTCTCATCCGAAGGACTGATGGGGAGAGAGAGAGGGGGGGGGGGAAGAGGAGTCTCAGTACTCTCCAAAGCACAGAGTGAAGCTGATTCGACTGTTCAAATAAATCGTTTGTCTATTGCTATTTTGATAGGCACTGTAACAGGGGAGGGTATAGCTCAGAAGTCAGAGCACTCGCTTTCCCCCAGCCAAGGTTAAGCGGCATCGAGCGTGGTTACCAGTTGGATGGGTGACCGTTTGCGCACCTTGGCTTCAGTACAGTCCCCAACTTCACCCAGCTGTAAATGGGTACCTGCCCTCTTTAGGGTCAGGAAAGGTAAAGCATCGAGGGAGTGGAGATGGGAGCCGCCCTCAATATGCTGGCCCTAGAGAAGTGAGGTCTCTGATGCCTCGTTCCCCTACGATCTTATAGGTTATGGGACACCTTTACCTTTACTGTAACAGAGTGGATAATGGTGTTTCACTTCCGTCCAGTAGGTGTGTGGCGTTGTGGGTTTGAATCTTGGCAGCAGCGTCTGATGAATTAAGTGTGTGTGTGTGGGGGGGGGGGGGGGGGGTGGTGATGGATTGCATAGATTTACTTTCTACACACAAGTGGTTCTACTTTTTTTTTAATCCTTTCCATGGTCCTCGACATGTTTGTTTTCTTTTCTTTTCTTTTCTTTCTTGGGTGTGTTTTTTTCTTTTATAAGTGTTCATATTACGATTTCGATTTGTTTAGTTTACAAGATATAGTGCTATATAAATTCCATACATTATTATTATTATCATCATCATCATTATCATCATCATTGTTATCATTACCACATTGTCTGTGTTTTTAATCCTGATACTTACCAGTAAATTATTCCCAATACCATAATTACCTGCGCTGGACAAACAAGAATGTCAGTACACATGTGACACAACCCACAATCATTGATGTGATATATGTTGTGTGTTAATGTTTTAATAAAGCTGGAAACAACAGACATTATACCGATTTCTGTTATCCAACAATGATATCTTAGGGGCATGCAGCATGCTGATATACAGAGTGTAGCATTACTCGGACACAGCACTCCATACAGGTGAAACAAAAGCTGACGTCATCACAAAGGCCCATGCACATGCGTCTGAACCATGGAGGGGAGATCACTCCGGCTACCTGAACGTTCGTGACGATGCCCTCATGACCTTTGAACTCTCTCAAGAGAGACCCCGTCCTGGCGTCGAAACATCGCGCTAGACAATCCCCGCAGGCCGTAAAGACTAGAATAGATGTAAACAGTACAGGCACAGCTGTCAGCATGAGAAAGCCATCTGTTGTACGTGAAAGCTGTAACACTCATTTCTAGGATGAAGTCAACACAATGGATAGAAACAGAAAGACACGTCTTTGGAGATTTCACGCAGACATCTGTCTCTGTATAGGTCCAAACAATGGATAGAAAGAGAATGACCAATCTTTGGAGATTTCACGCAAAGATCTGTCACAGCATAAGTCAAAATCTGTCACAGCATAAGACGATATTTGGAGATGTCATGCAAACATCTGTCACAGTATAGGTCATAACAATGAATAGAAACGGACAAGCGATCTTTGGAGATTTCACACAAAACTCTATCACAGGATACGTACTTGTGAGAATTTCAACCCAAATATTGCAGGACACGTGGAAGGGTTATTTGCCATCAAGATGTGCCACGAACAAGAGACAACATGCAAACAGTATTACGGATGAAGAAGCTTTGTTAACAAGCAGCTTGGAAAACAGCATAGCCCAGGACAAAAAATTGTTTAAAATGCATACATACAAAAAAAGCCAAATCCCTTGACACATCTACATTGAAAAAAATATACAATAGCAAATAGTCTTATCTAGACGCATGCGAAAACAGACATATGCAAGCATACATGTATACACAGAAAATACATAAAAATAATCCATGCTCATTTAAAACTGTGCTCAGCCCTAAAGCGTACATATGGCTTCCGGTGTGAGCTAACAACATAAAAAGTATGTTTTGCTTGTTTTCTTGTTACCAGAAAACTACATCACAAAGTTAGGTAAAGATAAAGGTGTCCCACAACCTATAAGGTCGTAGGGGAGCGAGGCGTCAGAGACCTCACTTCTCTAGGAACCAGCATATTGAGGGTGGTGCCCATCTCCTCTCCCTCGCTGCTTTACCTTCTTTTACCTTAAAAGGCAGGTACCCATTTACAGCTAGGTAAACTGGGGGACTGTACTGAACCCAAGGCACACAAATGGTCACCAATCCAACTGGTAACATACTCGATGCTGCTTAACCTTGGCTGGGGGGAAATCGAGTGCTCCGACCACTAAGCTATCCCATCCCACAAGGACAACCAATGAAAAACAGTACTCTAAAAATACCCCCCAAAATGATAAATAGATTTTTTTCATTCCTTGGCTAGAGCTCCGAAGTTTACCAATGGTGCCAGTGTGCCTATATATGACCTTTTTCACCCACCATGAAGATACCCCTATTCCAATTTTAGGGATTCCCATTGACATGAAAAAATGACTCCCAACAAAAAAAAAAGATTCTAAAACAAGTTTAGTCGAAAAGTATGTACACCAATTAATTGCACATTTAGTGCAGAGACATTTTACTTTGAAAGTAGTCATCCACAACTGGCCCTTCAGGGACAAATCAAGCTGAAAAAAATAGCAGTTTTACAACCTGGGATATCGACCTGTTGTTGTGACAATACACTGTGGAGAGAGATAGGATCCTTCCTGTCACTTTACCTCCAGCAATGATGATTGTCTTCAGTTGGGCAAAGTAGGAAAATGGGTCATTGTTGACATACGTGAATGTTAGGAAGATGGGTCATTGTTGACACCCGTGAATGTTAGGAAAATGGGTCATTGTTGACACACGTGAATGTTAGGAAAATGGGTCATTGTTGACACACGTGAATGTTAGGAAAATGAGTGTTGTTGACAGACAGGAGTGTTAGGAAAATGGGTGTTGTTGACATATTACGTGAATGTTATGAAAACGGGTGTTGTTGACATCCATGAATGTTAGGAAGATGGTTCATTGTTGACTTACGTGAATGCTAGGAAGATGGATGTTGTTGATACATGTGAATGTTCGGAAAATGCAAAATGTTCACAACGTGTTGTTCACAACGTAAATGTTAGGAAAATGGGTGTTGTTGACATTATGTGAATGTTAAGAAGATGGGTCATTGTTGACACACGTGACTGTTTGGGAAATGGGTGTTGTTAACACAGTGATTGTTAGGCAGAGCAAATTAATGAATAGCCTCTCGATTTTTCCACGCTTGATTGCACCACTACTCTCTTTTGTGAATAATTCATGAATGAAATGTTTGATTTTGGAAATGGCCAGAGTGACTACCATGGGCCTGGGGTCATCTCTCACCAATTCCCGATACCATCATTTATTTCTTTGTTATTCTTTTATTTATTCTTTTATTTTGAGGATAATAGAATAACTACTCGTGTGCTTTTTTTTACATACAGTCCCCGTGTGGATCCGCTTTTGTACATTTTGTCATCCGTTCCCACCAGCGCACATAGCCTACTCTTCCAAAAGGTGGAACAGGTTTTAAGGTGTGTGCACAAAGATGTTCTATGCGGGTGCGTTTGGTCATGGTATCTCGGTTTATAGTCTCATCCGAAGGACTTTCTGGGGAGTGGAACCGGCACTGACTTTAACTTTGTGTAAAAACCTTTTGACCAGTTTCTCGGTGGTAGATTAAACCCAGGCCATCAGATCCCAAGCGCAATGCTCTAACCAGACAAAGAATTATCAAGCCTCTAAACAGTCCAGTAAAGCATTCCCTCTCACCTGCCGTCTGAGAGTAAACTAGACTTGCAAGCTGTTACTGCTTTAAATGGTGACAAAAGGGAGGGGAAAATGCACAAAGACATCAGCGCTAAATTCGAGAGAAAGTGCACACACCACAAGGAATCTCCCTCAAGCCCTATCATCTAAAGTGAGTGTGGATGTAAACGCTGACCGAGGTTAACATGCGCGTGCATCATACGCTTCTTCTATCTATCAATTTATTAGTATTACTATTATTATCTAAACCGGTATTCCCAGGTTTCCTACGAACTCGCGTTATCACTACCCATCAGGTGGCGTTCTTCTGTTAGAGATGACAGTTCCTGTGGACCAAATGACGAAATTGCATGTCGACGTTAAACCTTAACGAAGGAAAGCTAGACACCCCAACCCTTCAGCGTCTGCAGCATCCAGTGTGCTGTTGTTGCCATTCCCTGCTGAATAAGTCAGCAGCCACAGCTTTAAACTGGACATTCCCAGAGCCATTGCTGTGAGAGTTCTTCCCCCTTACTCCCATTTCAGCCCTATTGATCCGCTCAATGCCTTCTCCATAATCTCCCCTCTCATGCAACGTTCTCTGCTGATTGGCTGTAGAATCAAACGTGGCAGAAATCGTTCAACGCTGAACAAATGAAAAAGGAATGTTGCCCAATCCGTCCCGATTATTAATGTGTTTATTATGTACTATTAAGTCTCTTCTTTATATCCGCATCATCCGAAGTCACATAGCCTCTAACATACAAAATAAGCCAACACCAGTGTTTGCACATACTATTAATGTTTCCTCTTTAGGTATCTACATAGCTCCTTTGTTTTCACTTCACGACAACTAATAATTTTTCGTCATATTTCGTCATTGTCAGGAAATGTTCGTCAAAAGGCTGAATTCAATCAAGGGGCAAGACATCAGGTAAACTATTTATACCAGACCTCCTAGGGCTAAAATTTACCGCGTCTCTCACATGTAACAGTGTCACGCTCAGTTTCACCGCCACGCTGTGTTGAATAATTCATCACCTGTAGGCTCCCTTTGGACGTCCTGACAGCGATTGCTCCTGGTTCTCTCCCCTCTTTCAGCACTATTGATTGCTTAAGGTTTCGGCCAAGTAGCCGCTCTATACGCCATATTGTTTTGAATTTATTCGGAAATTCGACTTTCATACTTGAAAATTCGTTCCGAGGAAGACAACATTTTACTCTACAAGAGCAAGTAATTACAGTAATTTAGGAAGTCGTTTGTTGTTGTTGTTGTTGTTGTTGTTGTTGTTGTTGATAAGACGAAAATTCCCTTCACTAGAGCAGATGATGGGATAGCTCAGTAGTCAGAGCACTCGCTTTCCCCCAGCCAATGTTAAGCAGCATCGAGTGTGCTTACCACTTGGATGGGTGACCGTTTGCGCGCCTTGGCTTCAGTACAGTTCCGCGGTTCACCCAGCTGTAAATGGATACCTGCCTCTTTATAGGATCAGAGAAGGTAAAGCAACGAGGGAGAGGAGATGGGCGCCACCCTCAATATGCTGGCCCCTAGAGAAGCTGAGGTCTCTGATGCCTCGCTCCCCTAAGACCACTTAGGTTATGGGACACCTTTACCTGTACCTCTTAGAGCAGATCGCTATATTTATTAGGTCTCAACAAAGCTAGACAAACATTGATTTGTTGTGAGCTGACTAAGCATTCATTCATGTACTCTGTCTGGGGAAACTGCCAGGTTATCTCAACAAATCGAGCTCGTTCCTGTGCTTTGCTTAACTTGCTATGGGAACTTTTGGAAATGATGAAGGATGCTAGAGTTGTGCCTTCTTTCGCGCGTGCTTGTGTGTGTGTGTGTGTGTGTGTGTGTGTGTGTGTGTGTGTGTGTGTGTGTGTGTGTGTGTGTGTGTTTACTAAATTTATGTCTGTTTCATAGAAATCTTCTCTGTGTGTGTTGTTTGTGTTACAACTGGAATGAGATGATTATGTCCGAAGAAGAACCAAACGCCTAGAAAGAACTAGAACCCCAAAAAAACACGAATGAAAGGACAAAAGAAAAACCCACAGCAACAACGAAAACACACAGGCAAAAAAAAAACTAGCACAAAATTCTTAACCAGTTTTCTTTTTCCCAACAGAAGTGTCATGATGACACAGCGTGCTCATAATGCCATAGGTTTCACAATTATGTACACCCCATTGACCACAATACTCGATTTAGAAAATAAAAACAAGACACGGCATACCACTAACTAAAAGGTGTAGATTAAAGCAAAGCCAACGAAACAACCAGCAAACGTGAGAACCAGAAACACAAAGACAAGAGAAGGACAAGTAAGCTGGAAGATGGGATCCGACACAGGAGCTATGCCCGTGAAAAGACAAGTTGATTTGTATGGACGAAAAAGCCTAGGTAAGCTACAGGGATGCCAGGGTGATGACAAAACGAAAAGGAAGGAACGTAACTCTACACCATCTGCAACACAGAGAAGCTTTTCATTCAAACATTTTCCGAATCATCACGTCTTTTGTCAAAATGTCCCTGCAGTGTTCTTAGAACACTCACGTTCCCCTGTAGGGAGCTATACCGTTAGAGCGAAACAAAGAACATAAACGCCGCTTTTTCTTTCATTTCATTTGGTCGTTTTTACCCAAACTGAAAGGAGATTATAGGGTTGAGATTGCTGTAAATATAAATCAGTAATAGTAGCAAAGACAACGGAAATGTTCGATTGCCAATATTGTTATTCGAATACCAGATTGATTATAAAGATAGTTTGAAAACAAAAGCTTTTCAATTGCTGAAATCAGCATTCAGTATTGAAATGATTCACAAAAATATATATTAGAAAAAAAAAAGATTAATGGCTGACTAAGTCTTTTTGAAACAAGTCTGATGATCACATCAGTCGAAATGTACTTTTTGCAACTTTTTTTCGAAAACCTACAATGTAACGATGGAATCCCAGACGCAATATTTCGGAAAATGTTTCAGAGACAAACACGGTTTGTGATTAAACCTTAGAGCCCAAAGCCCTAAAGCCCTAAAGCAGCAGACACAGATGAAAAAAGCCAAAAGGGGGAGGAGCGGTAAAGAGAGGTGAGACCTGGATAGCAGTGATGGTACTATCATGGCCAGGCATGCAACGCAGAAGGTCGCCACTCTTGGCGTCGTACACGCGACACAAGGTGTCCCCGCAAGCCGTGAACACTGCAAAGGCACAGGACGTCAACCCACCCGCATAAGAACCTCACACAGGTGAACAGCGCAGGCAAAACCAACACCAAAACATAGAAAACCCTGAAACACACTCCACAGATCTGTTTGTTTAAATCCATGCATCAAAAGCCAGCGTCACAACTGATTAGGAGAGGCCAAGGACCATGCAACATACGTCGGAACAATAGAATAAACACAGTACATGGTGAGCACGAAAACGTACAACCCAGTACCAAAAGATAATGCCAGCACTGCAATTATAATGTCCCAATATAAACGTGATGAACATACATGGTAAATACAACAAAATGCAAAGCACATCAGAATACACACATAGAGAAATGTTGTTCACTGGAATACGTGGTAAGATCATGAACCTTTGGTGATTTCCTCTGGTGGCTATGTAGATGATTACAGTCATCACGTCCAGTCAAGTCAAACTCATTTTACAAAATAAAGCATGAGAAAACAACCTTAATGTCATATCATAGAAAATACTAAAAAGCAATCTTAACATTATCGAACACATAAGAAGAAGAAGAAGAAGAAGAAGAAGAAGAAGAAGAAGAAGAAGAAGAAGAAGAAGAAGAAGAAGAAGAAGAAGAAGAAGAAGGAGGAGGAGGAGGAGGAGGAGGAGGAGGAGGAGGAGGAGTAAAGGGTTAACTTTTTTGTTTTATTTTGAACTCAATCTGGAAAGGTAAAGGAGGGATTTCCTGGTTACTTTTCAGAAGCAGAGCAAAGCAACAATGAAGAAACTTTTCCACTTCACCCTGCAGGAGTTTAGGAGGATAAGAAAGTGACATATTCTGCTTTCTTTTGCAAGAGCAGGGAATGAGATAAAAGGGTCATATTTCTCATTTGATTTTGCAGATGAAAGAAAAAAGAAAAAAGTAAGGGGTTTTCACCATGGCTTGCAGCGAACGAAAAGGCAACGGAATAGATGAATTCCAGACTTAAATTGCAAGAAAAGAAAAGGTTCAATTTCGCACTTTCTCTTGCGGGAAAAAAAGCGGGACAAAAAAGGTTAACATATTATTTTTTGCAGGTGGACAGGAAAGGGTTAAAAATAATATTCCTGATTTTTCTTCAGAAAAAGGATAGTATGAGAAATAAAAATTTAAAACTTTCCACTAAATATTCTGGTGAAGAAGAGCAGGATAAGAAAAGGTTAAAACTTTCCGCTTGATTTTGTAGGATAAGGAAGACTAACAGTACAGGAAAAAGGGTAAAACTTTCCAAAGGGTTAACACTTTCTGCCGGGTTTTTTTAGCTTGAGGAAGACACAAGTACAAGAAAAAATAAACACTTTCCACTTTTTACTGGAAGAAAACATAAGTTTTTTGTCTTGAAAGGAAGAGCCAATTCTTTTTTTTCTCAAGAGAAGGAAACTAACTTCTCCTGTTATTCAGAAGAAGAAAAAAACGACGGACGCGATAGCCGAGTGGTTGAGACCCTTCGACTTCACTTCCATGGGTCCATGAAGTCGTGGGTTTGAATCTTGGCAGCGTCTAGTGAATTTAGGGTGGGGATATTTACGATCTCCCAGGACAACTTCAAGTGCAGACCTGCCAATGCCTTCATTCTCTTCGTGCATATACACATGCAGAACATCAAACATGCACGTTAAAGATCCTTTCATTCATGTCAGTGTTCTGTGGGTTACAGAAACGTGAACATACCCAGCATACGTCCCCGAAGTCGGAATGCGGCTACCTTCATATTGACTGTACAACCGGTCGCGTACGCAAAATCTCACCATTTTGTGAACCTCTGAGCTCTAGCCCGAGCTGGGTAAAACAAAAATCAGGAAAAGGTAGCAGTTTCTCCTGTTTCTTCTTCTTCTTCTTCTGGGGGACGGGATAGCTCAGTGGTCGGAGCACTCGCTTTCCCCCAGCCAAGTTAAGCAGCGTCGAGCGTGGTTACCAGTTGGATGGGTGACCGTTTGCGCGCCTTGGCTTCAGTACAGTTCCCCCAGTTCACCCAACTGTAAATGAGTACCTGCCCTCTTTAGGGTCAGGGAAGGTAAAGCAGCGAGGGAGAGGAGATGGGCGCCGCCTTCAATATGCTGACCCTAGAGAAGTGAGGTCTCTGACGCCTCGCCCCCCTACGACCTTATAGGTTATGGGACTCCTTTACCCTTTCCTTTCACTTCGAAGAAAGAGAGTTAAATTATCCGTGTATTCAAGAAAAACGTAATAATTTGTCCTCTCTTGTTTTGCCAGGAAAGGAGAGTGCCAGAGAAGAGAGTTGCGTACCCTTGCCGTCATAAATCTTGATGACGCTGACGGTGTGACGATGTCCTTTATAGATTCGGGTGTTGTCGCCAAACTCCGTCACCCAGGCCCGGCCCGTGTGGTCTGAACTGCCCGAGTACAGGATCTTGTTGACCACCTGTTGCATAGTAATCATCATCATCATCATCATCATCATCATCATTATCACCAGAAGAAGAAGAAGAAGAAGGAGGAGGAGGAGGAGGAGGAGGTGGAAGAGGAGAGGAGGAGGAGGAGGAGGAGGAGGAGGAGGAGGAGAAGAAGAAGAAGAAGAAGAAGAAGAACAACAACAACAACAACAACAACAACAACAACAACAACAACAAATGGAATTTATATAGCGCTATATCAGACTAACAGATATATAGTCAAAGTCAAACTAATATAAGTCTGTACATGCGTGCTTGTGTGCAAACCTGTATACATACACAGACAGAGATAGATAGATAGATAGATAGATAGATAGATAGATAGATAGATAGATAGATAGATAGATAGATAGATAGATAGATAGATAGATAAATAGACAGATTCAAACAGATTTACAGTCAGATATATAAGATATATATATATAAACATATATATATTTATATATACAAACATACATATAAACATACATACATGCACACGCGCACACACGCACATGCTCACGCACGCACACACACATATATACATACATACATACATACATACATACATACATACATACATACATACATACATACATACATACATACGCGCGCGCGCACTCGTGCATGCATGCACGCATTCACGCGCGCAGGCATTCACGCGCGCACGCTCGTACGCGCGCGCGCGCGCGCACACTCACACACACACACATACACACACATCTATATTTAACAACCAATAACGCGAAACAGAAAGGACATAGTGACATTCAGCCCAGCGGTCAAATTTAGCTACAAGGAATACTCAAGCGAAAATTTTTAGTTTAGAGACAGAGAGAGATAGAGAAACAAACATACAGAGAGACAGAGAGGGAGAGAGAAAAAGACAGAGAGAGATAGACAGAGAGACAGGCATACAGAGAGACAGAAAGGGAGAGAGACAGAGAGAGACATACATAGAGAGACATACATAGAGAGAGAGAGAGACAAGCGGAGGAAGAGACACAGAGACAGAGACAGGGAGAGAGACTTTATTTGTTTTATTTTTTTCTTTATTTGGACAATGACAATGACAATGACAAATTCTTTTATTTCGAGGATAATGAATAAGCACCCATGTGTTTTTTTACATCTAGTCCCCACCCTTAGGGATATATATGATAATAAAATAAAATAAAGCCCATACCAATACAATCACACAGTATATGGGAAAAATATATCTACACCCCCGCCTTCCACCCCCCCCCCCCCCCAAAAATCACTCAAAAGAGAGAGAGAGAGAGAGAGGGGGGGGGGAGAGAGAGAGAGAGAGAGAGAGAGAGAGAGAGAGGAGAGAGAGAGAGAGAGAGAGAGAGAGAGGAGAGAGAGAGAGAGAGAGAAAGAGAGATAGAGAGAAAACAACAACAAGTAATAAAGAAAGCAAAGCAGCAATCGAAACAATCGAAAAAATAGCAAAGAAACCAAGAGCAAAATAAAAGCAACAACAACAACAAGGGGAGAGGGGACAACCGAATAATCCCCCCTCCAAAAAAACCACCAAAACCAAAACAAAACAAAACAGAATAGAACAAAACCCTCCATAATATAAAGGACAAGAAACCATATAAATAGTATAATTTTGGCTAACAGAAAAGAACATCAACAAATTCATTGTACTTTTATGGGAAGCAACAGCAATAGTAAACTACACAAAAGAAATATTATATAAGCAGGCTTACGAGATTATGCACAAGCAATTTGCATCCCCATGCACACGTACACGTACACGTACACGCACACACGTACACACGTACACACACACGCGCGCACGCAATTCACGCACGCACACACGCACGCACACACGCACGCACACCATGCATCAATGCCAACATCAAATCTTTATGAATATCACATATAGTCATTAAAAAAGGACATCTGCACATTGAAATTAGCCATACATAATTGGTACACTCAAAACAAGATATCGAAATAAAACATTCACTAAATCTCAAATACAGTCAACTTACGCAATAAAATTGAAATATTAAATCTGAATAAAGCATTCAACAGGATACAAAATGTAAACACGCCAATTGAATTTATAAGCAAAACAATAAAAGTAGAGGACGAGAGAGAGAGAGAGAGAGAGAGAGAGAGAGAGAGAGAGAGAGAGAGAGTACACCGTACATTTTGAATCCATATGATATTGCATACAACTTTCAATTCATCAACACTTTCACCATTAGCACTCACTGTGATTTAACATTGTACATATTAAGATCATCCTAGAGTCATGATAAAGAAGTAGGATAGTGGAAATTATTTCTAGAAGTCAGTTTGCAATAACACAATATCGAGATACAAGTAAATCATTCACATTCATACAGAGAGAGGGGGGAGGATAATTTGAGGGGGGGGGGGGTGAGAGAGAAAGAGAGAGAGGGGGGGGGGGATAATTTGGTATAATGTATGGGAGGATATATTTACTTTGTCTCCAACATATCAAGTGTGGATTTTTATTTTTCATGCATCAAGTGGATGAAAAAATGACTTTTGAAGATTGTTAATGATTGGTGTTGTCTAAATGAACCAGAAAGAGAGTTCCACAGCACAGGGCCTGAGTACAGTAAGCTAGATTTGAACAAATCTATTCTTGGGATTGGGACACTCGGCTTTTCAGTATTTCTGGAATGATTCATTGGGAACTTGTCTTTTAAGGATCAGGGAACAGTTCCTGTCATTATCTTAAACATCATGAGGCCTTCGTTAAATCTTAGTCTTTGGTGTAGGGGAAGAATATTTAACTGAGTATAATCCACTTCTAGTAAGCTTGTCTTCTTCAGAAGGACCAATTTAAGAGCATGTTTATACAGACTTAATAATGGTTTCATAGTGTTTGCACTAGCAGAATCCCACAGGGTTGAAGCGTAATCTATTGAAGATTGTATATAAGCTTGAAAAAATAGTTTTCTTGAATGAAAGTCAAGAAAATGTTTGATTTAAGTCAGTTAGCATACTCTTTGAGACATGTATTTGCACAGACGGGATATGTGATGGTACCAGCTGAGATTTTCATCAATTGTTACTCCTAGAACTTTGTGGTGAGAGGTTTTTTCGATTGCTTCCTTTTTAATATGGATAGGAGAAAGTTTATGAAATAGATTTTGTCGCTTTTGTCAGGTAGTGATAAGCATGCATTTGGGTTATTTGTTGTTTGTTTGTTGTTGTTTTTTTGGTGGGGTTGGTGGGGGGTGTATAGACAGGTGATTTAGTTCAGTCCATTTGACAAAGATCATCAGTGCTGTTTTGTAATGTCTTTGCAAGAGAGTTAATGTCGATATGGCTTGAATGTATGGTTGTGTCATCAGCAAAAAGTTCGCATTTGGATTTGATATGGAGAGGAAGGTCATTTATGTAAAATGAAAAGAGAACTGGTCTTAAGATGGATCCCTGTGGTACGCCATAATGAATGGGTTTTAGTGTGGATGTGGACGTAGCTATTGAGACACACTGTTGTCTGTTTGTAAGATAAGAAGCAACAAGTTCTAAAGCATTTGTAGAGAGATTATATAGGTCTAGCTTTTTAATGAGAAGTCTGCAGTCAATTTATGTCAAATGCTTTTTTGAAATCTACAATTAATACTCCACAGAATTTATTGTCATTAATGTTTGACAGCCAATTGTCTACAAGACTAGCCAATGCCGCATGGCACGAGTGATTTTTTTTCTAAAACCGAACTGATTTAGGTGAAGTAAGTTGTTAATATCTATATGATGGACTAGGTGTTTATTCATATGTTTTTCCAAGGGTTTTGAAAGGTAAGATATAATACAGATTGACCTATAGTTTGAGGGATCAGAGGTGTCTCCAGACTTGTGGATCGGAATCACCTTAGCAGTTTTGAAGGCGTTGGGGAAATAGTTCTTATCAAGACAAAGGCTATAGATATGTGTCAGAGTGTCTGTAATAGCTGGAGCTGAGAGTTTCAGTATTCTGCCATCTATTCCATCAAGACCACGCGTTCTTGATTGTTTGAGGTGAGTCAGATGATTAAAGACCTCAGAAACAGATATGAATGGTATGTGGAGTTTTGATGGAATGTGCTTTTCTTGGCAGTATTGTTTTAGTTCATTGAGATCATTGGACTTCGAGTTATCATTTTAGAAGAAATATTAATGAAGTGATTGTTGAGTTTTTCAGCAGAAATATCTTTGATTACATCAGATTTGGAAGACGATTGATTATTTGTTATTTGATTGATTGCCTTCCATACAGTCTTTGAATTTTGTTTGGATGATAGTAGATCTAGGAAATATTTCCTTTTTTCTCGCCATTTTTGTGAGTTTATGGCATTTCTTTTTTTTTTACTCCTCATAATATTTATGTTCTGTTAAGAAATCTCTAAGATAACATGCTTCTTCTAGTTCCTTTGTAAACCAAGACGGTTTGGGGACATGTTTGATCCTTATGGTTTTTAATGTGGCATGTTTGTTATAGATTTCAGTAAAGACTTTTATCCAGAACTCAATGGCCAGGTCAGGATCAGTCATATTGAATGTTTCTGAGAGCATGGAACTGCTTAAATCTAGTAAGAAAAGTTGCTCATTAAAGTTTTCAAAAGAACAATAGGTTATAGTTTTATTCTAATAGGTCTACATTCATCATGGAGTCAAACTTGTCTAGCCAAGTTTTACTTTCTGTTGGATTTCTGTAGCAGAACCCCATTATAATAGGTAGTGCACCTTTAATAGCTACTTTGATCCAGATGGATTCTACTTCATAATGTTCAAGATGGAAAAGACGTTTGAACGTTACAGACTCACTAGTATAGATTAAGATACCTGTTTCCTTGGGCTTTTGCGGATCTTTTCGCACGATTTTATATCCTGGAATGAAAATGTCAGTGTTGGTTATGTGTTCTGAAAGTCTTGACTCGGAAAGCCCTAGTATATGAAATGGTTTGCCTGTTTTTGTGATGAGTTTATATCGTCGATTTTATTGACTGCATGGTTTATATTTAGGTGGCAAATTCGTAAGCCATCCTTGGAGGGCCATGAATTGTGTCTTGAATACATCTATTGAAGTTAGTTTTGTGAGGAATGTATCAATGTGTACAAGAATGGTGAAGATAGGAAGAAAAGAGAGACAATGAATTATATAGGGGGGGGGGGGGTGAATGCTTGATAGGGGTATAGGGGTGGAAGGGTGAAGAAAGGAGCAAATCAATTACCTCTATAGACACAAAGTGTGTATAACTCAATCAGTCCGACAGTGAGAGGAAAGAGAGATTAGAGAGAAACAAACAACAAGTAATAAGAAAGCAAAGCAGCTATCGAACCAATTCGCGAAAAAATAGCAAAGAACCAGAGACAAATAAAAAGCAACAACAACAACAAGGGGGAGAGGGGACAAACTAAATAATCCCCCTCCAAAAAATCCACAAACCAAAACAAAACAAACAGGGGGAATTAGAACAAAACCCTCCATAATATAAAGGACATGAAAACCATATTTAAATGTATAATTTTGGCTAACAGAAAAGAACATCACAAAATTCATGTACTTTTATGGAAGCAACAGCAATAGTAACTACACAAAAGAAATATGATATAAGCAGGGCTTACGAGATTATGCACAAGCAATTTGAATAACCATGCTCAACGTACACGTACACGTACAACGCACACCACGTACACATCCGTACACACACCGGCGCGCACGCAATTCTCGCACGCACACACGCACGCACACAACGCAACGCACACCATGCATCAATGCCAACATCAATCTTTATGAATATCAATATAGTCATTAAAAAGGACATCTGCACATTGATCATTAGCCATACATAATTTGGTACACTCAAAACACACGATAACGAAATTTAAAACATTCACTAAATCTCAAAATACAGTAAACTTACGCTATAAAATTGAAATATATTCTGAATAAAGCATTCAACAGGATACAAAATGTAAACACCGCCAATTGAATTTATATGCAAAACAATAAAAGTAGAGGGACGAGAGAGAGAGCGAGAGAGGAGAGATGAGAAGAGATTTTGATGAGAGAGAGAGTGAGAGGAGAGAGAGGGTACACGTACTTTTGAATCCATATGATATTGCATAAACTTTCAATTTTCATCAACACATTTTCACCATTTAGCACTCACTGTGATTTATACATTGTACATATTAAGATCATCATAGGAGTCATGATAAGAAGTAGGATAGTGGAAATTATTTCTAGAAAGTCAGTTTGCAATAACACATTAACGAGATACAAGTAAATCATTCACATTCATACAGAGAGAGGTGGGAGGGATAATTTGAGGGGGGGGGGGGGTGAGAGAGAAAGAGAGAGCGGGAGGGGGGGTAATTGGTATAATGTAATGGGAGGATATTTTACTTTGTCTCCAACATATCAAGTGTTGGTTTTTATTTTTTATATGCATCATGTGGATGAAAATGACTTTTGAAGATTGTTAAGATTGGTGTTTGTCTAAATGAACCAGAAAGAGAGTTCCACAGCACTGGGCTGAGTACCAGTATTAGCTAGATTTGACAAATCTATTCCTTGGGAGTGGGACAATCGGCTTTTCTAGTTATTTCTGGAATGATTCATCGGAACTGGTCTTTTAAGGATCAGGGAAACAGTTCCTGTCCTTATCTTAAACATCATGGAGGCCTTCTGTAAATCTTAGTCTTGGTGTTGGGGAAGAATATTTAAAACTGAGTATAAATCACTTCTTGTATGAGTGTCTTCTTCAGAAAGGACCAAATTTAAGAGCATGTTTATACAGACTTAATAATGGTTTTCATAGTGTTTGCACTAGCAGAATCACCACAGGGATGAAGCGTAAATCTAATGAAGATTGTAATATAAAGCTTGAAAAATAGTTTTCTTAGATATGAAAGTTCAAGAAAAAATGTTTGATTTAAGGTCAGTTAGCTTACTCTTTGAGACATGTATTTGAACAGACAGGGTTATGTGATGTACCAGCTTGATTTTTCTCAATTGTGTCTCCTAGATCTTTGTGAGTGAGAGTTTATTAGATTGCTTCCTTTTTATTATGGATAGGATGAAAGTTTATGAAATTGATTTGGTCGCTGTTGTCAGGTAGTGATTAGCATGCATTTTGGGTTATTTGTGGTTTGTTTGTTGTTGTTTTTTTGGTGGGGTTGGATGGGGGGTGTATAGACTGGTGATTTAGTTCAGTCCATTGACAAAGAGAATCAGGTGCTGGTTTGTAATGTCTTTGCAATGAGAGTTAATGTCGATATGGCTTGAATGTATGGTTGTTGTCATCAGCAAAAATGGTCGCATTTGGTTTTGATATGGAGAGGAAGGTCATTTATGGAAAATGATAGAGGAACTGGTCATAAGATGGTTCCCTGTGGTACGCCATAATGAATGGGTTTTAGTTTGGGATGTGGACGTAGCTATTGAGAACACACTGTGTCTGTTTGTAAGATAAGATGCTACAAGTTCTTCTAAAGCATTTGTTCAGAGAGATTTTATAGGTCTAGTTTTTAATGAGAAGTCTGCAGTCAATTTATGTCAATGCTTTTTTGAATGAAATATACAATTATTACTCAACAGATGGCTTTTTTCAATTGTCATTATTGTTTGAAAGACATTTGGTCTACTATGTCTAGCAATTGCCGCATGGCACGAGTGATTTTTTTCTAATTCCGAACTGATTTATGGTGGAAGGTAAGGTGTTATATCTTTATGTATGGACTTAGGTGTTTAGTTCATTTGTTTTTCATGGGTTTTGAAAGGTAGATATAATATCAAGATGGACCTATGTTTTGTGGGGATAGAGGTGTCTTCCAGGAATTGTGGATGAATACCTTTGCTGTTTTGAAGGTCGTTGGGGAAATAGTTCTTATCATGACAATGGCTATAGATATGTGTCAGAAGTGTCTGTAATAGCTGGAGTCTGAAGTGTTTCCAGTATTCTGCCTTCTTTTCCATCAAGACCCACGCGTTCTTGTTGTTTGAGGTGAGTCTGTGGTTAAGACCTCAGTTACCAAGATATGAATGGTATGTGGAGTTTTGATTGGATGTGCTTTTCTTGGCAGGATTGTTTTTAGTTCATTGTAGTTCATTGGACTTCGTTGTTTTCATTTTAGGAAGAAGTTATTAATGAAGTGATTGATGAGTTTTTCTGCAGAAATAATCTTTGATTACATCGATTTGGAAGCGATTGATTTTTGTTATATTGATTCATGATTGCCTTCCATACAGTCTTTGATTTTTGTTTGGTTGATAGGATCTAGGAATTATTTCCTTTTTTTCGCATTTTTGTGAGTTTTGCAGGCATTTCTTGTTTTTTTTACTCCTTTAATATTTTTGTTCTGTTAAGAAATCTCTAAGATAACATGTTCTTCTAGTTCATTTGTAATCCAAGACGGGTGTGGGGGACATGTTTGGATCCTGTTTGGTTTGTTTTGTGGCATTGTTTGTTATAGATTTCAGTAAAGACTTTTTCCAGAATCATTGGAAGGTCAGGTTCAGTCATATTGATTGTTTCTGAGAGCATGGAATGCTTTAATTCTAGTAAGAAAAGTTGCACTAATTTAAAGTTTTCAAAAGAACACTAGGTTATAGTTTTATGGCCATGTTTAGGAATTGTGCTTTCTTGTTTTTTGACATGTGGTACAGACTGGGTAGTGATCACTGCAGTGTAGTTATATAAGGGACACCACGTTTCTATGATCTTTTTAGGTTCTGATAACTAGTGTGATCATAATTGTGTTTGAAATTTGTTTGTGGACTCTTGTGGATGAAGTAACTAATTGGTGAAGATTGAATGGTTCATAAACTTGGGTCCATGATTGTTTACTTTTGCTAGGTCAGTATTGTACTCTCGCTCATCCTCGGAAGATAATTTCCCTAGATTCTAATAGGTCTATATTATCATGGTGTCAAACTTGGTCTAGAATCAGTGTTAATTTCTGTTGGATTTCTGTAGCAGACCCATTATAATGGTAGTGCCACCTATTTAAGCTACTTTGATCCAGTTGGCTTCTATTCATATTGTTCAAGATGATAGGAGTTTTGAAAACGTTACTGACTCACTAGTTTGATTAAGTTACGTTTCCTTGGGCTTTCTGCGGATCTTTTCGCACGATTTTTATATCCTGGAATGAAAAGGTCAGTGTTGGTTATGTGTTATGATAGTCTTGATCTCGGAAAGCCCTAGTATATGAATGGTTTGCCTGTTTTTGTGATGAGGTTTATATCGTCGATTTTAGTGACTGCATGGTTTATTTTTAGGTGGCAAAGTCGTATAAGCCACTCTTGGTGGGCCATGTATTGTGTCTTGAATACTTCTATTGAAGTTAGTTTTGTGTGGAAATGTATCAATGTGTACAAGAATGGTGAGATAGGAAGAAAAGAGAGACTTTGAATTATATTAGGGGTGGGGGGGGGGGTGAATGCTTGATTGGGGTATAGGGTGGATGGGTGAAGAATGGAGCAAAATCAATTACCCCTCTATAGCACACAATGTGTGTATAACTCAATCAGTCCGACAGTAGTCAGGGGAGAAAACAAAATCCACAGGCGGCGTGGTTTGGTTGCAGAGAGAAAGGGAGATAAAAACAAACAGAGCAACCGAATCACCCTCAGCAAGTGAGGTCAGACAATACAGTAAAGCACCTGTAAATAAAAGATGCCAGAATATGAATAATAAGTACAACTACAATCAGCACAGTTCCTGGAAAATATGATTTTTTCAAAGAAAAAAAAGAAAAAAGAAAAGAAAAGGGAAAAGAAAGTGATGAGCACAATCAGCACTGTTCCAAAAAGCTTGGTCCTGGTGTAGGAGATTGCCACTGGTTGTGTCCTGTCACTGTTTGCTCCACACTGCGAGCACTGGGTGGGCGTGTCTCCAGCACAGAATTGAGGTATATAATATAAAATCCAAGGCCATGGGTAGCAGAACACGGAATCAGTCCTTGTAAGATGTCATGCAGCTTCTAACTAGCGATTGGTTAAAAGGATGAGTTCATACATACGCATGCACGTATGAACGCACATACATATTCTTGTTCACACGCAAAATAAAACACACTCACGTACAAAAACGTACACGCACACATAGGCACACATATGGGCACCTGCGTACCACCACCCACCCCAACCCACCACCACACCTTAATCGTGGAGTATTGGTACGGTGTTAATTTATCACGAGAGTTTCTAGGGTATCCTAGTAAGCAAAGTTGGAGCTGGGTGTGAAGTATGGGGCGGGACACGGCCTGGGTAGGGTGGGGGACTGGCGTTTGGGGAGGAGGTAGACGTGGGATGGTCTGTTGTTGCCCGAACTGTCATTCAGGGGTTAAGGGGTGGGTTGCGTCATGACATATGCGATATGAAAAATGGGTATCAAGGGACAATGGATACGGGACACTGGTTGATACCCTATTTGAAAGCAGAGGTATAGGGTTGTTGTCCTCGGTACGTTGTGGGACCGTGTAGTTGGGGTCGTCAGGAGGATGAGGCAGTCTTGTTGTCGGGAAGTCGGCGTATTGAGGCTGTTCGCTTACATGTCTGCAACCTTTGGGGGGGGATGGAAAGGGTCAGAATAGAAATCTTTGCGTTTGGGGCCCCAAGGGCGGTTGTAATATGCTTATTTGTTGTCTATATCAATAATATCTGCAGTGTGGTACTTCATCTATCTGCAAAACGTGATGTTTTCTGGCAGAACTCACTTTTTGCAAGGGGACATACTGGATCGGTTGTTGGTTTCTTTAGATATGCCGTACCCTTGGGAGGATAAGGGACGATGCACAGCAGCCTGGCTTGGGGAACACATGCTTGATATTCTGATAAGTTGTGTCCATTTTTTGTCTGTGCATGTGGTATATTTGCATGTGTTGAGTCCAGTATGAAAAATAGGTGCTATTGTTACTTCTTTGTTGAGCGGAATGTGTTGAAGCAAGAAGTGGTCATTCATACTGTGAGGACCTGAGATGCGATGTTTTGATTTCTGCCTTTGTATTATAGAAGATTGACTTGATGTGTCGTTGTCACTGAGTCACCCGGATGAGATTCATTGTGCTGGAGTGTATCTCTTTGACTGCTTGTTGGTGGCGGGGTGTTGGTGTTGTTGGTAGTAGTTCTGAGGTGCTTCAGAGTGTGTGATTGCTAGTTTGTCTTTTTTTTTTCTTTGAGGTATTGTTGTCCAAAATTGGTTTGGGTCTTTCTCCTTTATGTTATCAGGGGTGTGTTTGCCTGGAGTCGGTTTGGTTGTTGGTTGTGACAGTATGGCAGTGTTGGATTGTGGTTGGTTGTTGATTTCTTCAGTATGGTCGGATACTTTATTTGCCAGAGTATGTTTTGGTTGTTGATGGTTGATCGGTATTGTCCCGTGGCTTGTAGTGGAGTTGTTGAGTCTGGTGGGGGTGGGTTTGGTCAGTGTTTTCAGTTACAATTGATTTGTGTTTTCGCGTTGTGGAAGAGAAGAGAGAGAGAATCTGTTGGTGTTGGTAGGGAAGGAGATAGTAAGGGTCCTGTTCTCGTCTAACTGAGTTTTAGTCTTGTGTGAGGTTGAGGTTTTTGTGTGTGTACTTTTGATAGTGTGGTGTTTCAGTTGCGTGAAGTTCTGACTTCTTGTAATGGTTTTCTTTTTGCTGTATTGACAATAGTTTGGTGAGGGAGCCCAATGCGTTATGTGGGTTTTCTTTGATTGAGCATGTCAGTGGGTGATATCTTTTGATTCAGTCGTTGTGATATTTGGGGGTAACTGCTTGTTTGCAACAGGAAAACTATGAATGCGACGTGTAGTTGTGAGAGTGGGTAACTGATGGTGAGAAGTGTTGCACCAGTGTGGATGAGTGTGTTTTGTGAGCTGTTGTAGTCTGAATGTTAGATGGACTGTGTGTTTTGATCTTACCCTGCTTCTGTGGGTGAGGGAGAACTTGCGTGTGCACAGGGTTGTGGATGTGGTGTTTGGCTGTGTTATGTGGAATGGTTTTAGGTTGTGTCCCCTCTGCTGAAGATGCATGGGGAGGTGCTGAACTGGTGGGGAATGAGGGTGGTGGATGCATCAGACAGTGGGACTTCAGGGGATGGGTGGTGGCTGGTGCGGTGACATTGGTAAATGGGGAGCAATCTGTAGGACGGTGGGGTCAGGAGCTCCTGGTTGGGAGGAAATTGACTATTCAGGGGAGGTCCTGGGGGAATATTTTTCCGCCAGAGTGGAAGGTTATGGGTTGGGGGTAGGGGTGCCCAGGGACTCGTCACGCACAGATCGTCCATGGTTTGGGCTTGATTTCTTTCTGTGTAAGATTTGAAGGATTGGCTCGTATCACTTGTATCAGAGTTTTTTCTGGAATTTCTTTTTTGAGCCCATCTTATGCACAGGTTTTGCTTGCAAAGCTACAGTTCCGTTGTGTTATAAGGTCGTGATGTGTGGGTGAGTGTTCAGTTGTTTGTCTCCCACAAATTCAACCTGTATTTTTGTTTTATATAGTTCTTCATCTGGGTTTTAGGGTGGTGGGTTGCTGGTTTAGGGTCTTATTTTCACTGAAGGGAAAATGGCCCCCCCACTCCACTCACTCTTGCTTGGGTTTAGCAAAGCTTTCAACAAACGCTAAAGGATTGTTGATCATTTTATCTGTGCATGTATCGTTCTGTAGATGAATTTGCTCTGGGCTAAGGGAAGCAACTGAAAGGTTTCTAAAAGTTATGTTTTGGGCGTCAAGTTATATATTATTTGGTTGGCGCCCTGTCACACTGGGTTGTCTTTGGTTGACAGCAGACTTTTTTTTTGGGTGGTGGGGGTACGTAGGGAACAAAGGGAATTATTGTTGGAGTGGGTGTGCGTATAAAAGGGGAGTGATTGGTGGTTCTGATTTTTCTAATCCTGGACCCCCGGGTCCCACAGTTCACATCTGGGTTTTTTAGGTACACGTTTCAGTACATACCTGGTCCCCATGGAGAGAATAGTTTCAAGCAATACTTTGTAAAATAATTGGGTATATGGCTGAATCAATGTAGAAGGAAGGAGATGGAGGTAGGGATAGGGTGGGTTTTGTGCTTGGCACTTCAAATGAGTCATCTCAAGGACTAGGCCTATTGATGTATGACAATAGTGGCTTTTTCTATGAAGGCATCACTCAAACTCACTCTAATCTCAATATACATTCTTGTGGGGGGTTGGGATTGCCTAGCCTAGAATAGCCTGACGTGGGCAGAGCTGCGGGTTGAACGTATATTGTAATCCTTGGCGGATGGCTACTCCCCACGTCCTTCCACTAATACGCCTGGCCCTCTCTGACTCAGTCTATAGGAAACAGTGTGGTTCAAGGATTAGCTATTGTTTTAAATATCAGTGTGCAGTTCGACTGTGTCGGGCGATTGGACCATCCATGTGACCAAAATGATGAATACAAACCTATGTTACTTTTTCACCACATATATCACAAAAAACACAATTAGAGATGACAACAGCACCAGGTGCAATTCCACATAATGGAAGAAGACCAAAGGTACAAAACTGAATATTTGGAAGACAGGTTCCATCTTATATGAACTATTTTCTAAATAGCCACCACAAAAACCACAACACGTACTGCACTGGATCAGATTAATAAAAGATTAGTTGGAGGGTTGTTGTTGTTTTTTTTAAAATTATTATTGGATATGAGGATAATGGAATAAGCACTTGGGTGCTTGTTTACATTCAGTCCCGTGTGGGTATGCTGTTTTTATCAATTTTGTCACTCTGTTTCCACCGGACAACAATGGCATGCTCTTACGAAAATAGCGAAGGAATATGGGATTATTAATCGTGTTTGCGCATGAAGGTTAGTGCGTTCGCTCACGGGACCCAGTGGTTGTTGTTTGGTAAGAGGCCGAAGAAGTTTCTTCTTCTCCCTCCCACAGTTTCCCACCACCACCCCCACTACCTAACCCCCTCCTTGCCCCCCCCTCCCCCCCCCCCCCCCCACCCCAAGGGTAATGGATGTGTGAGGAGAGAGAGATGAGACGAGAGAGAGAGAGAGAGAAGAATGAGAGAGAGAGAGAGAGAGATAGGTAAAAAGTAAAGAAGGAAAGATATGAACATAAACCGTATCTAGATAAAATGAAAAAAAAGAGAAAGAAAGCCAGAAAGAAAAAATAATTGATAAGGCCAGTATCAAACAACAAAACAAGAAAGAAAAAGACAGAAACCCAATTCTCTAATAAAATGAAAGAAAAGTAAACCAATAAAGAAGTAGTAGAAGGAAGAAGAAGAAGAAGAAGAAGAAGAAGAAGAAGAAAGATAAGAAAAATAATCCGAAAAAAATTCTGTGTGCCTTCTGTAGCGATATGCATATTTCTTGTGTGTGATATGCGATTGATCAATATCGGTGAGGGCTGTTAGTAGGTCATTATTCACTTTGTTGTTATTTGTTGCCATAGGCAATACCTTCTCCCTCTTCTCCCTCCATCCCTAATACCCCACCACCACCCCTTCCACCTAACACCCCACCCCCCAACCCCCCACCCCCCACACCACACACATCCACATCATCCCCTCCCCGGCCCTCCTGCGCATCTAAAAAGAATAGAATTGAAATCCCCGACAGGAATATAAATGATTGGTTCTTTTTTATTAATATCATTGTTATATCATTTTTTTCTGTGGTTGTCAATGTCAAATTTTTTCTTCTTAAACACCATTTTACCTTTTCTTCTCTCTCTCTCCTCTCTCTCTCTCTCTCTCTCCTCCTCTCTCTCTCTCTCTCCTCTCTTCTCTCTCTCTCCTCTCTCTCTCTCTCTCTCTCTCTCTCTCGCTTTCGCTCTTCTATCAGGTTGTGTGTGTGGGTGAGAGAGAGAGAGAGAGGGTGAGGTCGTGTGTATGTGTATGATGGGTGTGTGCGTGGAGAGAAGACGAGTGTGTGAGTGTGTGTGTGTGTGTTTTTTATTTATTTCTCTGTTCTTTATTCTTTTATTTCGAGATAATGGAATAAGCAGCTGTGCTTTTTTTCATCCAGTTCCAGTGTGTATTGCAGTTTGTCAAATTTTGTCATTCCGTTTCCCACCGGCACACAAATGGCCTACTCTTCCGAAAGGCGGAACGGGTTTTTAACGTCTGTGCGCAAGATGTTCTGCGTGCGTTTCGCACACGGGGGCTAGGTTTATAGTCTACATCCGATGGAATTTTTGGGGATGAGTGGAGTCTGCAATGAGGTTTACTCCAGAGGAAAAAATCACTCTTGAAACGGGAATTCGAACCATGGTGTGTGTGTGTGTGTGTGTGTGTGTGTCGTGCCCGTTTGTTTATCTCTATCTGGCTGCTGCCTGTTGTCTATTCTGTCTGTCTCTGTCTCTGTCCGTCTCTCTCTCTCTCTCTCTCTCTCTCTGAGAGAGAGAGAGAGGGTGGCCTGAACTCACTGGGTTCCACACTCACACACACACACAAGGACACAGAGACAGAGACAGAGAGACAGAGGCAGACAGAGAGAAACAGACACCCGGACAAAACAGACAGATTGACTTGCAAGAAACTATAAGGGGGCGATATAAAAAAAAATACACGGGTGTTAAATAATAAATTATATATATTTATATATATATATATATATATATTTATATTATATATATATTATATATATATTTATATATATATATATGTATATTCAGCCAGGGTAACAAATCCCTTCTCTGTCTTGGGTAGTGAGGGTAACTATTTTTGTGACATCGGGGTAGAGTTGCCTTGCTGAATTGGATTTAGCCTCAGTCCATTGAGAATGTTTGGGGTATTTATAACATCGGGGTGGTTGGGGGTTTTTCTGTTGGGGAGGGGGGTGGCGGATAGAGGGGGCACAACATTTACTCACAGACACACCACATGCACAACGCACGCACGCACGCACTCACACACACATACACACACACACACACAGATTAACAAGCAGCAGGGAGAGAAGATTAGTGAAGAGGCCCATAAGAAAGAAAAAAAACTTCATGGGTTAATGCCCTACTAACAGTGCAGGCTAGGTCACCTACAGGTCACTGCCAATATACCTACCCCTCACTTCCCTTATCACCCTCCCACCCACCCACCCCTTACATTCCTCTCCTTCCTTCCTTCCTTCCTTCCTCCTTCTTCCGGATTTCTGTTCAAGAGGCTACTTCTGTTACAAATGGATACCTACCTACGCTTGCTAATTGGCTAAGACCTCGACCAATCAGAAAATGAGAACATTCAAGGGTATATGTATATAGTTTTTGTTTTGGGTTTAGTTTTGTTTGTGTTTTTTTTGTTGCTGGTTTGTTGTTGTTGTTGGGGGGGAGTAAGAGAGGGGGAGTGGGGTAGGAGTATGGAGCAAATATGTTTCAGGTCAAGTTTTGCTTTTTGTTACGGTTTGTGTCTGTGTGAGTTCTGTGTCTGTGTGTGTCTGTGTGTTTGTCTGTCGTGCTTGCTATGAGTGGTGTACTTTGTCGTGCTGGTCTGTGTGAGTCTCTTTGGTGTGTGGCAATGTGTATGTGCCGTGTGTGTATGAGTGTGTTTGCGTGTGTATGTGTGTGCACTCGTGCGTATATTTTGATGTATGTGCTCGCGTGATGTATGTATGTAATTATGTGTTGTGTGAATGTGCGCGCGTGCGCGCATGTATGTATGTATGTATGTGGTATAGATGCATAGCGCACGCTAATAATTATAAGATCCTGCCACCTTGACATCAGTATTGACGCAGTAGGGATTCTCCTTTCACGTTTGCTTTTTCTACCTCGAGCAAAACCCTGCACACGCACTCGCTCGCGACAATTTGCAATGTACTACAGACCTTGATCCAATTCAGAATACAGAGCGGACAGGTTTCTAAACTGAAGTTTCTTTTCAGGTTGCTGACATGTATGTTTCCCCGTGGGACTCCCGGGAGTATGCTTGCAAAAGCGAGCATCGCAAGATAGGATCTCTGCCCTCCAACCAGCATGTCGTAAAAGGCGGACTGAGGTGAACCCGTCACCCAGGTAGGGGGTTAGACCAGGGCTAAAAACCCTGTTCTGTAAAAAAATATTGTACGGAAACAGCAACGTAAGAAAATTACATACTGGGTGTGCGGCTTCCAGAGTCATCGGAAGATGCTCGTTTGAATGGCAGTGGTGAAAGCCGAAAGGAAGCCACTGACAGGAGATGGAAGTCTTAAGCGCCAAAAAATAAGACAAGTTAGGATTATGGAATGTGTGAACCATGTTCGAAACAGGGAAAACTAGCGCAAGTTACAGCAGAGATGAGACGCTACAATTTGCATATTCTCGGAATCTGTGAAAAGCCGTATGAGTCAGGATCAGGCAAAATACAGCAGCCAGCAAGGAGGACCGTGCTGTACAGTGGTTAGAGATGACGGTCCAACACCATGGTGGGCAGTAGGCATCATCATGAAGAAAGGAATGGGAAATGCCTGAGGGATTGGAAACTATCAACGCCGGATGAGAGGATAAAAGAAAGGTAAGCATGCTAATACAAAATACTTACAATGATACTGCACCAACCACGAAGTGGTGAAGAAAGCAAAAAACATTTTATGAACAATAACAGGCTGAAATGGAATAAAAACACACCAAAACATGAGGATAGTGATGGGTGCCTAAATGCTAAAGTCGGAGAAAAAAGACACACAAATCAAGAAGAAAGAGCCATGGGAAAAGAAGGATGTGGCAGCATAATGACAACGGTGAAGATTGGTGGAATTCTGCATTACAAACACCTGGCCCATTGGAGTGGAACATTATTTGCACACCCTGAGATCCACAAAGCTTACCTGGTGTTCCCCAATGGAAGAGACAAAAAACCTGATCGACCACCTGATGATCATGGGACATGGAGGAGATCGCTCCTAGATGTAAAAGTAAGGGAGGAGCCGATGTTTGGCAGTGATCACCACCTTGTTACTTGAAACCCTAATAGTGAAAGCTGAGAAAAAATTGGAACGCTGGGAAACCATAGACAAACAACATTTTGATGTGGAAAACTGCGCTAACACCAAAGTAAAGAGTGCTTTCACCCTCCAGCTCAACAAAACAAGTTCAAGCTCTGTGGATACTGAAAACTTCACCACCTCTGGACAGACTAATATAAACACATGTGGGAAACAATCGGACAGCTACACACAAGCAGCGGAACGTGGCTTTGGCCAGAGACAGAGAAGAGAAAAAGGTGGATACAGCAGACACCTGGCAAGCCATGAGAACAGGAAGAGAGCTGAAGAAGAAATCTTAGAGACAAAGTCAGTGATCGGATTAAGATGAGAGGTACAAACAACAGTACAGTGAAGAAAACCAATCTGTGAAGAGAATGTCAACGAACAGACATGCGTACATACATGGATGTTATTGCAAGACAAGCAGAGGATGGCCGCCGCAAAGGGAGTACAGGAACAGGTGTATAAGAATCTCCTAGACTGTCAGTGGCAAGTACCGGAGCTACACCCGAAAACACCATTCTAGATAAAACAAAGGCAAAATACTTACCACAGAAGAAGAACAAGATGCAAGATGGCAGTAAATTCAGCGAAGTTCTCAACAGTCCACCACCAACTGAACGATGCTGTTGTAAAGAATCCTGTTGCTGTTCTCAATGTGACAGCTCTACCACCATAGATGGAAGAGAATTATAGCAGCAATCAGCTCTCTCAAGAATGGAAAGCACCTGGCCAGGTCACCTAATGCGACTTTTCAAGGCAGATCCAGAATTTGCATCTAAGTTCTACAAACACTCTTTGCAGCTATATTGGGAGGATGTAACAGTACCAGCAGATTGGACAGAAGGATGTCTTCGTGAAGATCCCAAAGAAGGAGCCCTGAACAATTGTAACAACTGGAGAGGAATCACTCTGCTATCTGTTCCAGCAAGATTCTGGCAATGATATCATCGGACGGGATCTATAGAGGCTTTCGTGGACCAACAATCAGAAAGGAGACAGGCAGGTTGTTAGACAGGAAGAAGATGCTTAGACCAGATCTTCACCTGCGTAACATCTTAGAACAGTGAACGGAAGGCTAGGAGACGCGTATATCAACTTCGTAGATTTTGAAAAAGCTTTGACGCATTCATCGAGGAAATAGTGTATGGCGCATTACTCCGCGATATGGGAATTCCACAGGAGATTATCAATGTATTTAAGAGCTTCTACAACAACTTCAGTGAGTTGTAGGAAACAGCATAACCAGTTTTTCAGTGTACAAACCGGAGTCTGGACAAAGGCTGCCCATGTCTTAGCACTACTCTTCCTACTGACAATTGATTGGGTGATGAGACCAAACAACAGCTGACCAGTAACGGGGCATTCAGATGGACCCCTTCTCAACCACTTGCAAGACCTAGATTTTGCCGACAATCTGGCACTGCTCTCAATACCCTCATCACATTCAAGATGAAGAACATCCCGTCTCTGCGCACTTTCGCATTAGCAAGTTAGGCCTGAAAATCAGTAGAAGAAGACAGAGGTAATGACACTGAACGTCCAGGAACCTCACCTGGTCACAGTGAGATGGAGATGAAGTTTTACCAACAACTGAAGAGCTTCACGTACCTCGGGAGCATCTGTTAGGCATGACGGTGGAAGCAGGCAGCGACTTCAAGTACAGGATTAGCAAAGCTAGAATTGATTAGGAATTCTGACAATGTGTGCGAATTCGTCACTGTCAGCACCGGAACAAATAAGACTATTACCAGAGCTGTGTAATTCCACCCTTTTTGTTACGGCTCGGCGTGCTGGAGGATGACTGAGTGTGACCTCGACAAACTATCCACATTCCACACGAAGAATTCGAAGAATCTGCGCATATTCTGGCCTGAGACCATCTCCAACCAAGAACTTTTTGCCCGTTTGCAACCAAGAAAGCATGGGTCAAAATCTTCATGCATAGGCGATGGGGATGGAACTTAGGGGCATATCTGCCCGTCGGGAAAATGGAAACATCGCCGAACAGCCCTCCACTGGACTCCAGGGGGAAAACGCAAACGAGGACGACCCAAGAACACTTGGCGTCGGATGTTGAAGCAGAGTGAGACCTTCCTACAACCTGAGGGAAAACCATTCAGAAGCTAGCCAGGACAGACAGGGAGTGGGAAAATCTTTTGTTGCTTGCCTCCTAAGTGCCAATAAGGCACAAAGGCATTGATTGATGTATGATGTTACAAGTATGTTTGGGGATTTTGTTTAGGTTACTTTTTACATGTCTCACCGCGGCAATGCATATATGTAAATTATGTGATATTTGTATGTTTTAGATTTTACAGGACCAATTCCTGCATGGGGGTAGTTAAACTAGGAGAGGGACAGAATAGCCGACATTTTTAACCGGGTGCTTGAATTCATGGGTTGCAGTCACTTTCGAGTTGGGGCAAAATGCTATGGATGTTGATGATGATGATGTATGATAATGTTGATGATGATGTTGTTGTTGATGATGATTATTATTATAGTTGGCCTTGGTCCTTGTTGTTCTTATTCTATTATTATTATTATAATTATGGGGATATAATAAATTAAAAATTAAATACAAATATTTGGATAATTTATTATTAATATAATATAGATATGAAATAAATTAATATATATATATAATTTGAATAATAATATAATAAATATTTCTTTAGCCATAATGTTGTAAGAAAACAAATCAGGCGCTGCATTTCTATTCAATTCCACGCTGCACCGTCAACGAATATGATTGACAGTATCTAAATGCTCACACACCACACACACACACACACACACACACACACACACACAATGGTATCATTTTTCGTGGAAGGACGTTTAAAAGTGAACACACACAACACACACACACACAACACACACACACACAACTCACACACACACAACTACTCTGATGTGACTATAACCCAGGTCCCGTGTGGCGAAAGATGCAGATCTTGCGCACTCGTTAAAACTCGTTCCGCTTCTCGGAGATAGGCCTCGTGTGCCGATGGGCACGGATGATAAAATTTACAAACCTGCACACACTCTGGTACAGGAATGTTAAAAAAGAAAAGCACATATGTGCTTATGAGTTTATCTCGTAAAAAAATATAAAAAATAAAAATAAATGCAATAAAATAAATCACACTCACACACATAAACCACACACACACATCACCAACACCACACACACACACACGACACACCACAACACAATCCACAGAGTAAAAAAAAGCAACTGAGACAGATATATAAGAAGCGAAGTGAGTGCAAGATACACAGACTGATGGAAGCAAGACCAAAAACAACAACAATAACAACAAAATGCAGTGGAGGATGAAGGAGGAGAAAGACACATGGGGGAGGAAAAGACACAAGGAGGGAGAAAGACATTAAGGAGGGAGAGCAAGGCATAAGGAGGGGATGAAAGACACAAGGAGGGAGCAAGACACAAGGAGGGAGAAAGACACAAGGAGGGAGAAAGACTCAAGGATGGAGAGAGACCCAAGACAGACCTGGCATTGCAGATGACCGAGCCCTGTTTGTCCTCGAACAGCTTCAGCTGGCTGCCATTGTAGATGTGCCAGCTCCTGATGATAAAGTCCGTGCTTGGCCCGAGAAACAGAATCTACCGTGGGGTCCACCGGAATGCAGGTCACCGCGCCCTTGTGCCCTTGAAGGTCTTTCAGCTGCTGGGAGAGTGAGAGGAAAGAGAGATTAGAGAGAAACAAACAACAAGTAATAAGAAAGCAAAGCAGCTATCGAACCAATTCGCGAAAAAATAGCAAAGAACCAGAGACAAATAAAAAGCAACAACAACAACAAGGGGGAGAGGGGACAAACTAAATAATCCCCCTCCAAAAAATCCACAAACCAAAACAAAACAAACAGGGGGAATTAGAACAAAACCCTCCATAATATAAAGGACATGAAAACCATATTTAAATGTATAATTTTGGCTAACAGAAAAGAACATCACAAAATTCATGTACTTTTATGGAAGCAACAGCAATAGTAACTACACAAAAGAAATATGATATAAGCAGGGCTTACGAGATTATGCACAAGCAATTTGAATAACCATGCTCAACGTACACGTACACGTACAACGCACACCACGTACACATCCGTACACACACCGGCGCGCACGCAATTCTCGCACGCACACACGCACGCACACAACGCAACGCACACCATGCATCAATGCCAACATCAATCTTTATGAATATCAATATAGTCATTAAAAAGGACATCTGCACATTGATCATTAGCCATACATAATTTGGTACACTCAAAACACACGATAACGAAATTTAAAACATTCACTAAATCTCAAAATACAGTAAACTTACGCTATAAAATTGAAATATATTCTGAATAAAGCATTCAACAGGATACAAAATGTAAACACCGCCAATTGAATTTATATGCAAAACAATAAAAGTAGAGGGACGAGAGAGAGAGCGAGAGAGGAGAGATGAGAAGAGATTTTGATGAGAGAGAGAGTGAGAGGAGAGAGAGGGTACACGTACTTTTGAATCCATATGATATTGCATAAACTTTCAATTTTCATCAACACATTTTCACCATTTAGCACTCACTGTGATTTATACATTGTACATATTAAGATCATCATAGGAGTCATGATAAGAAGTAGGATAGTGGAAATTATTTCTAGAAAGTCAGTTTGCAATAACACATTAACGAGATACAAGTAAATCATTCACATTCATACAGAGAGAGGTGGGAGGGATAATTTGAGGGGGGGGGGGGGTGAGAGAGAAAGAGAGAGCGGGAGGGGGGGTAATTGGTATAATGTAATGGGAGGATATTTTACTTTGTCTCCAACATATCAAGTGTTGGTTTTTATTTTTTATATGCATCATGTGGATGAAAATGACTTTTGAAGATTGTTAAGATTGGTGTTTGTCTAAATGAACCAGAAAGAGAGTTCCACAGCACTGGGCTGAGTACCAGTATTAGCTAGATTTGACAAATCTATTCCTTGGGAGTGGGACAATCGGCTTTTCTAGTTATTTCTGGAATGATTCATCGGAACTGGTCTTTTAAGGATCAGGGAAACAGTTCCTGTCCTTATCTTAAACATCATGGAGGCCTTCTGTAAATCTTAGTCTTGGTGTTGGGGAAGAATATTTAAAACTGAGTATAAATCACTTCTTGTATGAGTGTCTTCTTCAGAAAGGACCAAATTTAAGAGCATGTTTATACAGACTTAATAATGGTTTTCATAGTGTTTGCACTAGCAGAATCACCACAGGGATGAAGCGTAAATCTAATGAAGATTGTAATATAAAGCTTGAAAAATAGTTTTCTTAGATATGAAAGTTCAAGAAAAAATGTTTGATTTAAGGTCAGTTAGCTTACTCTTTGAGACATGTATTTGAACAGACAGGGTTATGTGATGTACCAGCTTGATTTTTCTCAATTGTGTCTCCTAGATCTTTGTGAGTGAGAGTTTATTAGATTGCAAAAAAATTTTTTAAAAAGGAAAGATTTTATTTCAAACACAAAACACTGAATTGGGGGTTAGTACTAATTGTAGTTAGGGAAAAGATTTTTTGTGTCTTGATTTTAACTTATCTATAGTGTGTCATTTTGTAAACCCCTTCAAATGGGGCTATGGCCTTTCTTGAATAAATATCGTTATCGTTATCGTTTCTCTCTCTCTCTCTCTCTCTCTCTCCTCTCTTCTCCTCTCTCTCTCTCTCCCTCTCTCTCTCTCTCTCTCTCCTCGCTTTCGCTCTCTATCAGGTTGTGTTGTGTGAGAGGGAGAGAGAGAGAGAGAGAGAGAGGGAGATGTGTGTGTATGTGTGTGTGTGCGTGAGAGAGAGAGAGAGTGAGTGAGTGAGTGTTGGGGTGTGTGTTATTTATTTATTTATTATTTATTTTTTATTTCGAGATAAATGGAATAACACGCTTTGGCTTTTTTTCTCCAGTTCCCGTGTGTATGCAGTTTTGTCAAATTTTTTTCATCCGTTCCACCGGGACACAATGGCCTACTCTTTCCCAAAGCGGAACGGGTTTTAACGTGGCGCAAGAAGTTTTGCGTGCGTTCGCCCACGGGACTCGGTTTATAGTCTCATCCAAGGACTTTGGGGGGGGGTGGAGTCTGCACTGAGGTTAACTCCAAGAAAAATCCTCTTAAACGGGAAAAACGAACCCAGGTTGTGTGTGTGTGTGTGTGGTGTGTGTGTGTGTGTGTGTGTGTGTGCCCGTTTGTTTATCTCTATCTGCTGCTGCCTGTCTGTCATTCTGTCTGTCTCTGTCTCTTCCGTTCTCCCCTCTCTCCCCTCTCCATCTCTTCTCATCTCTCTCCTCTCTCTCTCTCTCTCTCTCTCTCTCTCTCTCTCTCTCGTCGATTGATTTTTGGGTTTTCTGTTTAGTGTTTCTCTTTTTTCTCCATTTTTCACTGAATGATTTGATGCATGTACGTTCCAATCGTCTTTTTTCCCCCATTTTTCAATGAGTGTTTTGGTGCATATACATTTTCAATCACACTTTTCCCCCCAATTTTTCAATGAGTGTTTTGATGTATGTATGTTTCAATCACCATTTTTCTCTATTTTTCACTAATTGTTTTGATACATGAACCTTTTCAATCACCATTTTTTGTCTATTTTTCACTGAGTGTTTTGATACATGAACCTTTTCAATCACCTTTTTTTCTATTTTTCAATGAGTGTTTTGAGGCCTTTACGTTTCAATCACCATTTGTCTCTATTTTTCAATGAGTGTTTTGAGGCCTTTACGTTTCAATCACCATTTGTCTCTATTTTTCAATGAGTGTTTTGAGGCCTTTACGTTTCAATCACCATTTTTCTCTATTTTTCAATGAGTGTTTTGAGGCCTTTACGTTTCAATCACCATTTTTCTCTATTTTTCAATGAGTGTTTTGAGGCATTTACGTTTCAATCACAGACTGTAAAACTTAGCTTGGCACGAAATCTTTAACTTTGCGTATTAAAGGTAATTCAATAATTCATTTATTTATTCATTTATTTATTCATTCATTCATTCATTCTCCCTCTCTCTCTCTCTTCTCTCCTCTCATCTCTCTCTCTCTCATCTCTCTCTCTCTCTCTGAGAGAGAGAGAGGGTGGCCTGAACTCACTCGGTTCCACACTCACACACACACACACACACACACACACACAAGGACACAGAGACAGAGACAGAGAGACAGAGGCAGACAGAGAGAAACAGACACCCGGACAAAACAGATTGACTTGCAAGCCAGGGTACAAATCCCTTCTCTGTCTTGGGTAGCTGCCAGGGTAACTATTTTTGTGACATCGGGGTAGGTTGCCTTGCTGATTGGATATAGCCTCAGTCCAATGAGAATGTTTGGGGTATTTATAACATCGGGGTGGTGGGGGATTTTCTGTTGGGGAGGGGGGTGGCGGAGAGGGGGGCACACATTTACACACAGACACACACATGCACACGCACGCACGCACGCACACACACACACACACACACACACACACACAGATTAACAAGCAGCAGGGAGAGAAGATTAGTGAAGAGGCCCGTAAGAAAGAAAAAAAACTTCATGGGTTAATGCCCAAACCAACATTTGAAAGGCTAGGTCCCCTTTACAGGCCCACTCCCAAAATTTTCCACCCCATTTCCCCTTTACCCTACCCCCACCCCCCCCCTTACATTCCTCCCCTTTCCCTTTCCCTTTCCCTTTCCCTTCCTTTTTTCCCGGGTTTTTGGTTAAAGAGGTTTCTTCTGTTAAAAAGGGTCCCTACCTACGTTTTTGTTTTGGGCCCTAACCCCCTGAAACCCAAAAAAATGAGAAATTCAAGGTTTGTTTAAAATTTTTTGGGTTTTTTTTTGTTTTTTTTGGTTTTTTTTTTTTTGTGGTTGTTGTTGTTTTTGGGGGGGGGGAGTAAGAGAGGGGGAGGGGGTGGGTAAGGGAGCAAATTTGTTTAAAAGGTCAAGTTTGATTTTTTTTTCGGTTTTGGGGCTGGTGTGTCTGGGGTCTGTGTGTGTCTGTGTTTTTGGTCTGTGGGCATGCGGGGGTGTGTATTTTTGGTGTGGGTCTGTGTAGTCTCTTTGTGTGGGGGGCATGTGTAGGGTCCCGGGGGGTGTATGAGTGTGTGTGCGTGGGGATGTGTGTGCATCGTGCGTATATGTGTGAAATTGTTTCGCGTCCCAGTATTTTGTAATTATGGGGTGTTTTAATGTGCGCGCGCGGGGCTTTGTATGTTTAGGGGTTTTGTATCTCATCGCGCACGAAAAAAGCCTCCCACCACCAAAATTAAAAAAAAATTGTTTTTGAAAAGAAAAAAACCCCAGTAGGGATCCCCTTTCACGTTTGCTTTTCTCCCTCCCCGGGGAAAATTTTAACCCTCTGATTTGCAATCCCATTTATTTAAGAACCTTGACCCAAATTTCACATACAGGGCAAACCGGTTTTTAACCTAAAGTTTTTTTCTTTTGCTGACAAGAAATTTTTTCCCCCGGGGGACCCCCGGGGTAGCTTGAAAACGAGCATCCAGAATAGATTTTCTGCCCCCCAAACCCGGGATGTCTTTAAAAAGGCGACTAAGGGGGAAACCCTTTCCCCCCCGGTAGGGGGTTAGCAAAAAGGGAAACAACCTTTCTGAAAAAAAATTTGTTAAGGGAAAAAAGCAACGAAAGAAATTAACAATACGGGGGTGTGACGGGTTTTTCCAGATCATGGGGAAGATGCTCGAAATAAAATGGCAGTGGTAAAAACCCAAAAAGGGGAAGCCACTGACAGGAAGAGGGAAAGTTTTAAGGGGCCAAAAATGCCAAGAAAAAGGTTTTTCTGGAATGTGAAAACCATGTTCAAAAAGGGAAAATAGCGCAAGTTAAGAGAGATAAACGCTACAATTTGCATATTCTGGGAAATCGTGAAAAGCCGGGGGACAGGATCGGGGAAAATTACGAGCCACCACAGGAGAGACAGTGCTGTACAGTTTGAGAGGAGGGCCAACACCATGAGGGGTAGCAATTTTTCATGAAAAAAGGGAAAGGAAAAAAAAGCCTGGGGAAGGGAAAAACCTACCCAACAGGGGATGATGAGGTTTAAGAATGAAAGGAAAAGCTTTGGCTAATCCCCACAATCATACAATGCATGCCCCCCAACCCAAAACGAATTTGGGAAGAAAGCAAAAATACTTTTTTTTAACAATTACGGTAAAGGGAAAAACCCCAAACCATGAGGATAGTATGGGGGGCCCCAAAATGAAAAATGGAAAAGACAACACAAATCAAGAAAGAGCCGGGGGAAAAGAAGGATGTGGCAGCATAAATGACAAAAGGAAGGAAAAAAATTGGGGGAATTCTGCATGACAAACACCGGGCCCCTTTGGGGGACATTAAATTTCACACCCTGAGATCCCAAGCCCTTTCCCGGTGTTTCCCCCAAAGGAAAAAGACAAAAACCCCCTCGAAACCCCCCTGTGGGTCAAGGGGGCAAAAGGAATCGCTCCTAGTTTTAAAAGTAAGAGAGGAGCCCATGTTGGGAGTGATCACCCCCTTGTTACGGAACCCTAAAATTTAAGTGAGAAAAATTTTGGGCCTGGGGAAAACCCAAAACAAAAAATTTTGATGTGGAAAAACTGGGGCAACACCAAAAATTAAAAAAGGGGCTTTTACCCTCCAGCTCAAAAAAAAGTTCCAAGCTCTGGTTTGGGTCTGAAAACACACCTCCTGACCAAGGGCAATATAAAAAAACCCTGGGAAACAAGTTTAGGACCCGCCCCACACACAACCAGCGAAAAGTGCTTTTGGGCAGAGAAAAGAGGAAAGAAAAAGGTGGATTACAGCAGACACCCGGCAAGCCCTTTTGAGAAAGGAGGGGGAGTAAAAAAGAAAATTTTGAGACAAAGTCAGAACCCGGGTAAGAGGGGAGGTACAAACAACAGTACAGAGAAGCAAACCAAACTGTGAAGAGAATGACAAGAACAAAAAAGCTACCCCATGGGGTTTATATTTCAAGACAAGCAAGGAGGCCGCCGCAAAAGAAAAAAGGACAGGGGTATAAGATCACTAAGATTCAGTGGCAAGGGACCCGGGGCAAAACCGGAAAAACCAATTTCCCAGATAAACAAGGCCAAAAAACTTACCCAAAGAAGAAAAGATCCCCCGATGGGCAGAACATTTCCAGCGAAGTTTCAACAGAACCCCCACCCAAACAAGAGGCCCCTTTTACAGATCCCGATGCTGATCCCCAATGTGAACAGCTCACCCCCAAAGGGAAAGGGAAAAGATTATAGCAGCAATCAAGGGGCCCCCCCAAGAAAGGAAAAAACCCCGGCCGGCCCAACCCCAATGCAGAACTTTTCAAAGGAGATCCAGAAATTTTTCATCTAAAAATTTCAACCACTTTTTGCAGCTAATGGGAGGAAAACAGCTACCAGAGATTGGACAAAAAGGAGCTTGGGAAGATCCCCAAAAAAAGGGGCCCTAACAATTGTAACAAAATGGAAAAGGAATCACTCTGCTATTGGGCCCCGCAAATTTGGCAAAAAAATCAAACACGGAAAAGGTTCCAGAGGCAGTGGACCAACAACTCAAAAGGAACAGGAGGTTTTAGACCAGGAAAAAATGCATAGACCCATCTTCACCCCCGGGAAAAAATCACGAACAGTGAAAGGAATGGCCCCGGACAGCTGTATATCAAAATTTGTAGATTTTTAAAAAACCTTTGACGCACAACGAGAAAGTGTAAGGCAACATCCCGGGATATGGAAAATTTCCCCCGGGGATTTTAAGTATTAAGAGTTCTAAAAAACTTCACGTGCGAGTAGGAAACAGGGAAAACCCGTTTTTAGTGTTTCAAACCCGGGGTCCCGACAAAAACTGCCCCATGTCAGCACTACTTCAACCTGACAATTGATTTTGGGGGAAAGGACAAAAAACAAACTGGGCCAGTCCCCGGGGGATAAAATGGAAACCCCCTTTTCAACACTTTAAGACCTAGATTTTGCCCACGATCTGGCCCCTGCTCCACAAACCCCCCCATCACATTCAAAAGAAGGGCACCCGTCTCAGCACTTTCGCAAGCAAATAGGCCCGAAAATCAGTCAGGAAAAAAAAAGAGGGAATGACAAATGAAAGTCCCCAAACCCCCCCACCGCAAGTGAAGGGGGAAGTTTTTTCCAAAAAACTGAAGGTTCACGTACCCTCGGAGCAAATGTTAGGGATGACGGTTTGGGGCAGGCAGCGACTCAAGAACCGGATTTGCAAAGCAAGAAATTTTATAGAAATTGAACAATTTTGTGGGGAAAACGTCCAAATTCAGCACCGAAACCCAAAAATAAGACTATACCAGAGCTGTGAAATTTTCCACCCTTTTTGTACGGCTTTGGAGTCTGGGGGGAAAAAAAACCCCGAGGGGGACCCCGACAAACTATCCACTTTCCCCACGAAGAATCTCAGAAGAATCTTGCGCATCTTCTGGCCTGAGACCATCTCCAACCAAGAACTTTTTGCCCGTTGCAACCAAGAAAGCATGGACAACATCATCATGCATAGGCGATGGGGATGGATAGGGCATATCTGCCGTCGGGAACATGGAAACAGCCCTCCACTGGACACCAGAGGGAAAACGCAAACGAGGACGACCCAAGAACACTTGGCGTCGGACTGTTGAAGCAGAGCTGAAGACCTTCCAACATACCTGGGGAACCATTCAGAAGCTAGCCCAGGACAGACAGGAGTGGAAAACTTTTGTTGCTGCCCTACGTGCCAATAAGGCACAAAGGCATTGATGATGATGATGATGACAAGTATGTTTGGGGATTTTGTTTAGGTTATTTTTACATGTCTCCCCGCGGCTGCATATATGTAAATATGTATATTTGTATGTTTTCAGAATATACAGGACCAATATCCTGCATGGGGGTAGCTAAACTAGGAGAGGGACAGAAATAGCCTGACATTTTTACCGGGTGCTTGAATTCATGGGTAGCAGTCACTTTCTAGTTTGGGCAAAATGCTATGATGATGATGATGATGATGATGATTATGATGATGATGATGATGATGATGATTATGATTATTATAGTTGGCCTTGTCCTTGTTGTTCTTATTATATTATTATTATTATA
>CM054134.1:19437731-19442731 GCA_028751875.1 Rapana venosa
AACAGACTATACAAAAAATGCATGAAAAATAATGAAATATAAAGGTGGAAAGTAAGATTTTTAAAATCAAACAAACAATAACCCCCATACCAACATGAACAATGGGTAAACAAGACCCAGAAATCAATACGGACAGTCACTGGGGCATAGAATTAGAAAGAAAGATGGAGAGAAAAAAACCCACCACCAGGGTGTTTTTGTTTGTTTTGTTTTTTCAAAAGTTAATCAAGGACAATGAACAATGAAGAAAAACCGGATGCTTCGCGCGGTTCTTTCCCTTACTTTTGAAAAGGGAAATAACAAAGGCAGCATGCTTGATTTGTCTATTCAATAACTACAACAACAACAAAAACTAAGCTATCAGGTACGTAGGTTTCTAACACTCTTTCTCTGTCCGTCTGTCTGTCTGTCTGTCTGCCTGTCTGTCTCTGTCTCTCTCTCTGTCTCTCTCTTTTTTCGTTTCTGTGTTTTCTGTTTTGCTTTCTTTCTTACTTGTTGTTGCTCTCTCTCTTCTCTCGTCTCTCTCTCTCTCTCTCTTCTCGGTGATTTTTGTGGGGGCTTTTGTGTAGATATTTTCCCCGTATACTGTGTGAGTGTATTTGTATGGGCTTTATTTTACTTTATCATCATATATATCCCTAAGGGCGGGGACTGGATGTAAAAAAAAAACCACGGGTACTTTTTCATTATCATCGAAATATAGAATTTGTCATTGTCATTGTCTCTTTCGCAGAAATTGCGCACGTTTATATATACAGAAAACGCATGAATATGTATCGAACGTTGATTACTATGTTAGTATGTACTGCATTATATCGTGCTGCTTTCCCAGATCTTGTTTACACTGTATTGTGGCCCAAGGTCGATGTGCAAATAAACCATTAATTTTCAGAGTTCTGCCGTATGTGCGTGCGTGCGTGTGCGTGCGTGTGTGTGTGTGTGTGTGTGTGTGTGCGTTTGCGTGCGTGCGTGTGCGTTTGCGTGCGTGCGTGCGCGTGTGTGTGTGTGTCTCCAAGACAACCTAACAACAGTTCACCTTCCGCTATTGTCTGCTTAGCCTGGCTCGCTGGACAAGTCTCTCTCTCCCTCTCCCTCCCTCTCCCTCCCTCTCTCGCTCTCTCTCTCTCCCCCCCGCTCTCTCTCTCTCCCTCTCTCTTATTTCTGCTATTGATTGAACCAGCTTGGTTCTTTTTCCGGCCTTGATTATCCGGTTAGATCAGAAGGGAAATAAGCTTCAGCCAGCCACTCACGCCATCAGCAAAGTTCGTGCATATATACGCTGGGTAGTTCGTTCACTAGCCTACAAAGAAAAGGAAAAGTCGGCTTTGGAGATGTGTGTGTGTGTGTGTGTGTGTGTGTGTGTGTGTGTGTGTGTGTGTATGTGTGTGGTGTGTGTGTTAGAGTGTGTGTGTATGTGTGTGTGTGTGTGTGTGTGTGGATGTGTGTGTGTGTGTGTGTGGGTGTGGTGTTAGTGTGTGTATGTGTGTGTGTGTGGGTGGTTGTACTAAAGAGAGAGAGAGAGATGGTGTGTGTGTGTGCGTGTGTGTGTGTGTGTGTGTGTGTGCGCGTGTGTGTGTGTGTGTGTTAGAGTGTGTGGGTGTGGGTGTTAGTGTGTGTATGTGTGTGTGTGTGGGGGGGGGGGGGTGTACTAAAGAGAGAGAGAGAGAGATAGTGTGTGTGTGTGTGTGTGTGTGTGTGTGTGTGTGTTGTGTGTGTGTGTGTGTGTGTGTGTGTGTTAGCGTTAGTGTGGGTGTGTGGGTGTGTTAAAGTGTTGTGGGTGTGGGTGTGTGTGTGTGTATATGTGTGTGTGGGGGGGGGGGGGTTGGTTGTACTAAAGAGAGAGAGAGAGTGTGTGTGTGTTGTGTGTTTGTGTGTGTTAGAATGTGTGTGTGTGCGTGTGTGCGTGTGTGTGTGTGTGTGTGTGTGTGTGTGTCTGTGTCTGTGTGTTAGAGAGAGAGGTGGTTTATCACTGACTGACCAGGTCGTACTGTTTGTAAGCGAGTATTTGTTGCTTAGCAAATAAGCATTTCATTTTTTTAACCATAACAAGGCAAAAACAAATTGAAAACAGAACAAGATGAAAAAGCAAGAAGAAACGTAACGAAGAAACAGAAATCGTGGTACCAATACCAAAGACTACATGAAAACAATACCAACAAAATCAGTCTAACAATTTGGTAAAAAGCTGCCAAATCTTGTGTAATAATACTAAACACAGACTATACTGAACAATTATCTAGCAAGGTTGTTGTTGTTTTTTCAGCACTACCAAATTCAAAATTTGACATTCACATCTTAATATCTCGGATTTTTACTACAAACATTGAAGAAAAAGCACATGAATCGTTAAAAGAATGGAAAATTATATTATAGTTATGCTTTTGTTATGCCTCTTGTAAGCCTAGTCGACAGAGTATGGCACGAAGGCCTGTGGCAGGTCCTCAGAATGTTTGGCATTGAAGAAGGACTAGTTCAAACCATTCAAGCACTATACAACACCGCAAGCAGTGCAGTCCTTCTGAACAATCAGGTCGGAGACTACTTCAAAACCACAGTTGGGGTCTGACAAGGATGCCTGTTATCTCCAGTCCTGTTTAATCTGTTCTTGGAAAACATTATAAGAGAGACCCTCCATGACTTCCACTCTACCATCTCCATTGCCGGCAGACCCCTCAACAACTTGCGGTTTGCCGATGACATTGACCTCATGGGCGGAAGTAACACAGAGCTGCAAGATCTTACGACCAGACTTGAGAACAGAGCTGGAGCATATGGGATGGAGGTGAGCTCGGAGAAAAGTAAAGTACTTGTGAACAGCACAAGCAACGCCACTGCTAAAATTTACATGAACGGCCAACAACTGGAGGAGGTAGACGCTTTCAAATACCTTGGCGCTACACTCACAAAGGACGGGCGATCGACGACAGAAATCAAAGTCAGAATAGCCATGGCAACATCTTCCATGACAAAACTCACCACCATTTTGGAAAAGTAAAGAGATCAGTTTCCCAATCAAACTAAAGCTCTACAAAGCCCTAATTTAGACTATCCTGCTGTACGGAAGTGAAACCTGGACATTGACTGGTGAAACAGCAAAGCGAATCCAGTCATTTGAAACAAAATGCCATAGAAAACTGCTGGGCATATCCTGGAGAGAACGAAAGACCAATGAATTTGTCAAGAGTCAAATAACACGGCTGGCAGGTCTGCAGGAACCCCTTCTCACCATCGTCAAGAAGAAAAAGCTGACATGGTTCGGCCACGTCACCCGCCACAACACTCTGCCAAAAACAGTACTGCAGGGAACACTCGAAGGTGGCAGAAAGAGGGGAAGACAGAACAAGTCATGGATGGACAACATCAGGGACTGGACCAGGATGACTGACTCGGCACTACTGCGCAGAGCCGAGGACCGAGATGGATGGAGGAGGCTTACCACGGCATCGTCTTTCGTGTCTCCTCCACGACCGCCAAGGTCACGGGACTGATGATGATGATGATGATGAAGCCTAGTATACAATGGAATTCAATTATATGAAGAACCTGGATGCATGTTATTGTACAAATATTCTGATGCATGTGTTGTTGGGGACGGAATGGCTCAGTACTCAGAGCACTTACTCTCCCCAAGGGTTTAGTGCAGTTACTACGAGGGTAGGTGACCGTTCGTGAGCCTTAGCTTCAGGACAGTCCCCCAGTTCACCCAGCTGTATATGAATGACTAGTGCTTTCTTTACGGACAGGGATGCTGCAATGACCAAACTGAAAGTCCTCTGGAGCGACAAGAACATCGCCATCATCTTCAAGATCAGACTGATGCGTTCCCTGATCATGTCTATATTAATTTTTGGACGCACGTGAAACGTGAACCATAACAGCAAACATTGAAAGAAGGATACAGGCAATGGAGATGAGGTGCTTTCGCAAACTCCTTGGTATCTCATACACAGATCACATCCCTAGTGAGGAAGTGAAAACCAGAATCACAAACGCCGTCGGGCCAAACAAAGAGTTCCTGACTTCAGTGAAAAGACACAAACTAAAGTGGTACGAGCAAGTTACACGAACATCTGGACTGGCCAAGACTGTCCTACAGGGAATAGTATAAGGAGGAAGACGAAGAGGCAGACAGAGAAAACGATGGGAAGACAACATCAGAGAGTGGACTGGCCTCGAGTGGAACGATTTGCTTCGGAAAGCAGAGGACCGCGGAGAGTGAAGGAAGCTGGTTGCAAAATCTTCATTGGTGCCCTTACGGTTCGTGGGACGCCGGGTTAGGTAAAGGTGAAGGAAGGTAAAGCAGCAAGAGACAGAAGCAGGGGGCCTCGATCCACTGAAATCTACAAATATCCAGTCCCCTGCAAGCAAGGGAGTTACACTGGACTGAAATGATTAGAGGCACCTCCCTAAGGCTGCATACTGCAATTAAAAAATCGCAACTTTCCCTTCTGTTTTTCTATATGTCTCATATTCATTCCTCACGTACTAAGGCATCCACAGAAATAAAAAACACTTTTTGTGAAAGACTAGCCTCTGACTCAAAACTCATGTGATTTTGAACAAATTTGGTGGGTTTGATTTTTTTAAAATTTTTCAGCAAACACTGTACCTTGTCCTTTGTCGACTGCTAGCTTCCTTACAGCAATACGCATGCGCGGGGTCAACGCTGTAAGAATACAAGCAATCCTCATTTTATTATTATTTCCAATTTTCTTGTAACTGCCTGGTATTGCTCTGTGTCCTCAATCAAAAAAACAAATACACAGTGCATTTTTTTCATACTTATAAAACAATCTGTGAAAATCACACACACACAATTTCCGACTCGAACTCTATAGAAGATACTATATGACCCGCAAGCTAATACAGGTGTGTACCCATACAAGGGGATTAAGCCGGAAACAGTACTGACGTGAGAAGCAAGCCTCACTGTGAGCCTGTTGTACATCCAATCAGAATGTTTGTGCATTGGCAGACGTTACAGTCTCCACTGTGGCTGT
>CM054134.1:19447731-19477731 GCA_028751875.1 Rapana venosa
TCTTTGCATTTTTCTTCTTCTTCGCATTCTTCTTCTTCTTTGCATTCTTCTTCTTAAATCATGCTACATGGAGAGGAATACCCCCACCCCCACCCTCAACCCCCTCCGTCATGAAAAATGTAGCCACGACACACTGTTGTCCACATTCCTTGCACTGCCCGTTAAGGACACTAACTCTCAATATGAACCAGGCAAGAAAAGGTCACTAGGTCTGCCAGTTATGAATATTTTTTGTTATTAATCTTAACAATTCATAACTGCAAACCAAAAACCAGCCAAACATAACGCCCAAACAAGTGGGGGGTTTTTATAAAAAAAACACCCACCCCCAACAAAACAACCAAAAGAAAACACCGGAACGAGTCCAGCCGGTTGTGTCCTCATGAGCCCGGGGATGGATTCTGTTCACCGTTGGTGAATATTTTATCCAAGAATAATGGTGTGGCCGTGGCCCGACTTGAATACTGTAGCGGCATGGGCAGGCCAGGCCTTTTGTCTGCGCATTATGTCGTCCGAATGGAATACAGGGACTTGGGTCACTTTGGGTCGGAAGCTGGCAAGATCGATTTCATGGGTGTATAAACCCCCGCGTTGTGCTTTTGGATAAGCCTACGTGTCTGTCTGTCTGCTTTTTGGGGACTCTTTCAGTCCTGCCTGTGTGTTAGTTTGTCTGTGAGTCTGTGACCATCTCCTGTTGGCGGTTCTGCTATTCGCGATTGATTGATGGTATGGTCTCTCGCGTTCTCTTTTGTTTTGTTCATATTAGGTGTTTTATGTGTACGTCGCGCATATAAGCTCAAATATCACAAGTGCTTCGGTGTATGCGAACACGATGGTTGTAATGTGGACTGTGGTAGGCCTATGGTTATGCTGGAAGCTGCTAGCTTGGTTTTCTGGCCGTCTGACCGCGTGATCGTGCTGTTCTACACGCTGTAATAGAGTTCTGATAGTTTCTTGTGTCACTTTCAGAACAAAACAGGCGGAACGGGAAGTAGGTGGAGACGAGACAAAACCAACGAGAAGCGAGAAGTTCGCGATAGTTAAGCAAGTCTCGCCATTACAAAGCAGGATGGAGGGATGGGAGAGATGGAGATAACACTGCAGTTCGGTTGGAGCGCAGTCTTCTTCTTCCTTGCTTGTTCATTCTTGGAGTTTGCTGTTACTACCCCATCCACGCCCAGCCATCCCACTCAAACCCCCCAAAGAAACAATGTCATCAACAACCGCAGATTGCACCTGATCTTCACCAACGATTTTTTTTTTCGAGGATAATGGAATAAGCACTCATGTGCTTTTTTACATCCAGTCCCCTGTGTATGCGTTTTGTCAATTTTGTCATCTGTTCCCACCGGCACACAATGGCCTACTCTTTCGAACAGCGGAACAGGATTTAACGTGTGCACAAGATGTCCTGCATGCGTTCGCACACGGGCCTCGGTTCTATAGGTATCCGAAGGACTTTGACATTCAGTTCGATTTTTTTGTCAAACTGGGAAGAAGGGCGAGGCTGGATCGACCAGACCTCACGGTTATTGTTGGCAGCAAAGTCTTAACCATCTGCCCATTCCTCACAAGACAGGACAGTGGTGTGTGTGGATCGGTGGTCTAGAGGTAACGTGCCTGCCTAGAAGCCAAAAGTCGGGTCGGACGTATGTGGTGGTTCGAAACCCCTTTGGACCCAAAACTTTTCCCCATCCATTTAGACCATGAGTGGTGGTCTGGGTGCTAGTCTTTCGGATGAGACGATAAACCGAGGTCCCGTGTGTACACAAAATTATTTAAGCGCACGTAAAAGAACCACGGCAACAAGAGAGCTGTCCCTGGTTTAAACAAATTCTGTAAAAAAATTAACAACACTCTGATAGGGAAACAAATACAGTTGCGGAGGGGAAAAGAAAAAAATAATGGGATGGCGCTGCTCTTGTGGCGACACGCTCTCCCCGGGAAGAGCAGCCCGAATTTCATGCAGACAAATCTGCCGTGACTTTAAGTGGTATATAAATACATAAAATCAAGGAGCGTCACTTGCATATCTTCTCCAGACGGAAGGCTGAATATAGGGAGCGAGAGTATGCAAGCAGCCAGGTGTTGTTGTTCAAAAAGGTCTCCATCATCCTAGCTATTCGTAAGGACTGCACTGCTGGCATTGTTATAGAGGACCTGAAGGATCTGCACCTAAAGGGGATAAAGGTAAAGGTGTCCCCCCATAACCTATGTGGTCGTATGGGAGCGAGGCATCAGAGACCTCAGCTTCTCCAGCGGCCAGCATATTGAGGGCGGCGCCCATCTCCTCTCCCTCGCTGCTTTGCCTTCCTTGAGAGCAGGTATCTTTTGACAGCTGGTTGAACTAGGGGACTGTACTGAAGCCGAGGCGTGCAAACGGTCACCCATCCACTTGGTTATATCACGCTCGATGCTGTTTTAACACTGGCTTGGAGGAAGCGAGTGCTCTAACCACTGAGCTATCCCGTCCCCACAGTCATCCTTTTTCCATGTTGAAAGTTATGAGGGTTTTCCACAGTCTATCAGGAAATGCTCAGTCAAATGCTTTTATTATTACTATTATTATTAAACCTCTATGAAGTTGTGAAAACAATCTTTCTGGTTTCAGAGATTTTTTTTCAATTACGAGCCTGAAGTTCAAGGTTCTGCTCTGCTCAGAGCTGAAAATCTGAGGGACCCGTTTTCTGTCAGCTTGGCTTCCACTTCTCCGTTAAATGAACTCTTTGAGAAGCCGTTGGGGACTTAACGCTGAATTGTTTTTCCAGAAGTGTATTATTGGAAAGTGATCCTGGATGAGCCAATCCCTCTCTTTGTCGTAGTATGCAGGCTGGGTATGGTTATGTTGTCCATACCACGGGCTTAGCTGGCTTCCTCTTCTATGCTAGGCTTGATGAGCCCAGTTAATTAAGGAAATAATTATACTGACGGACTTGTTTGGGTTTTTCTATCATAAAGTCGCTACATGGAATATCTCAGAAAAGATCAGTAATTATTCGAATTTGAAGGGGGTAGGGTCAATATAATTAATTGTTCACACACATACACGCGCGCGCCAACTCACGCACACATGCACGCATGCATACATACACAAACACACGCACGCACGCACACACACACACTTTCTCTATAATGATAATAATAATAATAATAATAAATAAATTTTAATAACTAATATAAAAATAATCAAAATGCATTAATAATTAAATATAATAATAATAATAAATGGAACTTATATAGCACTATATCTTGCAAAGACAAATCAAAGCGCATGCATTCAACCTAATCTTACACAGTCATACAACCAATGACAAATAATCTATCTATCTATCTCTTATATATCTCAATCTCTCACTCACTCACTCACATTCAATCTTTGTTTAATGTCACTTAATGTAAAATCTAAATTAAAGAACACACAACACACCAACACACCACACACACACACATCACTACACACACACACATCACACACCATGTGTCATCTGGACAATTGACATTAGAGTTCATACATACCATAGATACTCAGCATACAGTTACCATCTCTTACATAACATACATACATACATACTCTGGCAAAATGAAGAAGCCATTACTAAGTTCTGGATTGATATCCCAATGACAGGGCATTATCTTTCTCAGCCATGACACCTACAAACCAGCTGAGAATAAGAGAACAAAAAAGAATAAAGATAAAAAGGAGTAGACGAAAGAAGACAAACAGGAAAAGAAGAACCATGATGATGATGATGATGATAAGACGTCGACGGACGACGAGAGACGAGATGACGATGACGAGACGATGACTGACGATGAGACGATGACGACGATGATGATGATGATGATGATAATGAAAGAAGAGGATAATCATGATGAAAAAGTCAAAGAGAAGCCAATCTCTCTCTCTCTCTCTCTCTCTCCTCTCTCTCTCTCTCTCTCTCTCTCTCTCTCTCTCCTCTCTCTCTCTCTCTCTCAACACACACACACACACACACACACACACACTACGCACACACATAAATAATAGATTATATAATATATTATTTTATTTTTATTTTTTCTACTTGTCTGATTAACTTATAGTGATAATGACATCAAAGCATTATTCAGCGTACACACACACACACACACACACACACACACACACACACACACACACACACACACACAAACACACACACACACACACACACACACTGGGGGCCGTGTGCCTATTTTGGGGGGCATAATTAAAAACATCCTGTGCTGTTCTCGATCTAGATATATCATCAAGGAACACCAAGTAAATACGGTAGTAATGGCTTACTTACATCCAGCCTAAGGCAGGGGGAAACGATAATAATAATAATAATAATAATAAATCGTCGTGGTACGCTCAGACAGCAACTCCTGAGGCCCTGACAAATGCTGCCGTGCGCTGAAGGCCCTCCCTCCAGGGGTCCGAACAGTTTGTTCCTCATCGGCAGGTCAGTAGGCCAGATATCGGCCCTCAGGTTTTGGTGTGTTGGACAGGTCTGGAGGAAGTGTTCCACTGTCATGGGAAAAGTGCCACAGGGGCACGCCTCAGAATCCCCAATGTGGAACTTGGTAAGCACGTGATGTCTGAGTCTGCAGTGTCCAGCCCTCAGCTTCACAATTGTTACTTGGTCTTCTCTGGGGAGGAGGTAGTAGTAGTCATCCTTACTGCTGAAATTAGGGTGCTGCTGAAGCCATCTTCTCTTTTGATTTTCCTTCACAATTGTCTTTGCCTCTTCATACGTCACCTCCTGCTCTTCTTGGGGCATCTGACCTTCCATCTTTGCGAGAAGGTCAGCTTCCTCGTTGCCATGGATGCTGCAGTGTGAAGGAACCCACTGGATGACTGTATGCTCAGTGGCCTGCTGCGGGGCAACAAGAGCGGAGGCAAGGGCGTTAAGTTCCTTGTTCTGTGAGTTCTTAATGGTCTGAAGTACAGAGAGCACATCTGAGAAGATGACAACTTTGGGGTGAATTACCTCTCTGTTGGTGCAGAGTATATTGGCTGCTGTCATCAGTGCATCTACTTCCTTGAGAACTTTTTAGATGGTACTGATTGACGGATTTCTGAGTCATATTTCAGTGCAATGAAGACTCCGCCGCCTCCTTTTCTGGTAGCGTCTTCTGCTGATCCATCTGTGTATGCATGTGTGACTGGCGGTAATTAGGTTACCTCCCATGCAATCAGAGCGACGTGTGTTACTATTTTGGGACACACGCGCGAATTGTGCAGTGCTCTGTTTTTCTGGGTGGTTGTCAAAAAACTAACTATTGAACGCGGTTTGTCTTCACAGTAAAATTGTGTACACATCCTCACTGCTTTGTTTGTGCTTCTGTAATTGTAAAGTTGTGGCAGACCAAATGTCTTTACTTTGTTACATATGTTTACAGAGATTTTTATGGATAAGTCTTTTCCATGTACTGTAACTAAATTACTTTTCTCACAGACTCAGAAGCTGTCTCTGATTTCTGGTAACTACTCACCGTTTCCATGTTGGTACTGTTAAGTGAGTTGGAATATCTATGTTTTCTTGGTGCATAGGGTCAGGATCTAGCCTTGCATGTCATCATGCTCAAAGCTGCTGTATTTAAGTCTGCACTTTGTGAGCTGACAGTCTCTTGTGCAACGGGTAGATTTTCAGCCACCTAAATTTAGCACTTTGTATTGCAACTTTGGTGTTTATCTCCCCTCAAGACCAGTCAGAATGTTCATGGCCTGAATGAGTGAAGTTTTGAGGGCACCAGTGATGAATCATGATGCCCGGTTTTGAAATCGGGTAACTTTGTCAAAGTGGGAATTCGATGCAGTTGCGTAAGCTGTGACTCCATCCTTGAGGACAGGGCTTACTTGTTCAAGGGAGGTTGGTTGTAATCTGCTCTCCAGGATGGTCCAAACGACTTAGTCATCGGGGCTGTTGGCAATCTTGCTGGGTAGTTTTGATCTGGGTCATCCCGGGGTCAAAGCTAACCCCAGTTAGGTTGATGTTTTCTCCCAGGGTGTGACAGTTCACCTGGAAATGTGCACGCTGTTCCTTTGAGGGCAGACCAAAGAAGGTATATGTTGTTTTTTGTGTTGATAGTCACCAGCCACTTTTGGGTCCAATTTTCCTCAGAGCTTCCTGCTTTCTCACTGTGGCTGTAGTCATGTCTCAGAAAACCAGATAATTGCACCCTGGATCCATGCTGGGATGTCGCCCAAGATGTCGTTCAAAAAGAGGAAAAGCATGGAGGAGAGTACACCGCCCTGTGGAACATTCCTTTATGGTCCTCTTCCTGTCCTAGACTTTTCTGTTTCTGTGCCCGGGCCATTCTGTTGGTAAGGTATTGACTGATCCACTCATACATGTGGCCTGTGATCCTATGCTGATACGTCTCGAGTTTCAGGCCATTTTTCCCAACCTTGTCAAATGCTTTTTATATATCTATCCAGACTGCGATGGTTTGAATTTTGTCTTGGAGTGCGTCTTCAATTTCTTGAGCAACATAAGCAACCTGGTCTTTGGTGGATCTGTGCTGTCTGAATCCAGCCGGGTTGTCAAAGATCGTCTCTTCCTTCTCCAGGTACCAGGTCAATCTGTTGTTTATGAGCCTCTCCATCAGCTTCCCAATACAGCTGGTCAGACTTATTGGTCTGTAGCTGTCTGTTTTGGTTTTGTCTTTTCCCATCTTGTAAACTGGGATCAATGTCGCATCTTTCCAAGTCTGAGGTGCTGCTTTTCTAGACCAGCTGGTGTTATAGATGTTAAGTGGCATCTTCTGTGCTGATAGTCCCAGGTTTTGCAGCATTTCATTGGTAAGGCCATCATTTCCCTGTGATTTCTCTTTCTGCAGCTGTTTGAGTCCTTTTTCAAGTTCTTTCTCTGTAAAAGGCTTTCATGATTTCTGCCCCTGAGTCTGTATTTCTGTACTGCTGCTGTTCTTTCAGTACTTCTTTTTCTTTGTCCTTTGGGATGTTGATGCTGCTGATTTCCTCGAAGATGTTGATGAGGAAGTCAATAGCCTGTTTGCCAGTGAGGACTTCATCATTAACTTCTACGACTATGGAAGCTGTTGGAGGTTTTTCGTTGTTCATTGCTTTTGTAAAGCTTCCATAGCTTCCTTCCTTATCCATGTTCAAGTTTTCAGTCTTTCTCTTCTCGCTGTTTCTTGCTGCTTGGATGAAGGCTTTCTCCTAGGAAGCTGTCTGTTTCTTCAGGATGATAGTATTTTCTACTGCTGGTTCTTACTCAGCCTTGTCTCGCTGTGCTGACTTGGTCTTCCAGGTGTTGGAGTTCTTCAGTCCAATATGGTCTATATTCTTTTTCTGGCTCCTCATGGGATGGTTTCTGTGGCTGCCTTTAATACTGCAGCATTGAAGGCCTTGGTCGTTTGGTTTACATCTCGGCGACAAGTGTTGATGTTTGTGGTATATTCGTCGGTCAGCTTATAGAAGTATTGCCATTTGGCTTTTCTGTAGTTCCACCTTGGTAGTGGTTTACAGCTCTCAGAGTGGAAAGTGGAAGGACAGTTTCACAGGCTGGTGGTCGCTACCTGCCAGCTGGTCCAACACCATTCTCTCAGAAGTTGCTTGCAGGTTGCTGGTGGCAAAGGCCAAGTCTGGTGGTGTTGGTGGCAAAGGCCAAGTCTGGTGGTGTTGATGTCAGCCACCTGCAGGAGTAATGTGGTGGTGGGTCATCTGGGCTGTTGAGTGAGTGCAGCTGTTGGTCGATTGCCAGTCTTCCACCTCTCCCCCTCTTGTGTCAGTTTCTTGGTACTCCAGCTGTGGGAGTGACTGTTGAAGTCACCAGCAACCAGACAGCCCTCCTGAAGGACGTCCATGGCGTGTAGTGAAAGCAATCAATCTTGGGAACAATAAATATTGTAGATCCTGATCTGCTTCCTCCCCCCCCCCCCTCCTAACTGTGACGTCCACTCCAGTGATTTCTGCCTGTCCACCAGTGTCCAATGTTACCTGTTTTGCTGGCATATGATTGCTGACCAGGATGAGCACTCCTCCTTTATGTCTCTCCTCCCTGTTGACAAAGTAGGTTTGGTAACCTCTGACAGTGAAACGGAGGGTCTCAGTGAGATGGCTCTCCTGGATGCGGGAAACGTCAATATCCCCCTTCTGAAATCTTTCAGCAAGGGGATGTGATGGTGACGATGATGATGATGATGATGATGATGATGATGATGATGATGATGATGATGATGATGATGATGATGATGGTGGTGGTGGTGGTGGTGGTGGTGGTGGTGGTGGTGGTGGTGGTGGTGGTGACGACGACGACGACGATGACGATGGTAGTGATGATGATGATGATGATGATGATGACGACGACGACGACGATGATGATGATAAACCAAACAAACAAACAAAATAAATAAACATCAAAAAGAGAATAAATCACGCAGTAATATCAATACCGAAACATGTCATTATAGATTTTTTTAAACAGCGAAAGGCAATCCAAAACCCAAACAAAGGAACACAGAAACATGAGAGCCGGCCATCTTCACAAGTACATCATTCAAACACAAGACGAAGATAATAAACACGTTGAAAACACAAACTATTAGAGAGAAAGATATAACCCCCACCCCTACCCCCACAAAAAAAAACCAAATGAGGAAGACAGAAGAGAAACGGGGAGAGCTATCAAAAAAACAAGTGGGGGAAATAGCAAGAGAGAGAGAGAGAGAGAGAGAGAGAGAGAGAGAGAGAGAGAGAGAGAGAGAGAGAGAGAGAGAGAGAGAGAGAGAGAGAGAGAGAGAGAGTGACTGAGTGACTGAGTGACTGTGTGATAATCTTAATTTGCAAGGGTTACAGATAAGTATTGACATACTTTTTTTCATCCGGCCCTTGCCCTGATAAGGGACTATCCTTAATAATCAGAGCTAATCGTTTCAAGTAAATGTAAAAAATTTTAACAGATTTAAAAAAGAAGATTTGTTATCTATATATTTCATATAAGAGAGAGCGTTTTATTTATTTATTTATTTTATTTATTTATACCACTTTAAGTCACAGCAGATTTCTCGGCGTGAAATTCGGGCTGCTCTCCCCGGGGAGAGCGCGTCGCCACAAGAGCAGCACCACCCTTTTTTTTTCCTGTCTGAGCATCATCAGAAAAGAAAACCTTTCTATACAAGGCACTAGAAAATCCATGACAAAAGGTGTGACAAAAGTCAATCAGTTATTAAGAACAAAGAAGTGGAGAGAAAGACAGATAGGTAGATAGGCAACTAGAAAGATAGGGACATAGAGACAGACACGCAAGTCAATATATAGAATTCTACAATAATTACTCAAGTATCCTAACGATACAAAATACACAACTATGGAAAAAAACAAGCAAAATAAGCAATATACAAGTACACATCATTATTAACTGTTGATTGAGATAATTATGTGAAAGAAAAGAAGAAAATACGAAAGCCCTTTCGATTCTTAACCTAGCATCGACAAAATCAAGTCAATCGGGGAAGAGAGAAACACACACTCACACACACACAGACACCACACACACACACACACACACACACACACACACACACACACACACACACACCAAGTCATCTCAAAGTTCATTGATTCCCACACTCCCTCCAAACACTTTAATTCATCAACACTATAATTATGACAACACTCCACCACGCGCTGGTGCCTACACACCACACACACACACACACACACACACACACACACACACACACACACATACACAACATACACTCACACACTCACACACACATACACACACACACACAACACACACACACATCACACATCCACACATACACACACACACACACACACACACACACACCTCAACACACACACACACACCCCCCCTTACTTTACCTTCATCAAGGGATAACCAAAGCCACCCCCACCATCCCTGGACCTACCTGTGATGGACAGAAGCGGCAGACGATAAGCAGACAATGTCTCTCTGTTTTCAATAACACAAATTTCCCCCCCTCTTCCAGTATAAAACACAAAACACACGCGCACACAAAAATCTAACTGGCCACTGTTTAAGTTCGGGCAAGTCTTATTTTCCCCCAACTGAATATTTTCATCAGCCTGGCGACAGCAGAGTGTGTGGTGATGTACACTCCATCCATTCCAGACCTCTTACATGCTGGAACTGGGGTGCATAACAATACCCGTCGTCGATGCTGCTGATTTCAGAATCTGAGCGCAGGGCGCACGCGCGTGGTCTGTAGACATGCGCAGTGGTGTCCTCAGAGAAAAAAAAAGAAAAGAAAGAAAGAAAATCTGTGGGGGGGGGGGGGAAGGGGGTTAGGGTGGGCTACAGCATCAGCGAGCGACAGGCGTTGGCTTGAGGATTGCGTTGAATGTTGGCTGGAGTTGTCGGATGCTGTGGGTGTTGTCGTGGTGTCTCTGTGGGTCGGTCGGTCTGTCTGTCTGTCTGTATGTATGTATCTTATTTACTTATTTATTTATTTATTTATTTATTTATCTATCTATTTATTTATTTATTCATCTATTTATTCAGTCATTTATTCTTTTATATCGAGGATGATGGAATAAGCACTCATTGGTTTTTTTACACCCAGTCCCCGTGTGTATGCGGTTTTGTGAATTTTGTCATCTGTTCTCACCGGCACACAATGACCTACTCTTACGAAAAGCGGAACAGGATTTAACGTGTGCGCAAGATGTTCTGCATGCGTTTGCACTCGGGGCCTCATTCGAAGGACTTTTTGGGGAGAATAGAGTCTGCACTAATGTTAACTCCAGGGGAAAAATCCCCTTGAACAGGATTCGAACCCGGGTCGTCAAATTTCCAGCGCAATGTTCTAACCACCAGGCTATCCCGTCCCCCTGATTCTGTGTGTCTGTCTGTGTGTCTGTGTGTCTGTCTGTCTGTCTGTGTGTCTGTCTGTCTGATATTTTTATACCACTTTAAATCACGGCAGATTTCTCTGCTTGAGTGAAATTCGGGCGCTCTACCCGGGGAGAGCGTGTCGCCACAAGAGCAGCGCCACCCATTACTATTTTTTTCCTGTCTGCAGCTGTAATTGTTTCCATATCAGAGTAGCTTTTTTCTACAGAGTTTTGCCAAGGACAACTCTCTTAATGCCGTGGGTTCTTTTACGTGCGCGAAATAATTGTGTGTAACGCACGGGACCTCGGTTTATCGCTCATCCGATAGACTAGCACCCAGACCACCAATTTATGGTCTAATGGATGGGGGGGGAAGTTTGGGGCCCAAATGGGGATGGAACCACCACGCACTTCAGACCCGGACTCTTTGCTTTCTAGGCAGGCGCGTTACCTCTAGACCACCGATCCATGTCTGTCTGTCTGTCTGTCTGTCTGTCTCTCTCTCTCTCTCTCTCTCTCTCTCTCTCCTCTCTCTCTCTCTCTCTCCCTCTCTCTCTCTCTCTCCCCCCTCCTCTCTCTCTTCTCTCTCTCTCTCTCTCTCTCTCTCTCTTCAATTGTAGTAGATACAAAATAATGCACAGTTCGATTAATCCATCACATGACGTCCCTTTGTATTTTACCATGAAAAAGGGAGAGGCATTTGAAACACAAATTAATTAACTAAATCTAGATGTGTTACCTCAGAAAGGCCTCATCTTCAGTAGCATGATCATGTCAACGAGAACAGTTACACCTGGCCTATTTGTGAGGGTCCTGCTGAAGACGGTGTCCATTTGTTTCCGTGTCCGCGTTCGCAACTTAGTAGAGTACAGTACAGTACAGTACAGTACAGTACAGTACAGTATATGTATTTATTTATTTATTTATTCTTCTATATCGAGGATAATGAAATAAGCACTTGAAAGCTTTTTTACATTCAGTCCCCGTGTGATTGCGGTTTTTGTAAATAGTAGAGTAGAGTACAGTAGAGTATAGTATATTATAGTATAGTATAGCAGAGTAGAGTACAGTACAGTACAGTATAGTATAGTATAGCACAATACAGAAGTACAATACAGTACAGTACAGTATAGTATAGTATAGTATAGTATAGTATAGTATAGTATAGTATAGTATAGTATAGTATAGTATAGTATAGTATAGTGGAGTGGAGTGGAGTGTAGGGCAGCGCAGCGCAGCATAGCATAGCATAGCATAGTATAGTATAGTATAGTATAGTGTAGTGTAGTGTAGTGTAGTGTAGTACAGTATAGTATAGTATAGTATAGTATAGTATAGTATAGTATAGTATAGTATAGTATAGTATAGTATAGTATAGTATAGTATAGTATAGTATAGTATAGTATAGTATAGTATAGTATAGTATAGTATAGTATAGTATACCACTTTAAACCACGGCTGATTTATCTGCGTGAAATTCGGGCTGCTCTCCCCGACTGAGACACCACATGTTCATCCAGTTTGACATTGGGGATTCTGCAGTCTGCCGCTGTGGCAGTCCTCCCACGATAGTGGAACCCTTCCTCCCAACCTGTCCGATACACCCACAGTGAGGGCTGATCTCTGGCCTACTGATTTGCTGAGGACGACCCCTGAACGTCCTTTGACGTACCTTAGCTATCGTCAGGCTTCCGCAGTTGCTGTCTGAGCGTTTGACGAAGAAGAAGTCTACCACTTTCAGTTATGGCAGATTTCTCTGCCTGAAATTTCGGGCCAGTCTTCCCCGAGGACAGCACGTCGCCACAAGATTAGTGCCACCCGGTTGTGTGTGTTTTTTTTCCTTTTTGCAAGTGTAGTTGTTTCCCTGATATAGTTGCTTTTTCCTGCCAGGGAAAACTCTCTCGTTGCCATAGGCTCACTAAAGATATCACGCATGCCTTTGTGCACGGGGCTTCTTCCGTTAATGATGTCTCTCACCGCAAAGGCCACAGTGGAGAGGAGTGGCAACCGATGCTAAGCACAATCCGCCTCTAATGAATGGATCTGCATCGACTCGAACCCGCAATCACAATCGTTAGCTGCGGCTACAAGCCTGACTAACACCCACTAAACTATTTCGCCCTTCCACCCTGACTCCCCCACCCCCACCCCACCCCCCACCCCCAACCCCTCGCCCGCCTTCCTATTCTTTAATGAAAGGCTAAGGTGTTCCCATAACCTATGCAGTCGTTTGTTGCAAGATGTCAGAGCCCTCAACTTCTCTAGGGACCAGCATCTTGGGGGCGGTGTCCACCTCCTCTCCCTCGCTGCTTTACCTTCCCTCTCCCTGAATTTTGTTGTCATCATAGTTACAGCAGGGATTTTCAGTTCAGGGACTGACCTGTTCCAAAAGAGAGCAGGTACCCATTTATAGCTGATTGAACGCTGACGTTATCATAGACGGCAAAACAATGGAAACCGTCTGTGGCTTTAATTATCTGGGAGCTATAGAATAGAGTGACAAATATGTCACACTGCCTCCAAGATATTCAAAACTGGATGATACAAAACAAATTACAGCTAAACGCAGATAAAACGGAAGCCATGATTGTAGGAACCAAACACAAACTCTCGTCCATGACAACAGCTTCAATAGAATTTGGCAATATAACAGTTCCTCTATCCCCACAGTCAAGTATCTTGGCGTTGTTATCGACAACACGCTTTCTATGCAAAAATTCATCACCCAGACCTGTCAGTCATGCTACTGTCAATTACGGCGTATCAGTGCAATTCGAAAGTACCTGTCCACTGATGCAACATCCAAACTTGTCACAGCTCTCATTCTTTCACGTCTGGACTATTGCAATTCTCTTTTGGCTGGTCTGCCAGCATCATCTATCTACTCCCTTCAACGAATTCAAAACTCTGCTGCTCGACTTGTTCTCAAAAAGAAAACATCTGAGCATACTACTCCTCTCTTGCGATCTCTCCACTTGTTGCCTGTGCCACAGAGAGTAAAGTACAAGATCTGTACCCTCTGTTACAAATGTCTCCATAAAACAGCACCTTCCTACCTCTGTGAATGTCTTCACCTGTACACTCCTTCTCGTTCCCTCCGCTCTGCTGCAGATACCCTGTGCTTACAAATACCTAGATTCAACCAGTCCACTGTTGGCCGTCGCTCTTTCTCTGTTTCTGGTCCAGTGATCTGGAATGACCTCCCTCTCTCCCTTCGCGAAAAGCCTACTTACAACACTTTTAAATCCAGCCTCAAGACATACCTATTTCAAACCTAAGACCTCCCCCTACAGTTTCATCTCATAATTATCTGTCCTTGCCTTCAGTGGCCTAAATTCTCATCACCCTGCTCAAGCATATAACCTGTGTGTGTGTGTGTGTGTGTGTGTGTGTGTGTGTGTGTGTGTGTGTGTGTGTGTGTGTGTGTGTGTGTGTGTGTGTGTGTGTGTGTGTGTGTGTGTGTGCGCGTGCGCGCGTGTGTTTGTGTGTATTTGAACTTTTTAAACTATTAATCATTGTTGGTTGCATGTGTAGGAGTGGAATGGATGCAAGCGCTTTGATTTGTTGTTTTTTACAAGATATAGCGCTATATAAATTCCATTTATTATTATTATTATTATTATCAAAACCCGAAATCCCCTCCAGGACAGCCTATACCACAGCTGCAATGACCAAACTGAAAGTCCTCTAGGACGACAAGAACATCACCACCAGCTTCAAGATCAGACTGATGCATTCCCTGATCATGTCCACATTTTTGTATGCATGTGGAACGAGGACCATAACAGCAAACGTTGAAAGATGGAGATGAGGTGATTTCGCAAACTTCTTGGTATCTCATATTAGAGCTCACTTAATTTGCGAGAAAGTGAAAACCAGAATTTAAAACACCATCGGGCCATATGGAGAGTTCCCGACTTAAGCTAGTAAGCGCAAACTAAAGTGGTACGGGCACGTCACACGAACATCTGGACTGGCCAAGACTGTCCTATAGGGAACAGTACAAGGAGGGAGACGAAGAGGCAGACAGAGAAAGCTATGGGAAAACAACATCAGAGAGTGGACTGCTGGCCATGAGTGGAACGACTTGCTGCGGAAAGCTGGAAAACCACATATGGAAGAAGCTGGTTGTAAAATCTTCAGTGGTGTTTCAACGATCCATGAGAGTACGGAACAGGTGAAGAAAGGTGAACTCAAGTGGACCGTACTGAAGCCAAGGCGTATCATCCACCCCATCCCTACTTTCTTTCTTTAGTTCACTTCTACTACTCATAACAGAAAGCCTCAAAATTAAAACATTACAATAAAAACACAAGCGGGTCTGAAACCACACAAAAAAACCCAAAAAAAAACAATCAAGAGATGATAACTCTTGTAGACAAACGCGCGTGGAAACCGAAGAAGAAAAACCAGTTTGCGTTCAACGGAAGTTCATTTCTCTGACTGGTTTCTCTACCTCCTACAAAGAAAACCCACATCATCGACCGAGGCCTGACAGACAGGAGCCAAGCAGCCGCCATCCATGTTTTAACAGGCTGGGCTGATCGATGTGGCCGTTTCTGGCGTGTTGATGTGTGTTGTGTGTGGTGTGTGTGTGTGTGTGTGTGTGTGTGTGTTGTGTGTGGTTGTGTGTGGGTTGGTGGGTGTTGTGTGTGGAGGGGGGGTGGGGTGTGGTGTGTTGTGTGTGTGTGTGTGTGTGTGGTGTGTATGTGGTGTGTGTGGTGTTGTGTTGTGTGTGTGTGTGTGGTGTGTGTGTGTGTGTGTGTGTGTGTGTGTGTGTGTGTGTGTGTGTGTGTGTGTGTGTGTGGTGTGTGGTGTGTGTGTGGGTGGGTGTTCGTGTGGTGTGGGGGGGGTGTGTTGTGTGTGTGTGTGTGTGTGTGTGGTGTGTGGTGTGTGGTGTGTGTGTGGTATGTGTGTGTGTGTGTGTGTGTGGGTGTGTGTGTGTGGTGTGTGTGTGGTGTGTGTGTGTGGTGTGTGTGTGTGTGTGTGTGTGTGTGTGTGTGTGTGTGTGGTGTGGTGTTCGTGTGGGTGTGGGTGTGGGTGTGTATGTCGTGTGTGTGTGTGTTGGGGGGGGGGGTTGTTGTGTATGTGTGTGTGTGTTGTGTGTGGGGTGTATGTGTGGGGGTGTGTGGTGGGTGGTGTGGGGTGTGTGTGTGGTGTGGTTCGGGGGGTGTGGGTGTGTGTGTGTGTGGGGGGGGGGGGTGTGGGGGGTGGGTGTGTGTGTGTGGTTCGTGTGTGTGTGTGGGGGGGGGGGTGTATATGTTTGTGTGTGTTCGTGTGTGGGTGTGTATGTGTATGTGTGTGTGCGGGTGGGTGTGTGTGTGTGTGTGTGTGTGTGTGTGTGTGTGTGTGTGTGGAGAGAGAGAGAGACAGGGGTGGGGGTGTGGCTGTAAGTGTGTGTGTGCGTGTGTGTTTGTGTGTGTGCGTGTGTGTGTATGCGTGTGTGCTTTTGTTTGTGTGTGTGTGTACGCTCGCGTGTGTGTGTATGTGTGCGTGTGTTTATGTGTGTTTCTGTGTGAGTGCGTTTCTCAAAATCAATTTCTAAAATTTCTTATGGTACTTTGAATTAGGAAATACATGGGGTTTTCTTGACAAGCCATTCCGAAAAATCAATCGGATAAATCCAAACAACAGCAAAAATCATAACCACAATCAAGCGAAATGTTTATAAATAATGATAACAAATGACACAAAGTAATCATTGACTACAACAACACCAGTACAGTAGCGAGTCCACTTAGTAACATGAATTCAAGTAGGTGATATCACATACCAACCCTCTTCCATCTTGTATGTGTGTGTGTGTATGTATGTGTGTATGTATGTATGTATGCTTGTTTGTTTGTTTGTTTGTTTGTTTGTTTGTTTGTTTGTTTGTTTGTTTGTATGTATGTATGTGACTGCATACATGGATGGATGGATGGATGGATGGATTTGCTTATGTGCGCGCGAGCGCGCGCGCGCGAGCGCGTGTGTGTGTCTGTGTCTGTGTCTGTGTGTGTACATCTAAGTGCGTATGCATGCAAGTCTGAGGTATGTGTGTATGGCTTTGTGTGGTCGGAACTGGAGTGTGGTGGGTTGGAAGTGGGGGGGGGGGGGTCATTATTCACCTCTCTATGGGGTAACACTGTTTAGACATGTTTTAACTCTTTACTCTCTTACAAAGTTTCATCACTTATCACGACTCGAATCAAAACGTGGTAACAATGTCAACTGGTGTAGCATGCTCTTAACACGTGTGTCAGGAAAACTTCCAATTCCAAGTTGTACCACCATGGCGCAGTGGATAGTGCCTTGGGTTAGGGGCTAGAAGGCGGCAGGTATTCAAGGCTGCAGTTGTGGGGATTTTTGTGACTCCGGTCACCTACTACTCCAAGGGAGTTAGTTAATCACCCATAGGCAGACCGTGACCACAAAGATGAGTTTCATCTACTTTGAAGATAGGAGTTTGAGAATGTTGCTCACATCACCTGACCAACACTGCAGGTGCCTGTCTCTCTCCGTACGGGTTGATGCCGGAATGAGTTATGATAGGGAGCGTAGAGTACAGACCTGTCAGACAGTCTTAAAGAACATGCAGTTCCATGTGAACAGCATGTTATCATTCCCATCATCACCATTGATTATCATGCGATAAAAGAAAACTGTCTCCGATTCGCCGACCCGTTGCTCTGGTCTCCCAGTGATCTCAGTTTCCGTTTCCCGTACACGTCTGTGCCTGTGGTGAATTTGTGTTAAAGCCTTCGGGGTTGGGCCACAAGAGAAAGTCGGTGAAAAGACGTGGTGGTGGCCACCAACCCAGGTGGGTGTCTGGCTCAGTCTGGCTCTGTGACTAAGCTGTTATTGTCAGCAGCATGCGCTTAGAAGGTGTTAACCCACGTATGTCTGTTAAGCACAGGCACTACTGAACCTTAACAAAGTAACTGAGCGGTAGTGCGGAACCCTTCTGGCTGGTGGCCCTGCAGCAGCCTGACAATGCTCATCTTTCTGAAGTTGCAACATGACGAATCTGGGTTTGGCTGGCAGGGAGAGATTGAAATAAGCGGTGTGAGGACAGCAGGACAAAACATCACGGAAGATGAGACAGCAAAAGCAGTCAGGCTGTTCGTAACAGCCACGTTACTGCCCAGAAAGAAGAAAGAAAGAGAGAAACAACACACTGGCGGAGACTGAATCCCCGCAAAGCCAAAACCATGTTCACTGCTACAGGTTACACACAGCTCAAACCAGCTGGCTTAGACTCAAATTCAGCCAATTGTCGGTGATAATAAACAGTTGAAGCAGGGTGGAAACTATCAAAGTGAGTTACTCTTCATCAAACCGTTCCTGCGATGAACCCCATCATCAGAAAATGTCGTAAACGGTTTCTGGAGGCAAGAAGAACTGTACCTCTTGGACCATAACTCCTTTTTAGGCAGCAGCAAGAACAACACTCTACTTTGACGACATACGAGTACTCTTTAATATCTGGTTGTTGTTTTTTAACAATAGCAGACATTCATGACGACAGTTTGTCGTGTCTTCTGCAGAGGAAAGAAACTGCTTGCGCAAAAAGGGGCAGAACAGCTCAGCATGGCTTGCTTGAAACATGGGGCAAAATGGGATCACATTAAGCTTCCACTTATCGTGGCTGCATATCTTTTCGCATTTCAGTTATGAGAAACATTTGCGCACTTGTGGGAAATATTTAATACTACGTGATGTTTTGTAGGGTAGACCTGCATTTTCATCAAGAATCTGCGTGCTCTACCAAATTTAACTCTTGTGAAACTCTTTATTTTCTTTGAAACATTTCTGAAAAGTTTTTCATTAACTTTAATTCAAGAAGAAGAAGAAGAAGAAATGAAATTTATATCGCGCTATATCTCGCAAAGACGCTTGCATTCAACCTATTCTTACACATCTATGCAACCAATAACAAACAATCGATGGTTTAAACAAAAAACATTACACACATGGTACGCAGCAGACCAAAACTATAAAATAAAAATTACAATAGTCAAAGCCAGCTTTTCAAAAGAACGCACACACACACACACAGGTCATACACTTTGGCAGGGTGGTGGGACACGGTTAGTGATAGTGGGGACAGTTCTGATATGAAACAGAAGAAAATCTTAGGTTTGAAATAAATAATATTTATTATGTCTTGAGGCTGGATTTTAAAGTGTCATAAGTAGGCTTTTGGCGAAGAGAGAGGGGGGATGTCATTCCAGGTCGATGGACCCGAAATAGAGAAAGAGCAGCGGCCAATGGTGGATTAGTTTAATCTCGATATTCGTTCTTTTTTAGGACTAGTCCAGCTGCAGAGTTTTGTATACGTTGAAGGGAGTGGAAAGATGATGCTGGCAGACCAGCCAAGAGAGAATTGCAATAGGCCAGACGTGAAAGAATGAGAGACGTGACAAGTTTGAATATTGCATCGGTGGACAGGTACTTTCGAATTGCACTAATACGCCGTAATTGATAGTATTTTTTTTTTTTTTTTTTTATTCTTTTATATCGAGGATAATGGAATAAGCACTTGTGTGCTTCTTTACATCCAGTCCCCGTGTGTATGCGGTTTTGTAAATTTTGTCATCTGTTCCCACCGGCACACAATGGCCTACTCTTACGAAAAGCGGAACAGGATTTAACGTGTGCGCAAGATGTTCTGCGTGCGTTCGCACACGGGGCCTCGGTTTATAGTCTCATCCGAAGGACTTTAGCATGACTGCGAGGTCTGGGTGATGAATTTTTTGCATAGAGAGTGTGTTGTCGATTACAACACCTACATACTTCACAGCAGTGGATAGAGGGACTGATGTATGGCCTAGTTTACGTCAGCGAACATGTGGAATATCCCAGACAGCGCTACAGGGAACAGTACAACAGAGGAGGTGAAGAGGCAGGCAGAGCAAACGCTAGGAGAACAACATCAGAGAGTGGACTGGCCTTGAGTGCAGTGAGCTGCAAGAGGCAGCTGAGAACTGCTGGAGTAGCTGGCTACAGTGGCTGGCTGCAGTGGCTGGTTGCAAAAGCTGTCGTGGCAGCAGACTACAGGACAGGGGAGGGGAAGGAACAGCCTGGCTGACAGTGAGTTGGTGGCCAGTCATTCAGAGCAGGGATTGTCTCCGTCTTACATTTATTAGCATGTCTGACGCGCGCACACACACACACACACACACACACACACACGCCGCACGCACGCATACACACACGCACACACACACACACACACACGTTGCGCACACGTTAAATCCTGTTCCGCTTTTCGTAAGAGTAGGCCATTGTGTGCCGGTGGGAACAGATGACAGAATTGACAAAACCACATACACACGGGGACTAGATGTAAAAAAAGCAATAAGTGCTTATTCCATTATCCTCGATATAAAAGATTAAGATGAAATAAATAAAATAAAATAAATAAACACACACACACTTGGCAACCATCAGTCTCGAAAGACTATGGAGTTGTGCTCTAGGTGTTCATTCTGGTACAGCGTCGGGTGTGGCTGGCCAGTCCCACACGGGAATGACAGACAGTGCCTATGGCAGAGAGCACAGATGAAGTCTGACAATGCTGGTCTGTCTGCCTGCCTGGGCTGCAGCCTTTCTTCTCCTTCTCTTTGCCTCGTGCTGCTGAGCGAGTGTCTCTTCGAACTTGGAGAGACCTTTCTGCACTGTCTCCAGGCTGACCGTTTGAGGGCCGTTGCTTCCCAGTTGTTCTGGTCGATCACACACACAGACACACAAACACACATGCATGTCCACACACAAACACACACACACACACACACATACACATGCATACACACCACATGCACACATGTACAGACATGTACACACTCATGTGTCACTACACACAAACACACACACAGAGTCTTACATCTTACATTTTTTGCATTACGAAAATACGCAATGTATGTAACAAGGACATGAAACAAAACTACAAAATCATGACCAGAAACAGGAAGATCCTGTTGGTTTTTTGGAGAAAGAATTTCCTTTTTCACAGGCGTAAAAGAATATAGCACAGCAACATGACACGACTGACTAACTTTTCAAGTATACGTAACATTACCTGCAGAAAAGCGAGGCTAACAGTCTGTTTCTGTATCACACCTCGCTTTTCTGAACAGGAGTTAACAACACGCTGATAGCTCATTCTCTCATGGCCTGAATGCATAATTGTGGTGTCGTACAGAAGTGGGGACCTGGTTAGTTCAGTACATCAAGGATGACGGGTTCGGTTCTCTTTGTCCAGCTTCAGATTTGAAGAAAAGTTCTCTTGAGGTTCATCTATTCCATTTATCTATTTTTATTTCATTTTATTCTTTTATCTTATTCTTTTATTTCGAGGATAATGGAATAAGCACTCATGTGCTTTTTTTTCATCTAGTCTCCGTGTGTATTCAGTTTTGTACATTTTGTCATCCGTTCCCACCGGCACACGATGGCCTACACTTACGGAAGGCTGAACGGTCTTTAACGTGTGCGCAAGATGTTCTGCATCACATCACTAAAGCTGTCTTGTGTTATTGAGAAAATAGTAGTTGAAGAAAACAAGCGCAGATAACCACTTTCAACTTCTCCTTTTTTTTTAGTGATTTTTTTTGTAATTCACTTTTTTTTTAAACTCTTCAAAACAATATCTTTCAGTGACCGCCATGTTAGATATTTTTCAGTACAGACCATGCCTTTGGCCTGATCTGACTTGAAACTCCTGGTTGAGCCTTCATAAAGGTTCCAGTGGTTATCAGAGCTTCATCTTCTGTGGTACCTCACAGTGAGACACTTTTCATAATTTAGAAATTTCAATCGGATTCACAAGAATATTTCATATTTCTGTGGCTTATCTAAGCTACCATCAAGAGAATATGGTGTTTTTTTTAACAGAAATAAAATATGCTTAAAATATCTCATCTCAACTGCTCCCATAACCCCCTCCAGGGTCGTAGGGGCACTTCAAGTGACGAACGTTACACCAGTTGGCTCCATTTGCAGCGGTTGTAGGCAAGTGCCTGGGTTTTAGAGAAGCTCTTCCCGGTCCATTCAGCTTAAAATATATGGTGCACAAAAAGCACCAAAAAGCAATATAAACAGGAGAAAATAAACACCAAGTCAATCTCTGTGCCTTATGCTTGAGGATCTTATGGAAGGGATACACGGGAGTCAGTCTTACCTAAATAAATAACCCAAACATTGTCATGCACGTACAGTGCGAGCTCAGGCAAGAGAAGCTGGGGGAAATGGCCCACACTTGGATGCACAAGAAGACAAAATCTGTATTCTGGGGAACTGTTGGTGGAGGGAGAGATTAGAAGGAGCGTTTGACTTCCCTCCCTGTGCGCCCCTTAAATCATGGTTTCCAATTTCGGTAGTGGTGTCTGGTGAATTAAGGGTAGATTGTTGTTGGTTTATACCCCAGTCAACATAGAATGTCAAACTGGCAGGGCCCTAATCCCCTTGACTTGTGAGCAAAGAGCTGGTCTTGTACTGCAACTGCTTTTAGTTGTTGCTGACGCACCGGTGAAAAGCATTGTGAGGGTGATATTGAATGTCCGTAAAGTTGGCAAAATGCTAAAGGTGGAGTGTGGCTGACATGCTCTGTCAACCAGCACACCCCGTTGTCACTGAATCCTCATGTCCTATTGGGCTGTCTTTCGTTGCTGGTTGGACCAAGGAATGGGATTTCCCCTTACTTCCTAAAGCTGCTGGTTTCAGGCGGATTTCGTTTCTAATTAATAGGCCAACACAAAGTCCGTGTCAGCGAAGGTATAAATACCAAAGGCTTGAAGTAGCCTGCCGTTGATAGCTGCACATAAGGCAGACAGCACAGTTGCTTTCACTCCGCTCTCTGTCATCAGGGGAATAACAGGGAATTAAAAAGGGGGTTCTCAGCATGGCAGACGAGCAGCACGATACTAGGCACCAGACAACAGGAAGGCGTCCACTGCACATTCTGGTAAGTGATGCTTTGTTTGAAATAAGTCAATATAAGTAAATGACATAGATGAATGAATAAAATGATACATAAATTAGCCATTGAGAGAAAGAACAACCGCACTTTCTTCTTCAAACTTCAGATTCAACACTGATGGAGGGCTAGGTTTTCTCTCTCTCTCTCTCTCTCTCTCTCTCTCTCTCTCTCTCACTCCCTCTCTCTCTCTCCCTCCCTCTCTCTCTCTCTTTCTCTTTCTTTCTCTGTGCTATAGATCTCATCTCATCATCTCACATGCTCCCATAACCCTCTCGGGGGTTGTAGGGGCATTGCAGTGACCAACGTTGCACCAGTTGGCTCCATTTGCGGTGGTTGTGGGCAAGTGCCTGGGTTGTGGAGAAGCTCTTCCCGGTCCATTCAGTGATGTTGTCTGCCAATTTCTTCTTCGGCCTGCCTTTCCTTCTCTTCCCCTGCACTGTTTCTTGCAAAATGGTCTTGGAGAGCTCATCTGATCTTATTACATGCCCATATCATCTGAGCTTCCTTTTCTTGACTGTGGTCAGCAGGTCTTCGTAGTGCTTTACTTGTTGGGTGATGGTTTGTCGGACTTCTTTGCTGGTGATGTAGTCCATGGATGAAATGCCAAGGAGTCTCCTGAGGCATCTCATCTCCAAAGCCTGGATCCTCCTTTGTAGATCTGCATTCAATGTTCAGGTTTCGCACGCATACAGATGTGTGGAGATGACCAGTGCATGCATTAGCTTAGCCTTGGTCCTGAGAGAGATTTTTCGGTCTTTCCAGATGGTCTTGAGCTTTGCCATTGCTGCTGCTGTTTGTGCAGCTCTTGTGAGGATTTCAGTCTTTGAACCTTCTTCACTAATAATAGCTTCAAGGTACTTGAAGTGATCTACAACCTCATGTTCTTTTCCACTGACTGTGATCTTGGTAGTGATTGGCTGGGCACTGTTTGTCATGAGTTTTGTCTTCTCGGCACTGATCTCCATGCCATATCTGGAGGATGTTTTGTCCAGGTGGTACACTAGGTTGGCTAGTTCCTGTTCATTTCCGTCAATGTCATCGGCAAACCTGAGGTTGGTGACTGCCCTCCAGTACTGACTGTGCCAGTGTGATCTTCTAAGGCATGTCATTATGCGCTCAATGAAGACCTTGAACAGAGTCGGCGATGGGAGACAGCCTTGACGGACTCCCACTGAGGTATGGAACCATTCTCCAACCGTGCCTTGGACAAGCACTGTGCTGGTGGCTTTTGCGTATAGCTCTTTGATGGTCTGGATGATCTTTTGTTCCATGTTATATTTCATTGTGGCCCATAATGCGTCATGCCATACACGGTCAATGACTTTTTGAAGTCTATGAAGACGTGGTACACTTTCTGTTGGTGCTGGCTGTATTTCTCACACAGAACTCACAGGTTGTCCAAGTCAATGTCAAAGTCAAGTCAAAAAAACTTTAATCATCCCATGAAGGGAAATTACAATACTGACAGGCACATTGATACGTATCATAATCTCGAATGACACAAAAAGTTACATTTCATATTGGTTAGAACATTCCAAAATAACTTAAAATAAAAATGTCACGAACACACACACACAAATAAAAATGTCACGAACACACACACACACACACACACACACACATTTGGGAACACAATGTTAGAAAAAACATTTATTTATTTATTTATTTATTCTTTTATATCGAGGATTAACTAGAAAGACATATAAACTTATTATTTAAGCACACACGTACGCAACACGCATATACGCACGTGTGTGCGTGCGCGAACACACCCATGCACACCCATGCACATACACCAATGTATGAATACAATGTTTTAAAGACCATTACTAAGAAGACACTTATTACATACACTCGCACGCACGCGCACGCACACACACACACACACACACACACACACACACACACACACACACACACAACACACACACACACATATGTATTGACTACACTCATAGCAAAGATTGTCAGCCAAGTAATTCAGAGAAATGTAAAATCTAGGTACTCAGTGTCATTGTAAATTTATAATTCAAATGATTACTGGCACAAAAGAATTTCTTTTCCTGTTTGTTTTGCTGTTGGGGCACTGAAAACGGCGTCCTGAAGGCCATAATTGAAATTCTGAAAACAAAGCATGGGAGGGATCAGCCAAAATGGCAGTCGCTTTGCGTACAAGCTGCTGATTGCAGAACGACTTGAGATCTCTTTGTTCTCGAATTATATTTTTAGCAGATTCTTACAATTCTCTGCAGGCCATTCTTGTTTTTAACACTAAGGTTATTGTACCAATGTGAATATCTGTTCTGTGGTGCTTCTGTTTGGGTGGAAGCCTGCCTGCTCTTTGGCGATGATCTCTTCTACCCGTGGCTTTAGTCTGTTCAAGACGACTTTTAACATTACTTTACTGGAATGGCTTATACAGCAGATCATTTGATAGTTCTGGCATTACTGTCGATTGCCTTTCTTGGGGAGCATAATGATGAGTGATTGGGTCAAAGGTGTTGGCCACTCCCTGGTCTGCCGGATCTTGTTGCAAATTCTTGTGAGGATATCTATCGCTGTTGTCCCCCCGTGTTTGATCAGCTCTGCTGGGATGTTGTCAATGCCTGCAGCTTTCCCATATTTCAGTGATTTGATTGCTGCCTCAACTTCATCACGAAGGATGGCAAAGTCATCATCCTCTGACGAGTCCTGACTTGTAAGTACACTGGGGTCACCTTATGTCTGATTATTGTAGATCTCTGAACAGTACTCTGTCCATCTGATAATGATATCTTTTTCTTCTGTGAGGCAGTTCCCATCCTTGTCTTTGATGTTGTTGACTCTTGCCTGCTTCTGCTGTGTGAACTCTTTTACAATTTGATAGGCGCTTCTGCTGTTGTTCTAAGTCAAATTTTTTCTGATATCTGAGCATTTTTTTCTCAATCCATTCTTCTTTGGCCTTTTTCGTGTCTTTCTTGATCTTTTTGTTGATCTCTCTGTATTCCCCTGCTCCTGTTGTGTACTTGACACACTTCAGTTCACTTTGTTCACTACACATATCCAGGATTTTATCTGTGGTCCACGGTTGTTGTTTTTTTCTGGAAGTGCTTGCCAAGTACTTTCTTTGCTGTTTCTGTCATCGCTGAGTTGAAGCTGTTGGTTATTGTCTCTGCATCCTTATTTTTACTTGGAAGGATTCTGTGATGGTAGGGTCCTTCAATATTTCTAGGTTGAATTTTAGCCTGATGTTCTTTGGCTTGCTGATCTTTTTCACCCGGATTCTGAAGTTCACCAACGGCGTAGGCTTTCTTGCCAACAAGAACATCAAAAACTCAGTGCTCGGGTGCTGCCCAGTATCCAGCCGACTTATAACCATCCGCCTCAGAGCAGCCCCTTTCAACATCATGGTGGTACAAGCTTACGCGCCAACATCAGATACTGATGATGAAGTAGTAGAGGAATTCTACATGCAACTCCAGGTCATTATTGACAAAGTTAGCAAGAAAGACATCCTGATCATTCAGGGAGACTGGAATGCTAAGGTGGGTGCTGATGCACTGAAAGACTGGAGCAAATTCTGTGGACCCTCCTGTAATGCGGCTACCAATGAGAGAGGACTCCGACTTCTGGAATTTTCCAGCTACAACGACATGGTGCTTGCAAACACCCCTGGGGAGCACAAGGCATCCCGACGCTGGATGTGGTGGCATGCACCCGGAGCCCATCACAACCAGACCGACTACATCGGTTCAGATCTGGCATCAACCGAGCCAAGACGATGACATTTGCAGGTGCAGACATGGGCAGTGATCTTGACTGTGCTCCTGCTTTAGATACCCAAGTAGAACTGAATATGGTCTGAAATGCCGTTTATGTCAAAATGCAAAAGAAGACGAAATTCTTTTTTTATTTTGTTGCCCAGCCTAAAACGATCTTAGAAGGCATTTAAAGCAAAATATCATAACGATCTTTATGGCTCTAGGGTCAATCTTCTTTTGTCAACCAAACATGAGATGACTGTAACAAATCTTGCCATGTATGTTTAGGATACATTGGAAAGGGTAACTTCTGCTTTATCATAACATACAAAATGCTTACTAAATTTTTTGTCTTTGTTGCACATTTCCGATGACTGTTAATAAAATAGCTTTGTAAAACAAATTGTAGTTCCTGTCGTTCAGGATGATGTGTAACCCCACCCCTGTAAGGGTCTGTGACCTAAAATCAGAAGAGACTATTCGTATTTGTACTCTCTCTCTCTCTCTCTCTCTGTCTCTCTCTCTCTGTCTCTGTCTCTGTCTCTCTCTCTCTCCCACTCGCTCGCTCGCTCTCTCTCTCTCTCTCTCTCTCTCTCCCCTCTCTCTCTCTCTCTCTCTCTCTCTCTCTCTCTCTCTGCCTCTCTCTGTCTCTCTAACTGGTGTACAAAAAGTTGAAGTAGTTCATGTTTCTTTGGGAAATCACTCTTGATAATGCCAACATTATCTATGGATTTTTTGTACTGTTTTGTTTGAAGTTTCTTTGTCAAAATAAATACCCCTTTGTATACAGGCCGGTGGCCTTACAATTAAAATCCTGAGTTCCTGAGTTCTCTCTCTCTCTCTTCTCCTCTTCTCTCTCTTTTCCTTCTCTCTCTCTCTCTTCTCTCTCTCCGCCTTTTCTTCCTGTTACCCCCCCCCCCCACACCCTTTCTGTCTATTTTCTGCCTTCCAGGTCCATTTCCATGCCTTTTTTCCAGAAAGAATTAAAATGTAGTAATTCTCTCCCCCTGCCGAAGTCGGATGTGCTGAGCCTGACTTGTCAGGCGGTTAACGGCAGTGCAACGCATTTTCGCTCATGCAAGTACAACAGAGAGGAGAGAGAGAGAGAGAGAGAGAGAGAGAGAGAGAGAGAGAGAGAGAGAGAGAGAGAGAAAACTCCAACTCGAACTCCAACTCGAATGACTTATTCACAAAAAGGCCATTGGCCCATACATGAAGGGGGTTACGGAACTGCTTAGTATTGTGGTAGGGGTAGAAGCAATAGTAAAAAAAAATATATAATAATAACAAAAAATTTTAAAAACCGACAACATGTTACTGTATGTATAACAAAAGGTCAGCTACAAAAATATGACTTAGGATAACAATATCTCTCTTATTCTGAAAGCTTTACACAAATATAAAGTGAGGCTGCGCACAATCTCAGGATGACTTGATGCCAGGAGTAAACAGAGTCTAAATAAATTAGGCTGTCTACTATATTTAACAGGGATGTAGTTCTGCCTAACATCCTCTAATACTGGACAGCACAACACAAAATGTACTTCATCCTCCGGTGCTTGCTTACATAATGGGCATAGCAACCTGAGGTCGTCAATATCATGTTCTCTGTATCTGAATTTATGAACATTTATATCTGATACACCAAGTCTAAACTTAGACATAATTCTTTTCAAATGTATATCCATATCAGGTTTTAGATAAGGTTTGATATCATGCGAACTTATAATAATAATAATAATATATGGAATTTATATAGCGCTGAATCTTGTAAAAAACAAACAAATCGAAGCGCTTGCGCTCAATCATTTACAGGCATGCAACTCTCCTTACAGACATATAGCACAGATTTCAAATCCTTATCTAACTGAGACATACATTTGAAAGATATGCTAAGTTTAGACGTGATCACAATAAATGTCATAAATTCAATAACAGACACATATATGACGACCCACTGACACACTAGGTAACAACACTGAGGTGAAGTACTGTTGTGTTGGTGCCAGTATTGAGGATGTTAGGAGGAAATTACATCTATTTTTGAGTAGACAGGCTAATATTTGATGTTTTTGATCAGTCATCTGAGAGTGGAGGTCACTTTCAGTTTGGTAAGCTCAGAAAAAGAGAAGTACCCAAGCCATATTTTTGTTTGACTTTTGTTAAACACATAATATCTGTCGGTTTATAGTTTTAATTTATTTATGTTGTACAGTGAAGCAGTTACGAATTAGAGGGTGGCATTTTGTGAAACATTTGAGATCGAGTTGGTATTGATTTTTCTCCAGTCTTTGTGAGTCCTCCACTCTCTGATCTCATGCATCTATCTCTCTCTCAATTTTTTCTTTCTTCATCCATCGCTCTCTCTTTGTAGCTTGCAAGAGTCGAAAATGCGCTACCTACACTAAATATACATTACAGTATCTAACACGTACACTAACATACACATGTACACTTATTGCATCAGTACAGATATACATGCGAATCGCTTATGCGCACGTACATATATGTACACTAATATTACTATATACTAAATTTACGTACATTAAATCTTACACTTTTTTGTAATATCAGCAACTAAGTAAACTAAATACACACTAGAGATACACACTACACTACAACACAACACAACAATACTACACACACACATACTACTACACTAACACTATATACACTACACTACACTACACTTAATACATTACACTACACTAACTATACTACACTACTTCTAACTACACTACACTCTACTACACTATACTACACATACACTACACTATACTACACTACACTACACTATACTACACTACACTACACTAACACTATAACTACACTACACTACACTACACTAATACATACACTTATACACTACACTACTACACTACATACACTAACACACTACACTCACTACACTAACTACCTACACTACACTTACTACACTACACACTACACTACACTAACTACATAACACTACTACTACACTACATATACTACACTACACTATACATACACTACACTACTACTACACTACCTAATACTACACCACACTACACTACACTACACTACACTACACTTACACACAGCTTACTACACTACACTACACTACTACTACACTACACTACACTATACTACACTACCTATCTAACACTACACTATACACTATACTACCTACACACACTATCTACACTACACTACCTACACTACACTAACTACAAGCACAATGCTTGGAATAGACGTAATACACTGTAGCTACTACACTCGCTCACTGACTTGCTACGTTCAATCCGTTAAGAGCTTTATTCACTTCAGTTACTATCACTCCACACCCTTGCAAGCAGCTTCGCTTGGACTGAAAGAGGGTGTAGGCCAAACCAGCAGAAGCTCTTGCAAGGGTAACCTTTCGCTTTTAGAGCATACTGTTGCGTTCATGATTTGCTGACCCGGGTTCG
>CM054134.1:19482731-19504622 GCA_028751875.1 Rapana venosa
GAGAGAGAGAGAGAGTGTGTGTGTGTGTGTGTGTGTGTGTGTGTGTGTGTGTGTGTGTGTGTGTGTGTGTGTGTGTGTGTGTGTGTTGTGTGTGTGTGTGTGTGTGTGTGTGTGTGTGTGTGTGTGTGTGTGTGTGTGTGTGTGTGTGTGTGTGTGTGTGTGTGTGTGTGTGTGTGTGTGTGTGTGTGTGTGTGTGTGTGTGTCAGAGATAATACTAAATATGTAATTTTCAAAACAGCACACGATAACCATCAACACTCTTTTTTTTTTTATTATACTCGTACAAATTGGACTTTATGATAATTAAATAAGCCCAATACCGATACACTCACACAATAAAAGCAAAGAAAAAAAACAATAGTCATTTGTACAAAACCGCATACACACGGGGACTGAATGTAAAAAAGCACACGAGTGCTTATTCCATTATTCTCGATAAAAAAAAATATATAAATAAAAATGTCATCTGAGCGCTTTGATTTGTTGCTTTACAAGATTCAGCGCTATATAAATTCCATACATTATTATTATTATTATTATTATTATTATTATTATTATTATTATTATTATTATTACCGTATTATTATTATTGTTATTATTATTATTATTATTGTTTTTGTTGTTGTTATTATTATTATTATGAAATGAGCATCTACACATTGTAAGTAAGAGAGAGAGAGAGTGTGTGTGTGTGTGTGTGTGTGTGTGTGTGTGTGTGTGTGTGTGTGTGTGTGTGTGTGTGTGTGTGTGTGTGTGTGTGTGTGTGTGTGTGTGAGAACAAACACACACAAACAAACAAGACAAAACAAATAAATACTGAATATAATTCTCAAAACAGCACACCATCCCCATCAACACTCTCGTACAGATTAACACATATTATTGTAATGATAAATATATTTCTTATAACTATAGTGCAATTAAAGAAAAACCAAAAAAACTTCCGAACTTTTGAAAACTCACAAGTGGATCGGTGGTCTAGAGGTAACGCGCCTGTCTAGAAAGCGAAAAGTCCGGGTTTGAAGTGTGCGGCGGTTCGTACCCCGTTTGGACCGGAAATTTTTCCCCCATCCATTAGACCATGAGTGGTGGTCTGGGCGCTAGTCTTTCGGATGAGACGATAAACCGAGGTCCCGTGTGTTACACGTAATTATTTAGCGCACGTAAAAAAAACCACGGCAACAAGAGAGTTGTCCCTGGCAAAATTCTTAGAAAAAAGCCACTCTGATAGGGAAACAAATACAGCTGCAGCAAAAAAAAAAAAAAAAAAAGGGTGAAATGGTGAAAGGGTGGCGCAGCGCTAAGTGGCGACGCGTTCTCCCGCTCTCCCCGGGGAGAGCAGCCCGAATTTCATGGAAAGAAATCTGCCATGACTTAAAGTGGTATGAAATAAAATCTGAGCGCTTTGATTTGTTGCTTTACAAGATTCAGCGCTATATAAATTCCATATATTATTATTATTATTAAGTACACAAGAGAGAAACAGAGACAGAGAGAGAGACCGAGAGAACAACAGACAGATAGACAGACAGGGGAAAGGAAAGGGCAGATAGGTAAGGGGGGATAAATAGCTTTGTTTTTAAGGCTATAGACAGTGGTTTGTCATTGTTGATGTATCAAGTGGGTTGATAATTGAGTTTTGTAAATTGTTATTGATTGATGTTGTTTAACTGAATCAGGAAGGGAGTTCCACAGCAAAGGTCCTGAGTAAAATAAACAAGATTTGAATAAGTCTATTCTTGGGATTGGGACACTAGGCTTTATAGTATTTCTGGATTGGTTTATGGGGAATTTGTCTTTTAAGTACGATGGAACAGTTCCTGTCGTAATATTGAACATCATGACTTCTTTGTTCTAATTCATCTTTGGTGTAGGGGAGAATATTTAACTGTGTATAGTCGGCTTCTAATAAGCTTGTCTTCTTTAAGAGGACCAGTTTGAGAGCACGTTTATACAGACTCAGTAACGGTTTCATAGTGTTTGCACTAGCAGAACCCCACAAGGTAGAAGCATAGTCTATTGAGGATTGTATATAAGATTGGAAGAATAATTTCCTCGAATGAAAGTCAAGAAAGTGCTTGATTTTAGACAGCTGGTATACTCTTTGGGACATGTATTTGCATAGTTGAGATATATGGTAGAACCAACTGAGATTTTCATCAATTGTTATTCCTAGAACTTTGTGGTGATAGGTTTGTTCAATTACTTCCTTTTTAATTTTGATCAAGTTAATGGTTGTTTTGACGCTTTTGTCTGGTGGTAACAAACATACATTTTTGTTTTTGGGGGTGCATAGGCATATGGTTTAGTTCAGTCCATTCAATAAGCATATCAACGCTTTTTTGTAATGCGTTTGCTAGAGTTAAGGTCATTGTGGCTCGAATGAATAGTTGTGTCATCAGCAAATAGTTCACATTTGGATTTGATGTGGAGAGGGAGGTCATTTATGAATAATGAGAAAAGAATAGGTCCTAGCATGGATCCTTGTGGTACTCCATAATTGATAGCTTGTAGTTTGGATGTAGATGTATCTATTGAGACACACTGTTGCCTGTTTTTAGATAGGAAGCAAGTAGTTCTAGGTATTAGTAGAGAAATGATACAGGTCTAGCTTTTTGATGAGAAGTGTGTGTGATCAGTTGTATCTGATGCTTTTTTGAGATCTACAAATTATACTCCACAAAATTTATATATTGTCATTAACGTTTAATAGCCAGTTGTCTACGAGACTAATCAATGCCGTATGGCATGAGTGATTTTGTCTAAATCCAGACTGGTAAGGGTGAACTAGGTTGGTTGTCTCTAAATGACGGATTAAGTGTTTGTTTATATGTTTTTCTAAGGGTTTGGAAAGGATAGATGTGACAGAAATTGGTCTATAGTTTGATGAGTCTGAAGTGTCACCAGACTTGTAGATTGGGATCACTTTAGCTGTTTTGAAGGCATTGGGGAAATGGATTTTTTTCAAGACAAAGGTTAAATATATATGTTAGAGTGTCTGGGATAACTGAAACTGATAGTTTCAATATTCTGCTGTCTATTGTATCAAGACCACGCGTTCTTGATTGTTTGAGACTAGTTAGATAACCATGGAGTATGGCACGAAGGCCTGTGGCAGGTCCTCAGAATGTTTGGCATTGAAGAAGGACTAGTGCAAACCATTCAAGCACTAAACAACACCGCAAGCAGTGCAGTCCTACTGAACAATCAGGTCGGAGAATACTTCAAAACTACAGGTGGGGTCCGACAGGGATGCCTGTTATCTCCAGTCCTGTTTAATCTGTTCTTGGAAAACATTATGAGAGAGACCCTCCATGACTTCCACTCTACCATCTCCATTGGCGGCAGACCCCTCAACAACTTGCGGTTTGCCGATGACATTGACCTCATGGGCGGAAGTAACACAGAGCTGCAAGATCTTACGACCAGACTTGAGAACAGAGCTGGAGCATATGGGATGGAGGTGAGCTCGGAGAAAAGTAAAGTACTTGTGAACAGCACGAGCAATGCCACTGCTAAAATTTACATGAACGGCCAACAACTGGAGGAGGTAGACGCTTTTAAATACCTTGGCGCTACACTTGCAAAGGACGGGCGATCGACGTCAGAATAGCCATGGCAACATCTTCCATGACAAAACTCACCACCATATGGAAAAGTAAAGAGATCAGTTTCCCAATCAAACTAAAGCTCTCATCATCATCATCAGACCCGTGACCTTGGCGGTCGTGGGGGAGACACGAAAGACGATGCCGTGGTAAGCCTCCTCCATCCATCTCGGTCCTCGGCTCTGCGCAGTAGTGCCGAGTCATTCATCCTGGTCCATTCTCTGATGTTGTCCATCCATGACTTGTTCTGTCTTCCCCTCCTTCTGCCACCTTCGAGTGTTCTCTGCAGTACTGTTTTGGGCAGAGTGTTGTGGCGGGTGACGTGGCCGAACCATGTCAGCTTTTTCTTCTTGACGATGGTGAGAAGGGGTTCCTGTGGACCTGCCAGCCGTGTTATTTGACTCTTGACAAATTCGTTGGTCTGTCGTTCTCTCCAGGATATGCCCAGTAGTTTTCTATGGCATTTTGTTTCGAATGACTGGATTCGCTTTGCTGTTTCAGCAGTCAATGTCCAGGTTTCACTTCCGTACAGCAGGATCGACTGAATTAGGGCTTTGTAGAGCTTTAGTTTGATTGGGAAACTGATCTCTTTACTTTTCCATGTGGTGGTGAGTTTTGTCATGGAAGATGTTGCCATGGCTATTCTGACTTTGATTTCTGTCGTCGATCGCAAGTCCTTTGTGAGTGTAGCGCCGAGGTATTTAAAAGCGTCTACCTCCTCCAGTTGTTGGCCGTTCATGTAAATTTTAGCAGTGGCATTGCTCGTGCTGTTCACAAGTACTTTACTTTTCTCCGAGCTCACCTCCATCCCATATGCTCCAGCTCTGTTCTCAAGTCTGGTCGTAAGATCTTGCAGCTCTGTGTTACTTCCGCCCATGAGGTCAATGTCATCGGCAAACCGTAAGTTGTTGAGGGGTCTGCCGCCAATGGAGATGGTAGGGTGGAAGTCATGGAGGGTCTCTCTCATGATGTTTTCCAAGAACAGATTGAACAGGACTGGAGATAACAGGCATCCTTGTCGGACCCCAACTGTGGTTTTGAAGTAGTCTCCGACCTGATTGTTCAGAAGGACTGCACTGCTTGCAGTGTTGTATAGTGCTTGAATGGTTTGCACTAGTCCTTCTTCAATGCCAAACATTCTGAGGACCTGCCACAGGCCTTCGTGCCATACTCTGTCAAAAGCCTTCTTGAAGTCGATGAAGTTGTGGAACAGGTCTCTCTGATGTTGAAGATGTTTTTCCATCATGATGTGGCAGTTAAAAATCTGTTCCATTGTGCTCCTGCCTGCCCTGAACCCAGCTTGTTCCTCTGCAAGGTGTTCTTCTGCCTCCTTCTTGAGTCGATTCAAAATAACTTTGAGCATGATCTTGCTGGCGTGGCTGATGAGGCTGATTGTTCTATAGTTTTGGCATTGGCGTAAATTCCCCTTCTTGGGCAGGGTATGATGAGTGATTGTGTCCAGTCTGTTGGCCACTGTTTTGTCTCCCAAATCTTCTGACAGATAGCTGAAAACATATGTGATGACTGTTTCGCCACCATGCTTGAGCAGCTCTGCTGGTATATTGTCTGCTCCTGGGGACTTTCCTACTGGTAAGCTGCGGATGGCTTCTTCCACTTCTTCCTCAGTATAGGTAATGGCGAGGGTGCTCTTGATGTTGCTGCTTTCTCTTCTATTATGCTCTTGTCAGGTTGTATTGGGTAGTTGTACAGTTCTTGACAATATTCAGACCACCTGTTCAATGCAGCTGAGCTTTCTGTGAGGAGGTTTCTGGAGCTGTCTTCAATGACTGATGATTTGGTTTGAAGTGGTTTTGTGAGTTTCTTCATGGTGTCGTATGCCTTTTTACTGTTGCCCACTTTCATGTTTTTTTCGATCTCATCACATTGATCACTGATCCACTTCTCTCTGGCCTTTAACATTGACTTCTTCACGAGATTGTTGGCCTCCCGGTATTCTTTAGGGTTGGAAGACCTGGTTGTGCTCTTCTTGTATCGCAGAGGTCCAAGATGTCATTGGTAGTCCATGGCTGGTGTTTATTCCTCTGACGACCGAGTACCTCCTCTGCTGTTTCTCGGACTGCCTCATTGAAGTTGTTGGTGAGGTCATTGATGTCATTGTCCAGGAGGGTTAATGCCGCAAAACGTCCGCCAAGCTTAGCTTGGAAGATCTCCTCGACATCTGGATCTTTTAGTTTGTCCACGTCAAATTTGATACGTGGGTTTGCAGGCTGTTTGTTTTTCTTCAGCTTCATTTTGAATACCAGCAGCACAAGGTCGTGGTCACTGCCTATGTCAGCTCCAGGGTAGGTTCTTGTTCTGGCTCTGTTGATGCTGGATTTGAAGCGCCGTGGTGTTAAGATAAAATCTATTTGGTTATGGATCTTGCCGTTTGGCGCATGCCAGGTTGTCCTCCTTGACTGCTTGTGGGGATAGAGGGTATTGGCAATGGTAAGTCTGTGGGTGCAGGCAAACTCCAGCAGACGTAGTCCCCTGTCGTTGGTCTCCCCAGTTCCAAACTGACCAACTGTTCCGGCCCATTGATTGTAAGAGTCAGGACCTACTTTGGCGTTAAAATCCCCTTGGATGATGATGATGTCCTTCTTGGGTATTTTCTTAATGGTCACTTCAAGATCTTCATAAAATTCTTCTACTTCTTCATCTGTATGGTCAGATGATGGTGCATAGATTTGTATGATGGTGATGTTCTTGGGCTTGGCCGACACCCGGATGCTGATAATCCTGCTGGAAGCCGGTGTACAGCTGATAATGCACCCCACTACTCTACAAAGCCCTAATTCAGACTATCCTGCTGTACGGAAGTGAAACCTGAACATTGACTGCTGAAACAGCAAAGCGAATCCAGTCATTTGAAACAAAATGCCATAGAAAACTACTGGGCATATCCTGGAGGGAACGAAAGACCAATGAATTTGTCAAGAGTCAAATAACACGGCTGGCAGGTCCACAGGAACCCCTTCTCACCATCGTCAAGAAGAAAAAGCTGACATGGTTCGGCCACGTCACCCGCCACAACACTCTGCCAAAAACAGTACTGCAGGGAACACTCGAAGGTGGCAGAAAGAGGGGAAGACATAACAAGTCATGGATGGACAACATCAGAGAATGGACCAGGATGAATGACTCGGCACTACTGCGCAGAGCCGAGGAACGAGATGGATGGAGGAGGCTTACCACGGCATCGTCTTTCGTGTCTCCCCCACCACCGCCAAGGTCACGGGTCTGATGATGATGAGATAACCATAGACCTCGAAAACAGACTTAAATGGAATGTGAAGTTTGAAGGAGTATGCTTTCCTTTCAAGTATTGTTTTAGCTCAATGAGTTTATTGGACTTTGATTTATCATTTCTAATAATGTTAGTAGATCATTAATGAAATGATTGTTATGTTGTTCAGAAGTAACGTCTTTGATTACATTTTTATTTGGAAGATGCTTGATTATTAATTATTTGATATATGGCTCGCCACATAGTCTTTGAGTTTTGTTTGGAAGATAGTAAATCTTGGACATATTTCTATTTTTCTCGCCGTTTTTGTGAGTTTATGCATTTCTTTTTTTTTGGACTCTTCATAATATTTGTTCTTTTAAAAAGTCTCTAAGATAGCATGATTCTTTTCTAGTTCCTTAGTGAGCCAGGGTGGTTTGGGGATATATTTGACCCTAATGATTTTTAGTGGAGCATGTTTGTTGTAAATAGTAAAAAATATTTATCTAAAACTCAATTTCTAAGTCTGGATCAGTAATACTGAATGTTTCTGAAAAAATGGAGTTACTAAATCTAAAAGGAAAAGATTCTCATCAAATTTAGCAAAGGAGCAATATGTTATAGTTTTGTGGCCAGGTTCAGGGATTTGTGTTCCTTTTTTTGACCACATAATACAGACTGGGTAGTGATCACTGCAGTTATAGACTGGGATACGCGTTTCAACAATATTTTTAGGGTTAGATACGTAGATATGGTCAATTAATGTGCTTGAATTCGGTGTGACTCTCGTGGGTGAATAAACTATTTGGTGGAGGTTGTATGAATTTATTAATTGAGTCCATTGATTATTTACTTTTGCTACATCGATATTAAAGTCTCCTAATAAGATTATTTCCCTTGGTTCTAATAGGAATGTAGTCATAATGGAGTCAAATATGTCTATCCAGTTTTTTCTTTCTGTTGGATTTCTATAGCAGATCCCAATTACAATAGGTTGGGCACTTTTTATAGAAATCTCAATCCATATGGATTCTACATCATAACGTTCTAAATGGAGAAGACACTTGAAAGTTATGGACTCACTAATATAGATTAGGATTCCTGTTTCTTTGGGGTTTTGTGGATCTTTATGCAGGATTTTATACCCTGGAATATTAATATCAGTGTCCAATATGTGATCTGAAAGACTCGACTCAGAAAGCCCTAGTATGTGAAATGGATTGCCTTTGTTAGTGATAAGCGTTGATATATCTTCGATTTTATTAAATGCATGGTTTATATTTAGGTGGCAAATGGGTAGGCCATCCTTGGAGGGCCACTTGTGATTGGAATGCGTCTGTCTTATTTGGTTTGTGAGGAAGGGAAAGGTGTGAAGGAAATCAAACAAAGACAGAAAAACAACTGGCAGTAAGGAAAAGAGAAAATAGATTTGTTGTGGGAGGACTGGACACGTGAAAGGGGGAAAACAATAGAGTTGTGGTGGAGGAGGAGAATAAGTAGAACAAAAACAAAAAGAAACAAAATTGAGTGAGATGAAAACAAAATGACCACTTAAACTGACAATAAAACACTGAAATCTGAAATATTCACTGTTATAGTATAGAATCACAACAGCAACAACAAAACTCAGAGAACTTGGTTAGTAACCTTATAAGTGGCAACCTAAGGGTGCCTTGGTTCAATTACAGAAAAGAAAGATCTGACGGGACAGTAATTAGATTACCTCCCATGCGATTAGGGACCTGTTGCAGCATTGTGTTTCTAAATCGTGAGACACCTGCCAAGTGTGCTTGTGCCAGGCCCTGTTTCCTGGGGTTGGGGGTTGGGGCAGTGGGTTGTGCACACTACGCCCACGTGGTAATACGTGAAAGTTAAGCTACCCTATTTAATAGCGGATGGAGTAGCTCAGTGGTCGAAGCACTCCCATTCCCCCAGCCAAGGTTAAGCAGCATCGAGCGTGGTTACCAGCTGGATGGGTGACCGCTAGTGCGCCTTGGCTTCAGTGCAGTCCCCCAGTTCAGGTGTTGTACCTGCCTCTTTAGGGTCAGGGAAGATAAAGCGGCGAGGGAGAGGAGCGGGTGCTGGCCCTAGAGAAGTGAGGTCTCTGGCGAATCGCGCCCCTTACGACTTTTTAGGTTATGGGACACCTTTGCCTTTTATTTAAGAGGCTACATGCTCGTTGTGTGGTTTTGCCATGTACCCGGGGTGGTGTGCAGAGATGGCAGATGAAATATTTCCAATTTGGTACACATTGAAGTAATAGATCCCTGACAGTTGATAGTAGAGATGTATGTAATTAAAGCTAAGGTCTTTTCTATAAAATAAAAATCAATGGAAAAGTACTGTGGCATGCTCTCTATAGTTCAAAGGGTTTTATGTGCTTGTTTTATCTTTTACCAAAAAATATGTTAGTGGTTTCTGAACGTAGCTGATGTGTGGTTCTGTTTGATGTCCAGGTCTATGCCTTAATGTGGGCGTCATCAACGTATTCTACACGCTCCCCCCCCCCCCCCAACCTCCCCCAACCTTATCTTTTTCAAAAGTTGTTTTCTGTCCTCAGGGTATTCTGGTGTGGGCTGTTGTTCTGTCCATTTTTCTAGCGTGGTCAGTCATCTTACTCTCTGTCTTCAGAGGGAGTGGAATGAAGATCCCTTCCAAGTTGCCTACAGGGGAACCTGGCAAAATTGGCAATGTGACCATTTATCAGAAGCCATATTTTCAACAAGCCTTCGTATTTAAGAATTGCAGGTGAGTGAGTGTGTGTGTGTGTGGGATGGGGGGCGGGGCGGGTAATGGGTGGGTGCTTTACTTCTTTGTTACCAACAACAACAAAAATATTTGACCCCGTCCCTGTACATGAGGGTTTTCCTGCCCCAGTGTCAAATGTGATTTAGTTTCATACAACCACTCATTAATTTGGCTGAAGCCCCTAACAGGACCTTCCTTCCTTCCTTTTCTTTTGGGGCGAAATCAGGAGCAGATGCCAGATGCACTGCAGTTCTCGGAATGGGCCTTTAGCAATGAGTATGTTCACATTTTACAAAACAGAGAACTTTTTACCGAACACTGTTTTTCCTGATGTATCTACTCTTACCGAAATGTATATCTTTGGACGTGTCATGGGCAATGTAACAAAACGTTACCAATTAATGATTCAGACTCAAGGGCAGTCTGAAGACTCGTTTCTTCAAAGTTTCCTCTTAATTTTCTTTACCTCTTGGTTAGTTTTTATTGAGTGTCTGTAATGCGTGTGTAGGGGGGGTGGTGGTGTTGGGCAGCACTAGGGGGAGGGGGTAGGTGAGTGAGAGAAATTGAATTTCACTGGAAAGAAGGAGACATAACTGTGGAATATTTATTATGAGTGTGTGTACTGGTTGCGGAATATATGTTTGTATGGTTGTCAGTAATTGCCACATTTATTATGTAAAGCGCTTTGAGCCACCGCTGCACAGAGGGAAAAAATCTCTCCATGAATATTCATGATCATATATTAATAATAATAATAATAATAATAATAAATAATAATAATAATAATAATAATAATAATAATAATAATATATGGAATTTATATAGCGCCGAATCTCGTAAAACAAACAAATCGAAGCGCTTGCACTCAAATCATTTACGCGCATGCAACTTTCCTCAAATATAATAAAGAACATATTTCAAATTTGTGCACGTGTATGTACACACACACACACACACACACACCGCGAACACACTTAGGAGATGAAGGATGCTGTTGAAAAGTAGAGACGGATATGAGGGGAAAGTGTCAGGTAGGAAATAAGTGTGTTTTGAGGCTGGATTTGAAGGTATCAAGTGAAGGTTTTTGGCGAAGTGAAAGAGGGAGGTCATTCCACGTGGACGGACCAGAAACAGAAAAAGATCGACAGCCAACAGTGGTTTGTTTAAATCTGGGTGTTCGAAAGCACAAAGTATCTGCGGCTGAACGAAGGGAACGGGATGGAGTGTACAGGTGAAGACAGTTACAAAGATAAGATGGTGCAGATTTGTGGAGACATTTGAAACAGAGGGTATTGATCTTATACTTCAGTCTTTGTGAGACTGGCAGCCAGTGAAGAGATCGCAAAAGAGGAGTGATGTGTTCGGATTTTTTCTTTCTTAGGACCAGTCGAGCTGCAGAGTTTTGTATGCGTTGAAGAGAGTGGATGGATGATGCTGGTAGGCCAGCCAGAAGAGAATTACAGTAGTCTAAACGTGAAAGAATGAGATGTGACGAGCTTGGAAGTTGCATCAGTGGACAGATACTTGCGAATCGCGCTTATGCGCGGTAGTTGATAGTAGCAAGACTGGCAGGTCTGGGTGATGAATTTTTTCATAGAGAGTGTGTTGTCAAGAACTACACCTAGATACTTCACAGAATTGGACAAAGGAACTGACGCACTGCCGAATTCTATTGATGTTGTTGTGATGGAGGAAAGTTTATGTTGGGTCCCTATGAGCATGGCTTCGGTTTTATCAGCATTAAGTTGTAACTTGTTCTGAGTCATCCAGTTTTTAATGTCTTGAAGGCAGTAGGACATATTTGTCAGGAGGGAAGGCAAGTTTTCAACAGCATCACTGCACTGAAGCTGAGTGTCATCGGCATAGAATTGATGATCAATATGGTGGTTGTTTATTATATGTGAGAGTGGAGCAGTGTAGAGAGTAAAGAGAACGGGGCCCAGGACTGATCCCTGTGGGACTCCACATTCCATTTTGACAGATTTTGATTGAATTTTGTTTACAATAACTTTCTGGAATCTGTCTGTGAGGTATGAAGTAAACCAGGTGAGGGCTGTGCCATTAATGCCAAATGTATTTTGGAGGCGAGAAAGAAGAATTGAGTGATCTATAGTGTCGAAGGCTGCAGATAAGTCAAGAAGAGTGAGGAGGGAGATTTTTCCTGCATCAGAAGCAAGTAGAAGTGTATCTAAAGTATTGACTAGGGTGGTTTCGGTGCTGTGGTTGGGGCGATAGGCAGATTGAAAAGGGGGAAGGAGATCATTGGAATGAAGGTGACTGTTGAGCTGTTTGAGAACAACTTTTTCTAGTACTTTAGAGACAAAGGGTAAGTTTGAGACAGGTCTATAATTCTTCAGAATGTTGGGATCGAGGTCGTGCTTTTTCAGTAGAGGTGTGACTATTGCGGTTTTAAGAGCTTGTGGAAAATGTTCTGACAGAAGAGATGAGTTTACTATTTTAGTGATAATAGGTACAAGTTGTGGAAGGCATTGTGAGAAAACAGGAGCAGGTATGGGATCGAGGTCGCATGATTTTATAGTCATTTCCTTCAGAATTGCACTATCATGATCACCTGGAAAGGAAGGGGCTCTACTGTGCTCAGTTGCCCATGACACGCCGTCCGGAAAATCCGGCACAGCGGCCCCTCGACTTCCTCTCCACACGTAGATGTCCGGCCAGTCCAGCGTTCAGAGTCAGTGGTCCAGCCTAGACAAAGGGAGACTGGGTAAAACTGGTAACTGCCACTGAGAGGGCAGGCACTATGGCTTCAACGTGTCCCCCATCTCCTTCAACATATCTCTACCACCTTTCTCTCTGCCTGGTCTTTTACGCCCTCCTTCACACCTGTACAACATTGTGTATTATACGCATGTGCATTATGCCATTCATTTCTGTTTCAACAGCACTATCCCGAACTGCTCAGCGAATTGCAGGTGTGAATTAGACCATCAACAGGTGCTTGCTGTAGTGCTTCTGGATAACAAAATGTGCCAGCTCCAGTTCGTGCTTGTGCCCAACTGCTGCCTATGCCTGAATAACTGAATGCAACAGTACAGTATCTCGGGATAACTGAATGCAGCAGTACAGTATCTCGGGGATAACTGAATGCAGCAGTACAGTATCTCGGGGATAACTGAATGCAGCAGTACAGTATCTCGGGGATAACTGAATGCAGCAGTACAGTATCTCGGGGATAACTGAATGCAGCAGTACAGTATCTCGGGGATAACTGAATGCAGCAGTACAGTATCTCGGGGATAACTGAATGCAGCAGTACAGTATCTCGGGGATAACTGAATGCAGCAGTACAGTATCTCGGGGACGATTCGGACAGGAAAGAAAAAGGGAAAAGAAGTACTATTCAATCCCATTTTGTCCTTTTTTTTGGTGGGGGGGTGGAGGAGGGAGAAACATGTTGCTTGATTGTTTGGGGGTGGTTTTACCCCTAACTGGAGATGGGTGGAAGCAATTTTGAGATGTCAGTTGGTGATGAGGGTGGTTTTTTAAATAAAAAAAGAGAGAAAATGTCTTATATTGTCTTGTTTTTCGCACTGTGCATCTTCCTCCTTTAAGTTTGTATAGTTCTGTCGTCTTCATGGCGAAAGAAATCTCCTGTAGCATTTAACTGTGTTCAATCTGAATAATTACTGTACTAATCCATCTAAAAATCATGAGAGAGATTAGCTGTTTAAATCAAGAAAAGCATTAATATTATTTCTGTATAGGTTTTTTTCTGTGTATGTAATATCTTGGCGCAAAAGCAAAGCTGTATAAAACTCAAAAGTAAATGTTGAAAGAAAGGCAGCGTCTCTTTAAAAATCAATGTTGTAATTTGGACTTTGTGTGTGTATATATATATTAAGCCACCACTGCTCCCCTCCCCCCTGCCTAACCTGTAGGATGAATGTTGTGAGAGAGTTAAACAACATATTCTGAGAATGCGATACAATCTAATTTAAAATGGGAGAAGGATATTTGTCTTTTCAGAAGTCATGATCAAACCTGCGGGGTCTCAAGATTAACCTTTTTGTGTCAAACATGCTAGGGAACTGTTGCCAACATAACAAGTAATGCCAACTATTTCTCTTGAAAAATGTAATATGATGAACATTCCTGTTAGATCATTATCTGATTCCTATCAAGTATTTGCTTTCCTTGACTGTTTTGAAGAAGAATGAGGGGTGAGATATCCAGTGTATTGCTATTTGTTGGGGGTTGGTTTGTTTGTTTTTGCTGTTGCTGTTGTTGTTGCTGTTGTGGGGGTAGGGTACTTTTTTTTCTTTTCTTAAGTCCATGGGCACTCTCACAACATTCATGCTACAGGTTTAGCAGGGGGGAGGGGAGCAGTGGTGGCTTAACTTTGGTAGATTTTATTTGTTTGTTTGCAGGAGTTTTTGTTAAGCCCACGCTATCAGCCCAACGAGGCCCAGTTACGGGGTGACTTAGCGTGTGGGTTTGTTCTGTACATAAAGCCCCTTCAAGCCCACATAACCAAACTTGTCTGAGTAGTATGAAATGAGTAAGAGAAAAAAATTAGGAAATATGCAGGCTTGTTGTCCTGTCTTCCAGTTAATGTATTTTATTAAAACTTCGGCAATAACAAAGACCAAAATGCAAAATGAGTGGTTGGCGGGGGGAGGGGGGGGTAGAGAAAAAAGGTACTTTCTTGTCACTGTTCCTTATTTACGGCACTGCAGAATTTTCCAGAAGTCTCTGATGATCAGTATCTCCAGCTATGTCTGAGTCTTTTCATGCACCTTAAATTCTCCTGCAGAATTGTCACTTACACTTTTCTACATTTCGGTTTTCTCTAAAACAATGTGAGCGTGTACAGTCTGTATCAGGACCACATAAAACTGAAAATAAATTCAAAATGTGCTATGTGCATTTACATGCTGAGGGGAAAAACCATGACTGCCTGTAGCACATGTTTCAGTGTGTTTAGCCACTGGCGATGATGTGTGACTTGCACTGAGCAGAAATGAAAACTTCTGGTATAAACAGATTTTATTCAAGATAACTGACAAACTACTGAAATAATGAACGTAGTGATTTAACCTTTGTCTAACTCACTTTGTCAAATCTAACACAGCCTCGACATGTTCACGTTACTAGTTGTGAACAGTCAGCTACAAGTATAAAATGCTGCACACAGACCGCCCTTCATTTTATGCCAAGGTGTGTCTTGGGTGCTCTTTGAGAAAGTGACGACTTGCTCTAAGATAATTTTTTTTTTTAAAAACCACCACCAGCAATTTGTATCCAACTACCTTACAAAGCTACTTTAGAAAATTTAAGAGGTCCATTTGAAAAGATGATAAGGCATAGTTGTAATTTGTCAGTTTTGATATGAACATAATTATTCTCTCTTTTTTGTACTTAACGGTTTTAGTTTTTCTGAAATATGTAGCGAAAAGTAATTTTCAGTATCCTTTGTATTGTTTGGTATGTTTATTTTAATGTGTTTTTACTGTTTTTAATACAGTCGTTAATAAGGCCAGATGACATACAAAATGGCATCACATGTGGTTTCTAATGGCCTATGAGGAATACGCCACTACAGAACACAGTGCCTATACATATGGGGGTTTTCTTAGTGTTACGTAGTATGGTCTACAGAGTGTTGAAATGTTTGAATTTAGTCGGCCAGGGAAGCTTTTCATTTGCAACAAAGTCCAAATCTGAAAGATGTTTCTCTCAGTTCACTACCATTCTTTTGCAAAACCTAATGCTTCAGCAGCACCCAGTCTGAGGCCAGTTGAAAATAGGAGGGGGGAGAGAATACACCCAGTCTGGTGCCAGTTTAAAATAGGAGAGGGGGAGAGAATACACCCAGTCTGATGCCAGTTGAAAATAGGAGAGGGGGGGGGGGGAGAGAATACACCCAGTCTGGTGCCAGCTGAAAATAGGAGAGGGGGGGGGAGAGAATACACCCAGTCTGATGCCAGCTGAAAATAGGAGAGGGGGGGGGGAGAGAATACACCCAGTCTGGTGCCAGCTGAAAATAGGAGAGGGGGGGGGGAGAGAATACACCCAGTCTGATGCCAGCTGAAAATAGGAGAGGGGGAGAGAATACACCCAGTCTGGTGCCAGTTGAAAATAGGAGAGGGGGAGAGAATACACCCAGTCTGGTGCCAGCTGAAAATAGGAGAGGGGGAGAGAATACACCCAGTCTGATGCCAGCTGAAAATAGGAGAGGGGGAGAGAATACACCCAGTCTGGTGCCAGCTGAAAATAGGAGAGGGGGAGAGAATACACCCAGTCTGGTGCCAGCTGAAAATAGGAGAGGGGGGGGGGGGGGGAGGGGGAGAATGCACCCAGTCTGATGCCAGTGACAACTGCAAACCAGACACTGTTGTCCATTTCTGTCTAACCCAAGACTTAAATACTTGAAGCATTTGCTCCGTGACAAAGACGATGCCTCTAGAATGCTACAGACCTCCTGTGTGCAGACTCCACTCTCCCCGAAAGTCCTTCGATGAGACTATAAACCGTGGCCCCGTGTGCAAATGCACGCAGAACATCTTGCGCACACGTTAAATCCTGTTCCGCTTTTCGAAAGAGTAGACCATTGTTTGTCGGTGGGAACAGATGACAAAATTTACAAAACCGCATACACACGGAGACTGGATGTTAAAAAAAAGCACATGAGTGCTTATTCCATTATCCTCGATATAAAACAATAAATAAATAAATAAAATAAAACACGCCCGCACGCAAGCACACACACACATGCCTATCACATGCCTATTACTATGACAAACCAGTTTTAGGTGGAGCAGTCTATATTCCTCCAGAGGGTTCACGATATAGTAGTGTTGATTTATTGACATTGAAACTTCTCTTGTTGACCTTAGATGTAAATAACTGTCCTGTGTTGTTATTGGGTGATTTTAATGCAAATACCAAATGCAATAACGATCATTTTGAAATAGATCCAGATGAAATAGATCAAAATGTTCATACCTTTATTCTTGAGGATTGTGGTGCTGGTCCAAAACCTAGATGTTCAAAGGACGAGCACCGAATCAATAACTATGGGTATCGGCTGCTTGATCTGTGTAAAGCCCAGTGTCTGCATATTTTTAATGGTCGTTTTGGAAGGGATGACAGGGTGGGTAATTATACAAACTGTGGTTGTGCTATACTTCATTATGTTCTTGGTACAGGCGATTTTTCCCATTTGTAGATTTTTATGCTGCACCCTTTGACGCTGTTATGTCTGATGTACACTGTCCAATAGAACTAACAATTAGCATAAAGAGACAGGAAGTTAATACAGGCACTAGTTCAAATATTCCAGATACAGCGCATGACCGCCTAGGAAAACAACGGCCCAAGTGGTTCGAACATAGTCTTAAAGACTCCTTTAAATTCCGAGCTTTCAAAGCTAAACATCATAAATCTAACTGCTAAAACTGAACAGAATTATGTCACTATCGACGAAATTAATGATGAGTTGACGTCAATAATTCTGACTGCTGCAGAATCTACTTTTGGTACAAAACCTGTCCATGGGTTAAAACATAGTCGTAAAAAGTCATCGAAAGTGTGGTTCAATGCAGAATGTTTTATAAAAAGACGTTTGTATCTGAAAAGTAAAGCTTTATGTAAACGCAGAGACACTCCAGAAACACGTTTTCTCCTGAAAACAACCAGTAAATAATACAAAAATACCATCAGAAAAGAAAAATCAATACTAAAGATTTTTGGAAAGAAGTGAAAGTGCACTCTTTTGATGACTGTCCAATTAGTTATCTACTCTTTTTTAACATCTTAAAACATTAAATGATGTAAATATGGTCAGTCCTCAATTTAGAGACAATACTAGTACCTTTGAATACCTTCCAGATTTCAGATGATCTTAACAGATCTATAACTGAACAGGAAGTGGAAACTGCCCTTGATTTAATGAAAAGTGGTGAGGCAGCAGGTATAGATAATGTTTATTCTGATTATGTCAAGTATAGCAAATCAGTGCTTAAAACGTTGTACTGCAAACTGTTTAATAGAGTTTTGGATACTGGAAAGATACCAGGTGTTTGGATGGTTGGCCTTATAAAACCTATTTATAAGGGGAAAGGAGACAAATGCGATTGTGATAATTATAGATATATAACTTTGTTGAGTTGTATTGGAAAACTTTTCACTTCTGTATTAAACATCAGGTTGTCAAAATTTCTTGAGACAAATAAGATACCTTTGGAAAATCAGGCAGGCTTCAGAAAGTGGGACGGGATAGTTCAGTGGTCGGAGCACTCGCTTTCCCCCAGCCAAGTTAAGCAGCGTCGAGCGTGGTTACCAGTTGGATGGGTGACCGTTTGCGCGCCTTGGCTTCAGTACAGTTCCCCCAGTTCACCCAGCTGTAAATGGGTACCTGCCCTCTTTAGGGTCAGGGAAGGTAAAGCAGCGAGGGAGAGGAGATGGGCGCCGCCCGCAATATGCTGGCCCTAGAGAAGTGAGGTCTCTGACGCCTCGCTCCCCTACGACCTTATAGGTTATGGGACTCCTTTACCTTTTTTTACCTTCAAAAAGTATCACTCTACTACAGATAATTGTTTCATTTTAAAATGTCTTTTGGATATATTTCTAAGTTTTTTTAAAAAAAGCCCCCTTATACTGTGCTTTTACTGATTATCAGAAGATTTTTGATTCTATATGGCGTAGTGCCTTATGGTATAAACTGGCAAAACAAAATGTAAACGGAAAAATACTTAAAGTCATCATGAACATGTATGAACATGTAAAATCTTGTGTTTTTTGTTAATGATGGAGCCTATTCAGACTATTTCAAAAGTTTTACTGGTTTTCGTCAAGGGGATAGTCTTTCTCCTGTTTTGTTTTCTGTTTCTGAATGATTTGGAACAATATTTGACAGATAGAAATTGTTTGTCATTGAATATTCAACTTTCATCGAATGGAAAAATGTTTTAACCAGCTACGTCAAGCTTTTAATTTTGCTATATGCTGATGATACTATTTTATTCTCTAATTCAAAGAAGGGGTTGCAAGATGATTTAGACAATTTATATGCTTACTGTTCTCAGTGGAAACTTGTTGTGAATCCAGTGAAAACAAAAATCATGGTATTCGGCCGCAATAGATCTCGTAACATGTTTATGTATGGTGGAAAAGCCTTGGAAGTTGTTAATAGTTTTAAATATTTAGGAATTGACTTTAGTAAGAGTGGTAGTTTTGCAAAACAAGCTACTAAAGTTAGGTTTAGTTTGATAAGGACTGCACGGCAAAAAGAACTACCTATACATGTGACACTTGATTTAATCGATAAAATTGTTGTACCTTTTTTGTTGTATGGGTGTGAAATTTGGGGATATGAAAACCTAACAATAATTGACAAGTTTCAGTTAAGAATTTTAAAGTATATTTTTCGTTTAAAGCGTACAACGTCAACTTTACTAGTATATGGAGAAACAGGCAGTTATCCATTGTCTATTTTGGTCTCTGTTCGAATGATGAAAATTTACATGACAAATGTTTGATTCAATCATCATGGCTAAATAAGATACAAAATATGTTAGTATAAAGCGGATTTGACTTTTTGTGGGAGAGACAGTTTTTTTTCAAGTATTCATTCTACAAGTTCACATATTAAAGCCTTCTTAATAGAAAATTTTGTTAATGAATGGAGAACTCAGCTGTGGAGTAGTAGTAGATGCCTTTATTATTAAAACTCTTAAGATCGATTTTGGTGTGGAAAAATTTTTAACTTGTTTACGCTCTTATGAAGTTTCGTTGTAGCTGTCACAAGCTTTCTATTGAGGTTGGACGTTTCCATAATATACCAAGGGAAGAAAGAATATGTTCAAAATGCAATATGTCTGTTTTAGGGGATGAATTTCATTTTGTCATGGAATGCCCCCACTTCAAACATTTAGACAAGATTATATTCCCCGACATTTTCTTCAACCCATGTCCAGTTATAATTTTTGTAGGCTAATGAAATGCAAATCTCGGAAAGTTCTCCTGTCGCTCTCAAAATTCATAAGATTTGCAGGTATTTCTTGAAATTTCAATTGTCTTTCACAAGTGTACATTATGTCTTTTAAAGAAATGTGTGTACTTAAAAATAGTATTGAGCCATTAATACTGTTCGTTTATCATTTTGCGATGAACTCTTGCTTTTCAGTTCCTGTTAATATTCATATTATTTTTGGGTGTATTGCTTTTAGGTTTATTCTCCTGTTCAATTTGTTTGTAATCCTCCATACCCCCAAAAAAGTGAAAGGAATTAAATCTTGAATCTTGTATCTGCTTGTGTTTATGTCTGCCTGTCTGCTTCTCAGTCTGCCTATAGGCATCTCTCTCTCTCTCTCTCTCTCTCTCTCTCTCTCTTCTCTCCTCTCTCTCTCTCTCTCTCCTCTCTCTCTCTCTCTCTCTCTTACAGCGAATGCACGCGCATATGTGTGTGTGTTTATGCGTATGTGTGTGTGTTTATTTGTGTGCATGCGTGTGTGCGTGTGTCTGTCTGTGTCTATCTGTCTTTGTCTAAGTTTGTGCGACTGTGCCTGTGTGTGCAACTGTGTGGGTTGTCTCTGTGTGTGTGCCTGTGTGTCTGTCTGTCTCTCTGTCTGTGTATGTGCGTGTGCATGTGTGTGTGTATGTGTGTGTTTGTGTATGTGGCTCTTTCTGTGTGTCAGTCTGTGTGTGGTTTCTGTGTGTGTCTGCCTCTGTGTGTGTCTGTCTCTGATTGTGTCTGCTCCAGTGGTGGTGTGTGTTGTGTGTGTGTTGTGTGTCTGTGTATTTGTGTGTGGTGTGTGTGTGTGTTTTGTAGGGGTGTGTGTTGTTGTGTTTATTTATGTGTGTGTGTCGTGTGTCTGTTGTTTCTGCCTCTGTGTGTGTCTGTCTCTCTGTGTGTCTGTCTCTGAGTCTGTCTGCTCCAGTGTGTGTGTGTGTGTGCGTGCATGTGTGTGTCTGTGTACGTGTAGTGTGTGTGTGTGTGTGTGTGTGTGGTTATTTACGTGTATATGTGTGTTTTGTGTGTCCGTGCGTCTGTGTGTGTCTGCCTCTGTGTGTCTGTCTCTGTGTGTGTCTGTCTCTGAGTCTGTCTGCTCCAGTGTGTGTGTGTGTGCGTGCGTGCGTGTGTATGTGTGTTGTGTCTGTGTACGTGTGTGTGTCTGTGTACGTGTGTGTGTGTGGTGTGTGTGTGTGTGTGTGTGTGTGTGTGTGTGTGTGTGTGTGTGTGTGTGTGTGTTGTGTACTTACGTGTATATGTGTGTGTCCGTGTGTCTGTGTGTGTCTGCCTCTGTGTGTGTTTGTCTCTGAGTCTGTCTGCTCCAGTGTGTGTGTGTGTGTGTGTGTGTGTTGTGTGGTGTGTGTTGCGTGTGTATGTGTGAGTCTGTGTACGTGTGTGTGTTGTGTGTGTATGTGTGTATTTACGTGGTGTGTGTGTGTGTGTGTGTGTGTTCCGTGTGTCCGTGTGTCTGTGTGTGTCTGCCTCTGTGTGTGTCTGCCTCTGTATGTGTCTGTCTCTGAGTCTGTCTGCTCCAGTGTGTTGTGTGTGTGTGTGTGTGGTTTGTGTGTGTGTTGTGTGTGTGTGTGTGCTGGTGGTGTGTCGTGTGTGCCTGTGTGTGCTGGTCTGTGTGTGGCTGTTGTGTGTCTGTGTCTGTGTCTGTGTGACTTTAAACAAACGCAGGCATCAGCTGTTTCCAGTTTAGCAGTGAGCTTGCTTTCCTTTCAACCTGAAACCACAAGAGTTTAGCCAACCTGAAACCACAAGAGTTTAGCCAACCTGAAACCACAAGAGTTTAGCCAACCTGAAACCACAAGAGTTTAGCCAACCTGAAACCACAAGAGTTTGTTCTAGCCAACCTGAAACCACAGGAGTTTGTTCTAACCAACCTGAAATCACATGAGTTTGCTCAAACCAACCTGAAATCACATGAGTTTGCTCAAACCAACCTGAAATCATAGGAGTTTGTTCTAACCAACCTGAAATCACAGGAGTTTGCTCAAACCAACCTGAAACCACAGGAGTTTGCTCAAACCAACCTGAAACCACAGGAGTTTGCTCAAACCAACCTGAAACCACAGGAGTTTGCTCAAACCAACCTGAAACCACAGGAGTTTGCTCAAACCAACCTGAAACCACAGGAGTTTGCACAAACCAACCTGAAACCACAGGAGTTTGCACAAACCAACCTGAAATCACAGGAGTTTGCTCAAACCAACCTGAAACCACAGGAGTTTGCTCAAACCAACCTGAAACCACAGGAGTTTGCTCAAACCAACCTGAAACCACAGGAGTCTGCCTGTTCAAGTCAGTTGAAGACTGTGAGCTCAATGCCCCAA
>CM054134.1:19505122-19507622 GCA_028751875.1 Rapana venosa
GACAACTAGCGTCGTATCCACGATGCCCCGGCCCTTGCATCATGTTATGTATGTAGGGCACCGTGTCTGGTTCCTCTTTTCCATGATGGATGGTGCCAGAGACCTGCAGGGACAGGGGGGGGGGGGGGGGGGGGGGGGGGGGGGGGGGGGGGGGGGGGGGTTGTTCTATAGCCTGCCGTTCTGGTTTTTCTTGTTTTTGTTCTTGTTCTTGTTGTTGTTGTTGTTGTTGTTGTTGTTCTTCTTCTTCTTCTCTTCTTCTCTTCTTCTTCTTCTTCTTCTTCTTCTTCTTCTTCTTCTTCTTCTTCTTGAATATTGTTTGCTGACTTTAGTTCAGCTTTCAATACAATACAGCATCGTGTTCTTGTTCACAAAATTACTTTCAAAATTTGATGTAGACTATCAACTTGTTCGTTGGCTGATTGAATCTTTAACTAACAGACCGCAGCGGGGTTTTGCCAATAAGATATCTTCATCGGTTAGATTACCTGTACGGGTTCTCCACAGGGATGCGTTCGCTCGCCACTTCTGTACTTTCTATACACAGATGATTGCAGAAGTAGCTATGAAAATTCCTTTCTTGTAAAATTTGCCGATGACAGTGCTCTTTTGTCTCTCTTATCGGGGATCTGTCCAAAACCATGGTCCAGCCCTCACTGATTTCGTCAATTGGTGTGATGGGCATATCTGGAGCTAAATGTTTCAAAAACTAAAGATCTTCCTATCGATTTCAGAAGATCGGGTCACACTTCTGAGCATGTGTGTGCGCGCACCTGGGCTTGTGTTTGTGTATGATAATTTTTTTTAAGCTATCTTGGAATGCTTATAACAATCTGAAATGTATTTTTTCTTGTGTCTTGTGAGATAATTATAGGTATCAATGTGCATGTCAGTATTGTAATTGCCCTTCATGATATTATTAAAGTGCTTTTGACTTGACTTGACTTGACCCTCTTCTTCTTCTTCTTCTTCTTCTTTTCTTCTCTTCTTCTTCTTCTTTCTTTCTTCTTCTTCTTCTTCTTCTTCTTCTTCTTCTTCTTCTTTCTTCTTCTTCGCAATTCTTCTTCGCAATTCTTCCCCAATTCTTCTTCTTCTTCGCAATTCTTCTTTTTCTTCTTCTCTTCTTCTTCTTCCTCTTCTTCTTCTTCCTCTTCTTCGCAATTCTTCTTCTTCTTCTTTTTCTTCTTCTTCTTCTTCTTCTTCTTCTTCTTCTTCTTCTTCTTCTTCTTCTTCTTCTTCTTCTTCTTCTTCTTATTCTTTTCCTGTTGTCTTTCCAGACAGAACACAAACAGTCTGCCACTCAGTCCCCATTTACATCTATCTGTCTTTTTGCTTCAGCAAGTAAAGAAAAAAAGGATTTGCATTCCTCTTCACTGTCCCGTGGGGATGTCCAGAGGATCTGTTAGAATAAATAGCATTCTCCACTTTCTAGGATTCTCGGAATTCCTCTTTTCTATCCCTCTCTTCGTTTCTACCTGGATCCTTTTTCTTGCCGGAACCTCTTTCTTGTCTACTTGTTTACCTTCTTGGTCCATTCTCTGGCCTCTTTTTTCTCTCTAAAGACTTGGAAGATAATAATTCTTTCCCACGTCGGTGTGGGATGCGCTGGGACTGAGTCCTTTGAGCTTAAGGGTAGCGCAACGCATTTTTGCCCAACATGACAGACAACAACTGTTATTGGCTGCGTGTTCGTCAAAAAAGACAAAGAAGAAAGAATATCCATGCATGTACGTAGTCAAGTAGCGCTGTGCATTCTAATGTTGAATAATATACACTTCAACTGGTGCACACACTCACACACACACTCTCTCTCACACACACACATCCTTCCACACCCCACCCCTCCCCCACCCCACCACACACCTAACACACACACACACACACACACATCGACCCCTCCCCACCCACCTACCCCCACTCCACCCCCACCCCCCCACCCCCCACCACCACACACACACATTCCCTAAACCCCTTCCCTCCTTCCCCATCATACTAACATGTCCCCCCCCCCCCCATCTCTCTCCTCCCCTCCCTCCCGCCCGTAAAACTCTCCCAGTCGTCCTCATCACTCAAGCGTGGAGGAGTGGGCTGAAAATGAGAAGGGTCACGACATGACACGACACGACACGACACAACACGACATGCCAGCCCTAAAAGCTTCCGATGCCTTCGGGCAGCCGGTCGGCCACTATTATATTGACGTAGGACCCAGCATCAGCACACAGTATACAGTATAGTGCTGCTGCTGCTGCTGCTGTTTGAGGGACTGGATAGCCTGGTGGTTTAGAGTGATGTGCTCGAGATCTGCTGACCCGGGTTCGTATCTCGTCCAAGAGGATTTTTTTCCTCTGGATTTAACATTAGTCCCGACTCCACTCTCTCCAAAAGTCCTTCGGATGAGACTATAAACCGAGGCCCCATGTGCGAATGCACGCAGAACATCTTGCGCACGCGTCAAAACCCGTTCCGCTTTTCGAGAGTAGGCCATTGTGTGCCCGGTGGG
>CM054134.1:19512622-19556356 GCA_028751875.1 Rapana venosa
AGAAGGAAGCCTTATCTGTCCTCTGCTGTCACCTCCAGAGGTACCCAGTGCAGATGCCGGCCCCCCGCATGCAGATGCCGGCCCCCCGCATCACTACAGATTCTTGCTAGTCTTGCTGGTCTGCTGCTTCCGTCACGAAGAAGATGGGCGTGTGGAAGAAGAGGGGTAACAGCGATGTATGGAGAGTTAGGGCATATCTGCCGTTGAGAACAGGGAAACATCGCCCGAACAGCCCTCCACTGGACACCAGAGGGAAAACGCAAACGAGGACGACCCAAGAACACTTGGCGTCGGACTGTCGAAACAGAGCTGAAGACCTTCCAACATACCTGGGGAACCATTCGGAAGCTGGCCCAGGACAGACAGGAGTGGAGAACATTTTGTTGCTGCCCTACGTGCCAATAAGGCACAAAGGCATTGATGATGATGATGATGATGATGATGATGATGATGATGATGATGATGATGATGATGATGATGATGATGATGATGGAGAGTTTAAGAGAGATAGCTAGCTAGTTAACTAGCTTTGTTTGTGTGTGTGTGTGTATGTGTGTGAATGTGTGTGTGTGAATGTGTGTATTTATTCTATATTCTTGTATTTCGATGATAATGGAATAAGCATTCATGTGCTTTTTACATCTAGTCCCTGTGTGCATGCGGTTTTGTAAAATCTGTCATCCGTTCCCATCGGCACACAATGGCCTACTCTTCCGGAAAACGGAACGGGTTTTAACGTGTGCGCAAGATGTTCTGCGTGCGTTCGCACACGGGATCTCGGTTTATAGTCTCACCCAAAGGACTTTTGGGGAGAGTGGAATCAGCATTGATCCTAACTCCAGAGGAAAAATCCTCGTGTGTGTGTGTGTGTGTGTGTGTGTGTTTACATGCGTGCCTGAGTACCTGCATGTGTGTGTACGTGTATGTGTGTGTGTGTCTGTGCCTGTATGTCTGTCAATCTACCTGTGTGTGAATTTAGTCAAACAAAGAAATCAAAGTCAAGTCAAGTCAAAAACACTTTAATCATCCCATGAAGGGCAATTACAATACTGACAGGCAGATTGATACTCATCAAATAAATCAAAGACACAAAAGCTATATTTCATATTGGTTTTAAATAAAATGTCACGAACACACACACACACACACACACACACACACACACACACACACACCACACACACGCGCGCATGCGCACACACCACGCAAACGCCCGCACGCACACACCATCAATTGTGAACACAATTTTAAACCCATTGACTAGAAGACATAAAACTTATTTTTACGCACGCATATACGCAGCACGTACACACGCACGTATGTGTGTGTGCGAACACGCCCACGCACACCCACACCATACACCAATATATGAATTCAATGTTTTAAGACAGTTGATTAGAACACAGACTTATTTCACACACCCACGCACCCACCCACACACACACACACACAATTATGTATTGACTACACTCGTAACAATGACAATCAGGCAGATAATTCAGAGAAATGTAAAAACTAGGTAGTCAACATCATTGTGAATTCAGAATTCGAATGCTTACTGGCACAAAAGAATTTCTTTTTCTGTTAGTTTTGCTGATGGGACACTGAAAACGGCGTTCCGAAGGCAACATTTGAAATTCTGGAAACAAAGCATGGGAAGGATCAGCCAAAATGGCTGTGGCTTTGCGTACAAGCTGCTGATTGCAGAACGACATGAGATCTCTTTGTTCTTTTCCAATTATTTTTGAGCAGATTCTTACAATTCTCTGCAGGCCATTCTTGTTTTTAACACTAAGGTTATTGTACCAACAAATGAAAGCAAAACTTAGAACACTCTCTATGTAAGACTTGTAAAACAAGGAAAGGATCTTTTTGTCTACAAAAAATGAGTTCAGTTTCCTCAGAAAATACAGACGTTGTTGTCCCTTTTTGACAATAGCGTCAGTGTTAACGTCTCAGTTTAACTTGTGGTCAAAAACAGTTCCCAGATACTATAGTTCAAAACGTTTTCAACCTCTTGATTATGGATAATAATATTCTTAGGAGTATGCCCTGATCTTCTGAAGTCGATAGGCAGGTCTTTAAGTTTTAGAAACATTTAGCTCCAGATAGGCCTCGTCACACCAGTGTACGAACTCGTGAGGGCTGGACCGTGGTCTAAGACTGATCCGGATAAGAGGGATAACCAGAGCACTATCGTCTGCGAACTTTACCAAAAGGGATTTCCATAGTTGCTTCTGCAATCATCTGTGTATAGAATGTACAGAAGTGGTGAGAGGACGCAACCCTGTGGAGAACCAGTGCAGGTAAATCTAACCGAAGAAGATATTTTGTTGGCCAAAACACGCTGTGGTCTGTGGTCTGTTCAATCAGCCAACGAACAAGTTGATTGTCTACGTCAAATTTTGAAATTATTTTGTAAACCAGAACGTGAGGCTGCATTGTATTGAAAGCTGAACTAAAGTCAGCGAACAATATTCTGGCATGAGAGTCAGGTGTTTCCAAGTGGCTATACAACTTGTTCAAAATGAATAGTTTGGCATCTTCGACACCCCTTCGAGACCTGTATGCAAATTGCAGTGGGTCAAGGTCTTTCTCTGTAGCAGAAAGAATGAGATATTTTACGATCTTTTCCAGCGTTTTCATCACAAGAGATGTGAGAGCTACAAGTCTAAAATCGTTAGGCCGAGAAGGATTGGGTTTCTTTGGAAGAGGTATTACATTGGAAGTTTTCCAAATAACAGGAATCTGACAAGTATCCAGTGAGGCCTGGAACAGGTGTTGGACACTGGCAAGCTCAGTAGCGCAGAATTTCAGGGTTCTTCCACATATACCATCTGGTCCGGGAGATTTGTTAATATTTATTGCCTTTAAGTGCTTACAGATAATTTCTTCATCAACAATGACGCTATTCTCAGAAACTAGGGATTGCTTCAGATCATTTAATTCATCTGAGAAATCATGCTTTTCAAAGCGAGTAAAAAATGCGTTTAGATGGTCTGGTAAGTTGTTATCACATACTCCCTGCAAACTGATCTTTGACCTATGTTGGACACCTACCATATTTACTGCAGACATATTTTTGATACCCTGCCATGCAGCACGAAAATTGTTCCTCGCAAACTTGTCTTCTATCTTATTTTTATATATACGTCTGGCCCGTGCAACAGCAGCTTTGACTTCTTTCTTTACTTCCTTCTTTTGTTGTTCTGTGCCTGTGTAAAATACTACTTTCTTTTTGTTTAAAACACGTTTCAGATCCTTTGTAACCCAAGGCTTGTTATTGGGGTAAATGGTTATCTCCTTAGTTGGAATGACACAACTAACACAAAATGAAATATTTAAGAACAAATAACATCAGTGAGCTCATTCAGATCTGAACACACATCATAAAACATATCCCAGTCAGTGCAATCAAAGCAGCCTTGCAGACTAGCTATACTATCAGCAGTCCATTTTTTTGTGGTCCTGACTATGGGTTGAAGGCGCCGAAACACTGACTGGTACATGGGTGCAAGAAGAACGCAGTTGTGGTCAGATGATCCCAGGGGAGGCAAAGGCAACGATCTATAGGCGCCTGCTACAGTCCCATAGCACAAGTCTAAGGTCTTGTTTCTTCGTGTAGGGCAGGTCACATACTGTTCATAGTTCTTCAGTAGTTTAGTAAGGGAACAGTTATTGAAATCACCCAGGATAAACATAGGGGCATCAGGGGATATAGAATCGAGCACATGGAGGTGATCTAATATATGTTCAGTTGCTCTAGCCACTCTTGCTTTGGGGTGAATGTAAACTAAAGTAAAAAATAGTTGCGGAATTCCCGTGGTAAGTAAAAAGGCCGGAGCGAAATAGAGAGCAGTTCAATGTCCTCCACGGATAGCGTAGTCCTAATTTTAACATCACCACACCAACGCTCGTTGATGTAGAAGCACAAACCTCCGCCTTGTGCCTTCCCGGTTGCGTGTGAGTCTCTGTCAAGCCGAATGGGTTGACCGAAGCCGTCTATGGAGAGGTCGCAGTTCGGTACGGCGGGACTCAGCCAGGTTTCGGTAAAGGCAAGAATTCCGGCTTTGTTATATTGGTGTAGGTAGTTGATGTTAGCTTGAAGCTCGTCGGTTTTGGAACGTAGGGACTGGACATTGGCCAGGAGCACGGTTGGTAGCGGAGTTTTCCGATTATTCACATTTTTTAGTCTTTGTCTCACACCACCTTTCCTACCTGCTTTCTTTTCTTGATGTTCTTCCAAGTTTTATCGTTGTTATTTGTTGAAGGTAAAATATCACATGGAAAGTTGTAGTCTTTGCCTTCTGCTAACACACTGGCTGATTCCCTCAGGCTAAGGAGAAATTCTCGAGTGTACGACGACCGGCCATGGCTGTTGTCGTTAGGCGCGCCTCGCACACAGTCAGATGACGCTATGAGAAAGCAGACTAAAAGAGTGAATAGAACTGATCTTCCCAGCATTGTTGCTGTTATTACTGACACACCAGACACCAGACACAACTCTGCAGAACTTTGAGCTGGTAGACACACAATATAACGAAACAAACAAAAAAGTATATCGCCTGTCAGTAGAGAGTGTCGCCACTCGAGCAGCGCCACCTACCACCCACCCGCCATGGCAGCAGCAGCAGCAGCAGCAGCAGCAGCAGCAGAAGTGACAAGCAGAGAGACGACCCAGAGAATGCACCGTTTTCTCTAAGGCGATAGGAGTGATGCTGTAAGCTGATGGATGGTGCAAGAATCCTGGCAGACACAGCACAGCACAGCAGCAGTAAACGATACCCCAACACCTTCCATCCGTCTCCATTTGTGGCCTGATAGAGTGTCTATGTCACATAAGGCAAATTGTATGGTAAGGGGGATTTTGTCTTGGGTTTTGTTTTTCTTTCACAGTGTTTGGTTTGGTGTTTGTGTTTTTCTGTGGTTTGTATATTATGTAGATATTTGTCATTGGAGTTGTGTCATACTGTGCTGTGGTGTGTATGTGTGTGTGTGTGCGTTGTATTGTGTGTGTGTGTGTGTATGTGTGTGTGTTGGGGGGAGGGTTTCTGTATGTGTGCTATTTATTTATTCAATTCTATTTATTTATTCTTTTATTTCGAGAAGAATGATAGTGTGTATATGTGCGTGCGTGCATGTGTATGTGTGCGTTTGTGTGCATGCGTGCTTTCGTGGGTGCATATTTGCTTGTATGTGTGTCTTAGAGTATTTTTATATTGTATGTGTGCATGAGTGTGTATTTGTGTTTATGTATGTCTGTGTATCTATATGTCTATGTGTATGTCTGCATGCGTATACCTGTGTCTGTATCTCTGTGTGTGCTTGCATGTCCCTGTGTCTCCATATCTATCTCTGCATGTGTCATTGTCAAAATAGCATGCACACGCATGCATACATGCGGACCAGAGTCACAAGCAGCTCAGTGTACAAAGGCAAAGATAAGATCGAGGCAGCCGTCATATCCATCATCAGAGAGACAAACAAACACAGAGTGTGTACCTATTCTCTGAGGCAATAGGATCGGTGCTTTTTCGGTAGGATGATGGATGAAGGGAGGCACAGACCTCACAGACACAACAGGCCAGCAAGCCATAGCACAGCAGCTTCCATCTGTCTTCATTTGTCCTGGGCTGCCTCCTTCCCGATAAACTTTCTATTAATTTCATAAAAGACACATTTTTCTGTCTGCCAGCATTTTTTTCTTTTTGTTTTGGTTCATAATTTCAATGTTTCACGGGAGTAGTGCTACAGTGAGTGTGTGTGTGTGTTTGTGTGTGTATATTTGTGCGTGTGTGTGTATGTGTGTGTGTGAGAGAGTGAGTGTGAGTGTATGTTCTGTGTGTGTGAATGTGCATGCGTGTGTGTGCACATGCAAGTGTGCGTGCATTTTTGTGTGCGTTCTTGCATGTGTGAGTGCGTGCATGTGCGTGTGTATATGTATGTGTTTATGTGTGTGTGTGTGTACATTTATATACAGTGTCTGTGTCTTTGCATCTTTGTCCATGAATGTACAAACACACGCACATGCATGTGTACTGGTTTTGTGCACTTGTGTCAACATGTGTATGAGCTAAACTGCAGCGACAGGTAAACCCACTGATGTAGAAACAAACACAGAGTGTGTACCTATTGTCTGAGGCAATAGGATCGGTGCTTATGCGGTAGGATGATGGATGAAGGCAGGCACAGACCTCACAGACACAGCAGGCCAGCAAGCCATAGCACAGCAGCTTCCATCTGTCTTCATTTGTCCTGCACCGCCTTCTTCCTAATAGACTTTCTATTGATTTGATAAAAGACACATTTTTTCTGTCTGCCAGTTTTTGTTTTCTTTTTGTTTTGATTCATAATTTCAATGTTTCATGGGAGTAGTGCCACATTGAGTATGTATGTGTGTGGTTTTTTTTTAAATTTTATTCTTTTATTTAGAGGATAATGGAATAAGCACTCATGTGCTTTTTTTCATCCAGTGCCCGTGTGTATGCACTTTGTAAACTGTGTCACCCGTTCCCACCAGCACACAATGGCCTACTCTTCCGCAAAGCAGGAAGGGTTTTAACGTGTGTGCAAGATGTTCTGCGTGCGTTTGCACACGGGGCCTCGGTTTATAGTCTCATCCGAAGGACTTTTGGAGATAGTGGAGTCGTCGCCGATGCTAGCTCTGATGTGTGTGTGTGTGTGTGTGTGTGTGTGTGTGTGTGTGTGTATGTGTGTGTGTGTATCAGCCACGTGCACTTGTGTGGCAACAGGAAAGTCTATGGACAGAGGTTCAAACTAAAAATGGGCCAATTTCTCTGAGGCTGCTGGGTGCACCCTTTCAGCTAGGAGATAGATTGAGCCAGACACATCATTGACAGCGGAGAGCTTTATGGAGTAACTCAGACGAATCCAGCCATCTTAGTTCATGGCCATAAGCTTTATGTATGGATCGTAGATAATATTTCATAAGGGGCAAATGTCTGTCTAGATTTTTATTTGGTTTTGATTTCTAGTTTTAATTTGGTTTGATTTTGCGTTGTGGTTTTTTTGGACGAAATACAACAGTATGTCAAGGGTGTCAGGCTTTGTGTTTGTGGTGTGTGTTTGTGTGTGAGTGTGTGTGTGTGTGTGTGTGACAGTGCGCGTGTGTTAGGTGGTGTGTGTGTGTGTGTGTTGTGTGATGTTGTGTGTGTGTGTTGTGTAGTGTGTGTGTGTGTGTGTGATTGAGACGATTTTTAGCCCCAAAGTCGACGTCTATGAGTATGCATACACACATACTCATACACACACACGCATGCCACGCGCGCACACACACACACACACACACACACTCACGCGCACACACACACATGCACGTGAGTACAGATATGCACGTCTGTGTGTTCATTTGAACAGGGACAGTGGTATCACTAGCAAAGCCAATGACAGGAAGACAACCAGAAAAGATGGACCATTCTTTCTGAGGCCATGCAACAGTAGTGCTATGAGATGATGAATGGTGCCACCTATCTCACAGACAGAGCAAAGTGGTAAGCAGTAGCTCTACAGTTGACATCTGCCGTCATGTGAGGCCTTTTTCTATACGTCTGTGTCTCTGTTTAGATTAAGCTGATAAGAACACAGATCCTACACTATGATCCTAACCAAAAGTCGAGAAATGTTGCTTGTTTTTTTGTTTTGTTTTGTCTTTTGGGAAAGGGATGTTTGTTATTTATTTGCTGCTTCATCTTCTGTGACGTTCCTGTCCCGCTGTTCTCATACCCCTCATTTCAGTGTCTCTGCCCCAGCCATATTATCCAGATTCGTAATTTCGCATCCTTAGGCACGGAAGTCTACAGAGAGTCCATCAATGGGAAGCCACCGTGAGTCCACCAGCCAGAGAGGCCCCGCAATACTACCGGGTCACTGTGGTGGTGTTCAGTGGTGCCTGCTCTGAGCTAACATACGCAGGTCACCACCTACTGTGCGCCCTAGTAATGACAGTATCGGCTCAGTGAGAAATGGTGCTTGTTTGTACTGTCCCCTCCCCCTGTTCCGCTGTGAATAGATTTACGAGAGCATGACATATTAAATCAATTTGTATTATATACTATTGATTTTTTTTGGTACTTGTCTCTTTTCCATACGGAACAAATCTTTTGGGTCTGATAGGTTGTGTGTTGTATCTCATAGTCTGTGTTGACTTGGTCTTTTTTCTGGATGTGGGTTTTTTTCTAGTGCGTTAATGTTATTTATCAGTGGACTAATTGCATAATGAAATTTATTGTGTGTATGTGTGTGTGTGTTTGGGGGGAGGGGGGGATGGGGCGGCGAAGGGTGGGGGGGGTGGATGTATTGTGTGTTCTGTGTGTGTGTGTGTGTGTGATCTATATGTGTCCTTGTGCGTGTCCATGCATGTGCGTGTGTGTGTGTGTTGTAATGTGTATGTGTGTGTAAGTAGTGTGTCTACGTGTCTGTGTGTGTCTATGTCTCTGTGCCTGTGTGTATGTCTCTGTCTGTATATCTCTGCGTCTGTGAAGTCTATGTCTGAGTATCGGTGTGTCTGAGTGTGTAGACTTCACCGGAGTCACCGTTCTCCCAAGAGACCCTTGTACCATGTACATTCTGCCTTCCATTGCAAGATACCAAGATGCACAGCGACAGCTAAGTCTGTTCTTCTTCTGTGACAGTGCCAGAAGAGAGCGATTTGCAGGGATCTGGTGAGCGCGTGTGAGTGACACATCGGAGTTAGCAAAATAGTACCCTGCAAATCCTGGATAATCATAAGTGAGTGAACCGTTTTGCTTCTGTCCAGCTGACCGAAGTTCTGGAATGGTGCTAGTGGGGATTGGGAAGGGAAGCTGGCAGAAGGTAAAGAGTGATTGAAACTGTCACTTGGTAAGGTTTGGTCTTTGTCTGTCTGTCTGTCTAGTCTGTCCTTTTCTTCTGTCTGTGTATGTCTAGTCTGTCTGTCTATCTGTGTGGGGTGTGTGTGTGTGTGTGTGTGTGGTGTGTGCGTGTGTACTTGCGCGCGCCTGTATGTCTCTCTGTCTCTGTCTGTCTCTTTCTCTCTGTCTGTCTGTCTGCCTGTCTGTCTGTCTGTCTGTCTGTCTTCTGTCTTTTTTGTCATGTTTTTCTTTTTAATGTAAAGTTACTTGTGATGTTTGTATTGATTGTGCTGATGATGTGTTTTATGAGATGTGTTTGAATTATTGTTGTGTTGTGGATTTGCTTTGCTACTCTTAACCTTTACTGGTGTGTGCGTGCGCACGCGCATGCGTGTGTGTATGTGTGTGTGTGTGTAGATGTGTGTGTGTGTGTTTGTGGGGGTGGATGGGGGTGGGGGGGATGTGGGGGGTGTGGATGGGTAGGTGCGAGTGTGTGTGTGTGTGTGACGTAGATTGTTGTCGGCTTTAAAATACTGTGTTATTTCTTAATCTGTATTGTTTAATAATGCATGTTGTGTAATTATAATTTTTAAAATGCCACTCATAATTTCTCAACCTGAGACATTAAAGTATTCTTGAGTCTTGAGTCTCTCTTTCTCTCTCCCTTTCTTTCTTTCTTTCTTTCTTTTCTTTCTTTCTTTCTTTCCTTCTTCCTTTCCTTCCTTCTTTCTTTCCTTCCTTCTCTCATTCTTTCTTTCCTTCCTTCTTTCTTTCCTTCCTCCTTTCCTTTTCCTTCCCTCCTTCTTTCTTTCTTTCTCGCTGGTGTGTCTCTCTTCCTGGCGCCCATCCTTCATTGTACACTGTACGCCTTTGTTCCATTGCTGTACATGAAGAAAATAAGTAAATAAAAAAAATTGATCTTTGCATATTGACGTGGCATTGTTGTCTCTCTCTCTCTCTCTCCTCTCTCTCTCTCTCTCTCTCTCTCATCTCTCCTCTCTCTCTCATCTCTCTCTCATCTCTCTCTTCTCTCTCTCTCTCCTCTCTCTCGCTTACTGGATGTGTGTGTGTCAATATTGAATTGCTAAACAATATATGGAAAGTGCTTGCTATATAGATGTAAACTAAAATAATGATCAAGATGTCACTTTCGGAATTGATAACATAATACCAAACGGATACTGATGAAGAGATGAAGTTATAACATGATTGTATTGAATTAATTACTGATAACGGTGACATCACTGTTTTAGTGATTAATGATAAGGATGATGCTCTCATGTCAGTGTTATTGTTTGAAGAATGTGTGCATCACTAAAGTAAACAAAAACTAATTGATTTCCATATTCATTTTGCCTTATTAGTCCCCTTTACTTATTGTGGCCAAGCCGAAGTACAATTAAGAATAGAGTTCAGAGTTCCTCTCTCTCTTCTCTCATACCTCTCTCATGCTCTCTCTCTCTCCTCTCTCTCTCTTACTGTTTTCTGAAAACGCTTTACCTGGAATTTGCAGATTATTGTTGATATTACATAAATTCATCATTCATTTTCCATCCTGTTGCTGTTCCCCGAAGCTAGGAATTAAAAAGAAAAGATATGGCATACCTTACTAATCAAACCACACATTATCGGATTCCTAAAAGACAACTCTTGAAAATTTCTAAGTTAAAGAAATCAAAAGACATAATGGAATACGCACTGTTTCGCTTCGTCTTAATCTAAGAAGCAGATGATCATAAGTCAAGACCTTGACTTATTTGATCATAAGAAAAAGATAATAAACTGAATAAATTAAAAAACACAAGATATACTGTCATTTTAAGATACAACGACCATTAAAATCACATCATATTTTAATTTTAAAAAATCCAAACCTCGAAAAACAACTTTTTAAGAAGAAATTGTTAGGATCCATTTTTTTCATTCAAATAAACCCAACATGACTGTGATAGAAGATCAGACATTACCATTCACAATACTTTTACAAACTTAACTCAAAAGCACTTTGGAGACTGCCCGAAAACTATTCCACACATTCCATTTCCATATTTTCTGTTTCCCAATCGCGCGCTCTCTGACACAAACGCCTCCAGGAAGCATCCATGGACAAAACTACTTAGCCTGAAAGAGCCCAGCATCCCCCCTGAGGAATCTTGTAAACATTTTTGCAGATGTATGCAGAACTTCCTTCCTACACGCTTTTGGACAGTCTAGGCTGCATACATTCTCTTTGTGTGTGAGTGTGTGTGTGTGTGTGTGTGTGTGTTGTGTGTGTGTGTTTGTGTGTGCGTAAGTGTAAGTGTGTGTGTGTTGTGTGTGTGTGTCTGTTGTGTGTTGTGTGTGTGTGTGTGTTTTGTGTGTGTGTGTGTGCGTAAGTGTAAGTGTGTGTGTGTGTGCGTGCGTGTGGTGTTGTGTGTGTGTGTGTGTGTGTGTGTGCGTAAGTGTAGTGTGTGTGTGTGTGTTGTGTGTGTGTGTGTGTGTGTTGTGTGTGTGTGGTGTGTGTGTGTGCGTAAGTGTAGTGTGTGTGTGTGTGTTATGTGTGTGTGTGTGGTGTGTTGTGTGTGTGTGTGTGTGCGTAAGTGTAAGTGTGTGTGTGTTTGTGTGTGTGTCTGTGTGTGTGTGTGTGTGTGTGTGTGCGTAAGTGTAAGTGTGGTGTGGTGTGTGGTTGGGTGTGTGTGTCTGTGTGTGTGTGTTTGTGTGTGGTGTGTGTAAGTGTAAGTGTGTGTGTGTGTGTGTGTGTGTGCGTGTGTGTATGTGTGTGTGAGTGTGTGTTTAATATGTTAGATACTTTTGTATGATACTGCTGAAATAAAAACTGCTTGTATATATGTTGTAATATAATTTTGTATGATACTGCTAAAATGCAAAATGCGTGTATATATGATAGAATACACACACACACACACACACACACATATATATATATATATATATATATATATATATATATATATATATATATATACTTTTCTATGATACTGCTAAAATGAAAAAAAAATACCCAAAAGTGATATATATACCAGTGCACACGTGCTTGTGTACAAGTGTAACAATAACAATAACAATAACAACAATAACAATAATTTTAATTCAGTTTTTGCAGGCCATATGGCCCATAGGAACAACAGTTAATCATATACTTTCATGTAAGGTGAACATCCTTACTTCTGATATCTAAACATTTAGAAAGAAATAATCCAACTTAAACATCAAACTAGGTTTAGTGTTCATACAAAGAAGCTGCACTTTCAGATTCGATGGAAATCTTAATAATACAGAGGAATACATTTTCTTCGCAATACAGCATATTTTGGGCATACAAGTAAAAAGTGACAAACATCTTCAATTTGTGGCCATCACACTGAGAGCAGAATGGATCAGTAATCGGTTTGCCATAACGTGAAAATTCCATTTAAAAGGTAATCTTTTGAACCCCGTAAACATATACCTCTACGGTATTCTAAAGATTCTACTTCACATACATAATTTGCTCTACAAATAATCGGGTGAAAATCTAAGTATCAGGGAAAGCTGATAGGATTTCATGCCTTTTTTGTTGGTACAAAAACTTGTTTTCCCGTAATTTGGTTTTCTTTCAAAAGGGATAAAGGGAATTAACAAATTTTGCATTGTCCAAACAAAACCAAGCCGTGGGTTTAAAAAAAAAATCTTTTAACATGTGTTACCCAATTTTTTTCCCGGGTTCATCCTTTTCTAAAACAACATATTGTTGCATTGCCCTGGGATATCCAAAACGGGCATATCCAAAATTTTAGCCAAAAATTTTAAATTTACTCGGTAACATTGTCAACAAAAAGGGAAAACTACCCCCAAACCCCAAAGGGCCAAATATTTTTTTTAAAAACATCCTGCCAACCCCCGGGAACCCTTTTGCAAATTTTTACCCTGTTTTTTTTTCAATTATCATGAAAACGCTGAAAACCCCAAATTTCAGCCCCCTAGAGGGGATTGGTTTCACTTTTGAAAAAAAAATAAAAAAAACTTTAGATGCGGAAAGGGATTTTTTAAACCCTGAATTTAAAATTTCTTTTGAACCAGAAACCCAGCCTTCAAGGGTTTTTCCCGAGAGATTTTCGTTTACTTTTTGGACCAGTTAAAGGGTTTTACCCAAAAACCACACCCAGATAATTAAACTAGATTTTACTTGTATCTGTTTTTTCAAAAAAAACCCCTTTTTTTCAGACTTCTTAAAAAATTTCCAAACCTTTAAAAAAAAACAAACTTTTTAAGTTTTGCCCCTTATTCCAGAAGTTCCCATTTCTTAAAAAAATTTTCCAAACAATTGATTTTTTTTCTGCAAGTCTACAACGGGAATCGGGAAATAAAGCAATATAAACTGCAACATAAGTAAGAGAAAGCCGGGGGGTTTCAAAAAATTTTCATTATGCCTTGAGAAAATCTAAACCGGGTGAGATCTGATTCTATTTTTCAGAAAAAAAAAACGAAAATAATGGGGGAAAACTCAACAAACAACCTTTTCTGACACCAAAATCAATCAAAATATTCAGAAAAGTAAAGCCCCCCCTTCACAGCTGCTTCCCCAATTTTTTTACATGCTTTGCAGCGCCCTTGAACATTTTATATGGTTTTCCCTTTTTGCGCAGCAGAAAAAAAAATTTTTAAATTCTGTAAACACTGTCAAATGTTTTGGGAAAAAAATAAGTGTGTGTTTTGGTGTGTGTGGGGGTTTTGTGTTTGTGTGTGTGTGTGTTTGGGTGTGTGGGGTTTGTGGTGGGGTGGTGTGTGTGTGTGTAGGGCCTTTGCGTATGTGATATTTATTTTATGGGGTGTGTGTTTTGTTATGAGTGTGTGTGTGTGTGTGCGGTGATCTTTGCGTATGTATTTTTGTATGTATTGTGTGTTTGTGTGTTTTTTGTGTGTGTTTCTCTCACTCCACTCTCACTCATCACTCTCTCTCTCTGCTGTTGAGGAGGGGAAAGGGGTAGGGGTATTGAATATGTTAGATATTTTTCAGAGTCCATCAGGACGGGAGACGGAGAGCTCGTAGTGTCACCATCCATTACTTTTACTCTGTGAACCCCAGCCCTCCACCCCTTTCCCCCTCCACCCCTCCCTTCCCCCTTTCCCTTTTTTTCATCCCCCCCCTTCCCCTTTCCCCTTCCCAAAAACCCTTCCAGTCTCCCTGTTTAAATGGATACTTTCCCCCGATTGAACTGCTCCTGTTTTTCTGTGTGTCTTTTTTTTTTAAAGTTTTTTCCATTTAAAAGGTGTTATTAGACAAAAAATAATTATTTTTTTCTGCCCTGTTAAACTATGTGTTCTGTCTCTGTCTCTCTCCTTTTTCTTGCTCTGGGGGTCTGTGTCGTCTTCTTGTCCCTGTCTTGTCCTTCTGTCTACCTGTAAATCTTTCTGCTGCCCTTATCTTCTGTCTGTCTCTCCCCCCTCTCTTCCTCTCCCCTCTCTCTCTCTCTCTCCCCCTCTCTCTCTCTCTTCTCTCTCCTCTCTGTCTAAAGGCCAACACGCATTCCTGTGCGTACAAATGTACTTTAAGTACGAGCACAAGGGCACACCCCACCCCACACACCTTACGTACACACAAACTTTCCCACACCATTTTTAAACCCCCCCCCCCCCCCCCCCACCACCAACCCCCCCCAAAACCCCACACACATCAGAACCCGCATAAGGGTTTTGGGGGGGGGGGGGTTTGGGGGGTGAAAAAAAGGGTTTGGGGTGGGCTTACATTTTAATCCCCAAAAAGCAGAAACACGTCGTGCTAAAACCCAAGGGGAAAATGTCATCCAGGGAAGAAGATAGCCCCAACCAGACCCCCAAAGGGCCCCACCCAAACACAGCGCCCCCCGGTCATTTCCCGATACAGCGCGGTGAATAGACGCCGGGAGCCAGTAAAAAGTCTCAGGGGAAGAAAAACCCCAGAGGGAGTTTTCCGACAACCCAACGGAGACCTAAATGAACGGGAAACCCAAAAAGCCCAAAGCAGAAAATGTTTTCCCTTGATTTCACAAAAAATAAATTTACGAGAAATGAAGGGTTTATGTTTCTTATATAATTCGTGAATTGATCTGAGTGCCCCTGATTGTGTTGTTTTTTCTGTGTGTGTCGGGGTGTTTTTTTCTTTTTTTAGTTTCGTTCTGCATTTTCTTTTCCTGTTTCTTTTGTTGTCTGTTTTGTCTTTTCGTCTGTTGCCCTGCCCTTCTTGTCTCTCTCTCCTCCCCTCTGTCCTCTCTCTCTTTTTTTCTGCTGCCTGCCTCCCCCTGCCTGCCTGCCTCCCTGCCTCCCTGCCTGCCCCTGTCTGTCTGTCGCCCTATCTCTCTCTCTCCCCTCTCTGTGACTGCCCTGCCCTGTCTATCTGGGCCCTTTTTTTTCGTAGGGTCCAAGTTTCTGTATGTTTTTGTGGTGTTTCCTCTATTTTTGTATCCCTGCATGTCTGTGTGTGTGTGTGTGTGGGGTGTGTGTGTGTGCCCTGTCTCACTTCTGTCTCTGCCCTGTCTCTTTTTTGCCCTCTCTGTCTCTCTGTCTCTCTCTCCCTTTTTCTTTCTTCCCCTTCCCCTTTTTTTTTTTCTTATGTCTCTGGGGTTTTGTCTGGTTTCTGTCCCCTCTGTTGTCTCTATATGTCTGGCTGTCTTTTCTGTCGCTCTCTCTCTCGGCCCTTCTTTCTCTCCCTTTGTTCTCTCTCTCTTCTCTCTCCCCCTTCCCCTCTCTCTCTCTCCCCCCTTTCCCCTCTCTCTCTCTCCCCCTCCCCTCTCCCCCTCCCCCTCTCTCTCTCTCTCCCCTATTTCCCTTCACCCCCCCTTCGTTACTTTTTCCCCCACCCCCCCATTCTCCTGCCGTTTTTTTCTAAAGCGAATTTTAAAGTTTCCCTTTTTCTTAAAACTTTTTTTTTTTTAATAAAGCTACCCTAACCCCAACACGTTCAGTGGGGGCCAGCGGGCAGACCCCCCTGCAAATTTTACAAGACGGGATGAAGATCAATCATTTCCCCAGTCTACCCAAAAATTTGGCCTTGAATGTGAAATAAAAAAAAAAGGTTGTGCGAATTTTTAAAATTTTTTTTTCCTAGCTGCAACATCACAAAAAACCCTTTTTTTTACATAAAAACCCGGGCCCATTTCAACTACATGATACATCACTTTACATCTTATAATTCCCGCATCGACTTTTACATTTTATGCATGTTAAAAATTTTCCTTCTTTCTTTTTTTGTTGTTGTTTTGTTGTTTTTTTGGATTTGAAAAGGGACTTTTCATTTCTCTTTTTCAAGGGTAACTTTTCCCCAAAGGAAAAAAAAAAATCTAAGGAATGATTATAAAGCTTTGTACAGCGTGAAAAAGCCAAAAGGGGGTAAAAAGACGAAAACAATGGGTTTTTCCACACAAAAACACGCTCGCACGCACGCACACCACACAAAAAAAAAACCCACATACCCCGCACACAAAACACAAACCAACACACACAAAACACACACACACCCCACACAATCATTCTCGGGGACTGAAGTGGAGTAAATTTGGGGCCCACAGCGCATTTCAAGGGGGCGCCTTTGGGGCCAGCACCACAGACATAGAGGGGACTACAGCATAAAGGGAGGGGGGAGGGGGCAGGGAGAGCCACAGTAATAAAGGGGGGGCAACAGTAAACAGGGGGGAGGGACCAAACAAGCGCCAACAAGCATTCCCTGCAGAGTTTTTTATGTTTTCTCCCTTTAAAAAAACCCACCCCAAAAATTTGAATTCCATGGTCAATTTAGTGCGTAAAGTGAAGAAAGATGTCTTTAGAAGACCCCTTTTATGTGTATAAATTTTGTTTCCCCCCCAACCACCACCACCACCCCCAAAATCTTTCTGTGCCCCTCTCTCTCTCCCATCTCTCTCTCATGTAAATTTTGTAATAAAGTATTTTGTAAAGCTTCTCGTTAAAAAATCCCGCTTTTCATTCCCCAACAGCGCCCCATCCCCCCCCCCCCCCACCCCCCCCCGGCCCCCAAAAAAGGGGGTTTAATTCTGCGGGCTGCCATGGGCCATTTATTTAAGTGCCTTAAATTTTACGGGCGGGAAGGTCACAGGTTCAAGTCCCACATCGTAGGGATTTTTCCAAAATTCGGCTGGCCCCCTACCAAAGAGTGAGTTTGCCATGAGCTCACGGGGAAGAGGGCCCCCAAACTCAGTCCTTTTTTTCCCCCCCTTTACATATGCCATTTTGAGAGTGTTGCTTAAATTATTTTAAACCAAAATTACAAGTGTCTGTATCTCGGGGGCCCGGGTTTGACGCGATTTCTATAAAAAGTATGTGTAAAATACAGCCATGAAAATTTTACCCTAAAAAAAAACTTCATCTTCATCATCATCATCTTCTTTCATCATCTTCTTCTTCTTCTTCTTCTTTTTTCTTCTTCTTCTTCTTCTTTTTTCTTCATCTTCATCATCATCATTCATCACCCTTCTTTCATCATATCACCCAACCATCATAAACATCATCTCAGGGCGCTTATTTAGACCACTGTGCCCCAAAAAGACCGGTTTTCACCCCGTTTTGGGTTTTCCAAAAGGGGACTGGATGATGCAAACCCTGCTATAGTATGATAGTTTAATACTGGTTTAGCCACAGGGTTTTTTTGGGGAGTAAAGGTTAATCTCAAAGCACATTATCTTTAAACGTCACCAAAGTACAATAAAAGGGAAAACCCGCATCTGTTTTGGGTGGCCCTGGGTTGCCCCCTTTTCCATGGGGAATTTCGGGGTTGGGTTTCCCCATAATTTTGCTTTGGTTTTGATGCTTTGTGCCCAAACCTGCCTTCTTTTTTTTAAAAAAGTTTTAAACGGAAAAAGGGTTCGTTGGATGGGGCTCGTGGGGTTTTCCTTTTCTAGCCTTTGCAACTAACTGTTTGTGTCGTGGTGGGTTTAGTTAGGTAGGGGCCCTTGGGTTTATGCTAGCTCTAACGGGGAACCCAAATTCACACACCAAAGTGACCCAGAAAGCGGTGAAAGGGCCCCTCTGGCGGGGGGGCCCCCAACGGGGGCCCATGGCTTTGGTAACCCCCTTTCCCAAACTTCTGACGTGGAGTAAAAATAAAACATTTTTAATGAATCTGTCACGGGCTGTAGCAAGAGATCAAGTTGACAGCAGGGGAACAGCAGGACGGGAACGGTACGGGAAAGGGCGAGGAAGAAAAAAACCCATACAAAATGTTTTGTTCAAAAAATTTTTAAATTTAAGGAAAAGATTAAAAACAAAAAAATTTAAAAAAAACCACCTTAAAACCCCTAAAAAAATAAAAAACCCCAACCCCCTAATTGATTAGCAAAAAAATCACAGAAAATCCTCCCCAAAAATTTTTAAACAATCCCAAACAAAAATCCAATAGTCATGTGGTAAACCCCCAGCCGATTGGCCACCGAAAAACCCAAACCCAGTCCCAACCAACAACAAAACCAAAAAAATTAAATCCCGAAAATTTTAAATAAACAGTCCGAAGTCTCCATGTGGTATCCACTATTAACTATAAACCAATAGCAGGTTAGCATCATCCACCCCAATGGGGAAACCCAAAGCTTGTTTGAACCCGGGCTTTTTTGAAGGGACACAGGGGCAAAAATAGGCATTTTTAAAACTGGGGGAAAGAATGGTTGTAGAAGCCCCCAAAGGAGCATATTGAATGTTATTTAACAGAGTTCTAATTTCTCCCCAAAACCTTACTGATGAAATGTGGGTTTGCCAGAAATTAGTGTTAATAAAAAGGGAACCCTGAGACATGGGTTTTATAACTCCCTTTGTCACGAAAAATCAATCCTGTGTACATTTTTCGTGCTTCTTTTTTGCATTGTTTTTAGGGTCCTTGCTTCAATCCCTTTGTTTCTTTTTTAACCCCTTTTGTCTGTCTGTCTGTCTGTTCTCTCCTCTGTTTTTCCTCCTTCCTTTCATCTCCCCACTCCTCCCCCTCTCACTCAAACACACAAACACCCCCCTACACACACTTTTATTTTAAAGGAACACTTGATCCCCTTTCAAGTGTGCCTTTGTTAAAAGGTATAGAACAACCTATTTTTCAGCATTTTGTCTTTTTTTGACGTTTTTTTTAAATTTTTTTTTTCCACTTGTACAACTTTATTTTTTAAAAATCGGGAAATCTCTTCTTAGTATAAACACCCCGCAAAAGGGTTTGAAACCCGGGAACCCAGCACTCAAAAATCTTCTGATTGGAAAAACCGCTAGGTCGGGGTAATTTGGCCACAATCACCAGAATGCCCATTGTGTAAAGGGAAAAGCGCTTAACAGCCCCAAAAAGGGAAAAAAAAACTAACAACAGGACCACATTTTGTTAACGATCAATGCTCGGAAGAGGGGGGAACGGGACCCAGTGACAAGATTTCACGGGAAACCCCCCCTTTAAAGAGCATCACCTATAAGACCCTTTTCCCAAAACCCATAAAAGATCTTCCCCCTAAGAAAACCAGGGTTCCCTAAAAATTTAAAGGGTGATACTGGTTTGATTTGTGGTTTGGGAAAAAAGGAATGGAGGGATTTTGGGTTAGGGGTTGCTTTTTGGAGCGTGGGGAAAAACCGTTGTGTCACAATTTTCTGACTTTTTTTATTTGATTGAAATCTCCTTTTTTTTTCGTTACTTTCTGTCCGTAAATTTTTGTTTCTTAGTCTTTTTTTTGTCTGTCTGTCTGTCTATCTATGTTTCTGTCTGTTGTTTGTCTGTTGCTGTGTGCCCTTGTCCTCTCCCCCTCTTTTCTCTCTGTAAATAGGTGCTGCCAAGCGTTCTAAAAAGAAGAAGTAGAACAACAACAACATAACAAAAAAAGAACAAGAAGGACAAAAATAACAAAACAACAGGGTGGGGGGAAAGGGGAGTAGTGGGAGAAAAACAACAAAACAATAAAACAAAAAAAAAGCACAAAATGGAGGGGTAAAGGGGGGGGAGGAGGGGGAGGAAAAGAAGAAGAAGAAAAAGCAGTTGTGGCGGGCAATAGAGTGATGTTTTAACTTGTAAATATCAAGTTTTTCCCGGCTCCAGCAGGAGACCGAACCCTTGATGGCAAACTGAGCGTTTTTTTGGCACTTTTTCTTAAACCCACGGATTGGGAAAAGCGGGGGAAAGGGGGTCAAGCTGCCCCAAAAAGGACCATCTCAAAAGGGGTTCATCACAGCACACCGATGTTCTCCCCTAAAGCCTGCCCAAAGATACTGACCCAAAGGACCATCTTAAAAAGGGTTCCCAATCACGCACCCCGATGTTCTGCCCAAAAGACTGCCCCAAAGGTACTGCCCCAAAGGGACCATCTCTAACGGTTCATCAGGGCAAAAAACCCGAGTTTTTCCCAAAACAAATCCCCCCTAAAACTGCGGTTTCCCGGTTTAGTTCAGGAAGTAAGAGAGATAGGGGGTTGGGTATTCCTTACCAATGATAATTTTCGATTTGGGGTGCCCCCCCTTGTGGGGTTTGGCTGTTTTTTTCCCCCTTTTTAAAAATTCTGTATGTCTTTTCTGTTAAACGGGGTTTGTCTTTTCTGTCTGATTGTCTGTTTCTTTCTGTCGTCTGTCTCTCTCTCTCTCTCCCCTTCTCTCTTCTCTCCCCTCTCTCCCCTCTCTCTCTCTCGCCTCTCTTTCTGATGCACTTGCCCAAAGCGAAACGGAAGGGAAATTAGATACCGACAAAAGGGCATACAGAAAAGACAAAAAAAAATAGAGACAAAGAAAAACCCGGGGATAAAGAAAAAAATAAGCTCATGGGAAAGAAAAAGGGGGACACGTTTGTCAAGCGTTGTTGCCATTTGACATTCAAAAAATTATTGCCACCCCTACGTACTAGCCTTTTAAAACACCCAATAAAGGGAGTAACCTGACGGTTGCCACGTGCCCGGCTTTATTTTTTTTTTTTTTTGGTGGCGGGCGTGCTGTATGTTCCCCTTTTTTTTTCGGGTTTCCCGCAGAGAAGATTTATCTCACACCCCCCCAACTACTACTCCTCTCCTTTTTTTCTTTTTTTAATGTTAATTCCTAAGGGTACAGATTTGTTTTCTTGAAACCCAAAACACACCCCTTTTTTTAATCTTTTGTAACCCGGGAAACTTTTACCCCTTTTTTGGGGTTTTGGGCCTAACCATTTTTTCTTTAACTCATTAAACCCCCGGCCCCACAAGCATTTACTGGGAAAAAACTGAGTGGGTCTTTGCCACAAGAGCCCAAGCTTGGGCAAGGAACCCCCCCAAGGGGTTTTTTTGGGGGGTGCGATTGCCTGAATTCAACAAAAAAACAACCCCCAACCCGGGTACCTAGTTTTGAGAGCTGCCCAGCTCGTCGGGAAAAAATACTCAGTTGTTTTTTGAGAAAGGGCTTAACCCCCCTGGTGGAATGACATGAAAAACCCAAAAAACTTAATATTTAAATTGGCTTTATCTGACGTTTAGATGGAATTTACAGGAATATTTTTGTCTTTTTTTCAGGGACAGCTGTTTGATTGATTCTTAAATTTTTTTAAAATTATTTTGTTTCAAAATTTTGAGTTTCTTTTGCACAAACTATATCTTTAGCTTTTGTTGTAAAAAGTTTTTTTTTTTCTTTGTGCACTTGGCAATTTTTAACTTTTGTTTTTTGGGGTTTTTTGGGAATGTTTGGGCAGGATGGTGGGGGTTTCCCTTTTTTACATAAAATGTGATTTTTTCCAAAACCTAAAAATAAATAATTATTTTCTTCACAAAAATCAGTGTTTACCTTTCTTTTGTGATAAAAATTTCTTACTTCTTGCTTTTATGTATAAAAAAAGGAAAATGCTTTTTTTATATAAAATAACAAATATCAAACTAGCAGTCTGTTCTAAACTCTCCGGATACTTTCATTCAGTAGATCCCTGACGATTTAGTAGAAAACTTTTTTCCCGGGAAGGGGAAAGTGAGCCAAAAAAAAAAAAATTTTTTTAATTTTTTTTTAAGCATTTTTTGGTTTTTCCCTTTTTTTTTTTCTTCTGGGAGTTTTTCAAAACATATTAAATAGTCACAAATCCCAAAAATTAAAGAGAGAGAGAAAGAAAGAAAAAGGGGAGAGAGGGGGGAAACAGAGAGCAGAAAGAAAGAGAAACAAAACGGGACAGATGGGACAAAAAAAGAGAAAACTTGGTGTTTAAAAGACAGAGAGGCGATTGAGAGTCTGAGGGGTCAGGACCCAGAAAACAAAAATGAAAGAGAGAGAAAAGAGAGAGAGAGAGAGGGGAGAGAGTGAGAGAGAGGGAAAGAGGGGGAGAGAGAGAGAGAAGAGAGAGAGAAAACGGGATTACAAGAAATGACAAATGTGGCACGCTCTTTACAACCCCGTGTTTTTGGGACTTTCAAATCACCCCCCCTCTCCTAAACCCCCCCACCCCCAAAATCGGGGGACATAACCAGGCGTTTTTGTAAACTTGATTGCTTTCGACAGCCATTTTTTGCTTTCCCTAATTTTCCTTCATGGGCCCAGACATACAGAAAAGTAACCTAAAAATTCCCAGTCTACCACTTGTGTATGGCCTTAAAAGGGAAAAGGGGAAAAAAAACCAGACTTGTTTTTGTGAGGCCAAACACCCCTCTTTCTTTCGGAAAGTTTCTGATCCCTTGCAAAATTGATGATTACGCTGAGGATTTATCTTACAAAAAAAATGAATATTTTTTAAAGCAAAGGAAAAAAATAAAGGGGCCTTTTTTTGGGAAACCAAAAAAAACATTTTTTTTCTTTCTTTTCCACTGTTCAAAATTTTTCACTGGTCCCGTAACCCGCTAGGGTCGTAGGGGCGCGCAGGGTTGGAAAACGGGGGACCAGCGGGCCTCCACTTGGGCGCGGTCAAAAGGGGCAAAGTCCCCGGGGTTGACACTAAATTTTCTCCCTGCCCCAAATAAAAGATGTCGTGGGCCCCCCTTTTTTTCTCCCCCTTGTCGGGCCCCGTCTTTTTTCCCCCGGGACTTTTCCCTTCCCAGATGGTCTTTGCAATTCCTTTAAGGGGGTTTTAAAACGTCCCCATAATATCTGAGTTTCCTCTTTTTCCCCAATGGTCAGTAAGTTTTAAAAGGGCCCCGCACCTGTTGAGTGATCATTCTGCGGCCCTTCATTTTTTGGTGACATGGTCCTTGTATGAGATCCCCAAGGACCTTCTAGGCATCCCCATTTCTTTTGCTTGGTTTCCTCCTTTGTAGGTCTGCTTTCCCAGTGTCCATCCCCTCAAATGCTTTAAAGCATGATTGAGATTTTTTTTCAGTAGAATTTAACAATTTATCAAGGGTCTACAGCTATCAAATTTAAGTTTCCACCGAATTTTCAGATGGGGGCATTTTCAAAAAATCCTTTTTTTTTTGCTTGGTATTTTAAAACCCCGGGGGTTTAAATGCATTTTTTAAAGAAATTCGTTTTTTAATTGCAGGGGGAACTTTTATAGCAAAAATAAAACTGTGGCCTGTTTTGGGGTCACTTTACTTCCTTTTAAAAGTTTCATGCAACACTGTATAAAATGAGGACGTTTTCACAAAAAGAAGGGAAAAGAGGGGAGAAGGGCCAGAGAGGGGAGAGAAAAGAGAGGAGAGGGAGAAAAGAGAGAGAGAGAGAGAAAAGGGGAAACAGACGACGGGACAGACATAAAGACGGGAAAAACAAAAAAACCAGTAGCCAGTCACCCAGCCACACACAAACACACACACACACACACACAGACACACAACAAAACACAGACACCCCCAACACACACACCCACAAAACAATCCCAAACAGAGAAATAAAAAGAAACGCAGAAAAAAAACAGCCACAAGTAAGGTGAAGGGGGCACTGGCAAGTTTTCCGACGCTGTGTCATTTGATTTTTCAATTCCCCCGCCTCCCCAGCGCCCCTTACGTAAAAATAAAGGGGAAATTTAACCCTGAGTGGTGTAAACGGCCGCCTTTTTTTGGGTCCCCCGGGTTTGCCTCGCCAAACGTCCCCTTGGGTTTCCAGCCCTGAAAACATGTGCCCATTTTCCCCCTTTTCGGGGCAAATACCGGTTTTTTTTTTATCCCATGAAATATAATATGTCGAAGTCTAGTCCTCGGGGGCAAAACCCGTGTTTTCGAGAAAAAAAATTTAAACGACTTTCTTGCCCTGTCTGCCCTGTCTGTTTTCGAAATCCATCGTAAGGCTTGGGGACATTGTGAGGATTGTTCTGTGTTTTTCTGTTTTTATGGGGTTTTTTTTTTTATAGAAATTTTTTGTTTTTTTTTTCGTTTGCTTTCCCCCGTGCTTAAGTCGGAGGGCGCAGGGCCTGGCTTGTCAGGTAAAACAGGGCCCAGGGGGCCCGTTTTTGGGGCCCCCATATGATAGCCAAAACCTGCTGCCCGGGGGTTAAACAAAGAGGAAAAAAAGGTTTGCTTTCTTTCTTGACAAAGGGGAAGAATTTTTGCTTTTTTTTTTGACAAAGAGGAAAAGGGTTTGTTTTTTTTCTTGACAAAGGGGAAAGAATTTTTGCTTTCTTTTTTGACAAAGAGGAAGAAGTTTCTTTCTTTCTTGAAAAAGAGGAAAAGTTTGCTTTTTTGGGGTTCACCCTGATAAAGATTTGAGAATGTTTTGAATAACGGGGGTGGGTGGGGGGGAGGAGGGGGGTGGGGGAAGGAAACCCGGGGGTTTTAAAGTGTTCAAATTTTTGCAACCGCGAACAGATGGGACTGGGTTCAAGCCACCCCAAAAGGGGTTTCCCTTTGAGGGGGGAAAACCCCCCCGGGCAGAGAGATAGGGGAAGAGAGAGAAAAAGGGGAGGGGGGGAGAGAGAGGGGAGAGAGAAAGAGGGAAAAAGGGGAAGAGGAGAGAGGGGAGAGAGAGAGAGAGAGAGTTGGAGGGAGAAAAGAGAGAGAGAGAAAAAGAGAGAGAGAGAGAGAGGAGAGAGAGGGGAAAAAGGGGAAGAAGAGAGAGAGAGAATTTCACCCCTCGCTTAAAAACAGAAATAAAAAAAAGATTTAAAGAACAAGAACCCCAAAAATTGTTGTATGGGTTTTTTTTTACTCCCCCTTATAACCCCCTCAAACTGACCCACATAAAGTCCCCACGATCAAACAAACAGAAAAACATTTGAAGAGAATAATCACAGGGTTTGTGGGATAAAAACCGGGGAAATAATGACATTACGTCAATAAAAAATCTTTAAAACAAATGAACTCACATAAAAAAACACTCGGGAGAAGCAGACCCAAAAAAAAAGGGAACTGGAGCAATTTGGTAAGGAAAAAAAGGGGAAAGGAAATCCCTAAAACCCATAAGGTCGTAGGGGGAGCGGGGTCAAAGCCTATTCTCTAGGGCCAGCATTTTTAGGGGCGGCGCCCCTTTTCCCCCTCCCTCGCTGATTACCTTCCCGACCCCAAAGGGGGGGGCAGGGAAACCCAAATTTTCAGCTGGGGGGAACTGGGGGGAAAATTTTACTGAAAACCAAGGCGGCCAAAAAGGTCACCCATCCAACTGGTAACCACTCTCGGGCCCCTGCTTAAAATTGGCTGGGGGGAAAACGAGTGCTCCGACCATTTAGCTATCCCGCCCCGAGCAATAGAGAGGGGGAAACTATCCCTACAAAATAAAACAAATTCCACCACCGCCAAAAAACAAGACACAATTTTTTTTTTTAAAAGAAAATGAAAACACGGTTTTGGCCACAGTGTTATTTGACTTTCAAAAAAGCTCCTCTCTCTCTTCTTCTCCCCTTCCCCTCCTTCCCCTTTTCTTTTCCCCTTTTCTTCCCCCTCTCTCTCTCTCTCCCCTCTCTCTCTCTCCTATCTCTTTTTCCCCCCCTTTCCCCCTCTCTCTCTCTCTAATCCCTTTGGTTAGACTATAAACCGAGGTCCCGTGTGCGAACGCATTAGAAAAACCCCCTTTCGCCCCCGTTAAAACCCATTCGCTTTCGGAAGAGTAAAGGGCCCTTGAAGCCGGTGGGGAAAAGACCCTAAGTGCATACCCCAAATGGGGACTAAATGAAAAGAAAAACATGGGGTGCTTTTTCCCCTTTTCCGCGGGGAAAAAAAAATTTAAAAATTTTTCTGTCCGTCTCTGCTGTCTATTTTCTGTCTGTCGTCTGCTGTCCCTCTCTCTCTGTTCCTCTCCCTTGGCATCTCTTCTCTCTCTCTCTCTCCTCTCCCTCTCTTCCCCTCTCTCAGGGCCTCTAACAAACTTAAACTGAAAGTGTTTCCACTTAACTGCACGCTTTTTTAAAAATTTTATCACTTAACCCTTTAATTTCAGCCCCCCCCCCCTCCCCAACCCCAGCCACCCCCCCCCCCACCCCGGGCGTCCCTTTCCCTTTTTTTTTGTTCTATCGCCTCCTTCGAATGCAGACATACAGACAAAAAACACCCCGCACCGAGGAAACACGCACACACACAAAAAAAACATACTAATACCCTATATAATAAACATTTTTATTTCATAAAATACTAACGCCCGCGCACAACATAAAACAAACACGCACGGGACGCCGCCAAAAACACACACAAATTTAGATTCAAACTAAAAATCAAATATTTTATTATTTCACAACAGACCCCACACCGCGGGGCCCCGGCGCGCGCACCCCACACACACACACACACACACATTCAGATTCAAACAAAAACTCAAATATGTTATTATTTCACAAAAGGGAAAACACCAAACACCCAAAACACACACACACCACACACACACACACACACAACACCACACACACACCCACCTCACAAACCCCCATTCACCCACACCCCCCATCCACCCACCCCCCCCCCACACCTCCCCCCCCCCCCCCCCCCCCCCCCCCCCCCCCCCCCCCCCCCCCCCCCCCCCCAACCCCCCCAAACACACAAAAACCCCAGCCCGTCTTTTTTGGCAGTGTTTCCCGTTTTTTCAAATTTACCCCCCACCCCCCCCCCCAACCCTTCCCCCCCCAACCCCCCCAAACAAAAAGGGATTTAAAACCCGACCTTCCGATTAAGTGCGTTTTTTGGGCCCAAAAAAGAAGCCCGGGTTTTATTTCCCCCCTTAACCCCCCCCCCCCTTTTAACCCCCCATTCCCCCAAAAACCCGGGGGCGGGAAAAAAATTTAAAAACCACCCTTTTGTTGGGGTTAATGAATTTATGTCTTAAAAAACAAAACCCTGGGTTTTTTTCCCCAAAATTTTAAATGAATTTAAAACCCCCTTTACAGAAAAAAAAGCCTGGGGAAAAAAAGGGGGAAAAGGCGGAGGGGGAAAAAACCCAAAAATTTGGTGGGAGGGAAAAACGAAAGGGGTTTAAAAAAAAACCTGCAAGAATTTGTGTGGGGGGTTTTTCCCAAAGATTGGATTCCCCAAGGGGGAAAAGGGGGAAGAAACAAAGGGGTTAAAAAAGCAAGAATTGAACCCAAGGGGCAAAAAATGCGAAATTACAGGGAAGAAGGCAAGAGAGGGGGGAAAAGAGGGGAAATTATTGTGGTTTCCGTTTTTTTTGGGGTGCATTTTCGAAGTTTTGGATTTAAAGGGGGAGAGGGGAAAAACCCCAATTTAAATGTCACAGAATTTTGTGAAATTTTAGGGCCCCCCCCCCCCTCCGGGGGAAACCCCCCCCAAGAGCACGAAAATTTTTTTTTTTTGTATTAAGTTTTGGTGCCTTCGTTGGGGTTTTTTCCCCCCTTAATTTTTCCGAAAAATTTTTTTTAATTTTGGGGGTTTTTTTTTCCCCTTTAAAATTTCACGGGCCCCGAAATTTCCTCTGAAAAACAGGGCCCCCCCCCCCCCTCGGGGAAAAAAGGGACAAAAGGGCGGCCACAAACAAAAACCCACCTTTTTTTTTTTTTTCCCCCGGGGAAAATTTTTGTCCCTAACCCCCGATTCCCCCCTAATAATTTTTTGCCAAGGAAAAATAAATTTTTTAAAAGGTTGATTTTTCTTTCAAATTATTTCGCTTAAAAAAAACCTTAAAATTTTTAATTAAAACTAGCACCCCCCCCACCACAACCCTCTTAATCTTAAAATTTTAAAAATTAATTAAATTAAATTTTTTTTATTAAGGATTTTTTTAAATTTTAAACCCCACCAACCCACCCTAAATAATTTTTAACCCTTGCCCTCGTAAATTTTTTGTTTTAAGGTTGTTTGGGTTTTTTTGGATTTTCAGCGCAAAATAAATACCATACATTATTTATTTTTTTTATTTTATTTTTATTTCACAGCAAGGGGAGCGGGGTTTTTTTTTTATTTTTTAAATTTTAAATTATTTTTTAAAATTATTGTATTTTTATTTTTTGTTGTTGGTTAAATTCATCAAATTACCCCACCCCCCCAAACCCCCCCTCTTTCATTACAAAACCTTTACCCCCCCCCCCCTGCCCCTGAAAATTTTTTTTTGGGGGGGTTGGGTTTTATTTTTGTTATAATATCATAAATTTTAAAATATTTCTTTTCTTTTCTTATTTCATTTTCCAAAGTTTTTTTCTGTTTTTCCTTTTCATTTTTTTTTTCATTTGGGGTTTTGGGGGTGGGGGGGGTGTGTGTGTGTGTTGGGGGGGGGGGGGTTGGTGTTGCCTAAGCTGGTGTGTTTAAAGGGGGTTTTGAGTTTGGGGGTTGGGGGAGGGGAAAAGGGGAATGAAAAAAAAAAGAATTTTAAAAATTTTCCTTTCAAAATCTTTGCACACCCCTTTGCCCTTACAATTTCCAAATTCCCGTATTTTAAATTGGGGCCAAAAAAATGGGGGCATTTTAAAACCTTTAATTAAATGGATTGGGGGGGGGGGTTTTAAATAAAGGGGGGGGGCGTCAAATTCAATTGGGTTTCCTTTTCTGTCCCCGTAAACCCCCTTTTTCCCCCCGTATGGATGGTTTTTTTTTTGGGGTTTGGGGCCTTTGGGTTTTTTTGGTGGGGTGTTGTTTTTTTTTTTTTTGTTTTTCTATTGTTGTTGTTTGTTGTTGGTTTGGATTTTTGATGGGTTGTCCGTCTGTGTTGTTTTTAAGGGGGGTTTTGTTTTTTGTGGAAAGAATTTAAAGGGAAAAAGTAATTTAGAAAGGAAAAAAGGAAAAAAAGGGGGCCTTCTTTCAAAGTTTTCCCCAAAACAACCCTTTTTCCCCAAAAACCCTTTTTTAAAACGGTTCTATTTCCAACTCTTTCCTAAACAAAAGGGAAAAAATTTCCCTTTGGCCTTTTTTCCAAGTATTGAAACTAAACCGCTGCTGTTCGGCATTTATTGGTTTTTTTTTCCCCCCCCCCCCCCAAGGAAAATTTTTCGAAAAGGGGGAAAATAAAAATGGGGACCCCCCCCCTTTTAAAGTCCGGTTACCAGATCGGGGAAAGGTTAATTTTTAAACCAGTAAAACATCATCATTTTCCAAAAAAAACAAAATTTTTTTAAAAAAAAGGGAAAGTTTATTGGGTTTTAATTAAAAAAAATACAAAAAAAAGTAATTTGGTTCTTTTTGTTTGGTTCCCCCTTTTTTTCGGGAATTAAAGGTTTTTAAATAAAAATTCCCACTTAATATAAAAAATATTTGCAAAAAAAAAGTTTTTTAAAAAATGAATTTTTTTTTGCTTCCCCTTTAATTTTAAAACCCCTTAAAAAATTCCCTTTGGGGAACCGCCAAAAAAAATTCCCAAAAATAAAGAAAAAATTTGTAATACAATGAGAGAGACCCGACAAACAGACACAGACCCCAGACAGACAGACAAGACAAAAGAGAAGTTTCTTGTGTTTTTCACAGAATTTTTTTTTAAAAAAACCCCCACCACCCACTCCCCAAAATGAATAGACATGGGAAATTGGTTAGGAAAAAAAAACATAAAATACGGGAAAAATGAATTTTGACAGGCAGACAAAGAGGGGGAAAAGTTGGCAACCCATAACACTGGAATATACAGCGAGATAGAAAAGTAGTAACTTGTCCCCGACAGTGTCATTTGACTTTCAGAAAATCTGCCCTTTTCCAAAAAACCCTTTCCCACGCAGCCTACAGACTTAAACCAAAGGGGTTATAACGCGCGTTATACTTTCATTTATTTTCCCCCCTTTGTCGAACGTCAGACCGCAACTATTTTTGTGGTTTATATGAGTGAAAATGCGTTGTGCTGTCTTTTAAAAGCCTGACAAAATCAGGCCCCACGCATCTTACTGCAGCATGTTTCTTTTAAGCCTTTTTTGGTAAAAAAAAAAAAAGGCAGGAGGGAAAGGACCCCAAAAAGGGGAAAAAACAGACAAGAAGGGGATTAAAAAGGGAAAATAAAGGAAAAAAGGCGAAAAAGAGAGAGGGAGGGATAGAACAGAAAGGGAAACTAAGAACAGAGGGAAAACACGCCCTCCATTCAAAAAGAATAATTCTAGGGTTTAAAAAAAAAGAGCCTTTTAAAAACAAGAAAAAGACAAAAAAAAACGCAAATTCTTTTAAAGGGAAAAGTTTCCCCGTGGAAGATTATTTCTGTAAATATCCAATGTCCAAACAATAACCATAAATGGAAAAATTTACAAGGTGATTAATGCTGTACTAGGTTTTTTTTTAAAGGGTTAAGAAAGCCCCCCCCAAAAACAGCAAGGAAAAAACCTGGCAAAAGGCCTGAATTCAGAAAAAAACCCTTGAAAAAAAAACAACAAAGACGGGGCGCGAGATGACCAACCCACAACCCAAAAACAACAAAAAAAAACCGAGACCTTTACAAAAAAAGATAAAAATTTTAAGCCCCACTTCCATGGGGGACACCACGACATTGTGATAGAAATAAAAAAAAGCAGTCCCGTGTTAGAACCCCAAAGACGTTTTGAAGACAAATTTTTGAAATCCAGAAACGAAGCAGAAAGTGTAGTTTCCCCCCCAAGGGCAATGGGGGAAAAAAAGGGCAGGTTTTCCAAAAGCTCACGCATCTATACCCTTTTTGCTTCGTCGACTGCCATCTTTTTTAAATTTTAATTTTTTTCCCCCAAAGTTTTAAACCTTCATTTTCCCGTTTCCCGACCCGGTTTTTGGGCCAAACCCGAGCCGTTTTTTCAACGCCCTGGCATTTTTCCACGTCACCCTGGTTGGGGATGAAAAGGGGGGTTTAAATCCCCCAAACTTCCCTTTTTCTTTTTTAGTAAAATTCAGACAAGCTCTGGCCCATTAAAAAACCGGTCCTTCGGGTTTCAATACAAAGGGGGGGAAAATTTGGGCTGTTGTCGTCCCCGTCTCTTTCCCTCTCTTGTGGCCTCCTTTGGGTCTCTCTGTCTCCCCTGTTCCCCCCCTCACACTTTTTTCTGTCTCCTGACCCCCTAGCTCTGTCTCTGTTTTTTTGTCAAATGTTTTTAATGCCAAATTTAAAATCTTAGCCGAGAAGGGAGGAAGCTGGGTTTCAAAATCTTAAGTGGGGCTAACGGTCTACTAGACCATGGAAAAAGGGGTTGGGAGGAAAAAAGGGAACCCTTTTACCCCAAAAACTACAAAGGGGAAAAACTTATTCTCTTTTGCAAAAACAAATAAAATTTAAAAGTCATTTAAATTTACGATTTTTTTTTCTTTCTAAAATAAACAAAAGATTAAAGGGGTGAAATTAGGAGTAAAATAATCCTTTTCCTCCCGGCCCCTTTCTTCATTTAAAATTGTTTACTTTGAAGAAAAGAAAATTTAATACCAACAACACCCATCCCCTCCCACCCCCCCCCCCCAGAAAGAAAAAAAAAAGGGGAAAAAAAAAATGAAAAAGACCCAAATCCAAAACATCTTGAAAAAAAACATAGGGGTAGTCTTCTACTTTTAACAAACACAAGAAAAAAACCAAAACAAAAACCAAAAAGTAAACAAATGCTGGGTTTTAACCCCCTAAAATGTATTCATTCGAATCACAAAAAGATAGTGCCCCTTTTGATTGCTTCTTTCGCGTGTTTCCTTTTTGGGGTTTGTCGTTTTCTTTTTTCCTTATCCCCCTTTTTTTTTTTTTTTTTGGGTTTTTTTTTTTTGTCTTTTCTGTTTTTTTCCCCCTTTTTTTTGGGGTTGGGGGGGGGTAGGGAGGGGGGGGTGGAGGGGCACTCTCATCGTTTTTTAGCTGGGGTTTTTTTTTTGTTTTTTTTTAAGGTTTTTAGTTGGCCAGATGAGATGGGCAGCTCGTCCCGTGTGATGAAGACATCGGAAGCGCAGGTTTTTAACGGCAAGTTGCCCAAAAAGGGTGGGGTTTTTTGGGGGGGGGGTTTGGGAGGGGAAAGGGGGGAGGCCAGATCGTCTTTCAGCGTGCATCTTGCTGCCCCCCCCTCCTGTCTGTGGGGCCCAAAGAACCCATCACCCCGTTTTTAATGTGAAAGGATGACGCTTTTTCAATGTGTTTGGAATTTTTTGGGTTTCCCCCCTAGTCGGGGAAAAGTTGGGAAAGGGATTTTGTTTTTTTTTTTTATATGTACGTGTTTGGGCTCTTTTAAAAAAATTTTGCCTTTTATGAGAGAGACGTTTTTCTCCCGCCGTCTGTATGTATGTCCCCTATCGTCTCTCACTTTTTTTTCTTCTGTCCCCTTTACTCTGGCCCCTCTCTCTCTCTCTTCTGTCTCTCTTTTTAAAGCAAACCCCCTCGCTCTCTCTCTCACTTTAATTCAAACTCTCTTCGTTTCTTTCTCTTTCTTCTTCCTCCTTCTCTCTCCTCTCCTCTCTCTTTTCTATCTTCTCTCTCCTCTCTCCTCTTCTCTCTCCTCTCTCTCGCTCTTCTCACTTTAAAAATCTATCTCTCTTCGCTTCTCTCTCCTTCTCTCTCCCCCTCTCTCTCTCTCTCTCTTCCTCTCTCTCCTCTCTCCTCTCTCTCCTCTCTATCTTTTCTTCGTCTCCGCTCACACATTTTTTTTCCTTTGCCTTTTTAATCAAACAAAACAACACCACTAGGAAAAAGTAATGATCATATGTACCCTATTCGCACAATCCCTCACTCTCAAACTTTTCATTAAAAACCCAAAACGCAAAAAGGCAACTTTACTTAAAACCTTTGGGCCCGTAGGCCAGCCTACAAATGCCCCTATTTCGTCACACTCTTTTCATTACAGAAGAAACCCCCATTTAAAGCCCTTCCTCTTTCCCAAAAAGAGTTTTCCTGGGAAGCAAAGACTTTGACGCAAACTTAGTCCCAAGCTGGATTCCTCCCGCATTTGCATCCCCAGGCATGGAAAACCCTTTCCCTTTTAGGGGTATTTTTTTTGGGGTTAAAGCATATTACGGGCCCCTTCAGAACTACAAAGTGGGAAACCCAAATTCCCTTCCCAGTGGGTTTTTTAGCCTTAAAACGCGCGCGGCGCGGCAAAGCACACGCACGCAGTACACACAAGAAATACTACACGTGCGCAAAACACAACACACGGCCCAAAAACGCCCAACAAACCCCACAACCACCCAACACACAACACACACAAAACCCCAAAAACACACGTCACACACACCCTGGTTTTTCTATTACAAAGCATGTTCCTAAAAATCTCTTTTCCTCAGGCATTTTGGGTTACACCATTGGGGCCCATTCCTGGGCCTTTTCCCCTACGTAAAACAGTCAAAAGTGGAGTGTCAACACGACGTTTTGGCATTCCCCTCTCAAAAGAAGTTGCGTAAGTACAAAGGGGGCCAAAAGTCAAACCCCGCCTTTAAAATTTCCCTACACACACTCACCCTAAAACAAACATGGGCACCAGCACACACACACAAAAAACAAAGCAACCAAACGCAAGCACACAACAATCACAAAGCACACCAACACACGCACACACACCAAAAGCCGCACACATGCACGCACAAACCTTGGGCCCCCAACATTTTTGAACTTGAATCTTTTTAAAAGGGGGATTTTCGTGGGGCCCTCGCTTAACTATGTTGCAGAAACACGGGGGGGTTTGTCAGGTAATTTATGTAAATTTCTTGCACTAAGAGATAAAAGTGGTATTTTGTGTGGGGCCCGAAAACTGTAATTCTCTCGATGGGCAGGTACGTAATTCGCCTTTCATGCTTCTATATCGATCCTTTGATTGCATCCAAAAGGGAAATTTTTCCTTTTGGGATATGAAATATTTTGGGAAAATTTTAAATGATTCCTTAGGTCTTTTAAAACGTGGGTTTCAAAATTTAACCAAAAAGACAGTTTTTCCCCCAAACCCTTTTTGAGCAAGTAATTTTTTTCCTTCTGTGTCTCGTGATTTCGAGGACAACTTTTAAAAAAACGATGAAAAAAAAGCTTTAATTTTCTGATGAATCGTGTGGGTTTTAATTTTTTTTTTTGTTTTACAGAAGAAACAGTGACAGCAAAAATCATCAACAACAAAAAAAAACAAGAACAGAACAAAACTCTTTTAAAATGGGCATTTTTTCTTCTGAATTACACTTTATTTCGTTTAAAAAGCTTTGTTTTCATGTTCTCAAAAAACCCCCCCCTTTTTCTTCTTCTTTTTCTTCTTTTTCTTCTTCTTCTTCTTCTTCTTCTTCTTCTTCTCCTCCCCCTTTTAAACCCCCTTCAATTTTGATCTCCTCCCCCCCCCCTTTTGTTTCCCCCCCCTCTCTTTATACCATTTTTGTTTCAACTCTCTTATCCAACGTTTTTTTCTTTTATTGCTGTAATGAACTTGTTAGCCATAAATTTTAAAAGAAATTATGGATTTCCTCGCACTGTCCCGGGGGATTTCTTCCTTTTCCCCTTCTGAAAAATTTCCCGGGGATTTTCTGGGATAATTTTCTTCTTGTTTTTTTTTTTTTAAATTTTTAGGGGGCCCCCCTTTAGGCTTCAGGGTATTCTTCGAGGTTGCTCTTTGGATGGGGGAAGCCTTGTGTGTTGATTTTTCTGTGTCCCGTTCCCCCGCTTCGGTCCCTATTTTTCCCCTTTTCTGTTTGTTTTTCTCTTTTTTTGTCTCTGTGTGTCTGGGGTCTTCTGGCTGGGCTGGGCTGTCTGTCCCGTCCTTTTCTGGCTGAAATAGCCCTTCTCCTGGTTTAGCATCTCTCTCTCTTCTCTCTTTTCTTTCTCTTCTCTCTCTCCCTCTCTCCCCTGCTCTCCCTTTTCTTTTCTGTTTCTGTCTCTTTCTGTTTTGAGTTTCTCCTTTTCCTGCCAAACCCGTTTGTCTGTCTTTCTGGTGACTAGCTCAGTCCCCGGGCTCTGTCTATCTGTCAGTCTGTCCCTCCGTCGGGTGTCCCTTTTTGTCTGTCTTTTCTTCTCGGTTTTGTCTGTTGCCTTGTCTTTGTCTCTGTTACGTCTCTGTCTCTCTTGTTCTGACTGTATGACTGTATGTTTAATTTTTTTTAAATTTTTTTTAAATTTTTTTTATATCAGGATAAAGGGAAAAAGCAAATTTTGCGCCCCTTTTTTTCATCCAGCCCCGTTGGGGTAAAAAGGTTTTGTAAAATTTTTTTCACCCGTTCCCACCGGGACACAAAAGCCTAAATCCCCCCTTTTTAAACCCGGAACAGGGTTTTAGCGTTTTACTGTGCGCAGATGTTCTGCTTTCGTTTGCACAAAAGGGTGGCCCCCGGGTTTTTTGTCTCACCCGAAGGACTTTTGGGGGGAGTGGAGTCGGCACTGAAAGTTTTAAAACCCGGGGAAAAAAATCCCCCTTTAACGGGAAAAACGAACCCCGGGGGGTCCCGATTGCGAGCGAAAATTTTTTACCACTAGGTATCCTGCCCCTCTGCTGTCTGTCTCTTCATGTTGTCTGTCTGTCTGTCTATCTTCCTCTCTCCCCTCCCTCTTTTTTCCCCCCCTCTCCTCTCTCTCTCTCTCTCTCTTCCCTCCCCCTCCTTCCCCTTTTTTCCCCACAACAAATCTGTTCTTTTTATGGGCTTTTCCTTTATTTTATTTTATTTTTGCTTTGTGTTCCCATCCATCTTTTCGGGGGTTTTTCTCCTCTTCTCTTTTTTTCTCTCTTGTTTTCACCCCTTTTTTCTTTTGTTGTTGTTTTTATTCTGTTTATTTTGTTGGGGTGGTTTTTTTTTGTTTGTCCCATTTCTTTTACTTAGAACGGAAAATTTTTCAGGAAACCCGGAGATCAGTTGTCTTTTTTTTTTTGATTGGTTGTTTGTGTGTCCCGCTTTGATTAATTTCGTTTGCTATCTGCACTTTGCCAGGGAATCTGTTTAAACCCAAAAAACGATTTTCGGGTTTTGGGCGCTATGAAAATAGTATTCCCTTTTTGTTCCGTTGCTTTCTGTTGTTGTTGTTGGTGGGGTTTTCTTGTTGTTGTGGATGGTTGGTGGGGGGTTTGGGGGTGGTTTATTTTGATGGTGATGTTGTTGTTTGTTGCTTAAGATGGTTGTTGACGTTGTTTTTTACTGCAGGGTTTCTTCAAGCTGCGCGCGCTGTTGCTGCTGCTTGGACAGTTTCCATGGGCAAATTTCCCCAGGGAACCCAAAAGTACGTTCAAATCCAATAGTATGTTTTTAGGGGATCTTTTTTTTTTTTACCATGGATTGTTCCTACTTTAAACATTCATGCCAATGTGTAATTTCCCCATATTTTTCTCCGCCAAAGTCCCTTTTTTTCTTTTTTTTGGGTGGAAAAATGTAAAATTTTTCTTAAAAAATTCTTCTATCTCTGTCCCGAATTTTACGATTTTTTCACCCCCTGCTCTATTATTTAAGAAAAATTTATGTTTCTTTTTTAAAAATTAATGTCTTGGTCGTTATTGTTCGTTTTTTCATTTTAAAAAATTTTGTTTCTTCCATGTTGAACTTGTGGTTTTCAGTTCCTGTTAGGCGAAATAAAGTTTAGGTGAATTTCTTTTTTGGGTTTTTCCCTGTTGGGAATTTGTTGAAAAAAAATTTTCTATAACCAAACGGGTTAAAGAATTTTAAAAGAATCATGATGAATTTGGGGGTTGGGGGTGGTGGTTTGTGGGGGGGGGGGTGTGGGGTGGGTGACGAAGGTGGGAAAATGATGATGAAGTGATGAAGATGATTATGAGAAGAGATGTGATTTATGATGATGATGATGATGTTTATGATGATGATGGATGATGAAGGTGGTGGTTTTTGGGGGATTTTTTAGCAGCTTTGCCGATAATGATTAAAGCGTGGGCGATGATGTTTTACGAAAATGATGAGAAGAATTTCTGCACACCTCCTCCCCTTTGGATCTTTTTTTTCAATCTTTTTACACCTTCAAAGACGGGGAACAAAAAATTTCAGGACCTTTCAAAGAGTCTTGAGATCCAAATTTAGGACCTAATTTGCAAGGGGGGACATATAAGTTTGGGGAAGTTTTTTTTTGATTGAAAACCCCTTAAACCCAAAATTAAAGTATATCCCCGAAAAATTTTCCCGTTGGGTTGTCGTCTCCCTTTTCTGTGTGTATGTTTGTTAGCGTGTTTTGTTTGTCTGCTTGTCTTCTGCTGGGCTATCGTTTTTTCTTTCTTTGGGCTTGGGCATATGTGTGTGCAAGTATGTATTGGTGTGTTTGTGTGTGTGTGTGTGCGTGGTTTTTGTGTGTGTGGTGCGCGCGTGCGTGTGTGTGCTATGTGTGTGTGTGTTCACGTTTTGTGCCTGCAATTTTTTTCTTTGCATCTTTCGTTTTGGGGCGAGTGTTTTGGCTTTAAAGTCTTGTGCATTGTGTGTATTGTTTCAAAAATCACGAATAATAAATAACCAAAACGTGCCTACAAAAAGCGTGAAAATAATATTTTTTAAAATTCCCTATTATTTTGAAAATCACCAACTTTTACACGGGTTTTTTTTTTCGCGAAAGCAAACAAAGCGAAACGTTCCACAACTCACCAGCTTTGAAACAAGTCTTCTCATCAGTCTTGCCAATGGATGGCTGCATGTTTTTGCATAATTTTTCCCCTCTGTCAGCCCCCCTTTTTTTGCAGTAAGGACAAAATAAAGCAGGATTCCCGGAGAATATTTGTGCAATCACAGCATTGAAGGGAATTTCATGTTGGTGGGTTTATTTTCAATGGGAAATAAGTATGTGTTTTTCGCTGCTGTATGTGTTTGTATGTTGCGTGGTGTATAAGTGCTGGAAAATATATTTTGTTTGTTTTGCGTTTTGGGGTTTTGTGGCGTTTGGAATGCGTGGGGAAGGGAGTAGGAGGTATGGTGTGTGTGTGTGCACAAAATGGTTTGCGAATTGTTGTATACTTTGTATTTTTTATCCGTTTATGTTTGTGCACAACGTGATCTTGATGTGTGTTATTTGTGCGTGTATATATTTATATATTTTATATATATATATTTAAATAAATATAAATATAATATATATATAATATATATAAAACAATAACACACACTTTAAAGATAATAGAAGAGAGAAAAAGGGAAAGAGGGGGACCACATACACACGCATACGCACACATAATATATTAATGCATATACGCCCGCATATGTCTTCTGAATGAAATACTTATGCAATCATCCCGCGTAGGCGCGACTCCAGATAGATGTTCACTACAATTAAGAAAAACCTTTTTAGAATTAAAAACAAAATAATTGCACTCAAATTAAATCAACCAGAAAAATGAAATTTTCGCAATAAAAACTCATAAAACCCCAAGAGGTAAGCTAGAAAAAAGAAGAAAAGACGAAGAAGACGAAGAGAAAGAAAAAAGAAGAAGAAGAAAAAAAAGAAAAAAAGAAAGGAAGAAAAAAAAGAAGAGAAGACGAAGAAAAAAGAGAAGACAAGAAGAAAAAAGAAGAAAAGAAAAGGCCCTACCCTTTCTTTGCTTTGGGGTCACATCTCTTCTCTGTGGGGCAAAGGGGAGGGGGAGTGCTAATCCCTCATTGTCGCCTCTGCTTTACTACAAGTTTCTGCAACTGACCCATTAAAATGTTGATGACCACCCTTTTTCTTGAGTGCATCCCGGGGCCTAGTTTTCTAGAAATAAAACACTAGTTGTGTGTGTTTTGTGTGTTGGTTGTTTTTTGTTTTTTTTGTGTGCGCCGCGGAGTGTGTGTGTTGCAAAATTTAAAATTGTAATCTTCCAACCCAAAATAATAAGTCTGCTTCTATTCAGTGGTCTTTAATACTTTTAATTCATACTTGGTGAATTGGTGGGTGGGGTTGGGTGTTCGGACACGCACCCGTGCGTGTGTAGGGTTTTGTGTAGGCTGGAAAATAAAATTTTTTTATTCTTTTTCAATGTTTGTTTTGTTTTGTTTTTGTGTGTGTGTTGGTGTGTTTTTTTTAAAATTGTGTTCCAAAATTGGTGTGGTGTGTTTGTGTGTGTGTGTTTGGGTGGTTGTGTGTGGTTTTGTGCGTGAGGGTGTTTGTGGGTGATGCGTGCGTGTGTTTTGTGTGGTGATCGTGACATTTTTATTTGAAGCTTTTTGGAATTTTTTTTAAACCAATATGAAAAAAGCTTCTTTTTTGAGATTTTTTATGCTATAAATCTGCCTGTCGATTGCAATTGCCCTTCATGGGAGTTTTAAAGTGTTTTGACTTGATTCACTTGACGTGTGTCGTGTCATATCTGTGTAGCTAATCATTAAATGATAAGATACCTACAATAAAAACAAAACCCATCAGAAAAGAAAGAAAACAAAAAATCCTTTCTGTAAAAGGGTTTCTTCAAACTAATAGGAAAGCCCCTGTGTTGCTTTGGTCAGACCCTGATGACGTGTGAAAATGGACGGGACTGCTGAAAAGGTCCCACTGTCAGCCTCTCTTTACTAAAAGCTTTCTCAACTGCCCTCCATTTTCATGTATAGGGATTCCACTTTGTGGGCCTTTTTTCCCAGACCCAACTTTGGAGAGACTGACATCTGCTTATTTTTCTGTTTTCTTTTTCTGTTTGTTGTTGTTCTGTTATTCTACTTGTTCTCTTTCTGTCTGCTGTCTATTTATTTGTCTGTTGTTTATTTGTCTGTCTGTTGTCTCTCGTTCCCTTCTTCTCTCTCTCTCTCTCTTTCTCTCTCTCTCTCCTCTCTCTCAACTGTATCTGTCGCGTCTGTGTCCTGTATCTGTCTGTGTCTGTCTGTCGTCTCTGTCTTTGTCTCTTTTGTCTGTCTTTTGTCTGTTGTCTGTCCTTCTCTCTCTCTCTCCCCCTTCTCTCTCTCTCCTTTTCTCCTCTCTTCTCCCCTCACTCGCTCGCCGCTCGTTCACCCTCGTTTTCCCCCAAACTCTGCGGTACTTCCCTGCAAAATTTTAAAGTACCCAAACAGTTTAGCTTAGTTTCTTTTTAAAGTCCCATAAAAGAATGAAGCGAAATAGAAAATCAATTTTTTCAAAGCTTTCAAAGTTTGAAAGCTACTTTCTTGTAGTTTCAGTTTGTCAAAAAGTTTTTGGGAAATATATATGTGAAAGAATTTTAAAAAATTCTTCTCTTTTGAAAAAGTTTTTGAAGTATTGAAATTTTTGATTAGTTCCTTAAAAGGAAGCTTTGCTTTGCGTGAAAAGTAAAATTTATGCAGCTTAGCGCACTGTATGTGTGTTGTGTGTTGTTGTGTGTGGTTGTGTGTGTGTGTGTGGGGTGTGTGTGTGTGTGTGTGTGTGTGTGTGTGTTGTGTGTTGTGTTTGTGTTTGTGTGTATGTTAAAATCAAAACCAAATTTTTTTTTCGTGGAAAATTGAAAAAGCATGCAGTTGTTTTTTTCAAAACCCCCAAATTATATGTGTAGTCTGTGTGGTGTGTGCAGTGTGTGCTTGTGTTGGGGTTTGGTGTGTGTGAGTGTTGTGTTTGTTCGTGTGATTTTTTTTGTGGGGGTTGTGTGGTGTGTGTCTATTGCTGATGTTTGCTCTTGTCTTTGCGACTTATATGATTAGTAAGCCAATCGCACAAAAAAAAAAAATAACCCAACCATTAATGCAAGCAAAAAAAGGGAAACCCTCTTTGTAAAGTTTCTTCAAATCAATGGGTAAGCAGCTGAAAAAACAAAGGCCCCCACCCTTTCTGCACTTTTGGGGGGACTCTTCTCTGAGGTTTCAAATGGACGGGGGGGCTTTGGGGAAGTCCCTAACTGTCCCTCTGCTTAAGAGCAAACTTTCTGCAACTGACGTTTCCCCTTACCCTGTTGATGGACGGGCCCATTTTGTGAGTGTCCTCGGCCCGGGGTTTTTGGAAATCAAGCATCTAGCGTGTTTTTTGTGTGTGGGGGTGTTTGTTGGGTGTGTGTGTGTTGGTTTGTGTGTGTGTGTGTGTGTGTGCGTGTGTGTGTGTGGTGTGTGTTCTTTTTTGGATCCAATTCCTTTCCCTTTTTCAAGGACAATTGTGGGTTTTTTCTGGCGTCTTGTGTCTACCGTATTAAATTTTTTTGTGTGCATGCCATGCTTGTGCACGTATGTGTTTGTGTGGTGTGTTCCAAAAAAGGTTTTGTGTGTATAATATTTACATAAAGGGGTGCAGTTTGAACCGTACAGAAAAGTGCAAGGTATTGTTTCCTGTGAAAAAAAGAGTTACGCGTACAAAATACATTTTCATAAATTCAAGGGGAAAACTATGTCAGGAAAGTATAATAAAACAATAAATTGATAAAAAACAAACTATGATGAAAAAAAAAAAAAGGGACTTAAAATGGAATAAAAAAATAAAAAACAAAATAAAAAGTTTTAAAAAGCACAGTAACTGAAAAGGGAAACCTTTTTTAAGGGTAAAAATCATCCCTTTTCAAGCCTAGCAAGCTAGTGGAAAAGAAAGAGGATTTTGCTCTTCGGCGTTGTTTTGGGGTAAAACTTCTTTTTTTGTGCAAATGGAGGATTGCCGTTCGGTCCCTATCTTCGCCCGTTGGTTAGGGCAACAACCTCTCTGGACACAAGTCAATTAATCATTCTGACCACTCTGTTTCCTAAACCCCCCCTCCTGGGCAAGAGCTCTGTAGACAATTTGACGTCCTTTTTTTACCCACGTTTTTTGTGTTTTTGTGGTGTGTGTTGGGTTTGTTTTTTTGTCTGGTCTCTGTGTTTGTGTGTGTTGTGGGGGGGGGGGGGGGGGGTTGTGTGTGTATTGTGTGTTGTGTATGTTTGTGTGTGTATGTGCGTGAGTGTCTTCTGTCTGTTTTTTCAAGCGTTGTCTGCTTTTTTGTTTATCATTAAAAATGAAAAATAGCTACCAAAAAAAAAAACGGTGTGTGTAAACGTATGTGGTTTTAGTGTGTGTGTGTGAGGTGGGTGTTTTTGGGGTTGTGTTTGTTTTTTGGTTTTTGGTGCATGTCGTTATGGTGTAGTGTGTGTGGGTTTGTTTTGTGTGTGTGGTGTGTTTTTTTTTTTTGTGTGTTCTTCGGTTTGTGCGTGTTTTGTTTGTTTTTTTTGTGTGTTGTGGGTGTTACATGTAACAAAACAACAGAACTGCATACTTGCTGCTGTTGCTGTGTGCCATCTGTTAAACAAGCTCACATGTACATAGTATTCTGCCAAACCTGAAAGTCACACAAATCCATATGTGAAATTTAAGCCAACATGTTGTAAGAACATTTAAATTTAAGCAAATTAAACCCTGATACAATAAAAAAGTGTTCAAAAAATAAAAGAACGAGCATAGATGTAAAAGAAAGAAACCTTTCTGGAAAAAACACATCCTTATCAAGCCCTGATGCAAGTTAGTGGAACAGAAACGAAGATTCCCTTCTGTGGATCGTCTGTTTGGACAAAGCTTCTTGATTTTGTAAATGGAACGCACTGCCGCTAACAAATTGTCACAAGTGAAGTAAAAGCTTTTATTTATTTATATATTTCTGTCAGCCTGTGGTTAGCAGGACATTCTCTGAAGTGACGTGTGTTTGTGCGTAGTGTGGGGCGTAATGATAAGTGTATATGTCTTTTGTAGTCAATGGTTTTTATAACATTGTTTCCCTATTGGTGTGTTGAGTGAGAAGTGAGTGTGTGTTTTGTGTGGTGTGTGTGTGTGTGTGGTGTGTGTGTGAGGTGTTGTGTGTGTGTGTTGTGTGTGTGTGTGTGAGGGGTTGTGTGTGTGTGTGTGTGTGTGTGTGTGTGTGTGGTTTTTTTGTGTGTGTGTGTGTGGTGAGTGTGGTGACATTTTATTTGAAGTTATCTTGAAATGTTTTAGCCAATATGAAATGTAGCTTTTTGTGTCTTCGAGTTTATGATACATATCAACCTGCCGTCAGTATTGTAATTGCCTTTTTGGGATGATTAAAAAGTGTTTGACTTGACTTGACTGGTGTGTGTGTGTTTGTGTTTTGTTTTGTGTGTAAGCATGTGTGTGAGGGGATTGTTGTTGTTGTTGCTGTTGTTGTGTGGGTGTGTGTGATATGAGATGTGAGATGTGGCTGGGTGTGTATGTGAGTGTGTTGGGGGTGGGTGTCAGTGCATATATGTGCATTTGTATATTCATGCTTTTATCCGCAACACATTTCGTGCATGTTCATTTTTACGTCTGAGCTCATGAGAGTTCCACATGCGCAGCAATGCTTGGTACTTTACGCCAGCAGATACGTAGGGCCAGAATGTAACTGAAAACAAATAAGAATAATGCAATCAACTAGGATCAAGAAACTCGTTCTGAAACAACACTCTTATCAAGTCGTGATATAAGCGGCTGAAGAGAGCGGAAAAGCTCAGCTGTGCCCTCTGCTTTTAGGCCAAAGCTTCTGTGATTTACACAAATGGACTGGACTGCTGCTAAGTCCCTCATCTGTAGCTGCCGGTTAGAAAAAAACCCCAAAGATTTGACATAGTGTGTGGTTTGTGTGTGTGTTGTGTGTGTGTGTGTGTGTGTTGTTGTGTGTGTTTGTGTGTGTGTGTGTGTGTGGCGTACGCGTACGTACTACGTAAGGGTGTGCGTGTGCGCGCACACGCGCCCGCGCATGCTTTTGGTGTGTGTGTGTGTGTAAGCGTGTGCGCGCGCGCGTATCAGTGCATTATGTGCACATGTATATTTATTAACACTACACTTTTGAGTTCTTACTTTGTAGAAATTGTAGAAACTTTGATGTCTTGTTTTTCAATGTCTTTCTATCTGTTTTTTCTTCCTGCCTGTCCCCCATCCCCTTGTCGTCTGTCTGTCTGTCTGTCAGTCGGTCGGCTCCTTTTCTCTCTCTCTCTCTCTCTCTCCTTTTTTTTTTTCT